>JAZEWT010000002.1:35673285-35702631 GCA_036362905.1 Mordacia mordax | reverse complement strand
ACCGGGCACTGAGGGCAATTTAGTCTGCAAGCCAATTGACCTACGCAGCAGCATGTTTTTGGACTGTGGGAGGAAACCGGAGTGCCCGGCGAAAACCCACGCGGACACGGGGAGAGAACATGCAAACTCCACACAGAAAGGCACCCGAGCCGAGATTCGAACTTGGGACTTTCTTGCTGTGAGGCGAAAGTGCTTCCCACTGGGCCACCGTGCCGCCCACATGCGATGACCTTTCACGATGACATCAGCGCTGAGTTAGAAATGTCACAAGACCGTTGTGGGCCTCACTTCGTCAGAAGGTTCACTTTGAGGATGGAGCCACATCTCTAAGGTTTTCCCCTTGAGCATCATTCTGCTGTTGAGGCAGCTGCTCTGGGAAATATCTGAGTCTTGTCTCGACATTAATGCGGGTTCAGAATTCCGAGTTTTGTCAGTCACGCCATATGTCCCAGTCTAAGATTTCTCAGAGATGTCAGCACTCTCCTCCATGTACTGAGGCCCACATCTACAGAGTTTGCTGTGTACAGAGTGGTACAGATGTCTTGTGACTCCCGTTTAATTAATAATCATTGCATTTATAAAGCGCTTTTCACCCGAGGGTCACAAAGCGCTGCACAGAGCTGCGGAGAAAACGGCATGTCAACAATAACGACATAAGAACGGAAAATCAGCAACAATACCGTTTTTTTGCAATATACCAGGGGGATGGTTTTCCGCCTGAGACATAGCGTGATTTTAATGGGGCCAAATCATCCCGTATACTTGATAGCACATTGTTGTACGTTTCTGCTTTCGCATCAGAGGCAGAGTGAGCCGATTGCTGCGGTGAATATGTCTGGAGTGAGGGCGTTAAGGTTTTGAAATTGGATTTGACGGTGAGGGCGGCGCGGTGGCCCAGTGGTTAGCGCTGACGCCTCACAGCAAGAAGGTCCCGGGTTCGAATCTCTCGGCTCGGGTGCCTTTCTGTGTGGAGTTTGCATGCTCTCCCCATGTCCGCGTGGGTTTTCGCCGGGTACTCCGGTTTCCTCCCACAGTCCAAAAGCATGCTCCTGGATAGGTTGATTGGCTCGCATACTAAAATTGTCCTGCAATGCCCGGCGATGGACTGGCGTCCCGTCGTCGGGTGTATTCCTGCCTTACGCCCTGTGTTCCCGGGATAGGCTCCGGCTCACCGTGACCCTATATAGGATTAAGCGGTTTCAGATAATGAGATGAGATGAGAGATTTGACGGTGATGGAAATGGGAGGCGGTTCTTTAAGATCAAACCACGCAGCAGAGTGATCAGGCAGACCTGGATCAGTGACAGACAGGTTGGTTACCAATATGCCCCATGAGCAAACCAAGTTGAGAGTATGGCCAAATCTGTGAGTGGCAGATGTCACGTGTTGAGTGAAGCCAAGTAAGGTCAGTGTCCATAAGATCCCTTGCGGGGAGGGGAACCAACCAGCGGCATTTTTTATCAAGCAACGTCGAGCTGCAAACGGTGTAACTTGTTGTTTCCTCGCTAACCGATATCTCATCTCATTGTCTGAAACCGCTTAGTCCTATTTAGGATCACGGTGAGCCGGAGCCTATCCCGGCAGACACAGGGCGCAAGGCAAGGATATACAGACGGTGGGACTCCAGTCCATCGCCGGGCACTGTGGGGCAATTTAGCCTGCGAGCCAATTAACCTATGCAGCAGCATGCTTTTGGACTGTGGGAGGAAACTGGAGTGCCCGGCGAAAACCCACGCGGACACGGGGAGAGCATGCAAACTCCACACAGAAAGGCACCCGAACCGAGAGATTCGAACCCGGGACCTTCTTGCTGTGAGGCGACAGCGCTAACCACTGTGCCACCGTGCCGCCCGCTAACCGATATGAAGGGTTTAATACAGGGATGGGGTAGGGAAATCAATTGTAGGCAGGTTTCATGGGCTTATTGTTGCCGGCACCCCGACGGATGTAACGAGGGCGTCGAAGTATCATCAGCTCATGGCAAATGGCCAGAAAGTTAGGGTTACAAGGAACGGATGTAGGAGTCAAGCTCTTTAGAGCTGCACACGTGTCGGTGATTATATCAAACATGGGCCGGAGCCCAATTCTGGAGACAAGGGGTGCAAGGAAGAGCCACACCCAGGATGCAATGCATCACTACACTATACACCTTGTCGTGGATCTCGAGATTCCCCGGAGTCGATGGCGTCGGCTCCTCCTCCCGCGTCCCCGACGTGCGCGCTGACGTAGACAGCTGGGCCGCCGTGGGGTATTCCTGACGCATAACATAGACCACGGGCCGGGACTAGGCTCCCGTGGCGCACTCTCCCGTTTAGGCACACCACCAGTCGGAGTTTCCATCGTAACACTGGCAAAAAGTACCCACAGCGTAAACAGCTCCACCTTAGCTACTAAGCATTGATTTTGCATTGTCCTGAGCTGACTGCCTTTTGGCATCATCTGGCTGACACCGACAATCAGGCTAAAAAGAAAGCCATGTCTGGTGTCGGCCAATCAGTTTGAAGGACAATGCATATGTTATCAAAGCTTCCTGTTTGCAGATTTTGCCACAAGTATGTGTGGCTTTTACAATCTAGACACATCGTCAAATGTGTCTGTTTTGGTGTTTTAAGATCTTCACACCTGCATAATACAACATCGTGTCATCAGAAAACGTCATCAGCAAGAGACGTCCAAGGAAGGTGTTACACGCTTGGAACATGACCACCCTTAGGGCGGTTACTCTGCGAGTTAAAATCACGATGGGATATTTCGCTGTCCACTATCCAACTGATATAAATGTATGAAGGCCCGTCAGACACTCACAACATTGTGAGTGACAGGGACAGATGTCAAACCTATAGCTCGAGATGAGGGCACCACCGTGTCCGAGGAGGAAAACGGAGCCACACAGTCGCTCGGGGCGACACGGAGCAAAGCCAAAGATCACCTATATAGCCTTAACTCATTGGAGGATCAAGTGCCTTTAACGAATAGCACCTACAAATGCACATGAGGTAGTGGGTGGCCCGCACCACGCCCGGCGGCCTTCGTCTCCATAGTGGCGATGTTTTCACACCACACCAGGTACGCAGTTGAGGCTCAGTGGACCTAGGGGAGGCCCAAGACTGCTTCAGAAAGTCGTCACTGGCGTTGGCCCTGAGCGGGTATTGAACTCGGCGGACGAACTGCCGGAGCGGAGCAGTGAGAGTGGGAGAGGCTCTGTGATGGTCCTGGTTTCAAGGCCGGAGACACCAGCCCAATCTGAGGCCGTGTTTTGGACTTTCTTAGTTTTTGGTCAGTGTCAAGGCCTGTGAAGACCGCATCCTTTGGGCTGGCGCATCGGCCGCTGGAGAGAGCAGAGCTTCAGTAGCAGGATAGCGCTTAACAAAGAGTTTAAAGGCAAAACGGGTCAATTACATCTAATTACCCTCGAGGACGGCTATTACAAAAGAATAGTTTTGGGAAGTAATTCTCATACATTGAGCCGTGCAAATCTTACATCAGTGCAGATTTTTTTTCCAATTGAAATGATCAAATCGGAGAATATTTGTATTTATTGGGAAAGAGATCATCGTGAGGAAATATAGGTGACCCTAGATAGAGCGATGTTTATTATTACAGCAGAAAGTACCCAGTGAGCTTGCAAGCTCTAGATGTGGGAATTTTTGCGATGCATCAAATGTTCGAACTGATCAACGAAGCAACATATACAATCAAATGGTAAATAAACCAACTCACATCAACAAAGTATTATCATGAAGAGACAGCAACACTCTTATTGCGCAAGCAAACAAACCCACAGTACCAATTTGTTCAAAGATGGAACCCTAACTATAATCATAAAAGAAACGGTAACGTGCAAAATAGCACAGTACAAATATGACCAATAATTCCAATAAATCTCTAAGAGACAAAGGAATCTAACAGTGGCAAGAGCGCAATGGGAATAAATTAAAGACGCCTATTACTTAACAGAATGAAAGAGCATATGCAACCATTCAAAACCAATTATATTTTTTTGCAATTGCAGCTATGCAGAAATGTTGATACTAATTGGGATCTAATGTTCTTAACGATAGCAGTGATTGTGGTCTCAAGATCATGGCAGTTGCCACAAAAGCCTATTCCCCGTATCTTGATGTGCATCTAGGAACAATAAGCAGACAGTAGGTTGGGCGTCTCAGATTAAGTCTGTTCATCTGTATGGACAAAAAATCCATCAAATATTTTTTTCAACTCGTTCAGTGGAACCTTAAATATGAATAGGCCAGTGACCGAGGCCCTGGCCCAGGATTGGAAGAATGTCCTGAGAGGAGCCTCCACGATCACTGCGCACCAATTCAAGATACAGAATAAATACAGGGCCATCAAAAAAAACGCTCCAGTTCCAATTCACATATTTGTTGCAATATTTCACTTGCAATCATTGATTTGATGATATTCAAAATCGTCTGATGATGCCTCCAACGTAGGAGGCGAAACGTTGCGAAGGGCACGGAGATCCCAAATAGCTATGGGAAGCATTAGTAAAAAAATTGGACCCTGAAAATCTACATCAGTACCGCAATTAATTTCAAGTCACAGAGCTCGTTAAATTTGGGAGTTTGTGACAGGTGTGTACAAGAATTATCCACAAGCGGGTGAAGATCTGAGCAAGGCAGAAATCACAGCTGCCGTGGAGAGAATTTCTGAAGAAACACTCGCTGCTGCAGTGTTGAAACATTTCATGAGACGTTTGCAAGTGCTATCAAACGACACAGATATAAGGCATTGAAAATGTTTTCTCGTGAATAAAATCTCCCGCGCTGCAGTCGCGTCGTGGTCACAGAATCAGTGTCGTGAGTGAAATAGTTCAATAAAATATAGGCGATCCAAACCATAGCGGTTTTGATTGATGACGCAGAACGATTAGCGACGAGATTCCTCACCGCCTCGACCCATACGACCGGTAACACGCATCGTGGTCAGCAAACACCCCAGCAATCGACTCAACAACCCTGGCTTAGAGCTCAATTGAATTATAATGCCGACAATAGGCACTGTGCTGCTCAGATTTGTCTTCGTATTGCTTTTGAACCATTGCCAATGCAGCGTCACCAGATAATCGTGTAATCCGTTCAGTTTGTTCTGACCGGAGAGACTCTTGCTCACTGCTTAGCGATAGGGTGGTACAGCGGTAATATTTACACCTCCCTGAAAGAAAATCCTGCTCGCGAAGAGTTCAGTTCCCACCTCTGACGCCTATGTGGGTTTGAGCGTTTTATCTCCCCTGTTCGGCACGAGTTTCCTTCGGGTTCTGCGGTTTCTTCCTACAAAAAAGGAACAAATTAACAAATTGCGTCATAATATATCATACGCAATGTCTTACTGGTTGGCGCCGGCTGTCCGCAAGGCTGCCTTCCCCCTCCCCACCTCTCTGCGGTTTCCTCACGCCTAAGTCGTCCTCTCTCCGAATGAACGTCTTCATTATTGAATGAACGTGTGTCACGTGTTATGAATGGTATTTACTATTATATAAACGTGCGTACATGATAACCGGTTGGTCGCCCACCTCCCGCACGAACCACACATTCGTCGTGGTTGGGGGGGTGTCGAGGCTGGGGGTGGTTGGGTCCCGCACGCCAACCGCCTCTCTCGGAGCGTGACCTTAGCTCTCACCTCTCCCGCATAGCCCTCGCAGCCCGCGCAGTCAGTGTCCTCATGAGAAAATCACCACGTGCTGCCTCCTAGGCTCTGCGTCGTCCCATTGTCGGCGATCACGAACTCACTCGTGCCCTCCACCGCCCCCCTCCCTCCCGCCCCCCCCCCCGAGCGCCGCACTTGACCGCGGCAGCCTCGGAGCTGCTTCCTCTCCTTCGCGCTATAGCTCACGGAGGAATTGCGGCAGAAGCAGCAGTCGCGGCAGCTGCAACATCAGTAGCAGCAACAACAGCAACCGTAACAGCATCACCAATAACAGCAGTAGCAGCTGCTACCGTAGCAGCAGATGTAGCAAGAGAGACGGTAACAGCAGGTGCTGCAATAGCAGCTGCTGTAGTAGCAGTAACAGCAGCAGTGAGATCACGATTCTCAACCTCCTCCTATATACACTGTGGAGCAGGGACGGTCTTAGGAATGTTGGGGCCCCAGACAAAATTCAACGACGAGCTCCCCCCTCTCCCATACGGATTGAAAAACACTGAATCCTTCCAATGAATATTGCAAGAATGGATTTAAATTGTAATCTGAGATTTATTTATTTTACAAGATCATCAAGCAGTAAACTTTATTTTTAGTAATTATAATTAAGCAAACACCCTTTACCCAGGCGACTTACATCGCACGTATCAATACATATCAAATAAACAAATGAACAGAAACATACATAATACCGGTAGCCCGACAGATGTCAGACTTGTAAATAATGGTTGTAGAAATTTGACTCGAGCATTTTCCAGAATGATGTGTGTGACTCTGTGGTCCTGATCTCTATTGGGATGTCACGCCACCATGATGGGGCCAGTGCAGTGAAGTAGCGGGCCTTGAAACCCGGAGCAGAAGTGTGGTGCGATCAGACGACCAGAACTTGCTGAGCGGAGAGAGCATTCTTGAATGCAGAACGCCTGAAGATGCCTCAAACGCGGAAGGCGAAACGTCGCTAAGAAGAGAGGACGAGCCATCGACGCGGCTATCCCGAAAGAGCAGCTTTTGGAAGCAATCATCAATAATCGAGCCGTGAAAAACCTACATCAGTACATTACTAATCAATTAATGAATCGATTAATTTTGCATTTTAAGATTGTAGTTGAAGGTCTGATCGTGTTTTGCTTGTTGTTATGCAACGCTGTGTATATTTAAAAAGAAAACATTGTTTATTGCTGTTTATCTTCCATGCTGGTGCCGTTGTTGTTCACGTGCCGTTCTCTCCGCAGCTCTGTGAAGCGCTTTGTGACCCTCGGATGAAAAGCGCTGTAGAAAGACAATTATTATTATTAATAATTATGAAACCAATATGGAATTGTGTGCGCACTGTACGTCGCTCGAGTAAACGGCCGAACATCGCCCCCTCCTCCTCCTCCAATCTCGCGCGTTGACCCATGGTTAAGGCGAGAGGGAGCTTAAGGGGAGGACCACAATGAAGCCCCTACGCTCTCACGGTAGAGTCGGGGATGTCCTTGGTGCTGCCCGTCAGTGCAAGGGTCTGCCGGTCTGCCGTGGTGTCGTCGTTCCGACTGGTGAGGCTGGAGGTGGGCGCCGGTAGACCCAGGTCACGCCTCGCTCCCCCACTCCGCGGGCCGCCCCAGCACGTAACGCGCGCGGGTCTTGCGGCGTAGTCGCCCGTGCGACAAACAATTATATGATAATTTAAATCGTGAGGGCGTCATCCGAACCGTATGTGAGATGATGACTTTAACGTCCGCATAACAGGACGCCCATTTGCACGAGGTCACACGCTGGAGCGGGGTTTTACGGGAGAAATGTTTCGAGCGGCGCTCCTCCACACGGCGCAACTGAGGACATTCCCGTCCTCCGTCACTTCGGGGCTTTCAGCGTGACGGCGTTGCGCCGGTGATGAGCGCAGCGCCGCGGTCGATTAAACCTCTTGAGCATCGTGGGGGGCTTTTCAACGTGGATTAGAACGTCAAGGCAGCAACCAGCTGACTCATAGGGTGGGGGGGGGTTGCTATGGTTGGCAGCAATAGCCGCAGTGACTGCAGGACAGTTATTAAATAAATACATAAATATTAAACGCGCGCCGCACGACGGAAGCGGATGGAACTCTCGGACAGTATCATTATTAGCACCCTGCCACGTCAGCTCTCGTGAGAGGAGATGAATTACTGTGAAGACAGTGTCTCTGTGGGCAACTGCCTCGTGTACAAACAGGGTGGCACCGGCTTCCGTGGTGAGCCTCAAATGGCAGCGCGGCGACATCCACCATTCTCAAGAGCTTCTCGTTCGAGAAAGCCACATCGTGCTTTCATTCCTCTGTCCTGTTGAATCGTCAATACGCCTGATGATGCCTCCTGCGTGGGAGGCGAAACGCTGCGAAGGACAGAAGAGGAATCTTCGACATGGCTATCCCGAAATACGAGCTCTTTAGAGCAACTCTCATCGCACGTCCAACGTGTGACAAAAGATATTAACACAATATATTTGCATTTTTAATGCGCCTTTCACCCGAGGGTCACAAAGCGCTGCGCAAAGCTGTGGAGAGAACGGCATGTCATCAACAACATCGGAATAGATCAATAAAGTAAAATAATGACTACAACTCAATGAAGGACATCAAATCAGAAATAAAATAATTGCTAAACCAAATCAAGGGAGAAGTGTTTCTGGCAACGATGTAGCCGCTCCTCATAGAAAGAAGGTCCTACCCGAGGCGGTTCGAGCCCCACCTCGGGCAACTTTCGATGTGGAGTTTGTGTATTCTCTCCCCCTGGTCAGTATGGATTTCCTCGGGTGCTCCGATTTCCTCCCACAACTAAAAAAATTATACTTCATTTTCTGATAACATTACTGCACGTAGAACGCGGCGTCTGTAAGATGTTGACGCCGGCTGATCGTGTGGCTGCATCCCCCATCCCTGCCTCTGCCTCGCGTCTCTAAATGGTTCTCTCTTCTAACACATTCTTTCGCAATTGAGTCACTTTTCATTAAAGCTGGAAGGAATCGTTTATCTATGTAGTTATTTTTAACAGCTGTCCAGTGGGGAGGAGTAAGTGGTCGAAAGGGCGCAAGGTAGGGTTATACCCAGGATGGAACGTCCATTAGGGGCGGCACGGTGACCTAGTGGTTAGCGCTGTCGCCTCACAGTAAGAAGGTCCCGGGTTCAAATCTCTCGGCTCGGGTGCCTTTCTGTGTGGAGTTTGCATGCTCTCTCCGTGTCCGCGTGGGTTTTCGCTGGGCACTCCGGTTTCCTCCCACAGTCCAAAAGCATGCTGCTGCATAGGTTAATTGGCTCGCAGGCTAAATTGCGCCGCAGTGCCCGGCGATGGACTGGCATCCCATCGTGGGTGTATCCCTGCCTTGCGCCCTGTGTCTGCCGGGATAGGCTCCGGCTCACCGTGACCCTGTATGGGACTAAGCGGTTTCAGACAATGAGATGAGATGAGATAGTTGGAACGTCCATTACAGGGAAAATTACTCGAAAGACAAATTAACCTAAGCAACAGCGGAATGTCTTTGGGACGGTGAGAGGAAACCGGAGTGTCCGGAGCAAACCCATGCGAATATAGGAAGAAACGTGCTAACTGCATACAGAAAGGCACTCGAGCCTGGAACTGAACCCGGGTGCTTCTTGCTGTGAGAAGCACTCGGGTTCGGGTGCTACTCACAGCGCCACCGCGCCGCCCCTCTACTACCGTTCGCGCAATCAATTCAAATTGAACACATATTAATAATTATAATTTCACTTCTAGAGCGCTTTTCACCCGGGGGTCACAAAGCGCTGTACAAAGCTGTGGAGAGGACGGTATGGCAGAAACAACAACAACAACAACGACATATGAACGGCAAATCAACAACAATAACATTTCTTTTATTGTGCGAGTTACGCGTTTTGTTATACTGATGTGGGTTTTCACGGCTCGATGTATGAGAATTACTTTCCGAAGATGTTCTTTCGGGACGGCCGTGTCGAGCGCTCCATCTTTGCCCTTGGCGACGTTTCGCCTCCCACGTTTAGAGACATCGTCGGGCTGAGTGCAGAACACGAAAGGCAGCTTCTGAAAGCAATTTGCATGAACGTATTATTTTGTGTGTAAAGGACCCGCGCGTTGGCACGGGGCAAGGAGCGCGAGGCGTGCGCGACCTGTGGGGCGTCTCCTTCGTCTTCCCCGTGTCCCCGCCGCCGGGACGGGGCCACGGTACAGCCCCCCCCCCTCACCTCCGATAAATGCCGCAGCAGCGTTCGTCGGCGCAGCGCTCCCTTTCCTCCGGCCCCGCGATACACGCCGCAAGCTCATTCGGCTCCCACTCATCATTATTGTCAGCAAGGCCATTTGTACGGTGCCAGCCACCGTGATTATACTGTCACTCGGCCTTGTAATTTCCCACGTGTCGTGATGAAGCGGCTACAGTTGCGGCAGCACCTAACAATTGTTGGGGGACGGGGGGTGGGCGCTGGGGAGGCAGGGGGAGGGGACGGAGGACATGTGTGGGAAGAAGGTGGCGGGAGGAACGTAGCGTGGTGGGGGCCGGAGCCCAGTGTTACCGGCGCCAACCTGCGCCGTCTCTCTCTCTACCCAACGACACGGCCGCCGATCGCACGAGAGACTGCAGGCCGGCACCTAGGCCAGCGAGATGTCAGACACCAGGCGAACTCGGCGCGCGTGAGTGCACACGTGGTGAGGAGGAGGTGATTCTGATGGTAAAGTTCTGCGTTGTGTTTTTTTTGTGAATCCCCCTCGCGCTCTGAATGCACCGCGCCTGGTTCGCCGACACTCAATTCTATTTTCCACCACAAGGACTTGATTCCACACGTTATCTTCTCCCGAAATGATATTTATTACTCTGCAGACACAGCACCTTCATACATACCCACCAACATACGTAGTCACATCAAAACTCCACAGCCCTGCGGATAGTACAGAACACCTCATGAGTAACCAACTCCGGATATAATTTTATAAATATGTGCAAAGCTCCAGCAACAAACCTTCTCGCCTCAATCACGTCAGCACTCACACTGAGGAACGCTTCCGCAAGGGTGAGCGTGTTTCCCTGTACGTGGGGCGGGTGCGATGCTGACACGCCAGCATTTTAATGTGCGACCATGCATATGTACAACTCATTACCATAGCCACCGGTTACACCAGGCAAGAGACGACCCATCCCTGCCCACCCTCGCCTCATCATGCCCGCCACCCCGGGGAGTCGATGATGATGATACGGGGGTCGGCCTCACCTCCGCAGCGTCACGGAGCAGCTGTCGCGAAACAACATTTATCATCAACATCATCTTCACCCCCGGCGATGGACTGGCGTCCCGTCGTCGGGTGTATTCCTGCCTTACGCCCTGTGTTTCCGGGATAGGCTCCGGCTCACCGTGACCCTATATAGGATTAAGCGGTTTCAGATAATGAGATGAGATGAGATCATCTTCACCGTCGCCACTCGGCGGTGAGGTCGTACAGACGGCTACCGGTTCTACAAAAAAACCCGCAAAGGCACGCTGCCTCGAGATGTTCAGACGTTGATTCGGGCAGAGATCTGCTCACAATCTGCTAGCGAGCTCTCACGACACGCACCACGTGTTAAGGCGGCCACAATCGGACACAGGCCATTCTGGATGCCCCGAGACCGTTGCAATACCCTGGCCGTACACATCCGTGGCGCTTCAGCACTTACCGGCTTAAATATATTTTAAAGACAAATTTAGTGGGTCTGAAATACCCGACATATTTTTAACTAGATTGACAATAAATCTGCCAGTTATTTCGAGCCCACTCTTGTTTATTTCGATCCGTTTTTTACCCCGTGACTTATTTATCTTTTATTTGACATTTTAATTGCGTTGTTTTACTGTGCCTTGAGTACCTTTTTTTGATAAGGCGTCTCTGAAGTGTAATAAATTATTATTATTATAAGTTAGGGCATGGGGCACGTTCACGGGGCGGCCTGAGGAATTCGGAATTATGTCTCGTTCCGCTGACAGTGTCTGATGGGCTATCGATCGCATCCACTCGTACACGGCCTCTAATGAGCACCTTGGTAGAATTGCAATCAATACATCAGTCTGTGCAGCGGCAATCCTTCACTTTAACATCTGTCCAGGGAGCTGACAAGTTTAAGCTCGCCGAGCACTTTTTGAGTGTAAGTCTTAAGGCGCCATTCCATGTTCTATTTAATGTTGTTGAGAACCGCGCGCGCCGTGGATAATAAGGGGCGTTTGTCTGTGTGAAGAGACTTCAACTCACACACAGACAACACACACACACACTATACTCACAACACACACACACCACACACAATACACACACCACAGACAACAACAATATCCGCCATTCGCCACAAAGTGGCGGTAACGTAACCACGGCGCCTGTGCCAGGCCATATGCACCTTGAGGCCACGTGAAGTGTCGAAGGCACATTTGGGTGAAAGGAGTTTTAGAAATGTAAATGAGCATCATCACGAACAATCTACTGCAGTACGAGTCCAATAATAGTGCTGGGCACCTCTCACTTTCGAAGTCATCAGCACCTGTGATGAAACCATTTCCCCTTCTGGACGTGAGCTGGTTTTATAGTTTCTTCTTAGTGGAGGAAATTGTCTAAGACACGTTTGCTCCACTGAGCTGCCTCACATTACTCTCAAGAGCTGATATTTCGGGACAGCCGTGTCGAGGAGAAACGGGAGCCAACGGCAGGCCTTGGTGAGCTTAAGTGCGACCCCTGATGTGCAGCCCCCGACAATACAAGAGCCTTAATAAGGTGACTTCACGACATTGGTTGCACATATAGACTTCTGTTTCGTTAACCCAGCTGTTATAGAACACAATCACATTACGAGTTGCGTTGTTTTGTATTTTGGGCTATGTGACGTCTCTCACACTGATGTCTGACGGGCGAAATTTGGCGCCCTCTCAACAATAGTGGCGATCACTGCTCCACAGTGTCCATTTCGTTCAGAGCCCCCCCCCCCCACTTGAAGTCTCCTGCAATGCTCCTTGCAGGAGACAGCGGGGGCTGCTCCGCAATGATTGATGGTGAAGTGCTGATAGGAAGAAAGTGAGTTGGACGCGTTTTCCTATTATCTTGCTTTCGCACTTGTTGATTGCTTCGCAATGCACACCATTATCAAACGCGATGTCATTAAGCGCGAAAGAAAATGGTCAGCGCAACAAGTCGGAGATTGCAACCGCACGTGGCCATTACCTCACCGTGGTGAACGGCTGCAAATGTAATCACCGGAGCAATTACCATTTACCCTTTCGAAGGCGTTTCGTAAATAACGTGGCCAGTGGGAGGAAGGCAGTGCTGCATATTAGGGAGGCTGCATGATCCTGAGCAGCAGAGGGGCAGAGTTCCGGCTGCTCAACGGGAAAAGTGTAGTTACGGAGAGTGTGGGGAGAGGGGAGACGGGGGGGGGGAGAGAAGAGTGGAGGGGGGAGTCGTGTGGGGAAAATAGAGGAGGCAGAATAGTGAGGGGGAAAATACATCAAGGCATGTCGGGAGAGATGTGGCAGGACCTATGACACTGATGTGCCAGGGTGACCAGCGAGACCCTGCCAAAGCGGAGGAGCAGAGGGGACTGGACAATTCTAGAATCGGAGGGGGTGGGGAGGGGAGACGGAGCTGGACGATGGAGAAGGAGTGATAGCGGCGAGAAATATGACGCGAGCGTCTGAGGAGGAAAGGAGAAAAGAATATAAAGAAATAAAAACCAAAAAAGTAGGCGTTAGATGAGTGGACAACTTCAACACGTCGGAAGCGCAAAGAATAAAAAAAATGCTCGACCAGAAAGCACCGTCGTCTCAACGCACAGAGAGACAGAGAGAGAGCGACCACCTCACGTGGCGCCCCCGTGCAAGTAAGCGGGCGCCGGGCGGTGCACCTCCCGCGCAAGCGACCTCGTCTTGACGGCCTGAGACCCCGCCTGGCACGCTTGGCTGGCCAGCTTGGCTCAAGCATCGGTCGAAGGACGACTGCAAAAGATCCATCTCAGCAGCTAGCGGTGAACAATGGCCTTCTCATCAGCTCGAGGCCAGTGCAAACGCCCTGTAGCGCGGCACATGGCTTAGCTCGGCGAACTGCCAAATCTGATCGTCGCCACATCGTCTACAGGGCGAGCAGTGTTCGTTATATCGTCAGCAGTACTAGTCAGTGACTGCGCCATCGGGGTCACATTGACACCAGTTGGACCGTTCCAATATACGTACGCATATGGACTGTACCAATAAGTATGGTTTAGAGTTGGTCGCCTAGATACGTACCTAGCGCTTGCCGTATGCACGTGGTAGAATTGGGTGTTGTGGGTGAGGTCAGCCCCAGTGTCGAGGAGGAACGCTGACCACGTGTAAGCGACAGGGGGCGCTAGGTCCCGATACAGGCGCGAGTCTGTGAGCCCGAATGCTTGTGATTGGATGTGTACTACCTATTTGTGAACGGTATGGGTGGGGTGCTAGGCGTCCACGAACGGAGATTGTGAGAATTAATTCATTATCAATAATAATAATTGCACTTCTTGAGCGGTTTTCATCCAAGGGTCACAAAGCGCTGCACAGAGCTGCGGAGAGAACAGCATGCCAGCAACAATGACATAAGAACAGCAAATCAGCAACAATGTACAGTGCATTGGGGACTGTGATGAACTAGCGTCTCACTATTGGTACAACCCTCCCGTGCACCCTGTGCCTGCCAGGATAGGCTCTGCCCCCCTTTACCCGAAGCTCTCTGCAGGGTTATGCGGTACTGATAGCGAATGAATCAATCAACAGATTCCAGTCGAATTTAAAATCTAGGATAGTTTACCCATTTGATATATTTAGAACGGCTTCTAAGGTAATGCATTCAATTTTTACTTTTATAACTTGTAAATTTAAGTATATTTGAGAAGTGCTCTCCATAGCTGTATTTCAGGATAGCCGTATCACATGTTCCTGCTTTCTGTCCCGACACGGCTATCTCTAAACAACAGCCACAGAGAGCAATTTTCATACCGCGAACCGAGGAACCGACCACATTAATCTTGCACAGGCTCGCAGGGGGGGTGCTATCCCGGCAGACAGAGGGCGCAAGGCAGGGCTATGTCCAGGATCTGACCCAAGTCCGTCGCAGGACACCGGGGGAAATTTACTCAACAGGCCAATTAACCTAGGTACCAGCGTGTCTTTGGACGGTGGGAGGAAACCGGAGTACTCCGTGAAAACCCACGTAGACACAGGTAAGAACACGCAAACTCCACACAGAAACATTAATCCAAGTATCAGTTAATCTGAATGAACTCCCACGTAATTTGACACACGATGTCAGGTTTACTTAAGCTCACACACTGGAACTTCGTGGGATCACGTTCCGTCTGCTTGGCATGTCCTGAAAGCTTGCCTTCCTGATATGACATACCTCATCTCATTGTCTGAAACCGCTTAGTCCTATACAGGGTCACGGTGAAGCCGGAGCCTATCCCGGCAGACACAGGGCGCAAGGCAAGGATATACCGACGATGGGACGCCAGTCCATCGCCGGGCACTGCGGGGCAATTTAGCCTGCGAGCCAATCAACCTATGTAGCAGCATGCTTTTTGGACTGTGGGAGGAAACCGGAGTGCCCGGCGAAAACCCACGTGGACACGGGGAGAGCATGCAAACTCCACACAGAAAGGCACCCGAGCCGAGAGATTCGAACCCAGGACCTTCTTGCTGTGAGGCGACAGCGCTAACCACTGGGCCACCGCGCCGCCCATGACATACCTTTTAAACAAAAAAATAAATAATTGCTTGTATAATTAATACTCGCTTAAAATGTATAAAATATATGAATTTAGCACGGTAAAACCCAGACAATTACCAAAAACAAACAACTTGGTGGAGTCTGTACTATTACCGAAAACGTACGTACAGTGTATGGTAACATTTTATGTATTGATGTAGGTAACACTGAAATCAATTTGGGGTGCAGGAGTCATGTTTCACGTAAATTCATAGCGGCAGGCTGTTTATTGGGCAGCACCTTTAAGCTGACGATGTCATTACGGGGTCTTAGCCTATCGGATTATCTCATCTCATCTCATCTGAAACCACTTAATCCTATATAGGGTCACGGTGAACCGGAGCCTGTCCCGGAAACACAGGGCGTAAGGCAGGAATACACCCGACGACGGGACGCCAGTCCATCGCCGGGCATTGCGGGACAATTTTAGTCTGCGAGCCAATCAACCTATCCAGGAGCATGCTTTTGGACTGTGGGAGGAAACCGGAGTACCCGGCGAAAACTCACGCGGACACGGGGAGAGCATGCAAACTCCACACAGAAAGGCACCCAAGCCGAGAGATTCGAACCCGGGACCTATCGGATTATCGTAGATGCTTATCCACAGTCTTGTGAGGAATTTATCGCTCATGATCGCTTAGGGATAATCGACACCAATGCTAGTGCATGGAGAATCAAAGTTTGTTAATCGACTCTGGATTAAATATATCTGTACCGCTTCTTAATTTGAAAGCTAGAGTCATTGGTTATGACACTCTTAAATAAGTCGTAATTGTTGGGAATGTAAGAGCATCGTTTGTATGTTGTTTGTTTACATTTCTACTCAGTGTGTAGGTAGAAATAATATTCTGATTTCCAGAGGTGAATCAGTTGAAGTGTTACAGTTTAACTTTGAATACGTTCCGTAAGGCTTTCAAGTCCTCTGGCTAGGACTGTTAATGTGGTTTGCTGCTTGGGAACAGTTATTCCTTCCTTGTTTGTTGAAGAAAGATTTTTATCGCTTATTTTATGTCCTGCTATAATGTATTGCCATTGATTGACTTTTCAGTTGAACTAACCTGATGTTGTTGTTGATATGCCATTCTCTCCACAATTCAGATTTGTGACAACCCCCCCCCCACCAAATCATTATTGTTGCTGATTTGCTCTTATGTCGTTGTTGTTGCTGACATGTCGTTTTCTCAGCAACGCGGTGCAGCGTTTTGTGTGACCCTCGGGTGAAAAGCACTCCGGAAGTGCAATTATGTCGAGAATCGGCATATTGAAAGTGGGAATATGTCGATGCTGTGAGGCTGCTCACTGCGTCACCACCGCCTATATACAGACAATAGACCCCGCCTGTCACCCAGGGGTCGCCACGCCGCACAGTTACCCCGTCACCGCCACCAATCGACGCCGCGCTGCCCACAGACCTCGGTGCTAACGAGCGTCGGGTTCCTGCTGTCGCGGAGACTGGAACCACGCCTCAATGGGGCGAGTGATAACAGATTCTGCACCTATGCGCGTAAAACTCTCACCCCATCACCCCCGCTCTCCCAACTCTCATAAAACCTCCACCAAACAAAGATCCCCCATATAGCCTGAACAGGCTGTAGAGTCAAGTGCTGCTAGTTAAGTACAATAAGAGGGTGGGTGGCCAACATAATCCCCAACCGCCTTTGTGATAATGTTTGCACACAGCACCAGATAGTAATTTGGGACCGAGTCGTCCAAGGAGAGGCCCAGGACCCGTTCGGAAAATCATCACCAGTGTTGGCCTTGGGCAGGAATCGAACCCGAGTAGCTGGGTTCGTAGCGCGGCGCTCTAACCGCTGCACCACCGCTCCCACGCAACCCCAAATCGCCCTCTTCCGCCCCAACCCCTCGTCCCGTCTCACGGAGTACGCTGGCGCGTTGAGTAGCGCTGCCGCCTCAAATCAAAACACCACTCCTACGTTCGATTCCCAGCCCAGGTACCTGTCTGCGCAGAGTTTGTATGTTCTCCCCATGTCCGCGTGGGGTTTGGCTGATTACTCTGGTTTGCTTCCACTGTCCGAAGACACGCTGCCAAGGTTTATTGTCCAGAGATGTTGTAACTTTCTTGCCCCCCCCCCCCCCTTCAATGGACAACTGTTACAAAGAGCCACATAGTTCTACGGTTCGTTACAGTTTTAAAAACAAATTGCTTCTCACTCGCCTCGTCTGCCCTGAGTGTCTATATTAAGGTTCAGCCCCCCTCGCCCCCCGAGGGGTAGCTGCGCAGAGGATGCTTTTGAAACAAAGCGCTCCATCATTTACGAGCAGTGAGCGAAGCCAATCGCCCCCGGCACATTTAATCGGCTCAACAGTTAATGTGCGGGTATCAGACTGCAGCGGCAACGCCCCCCCCAGTCACCTCAACAACAGCTGCAACAGCAGCTGCCTGTCCAAATATATCGGAGGTCAATCAGAACCATATTTTGAGATTGACAAAATATTACGCGCTCACGAATCCCAGCGTAGTCTCAGCTGCTCTGTCCGTGTTGTTATGCGGAGAGAAGGCTCTATGAAGGAGGCATTGCTCGTTTATTTTGTAATTTGTAGTCTCCGTAACGACGCTAATGATGATTTTGTGCTGCGTTGCTGTAGAGTGTTGCGGCGAGCTGACCCCCTCTCCTGCAATGGGCAGTTCACAAGCACTGTTCGAAGCAAGTCGGACTGCTGATTAGGCAGTTAATTCTGAAAACAGTATTTAATAATTAATAATAATTAATAATTGCATATATAAAGCGCTTTTCACCAGAGGGTCACAAAGCGCTGCACAGAGCTGCGGAGAGAACGGCACGTCAATAACAACGGCAGAGAATGGCAAATCAGCAACAACAACTTTTTTGGGGCTTTTTTTTTACAAATCCTAGCTGTTGCGAGAACGCCATGTCAACAACAACATCAGAACAGTTCATCCGAAAGTCAAACAGCAGCGACAAATCACAAGACATAAAGTCTGCAAAAAGTAAGTAATTTATTAAACAAACAAGGAAGGAACATATGTTCCCGAGCAGGTGCTTGTCAACACGTGGCACTTCACTCGCACTGATCCAAGAAAGCCTGACTACTGATGAGACGTGGGGTGGCAAAACGGGTAGAGAGTTCTGCTCGTTTTAAATTAATGCTTCTCGAATTCTGTACTTACAGAAGGCCGTGGTGGCGGATGGCTTGCGTAAAAAGCACTTGCAGTTTTGTATTAATGTAGATTTTCACGGGTCGATGTATGAGAATTGCTCTCCGCGGTTGCTCTTTCGAGATATCCGTGTCGAGTGTTCCTGCTTTGGTACCACCAACGTGGAAGGCGAATCGTCGCAAAGGAGAGAGCAGGGCCGCGAGCCCGACAGAGCAGCGAGTGAGATCACTGGTCGGCCATCGAGGCGAGACAACAACTCTGACAGCGAGACCCCCCCCCCTCTCCTTCCCAAGACAAAGATCACCTGGACAACCTTCACAGACTGTAGGGTCAAGTGCCGTTAGCGAGTAGCACCTATGAAGGTCGACACGGCACAGGAGGAGGTGGGCGACCAGCATCACGCCCGGCCGCCTTTGTCTCCCTAGTGGCAATATTTTCACGATGCACTAGATATTCATTTGAGTCTGAGTCGACCTAGGGGGTGCCCAGGACTGATTCAGAAAATCGTCACTGGTGTTAGCCGTGAGCGGGACTCCAACTCGGGTGGCCAGGTGTGTAGCCCAGCGCGCAAATTGCTGAGCCTCCACTTGCGCTATATACTAACACGTGCACCTGGATACACACACAACAACAACAACGGCCATTCGTCACTAAGTGGCGGTGACGTTACCACCGTGCCTGTGCCAGTCGAGGTGCACATTGAGGCCACGTGAAGTGTCGGGGGCTCGGCGACAGGGGGTCACCGGACAGTGTTATGGGTTACCTGACAGATGACTGCCAGATGCAACACCTGTGCTCCGTACTCCGCCACTTTATTGTGTTTTATCCGCCTGACGCTCCAATCCTTGTTGTGAGCGTCGCTCCTCTGCCGTCCGCCGTTGGAGAGCGACTATCTCCAGCTATCCTGTAGCGTCCTTCATGACCATTCACCAAAGAGGTCGATCTTGACATCACTGGTACCAGTCTTGAACAAGTCCACTCATTCTAGGTTCTCGCGTACCACATCAGTCCATATTTTCTTCAGCCCGTGCGGCGCCCGTTAATCCCCCTCTATCTGGCCAAGCAGACTGCGAGGCTGGGTCATGCGGGCTGCATGAACCAGCCTCGCAGCCAGCGGGGTCCACGATTCGCAGGCATAGAGTGAGAGGCGACATAATTGCAGCTGAGAAGACCCAACGCTTCATGTGAAGCGACCGGACAGGCAGTCTCCACACAGCGCGATCAAGCCGACTGAAAAATAATGCAGCCCGTCTGATTCGGAGTGAGATTTCGGCTTCTAAACCAGAACTGGCCACAAGCATACTGCCTAGGTATAGACATTTTTCCACTCTCTCCACAAAATGTTCCCATCACTCACAAAAAGCTGAGGGGATGCAGTGTTTAGTGGCATAAAATACCCAGGCAAGTGCTTAACTTTGGTGCGGCTAATGGCAAGACCCCACCTCTTTGTGGCACGCTGCAGGTTCAAGAGCAGAGCCCCCAACTCCTCAGGGTTCGCGATAATTACAAGATCATCGGCATGCATAACATGATTTGCCAGTAGAGAGCCATCTTTTGAATGCTCCCAGTCATCGATCAGCTTGCTATGGTAGCTCCAGCAGAGGGAAATTTCACTGGTGCATCCATGCAAAGCCTGCAGAAATATGTGGTCAAAAAAGATGTTCAATAATGTTGGAGTCAGAGGACATCCTTGTCGCACCCCAAGGAGGACAGGGAATCCCTATGACTACGTAGCTTTTTCCCGGGCTTGCTCACCATTTTAAAGCTCCTTAATGATTGTGAACAGAGAGTCAGAGACCCCGAAATCATGAAGAACAACCGACAACCATGGTATACTGATGATATCATAGGCCTTTACCAGGTCAATAAAGTAGATGTGCAGGTCCCATTGGAAATCCCCACACCTCTGCTGTAGCAGCTGGACAGAGAATATGTCGTCTGTGCAGGACCGCCCCGGCTTGAAACCACATTGAGCTGGTGCAAAGCTCTTTCTCAGCATTCCTGGCAAGGCGATGTTGAATCACCTTTGCCAAGACATTTCCTGGCACACTGAGGAGCTAGATACCCCCTGTAGTTGTTACAATCAGTGTGGTTCCCGTGCTTAAAGAGGGGGACTGCTAGGGCATCCTTCCAATCCTGCAGAACCCGTCCTGTTATCCACACGGTTGTAATGATCTTATATATGGCAGTCTGCAGACAGACACCACCGTCCTTTAGTATTTCACATGGGAGATTATCTATGCCCGGTTCGTTTTCTGGTCTCGGGCTCTGGATCACCTTCGTAATTCTTCGACAGATGGCACCTCTGCCAGTATTTAAAAAGTTATTAATGCTGATTTTCCGTTCTTATGTCGTTGTTGTTGACGTGATGTTCCCTTTGCAGCACTGTGCAGCGATTTGTGATCCTCGGGTGAAAGGCACTCCAGAAATGCAATTATTATTATTATTATTATAAAAAAGTGATTACAGGATACCGAAGCAGACTGCATCTCCTCAGCAGCCCACGACCACCACTCATCGTTGCAACGCCACACTGTCCTCTGACTCTCCGAGCGAAGGCTGCGGTAAGTCTTTGTCACAAACACGAGCAATATACGATTTTGTACAATATGTAATACTGAACACTATCATTGTAGATGCTCGGGTCTAAATGTGTGGTAAATGTATCACTCTGCATTATCTGTGGAAAGGGGGTGATAGACAAATCATTAACAAGGTGTTTACTGCGCTGAGAGAGAGCGTGAGGTAACGAGCGCGATACCCAAGTGGACGCGTTATCGAAAAGACGTGATCTGCAACCCCACGTGGAGTAGTGGAACTTGTTATTGATGAGAAGACCTTAGAGATGGACCGGTTGAATCTGGTATAAGCTCACGTGAAATCACGCAAGGTGTTAACGAAAAAACAGAGTAGAACCAGCTCAATAGCTGATTGGGACCAGGGCCGTGGCCAGGTAATATACAAGAGACGCACATGGACGCACTGGGAAACAGAATGATAAATACACGACGAGAGGAGGATGAACGATGCGGGGCAAAGATGCACAGGAAGAGACTGGGTTCTACACAGCGCGTGGTGCATCTGACACGAGGCTTCTGAGACCTTACTGCCTCGCAGTTTTGCGCTTCAACACGCGTGTGAGTGGCGAAAAATCCCGCACTCGCCCAAGGCGAACCCGAGGCGCCCAGGAGGCGTTTCCTGAACGACGAATAACTAGTAGCAGCGTGAGCAGCAGCACTGGCAAGGCGGGGCAAGCCAGCAGCGGAACGAGCTTGTGTCTGTCGTACGGTGCTGTAACGGCGCAACGGCAACTGCAGTGCTGCATCAACGACCCACAAAGGGTGCATCGGCGGCGAGCGAACGGGCGGCGACAGATGTCTTGGCGAGACGGCCAGGCCAGCAGTGGAGCGGGCTTCTCTCAAGCAAGCGACGTGAGGTCTCGGGCGATGCACCTCGCAGCGTCGGCGGCGTGGGTCGACGAGACGCTCAGCGTTGCCTCTCAGCGGCGCTTAAATTGAAGGTGGAGAGGGGGGGTTGCCAGCCTCCCATCCAGAGGTTGTGCGCGCAACTAGCACAGCGCTACCGACCGCACCGGATGCGCACACACGCGACCTCTTGCTACTCCTCTCAGCAACTCCGTCAACTGAGCCGGCACGGTGAAGACTCACGAACACACGCGGCACAAATGTGCCGCGTGTGTTGTGAAATCCGTGTATGCGTTTACATTAATTGATTTGCCTATAAATGTGAATCTCTTATACTCGGGAATGCAGATACAATGGGATTGCTTTGTAAGCGGGAAATCTATACCAGGCCACTTAACCAGACGGCCGTCGGCTCCCGTCTCGTCTCGCGTGCCATCGAGGGGCCCCGTATCGACTCGCAGATGAATTGTAATCTCCACATAACGGTTGTGCGGGATTTGTTTATTACCGAATCCCAAGCCAATGGTTGCATTTTATTACCATTAAAAGGCCACGCTTTGAGTAGATAGATGTCAGCGGTATCGACCGCTTGATAAGATTAACTCTCGAGTCGGAGCCGTGAAAAAAGAGGTCGACGGCAACACCGCATCCAATGGATGGCGGAGGGAGACCACGCGAGCCCGTGGGGTTCTAACGACGACATTAACACAACTCATACGGCGCGAATCTATCATTGTTGTTGTTCATATGTCGTACACATGTTGTTGTTGACATGCCGTTCTCTCCACAGTACTGTGCAGCGCTTTGTCACCCTCGGGTGACGACTCAGGAGGTGCGAGCAAACGCGTAGAGAGCAGGCGAAGGGGGAAGGCAATAATGGGGTTAGCCGGCACCAACATTATCCAGACACTACGTCCGATGTATTATGGTGGTATCGGCTGATTCATGAATTAGGTTTGTTGTTATTATTTTTGTTGTCGTGAGAGGAAACAGAAGAAGAGAAAACGCACGCAGAAGAGGGGGGAGAACCCACAAATTCCACACACAAAATGCGCCCGAGGTGGGAATCGAACCTATTGGGCGAGTCTCTACGAGGAGGCGCGGATCTTCCCGCTGCACAGACTTCCTGTCGCCCGATGTACACGGAGTTTGTGCTCCTCGCTGTGATGTGTAAATGTCACTACTAGGCAGACGAAGAAGGCGCCCAGGCGTGGTAACATTCGTTGCACGCACAAGTATTAGCTCTGCAATTACCACAGTTATCCAAGCAACGGTCAATCGATCAAAGGAACTATAACTTATTTCACGAGCCATTCGCAGTTTCACTGTATAATCAATGGCTAGGTGATGTCCACCCACCCCTCCTGGGGCGTGCCGGCCTTTACACGTGCACGCCAACAACACTTGCCCCTACAGTCTGCTAATGCTATGAGGGGTATCTTTGTCTTTATGGTTAAAGGGGCCACCTGACAGATTGGTTTCTATTCATCAGTTGGGCACACGCAGTTCGCTGCGTATTACGTGGCTTCTCTCGGGACACCCCCCTGAACAACCATCAGAACGCCCGCTTGCGTTCATTACTCCCGGGATAATGAATAGATTTAAAAACACGAAATACCTCGCGCACGAACGCAGTTACGCGGCAATCGAAACTCGGGAATTGGCCGTCGGGCCGCTGAGCAGTGGCACAGCGATGAACGTGCTGGCGCTACGAAGAGGGCAAGCGGAGCTCGTCTTCCGGCCAAAGCGAGCACATCCTTAGTGGGGCGCTATAACCATCATCTTTCATCATCCTACAATGATCGACGTGGTGAAGTATGGTTAAAGCAAGCATTTTCACCGAAGTGACGCGGGTGGGTCTTCATCTAGCAGTTGAATGATTTTAGTAAAACATCTGATCGTGATGTAATGATGTAGGTTTTCACGGCTCGATGCATGATGATTGCGTCGAAAATCTGCTCTCTCGGGACAGCCGCGTCGATCGCTCCGTTTCCCTCCATTGCGACGTTATCGACGCGGTTGTCCCGAGAGAGTAGATTTTCAAAGCAGTCATCATCTGAAAGTGATGTTCTGCTCAATGAATATCGATGTGCCGCCCATCTCGTGCTCGCAGCCCTGAGCCAGTAGTAGAAATTCGTCATTTACACACAGAGAGCCGTTCGTTTTATTGAGCTGGGAGGGATGGTTGGCCGAGTGTATCGCGTGCCAAGATATGAACTCACAACGTTCCGATTTCAAGCCGCTCATTATTCCGGCGAGTCACGGTTGGCGGTGACACGGGCCTGTCAATTATTCATTACTATCAATTTTCACCGTTGCCGAGATGACCTACCGCGGCCAGACAATCTGACGAATCTAAACGCAGCGGACATTAAACATATTGATCTAAAACAAGAGTTCGCACTCGATATTATGGATTCTAATTGATCCACAGTGACCTGCGTGACTTGCAGGATCGGATGAAGGCCGGTCGGCTCGCGCGCTGCAGCGCTCGTCACTGGGCCCGGCGGAGCGCGGGTCCACGATGCCATCACACGGGGGTCTCGGTACAAGATTAAAAAGGCTTCACGCCTTCATTCATCAGCCCTGTTATCATTCATCAGCCCTGTTATCATTCATCAGCCCTGTTATCATTCATCAGCCCTGTTATCATGTTTCAGCCAAGCCGTGCTGAACCCCGATGATGCTTCCAGCGTGGGAGGCAAAACGACGTAATGGAGAGACGAGGAACGCTCAACACTGATATCCTGAAAGAGCAGCTCTTAAGAGCAGTTCTCACTGATTGGCTCTGTCCATATATATGCACGACATTATAATCCTAGATATAATCTCGTCTCAAAACTCACTTGTTCCGTAAGGTTTTACGAAACAAGCCAGAGGATTAGCTAGGACTGTTGACGCGGCTCACTGTTGTCGTGCTAGGATGATGGCTCGCTGCCGACCTGCGCTTGCTCAGCAACACTTATTCCTTCCTTAGTTTGTTGTAACAATTATATTAATCGCTTATTTTATGTCCTCCAATTTATAGCCGTTATTTGACATTCAATTGAACTGCTCTAATGTTGTTGCGGTTGCTGACATGCCATTCGCTCCACAGCTTTGTGCAGCGCTTTGTGACCTTCAGGTGAAACGCGCTTTAGAAATGCAATTATTATTATTATTAAGCTATGGGTTCTTTTGCCAGTGTACATATATAAAAAATAGAAAAGGTTTTTAACCATTTCTGGCAATTAGAAGAAGAATATTTGTATTTCTAAAGCGCATTTCCACGGGTTAATATCTGAAAATACCAAAATCGACACCATTCACAAAGTGTCTAATTTGCAAAAGCCACACATACTTGTGGCAAAATATGCAAACAAAAAGTTTTGATAAAATATGCATTGTCCTTCAAACTGATTGGCCTACACCAAACATGGCTTTATTTTGAGCCTGATTGTCAGTGTTAACCAGATATTGCCAAAAGGCAGTAAGCTCAGGACAATGCAATATCAATGCTTTAGTAGCTCAGGTCGAGCTGTTTTGGTTGCATATTTTGCCACAAGTATGTATGGATTTTACAAACTAGACACCTTGTGAGGGCGGCGTGGTGGCCCAGTGGTTAGCGCTGTCGCCTCACAGCAAGAAGGTCCCGGGTTCGAATCTCTCGGCTCGGGTGCCTTTCTGTGTGGAGTTTGCATGCTCTCCCCGTGTCCGCGTGGGTTTTCGCCGGGCACTCCGGTTTCCTCCCACAGTCCAAAAAGCATGCTGCTACATAGGTTGATTGGCTCACAAGCTAAATTGCCCCGCAGTGCCGGCGATGGACTGGCGTCCCATCGTCGGTATATCCTTGCCTTGCGCCCTGTGTCTGTCGGGATGGGCTCCGGCTTCACCGTGACCCTGTATATGACTAAGCAGTTTCAGACAATGAGATGAGATGAGACACCTTGTGAAAGGTGTCTATTTTGGCGTTTCAAGATCTTAACACTTGTATAATTGCCAAAAATGGTAAAAACCTTGTCTATTTTGTTACATATGTACACTGGAAAAAGTACCCATAGCTTAAACAGCTCGACCTAAATAACTAAATTAGTTTTATTTATTGTGTCTGGTATATAAACCGCCTTGGAGTCCTGTGAATATTCACACAGAGAGTGAACATTTCACTCTCTGAGAAATGTCCTGTACAAGGCATACAACGATGGCAACCAGATGTGTGTGTCTGCGCGTGTGTGTCAACACCAGTGACAATTTTCTAAATCGGTTCCGGCCCTCCCCTAGGTCGACTCAGCCTCAAATGAGTACCTGGTGCGGCATTTAAACACCGCCACGAGGAGTGATGCAGTCGGCCAGTCGTAGTGACGACCCCCTCCCCCACACCCCTTCGCGGTGCTTTCCGGCATTCATAGGTGCAATTCGCTAACAGCACGTGAACGTACAGCCTAACGGGGCTACACGGGGGATCATTGGCTGAGTGCGCGTGCTGCAGGCGCTCGCAGGATTGCGGTTCTATTGCGGATCGATCCCCACGGACCTCCCTTCCATGTCGCGATGACGTCACATACGCGTAAAAATTAGAGCGGCGCGATACCTCGAGAAATGCCCTCTCGCGAGTTTTTTTTTCATTTGAAGAAGCAGCTCTGTTGCTAAATTAGAAGGCGAGAATAATGTTCCTCGCATTAGCCGGGTCGCATTTTCATATTCGCCTCTAATCTTTAATTAGCAAGTCCTCTCGCCATTAACGAGGATGCGAGCTGAAGGGGACGAATGGGAAGAGTGAATAAATACACACAGACACATGCAGAGACTGAGCGTTTTAAATTGAATTAATGTTGTCCGGCAAACGACGCGCTTTAGTGCCGAAATAGGGGTTATTCAGAATCGTACGTTGCTCAAAAAGCCGGATAACTTCAAAAGTGGAGATAAATATTTTAACTGTCAGGGTTTCCCACATACAGTCCTGGTAATAAGAAGGTTTCAAAAATTGGGACCTCAGAGCCTGATTTTTTTTTTCTGGCGAAAGCTTGTGTGTAATGGCACGCTCCGGAGGACATAACACACACACATAATAACAGTTGCAATTCTAGAGAGTTTGTCATCCGAAGGTTCAAAAAAGCGTTGCACAGAGCAGTGGAAAGAACGCTGTCAACAATAGCAACAACAACATTAGAGTAGATCAATTGAAAGTAACATAATGACTATAAATCAGAGAAAAACATAAAATTAAAGATAAAAAATAATAGTTAAACAGATGAAGGAAGGAGCCCGGCGATGGACTGGCGTCCCGTCGTCGGGTGTATTCCTGCCTTACGCCCTGTGTTTCCAGGATAGGCTCCGGCTCACCGTGACCCTATATAGGATTAAGCGGTTTCAGATAATGAGATGAGATGAAGGAAGGAATAAGTGTTCCTGAGCAGGCACAGGTCAACAGCGAGTCATCATCCAAGCACAACAACAGTGAGTAGCATCAACAGTTGTAGCCAGAGGACTTCAATGCCTTATGGAACAAATGGGTCTTGAAACGGGATTTGAATATGCTCATGGATTCAGCTGACATCAATAAATAGTGTAATTTTTTTAGTTTTGTGAGGAAACCGGAGAACCCAGAGGAAACCCACGCAGAACAGGGAAAATACACACGAACTCCACGCAAAAAGGCGCCTGATGCAGGACTCAAACTGCGTTGGACAGGACTTTCTTATGAGGTGCAGATGTTACCATGGCATAGTTGCTGCTGCTTGGGTGTCGCCCTACATAACCAACGCTCACACTTGCCATTCATTACAGGATTTACACATTTACAGCACGATCACACGATAGAATAAACAATGGTGATGCCTTTTGGGGCCACTAAACAAGACATTTATTTGTGAGAGTGAAGTACTGATGATTGCTTCGAAAAGCTGCTCTCTCGGGACAGCCGCGTCGATGGCTCTCTCCTCTCCTCGCGACGTTTCGCCTCACACGTTGGAGGCATCCTTAGGCGTAGTACGTGTGTGTAGTGCCTGTTGCTCCTTTATATTTGTGGGTACTATGCATGTGTCGAGTCATCTTTTGTTGTGTAAGTCTACATTTGAATACATTAACATTACTTTCCTTATCTTATTCCCACCCCTGGAACTGCGATTACCCCCTCCCTGCTTTGTCTGTGGCTAGTCCCCTAATTTGCATCCCATGAAAGAAACCTCCCACACACCCTGGCGATCCCCTTCTGATGTCCATCACGACCATCCCTCTTGGCCCGATCGCTGGATATGGAGGTCTAGATGCACTTAGCCTGGCATCGCGGCGGAGCTTGGTACCACAGATGTATATAGTGTCATGTTGGCGTGGGTTTTCACCGGGTGCTCTGGTTTCCTCCCACCATCCAGAGACATTCTTCTGTCTACATTAATTGGCCGACTGAATAAATTGCCCCAAAAAGTCTCATCTCCTCATCTCATTGTCTGAAACCGCTTAGTCCTATACAGGGTCACGGTGAGCCGGAGCTTATCCCGGAAACACAGGGCGTAAGGCAGGAATACACCCGACGACGGGACGCCAGTCCATCGCCAGGCATTGCGGGACAATTTTAGTCTGCGAGCCAATCAACCTATCCAGGAGCATGCTTTTGGACTGTGGGAGGAAACCGGAGTGCCCGGCGAAAACCCACGCGGACACGGGGAGAGCATGCAAACTCCACACAGAAAGGCACCCGATTCCGAGAGGTTCGAACCCGGGACCTTCTTGCTGTGAGGCGACAGCGCTAACCACTGGGCCACCGCGCCGCCCTGCCCCAAAAAGTGTGCCATGCAATGCCCCTGCATTACATTGTGGGTATTTCTCCACCTTCCGCTCTGTCGGCCGGGATAGGTTCCGGTTTTCCACGATGCTGTACAGGATTAGGCGGGTATTGAAAATCCAGCCACACACGCTCATGACCACCCCGCAGAACACTCGCAGCCCACACTATGCCCACTCCACTGTACATCGCATCAGCACAGTACAGTTAACCTCTCACCATGGCCTCACCCCTGAAGCAGTGTTTTTTTAATCCGAAGGAGCGACCTTAACCAAGTTCGACTCTTAACACTGTTTCTGCGGACGATGGGAAAAAGTGGTTCTTAAGGGGGCTACGGTGAAAGGGGGGCCCAAAGTCCACAAGGCGGCGAGACTGGTTATGCGACCACACACATCTGCAAATTGGGCGGAGGAGAGGCATGGAATGAAGATGCCTGAATTGGGCTCACTGTAAGTTAACATATAAACTTGATATGTGGGAAGGGCAGGTGTGTTCATTTCAATGAGGCCCGATGGACCTTCCAGCACAGGCAGGGTATTGGCATGTCTTTTGTTAGGATCTTAAAGGACAGCAATGGGGACCATTAGCATGAGAATGGAAGAAGACTTTTTAAAAGTGCACACGGGG
>JAZEWT010000002.1:35656804-35669867 GCA_036362905.1 Mordacia mordax | reverse complement strand
CCCCCTTCTTAAATCGCATAAGAATGTTGATGAAATATTTGAGACAAACCACTTTTTGTTCAAAATTAGCACCATCTGCACTGGACCTGTCACAGTCATTCATTGTGTTCATCCGCGAACACTGCCCGACCACCACGCGATCAATGGACGATCACGACGTGATCACAACTCGACCATCGCGCAATCACAGCGTAATCATTGTGGGCTTCCTGTGCGATCACCACGCAATGCCCACGTGATCAGTGTGCAATCATAGCGGGATCATTGCGTGATGATTGTGCGATCACCGCCCGAACACCGCGTGATCATTGCATGTACACCGCGTGATCATGTGTAACCATAGCATGATCACCCCGAAATCATCGTGCGATTACTGAGCTATCACGGAGCGATACCGGAGTGATCACCACGTGATCACAGCGCAATCATTGCACGATCATCGTGTGATCACCCAGTGATCAAACAATAATCATGCAGTGATCACGGCGTTATTATTGTGTGATTACCACGTGATTATTGTTGCGATTACCGCACGATCACGACACAACCATTGCAAGATCATTGTACAATCACCACGCGATGATCGCCCGACCACCGCATGATCATTGTGAGATCACTGCGCGACCACCCCGAGATCATTCTGAGATCACCGCATGATCATTGTACGATCATCATGCAATCCTTGTGCGATCAACACAAGATCATGAGGAGATCATTGCGCGATCAGCGCGTGACCACTGCGCGATCTCCACGCGATCACTGTGCGAGCGATCACCGCGCGCACAATGATCATTGTGCAATCATTTTGTGATCATCGCAAGATCGTTTTGCGATCAACACGTCCTCACCGCGCTGTCACTGCGTGAGCAATGTACGATCAGAGCATGATCATTGTGCGATTACCGCGCGATCATGCTGAGTCAGTTTTGTTTCGTGTTTAGTTAATGAATTGATTTCCAGTACTTGTACAATCCTGTAGAGGGTCCCATTGAGCCGTAGCCTATGCGGGCATGCACAAGGCAATGTAGAACCTAGAATTGGACGCCAGTCCATCGTAGGGAAAATGGGACAAATTTGGACTGTGGGAGGAAACCGGAGTAACTCATAAAAGCCCACGCGAACACGGTGAGAACATGCAAATTCTACACAGACACCCGATCCGGGAATAGATCCTCGAGCCGATTTTGCTGTGAGGCGGCAGAACTATTCACTACGCAATTTCGTATTTAATGTTTATTTAAAGTACGTAGCATTTCGTTTTTGTTTAAATATTGACTGTCGTGCACGAACTCCCAACACCCCCCCCGCGTCCCAGTCACCACCTCACCTTGTACATGCACTCCGTTAACGCAAGGTCATGCAGTACAGTCACCTGGGACAAGTATAAATGCGGTTGGGGTTTGCGTGTATTTGGGAAGCCATCCAGATGTCGCAATGTCTCTGTGATGCCAATCTGCGGCATGGCGGGATGTGCGCCGCCGCGCATCTGTTAAAGTGTCGGCAGCGAATTCGCCCGCACATGGAAATGACTTCGCTTATCCAATGATCGTCAGATAAAGGAATTTAAATTGTGAACAAGGAATGCCATTATCGCTTTGGTGCAACATATGGAGGTATTCGTCATCGCACCCAGCGCGCGTATGTGCGTATTTCAAGGAAGCGCGGGTGTGGATCTGTGATGTGAAATGAAATATACCGTGAATAATGGGGCACGGTGGCGTAATGAATATGGCGGGTTCGATCCCCAGTTCGAGCGCCTTTCTATATGGAGTTTGCGTGTTCTTCCCGTGTCCGCGTGTGTTGTCGTTGGATATTGTGATTTTCTCTGACTATCTACAATACATGTCGCCAATGTTATTTGGCCTCACCGGTGCCCTGTGATAGACTGTCGTCCCATCCCGGCTGAAGCCCAAGTTATCCACTAACTGACTTATATCTCCCCGCTAGAGAACTGTTGAAAAAACTTTATCGCTCCACGGTTCTGTCCAGCTTAAAAAAGTAGACCGAATGACTGATTTATACGTGCGGCCAGAGAACACGTGGAGAAGTATGGCCCCTGGCCTCATGGTTCTATGCAGCAAAACGAACCTTGGCACATGATCGCGGGGGCGTCCAAAGCTGCAGATGCCACCACCTACGCACGGCCACGGCTTTTCAGTTTTTAATCAAAAAGCTTCAAAGTACCACCCGCCAAAATCTGGCTGCATCACCTAAATTTCACTTTCGCTGCTCTGAAAGGCTGACGCCTAAAATGCTACGTTCGTCCCTCCCACGCCTTCTCCCGGCAGCGGCTGCCAGGTGCCGATGGAAGGAAATATATTTTTAGTCTCTGTCGGCGTCCACCACAGCTCAGGTGTCCCGCAAAGGCTCGCAATCAATACATCAGCAGCCGATCAAAGTGCCACCGCGTGGGGCCCGCGCCCTGTCGTGATCTCGCTGTGCGGTAGTGTGCGCTGCGTGGAGCCCTATCTGATGAGAATTGCTTTCCATAGCTGTTCTTTCAGGATAGTCATCAAATCAACATCAGATTTTGTTCAAAGTTTGCACCAATTGCTTTTAACCTGCCGCGTTGATGCTGCCAACGTAACGTGGGTGGCAAAACGGCAGAGAAAAGAGACCAGGAACACTCGACGGAAGTTTACCGAAAGAAAAGCTATGGAGAGCAATTCTCATCACACTTCGAGACGTGACGAACCTAAATCGACACAAAGCTGCTTAACTTCGTGCGCACTGAAGAACGGCTCCAAGTCACAGCCTTCCTCCCACCCAGGCGACTGGCGTCTCGCAGTAGCTCATTGGTACGATCCGCGTCTCACATGAAGAAGGTTCTGCCCGAGGCGGTTCGCTTGGCGCCTCAACAGCTTTATGTGCGGCGTTTGAGTGCACTTCTTCTGTTCTGCGCGGGTATCCGCCGGATTCTCCGCTTTTTACCAACGTGTAATAAAAAAAAAACTTCTTCATTATTTGGCCGATACCATAATAATATATGGGACGCATTGTCTGGTAAATGTTGGCGCCGGCAAAAAGCGTGGCCGCCTTCTCCCTTTCCAGCTCTTTGTGGTTTCTTCGCATTTTAACTCAGAGGCACGAGGTAACTGCAGAGGGAGGGGGGCGGTCAGCCAGCGCCAACCCACCTGACAATGTGTTCTATATATTGTGATGTATTCTGCCAAATAGTAAATCAGGTTTTTTTTTTTCTCAGTTTTGGGGAGGAAAGGAGAGAATCCGTAGACAACCCAAGCAAAACAAGGGGATAGAATAGAAACTGGACAAAACATAACGTCTGTGCAGGATTCTAACTCAAGACCTTATTGGTTTCAGGCAACAACGCTGCACCACGCGCCACCGTGCAGCCCGGGAGATATCAAGGGAAAGCTAGACACGTACTTTATTTAATCTCGGGGTTAGAAAGGCGTCCGAGGCGGGAATCGAACCTCAGAAAAAGGGGCGAGAGGAGCATTGCGGTCGGCGGTTCGGGTACGCGGTTTTGGGGGGAGGGGGGCAGCGGAGGTGCTGCGAGGGAGTCTGGTGACGCGACGCTCGGCCCAAGCAGCGGGTTCCGAGGCTCAGACCGAGCGGAAATATCGCCGCCACCAGGTGGGGGTGGAGGCCCGCGGGCTCCCCGGGCCCGACCGACATGGGGAACGCCCCCCACCTCCACCCGTCTCCCACCAGCCGTCGCGCCCACCCCATCATGACATGGCCTCCTGAGAACGAGAGAAGAGAAATCAAAACACCAGAGCGGTGACGAAGTGCAGTGCCAACAGTTTACTGAGAGCGCCGCATCCGCTGACCTCTCACCCGGCCGACGTGCAAGGCACCAACGAGTCACAACACGTTTAATACGTGAAATAAAACAACAAAGATTGATGTTTTAAAAGTGATTAAGAGACATTGCTTCTGATGTAGGTTTTCACGGCTCGATTTATGATTATTGCTTTCCAAAGCTGTTTTGTGTCAGGATAGTGTTGTACAGAGACGCTTTACCATCTTGCTGCACTCCGTGCTCAACTAACCCGGACATGTCTACCTGTGTGACAGAGAGCTGCACGCGTAACAATGGTCTCCGTCCCTCCCAGGCGTTATCTCGACATGTGCTCGCCTCCCGAGCGCACCCACAGAACCCTGACGACAACGGGCCCGCTCGAACCCTCACGCACCCTCGGTGCCAACTAACTTGTGCGCATCTCCAGCGCTCACTCCGCTTCCCGCGAACGCACGTGTATCTCGACGAGCAACAGGACCGCTCGCTCGTTCGGCTCACGGTCGCACTAACGCATCACCCACGCTCGAGCAACCCCATAGGCCACACCGCCTTCTCGGGACTCGATTCTCTTTCATCACTCATGGGCCCGGCGTTATACTGCAGCACTTGACGTATCGCTCTCTCCTCGTCTCGTGCTACCGCCGTCTAGTCGCTCACTCGACACCAGTCTTACTCCCCCACTCGCTTTCATAGCGCCCTTGCGCTATGTAATCTTTGTACCCCTTTGCATAACCAGCCCGGCTTTACCAGACTATCATCATTCCCAGCTCCTCTCACTCACGCGTTCCTTTAAGTATTTCATTCGGATGCTAACTGTGGACTCATCACCGTGCCCCCACTTGCTTCTTCATCCCCCGAGATGTTGAGACATTGCATTCTCGTTTGTCCCCACATTTTAAAATTCACGGCCTTGCCATTCACTGTGCTCACTGCCGGCGAATCACCCATCATCTGTATGCTAACTGATGCACAAATTCCATACCCCAGTACCGGTAGAACTAAATAGGGCTCCTCGCATGCAGTCTTGAGCATGCCACGCGACGGCCATCCTGCCAAGTGTGGCCGTGTGGCCTCAGAGCCCACCTTAACCACGGCCTCCCTTTGTTCCCCAAGTCTTGCACGGAAACACCTTAGAGGGGGGAACCTGTCCCTTCTCTAGATAAAAAAAATACGCTTTGCGGTGGGGTTACACTAAACGGTGCCTGCACAACGTGCAGTGGAGCGAACCTGGTGTGTGCTGCAAGTGTGTTATGGAGTGAGTGTTGGGCCGGGATGAACACGCAGTCGTGGCCGCGATGCTGTTGGGTCCGTGCGCCGGGGGTCGGTTGCCCGTGGCATCATAGCTATATCGAAGTATGGATGGTGGGGGAGTGCTCGACACGGCTATCATGAAAGAACAGCTTTGGGAAGCAATCATCAGGCATTACTTCCTATGATCACATTGTTTACGTTCTCAAAGTGCACCTTGCTCGTGACGTCAGATGGTTTTATATGAGACTCGGTTTCAGAAGAGACTTGCGCAAATGTTTTTTTTCTCTTCCCGTTGTTGAAAGACAACGTGCGTCAGTGTTGATCCGTCCGCGTGGGTCAGAGGTCATTGTAAGATATCTCAAAGGTGGTTCTGTGCAACCATCTCCTGTGGGTCTCAAACATGAGGGTCTCCACTGCCCTCTCAGGGATCTAAACCAAGACACTGTCACATGACCAGACTCCAATAAAGCTGTCGGGGTTAAATCGTGGGAGGTAGTAACTTAATTGAATCACAACAAATATATATATAAATACTTATCCTATTAAGATGCTCCACGTAAAAATAAGAATACAGTGCATGATATGCAACGACCATAAAACTAACTTTACCATTGAGCATCAAGCTAAGATACTTGCTTGACTTTATGAAATGTTCCACGAACAATTAATAAATAAATAATGCGGGGGGCATGGCCATGGTATTAAAGGAAAGGCGTGTGGATGGGTCCCGTCTCTGGCATCGCTTTCGCATTTGCATTATTCAGTATTACACGGCTCAGACTCGGAGAGATTATTTCCCAGTTAAGCCTTATTTATTTACCCAGCAGGGCCCGATACTCTAATGGAGGCTGTAGGTGCATCGCAGCCTCTGCATTATTCATGCGGTGCGCTCTCATGGAAATTTGGAAACAGCTGGGACGCCGGCCGTTCTGTAGAGTAAATACTGTAAAGGGGTGGGGGGGGGTCTCCCCTTTACTCTCACCCAAAACCCCAAGCGACAGGCATTATAATTCTTACTTTTCCACTGAGCCAGAGAGCGTGGCAACATCGTCGGCTGTTCAGCGATTCACCACAGCAGCAGGCACTTCATGTAGATTGTAAACGACGCATCTGTCAACGATATGCTATGTAGTATAGCTGTGGAGTAATGTTTGCGATGGGCACGCCATTATGTTGGAATATAGTCATTCGTATCGAAAGCTAATTGACTGCTTTAGTCAATATGGCGTCCCTCGGATAGACAGCTACTGCAAGTGAGAATTGCAGCACCGAGCGTTTCTCCTCTCTCATCAGCCTTCTGACGATGCCTCGAACGCGGCTATCCAGAAAGAGCAGTTAAGATAATAATCCTCATACATGGAGTCGTGAAAACTCAAAACTATACAGAGAGAAAAATAGAAGAGTTTTTGTCAAAATCTGCTGTTGGATGAGGGCCACCCCACACCCTGCAGGTCCCTCGAGGTTACTTGGCAGCAGAGAAGCACAGCTCAACAATCGACATTTCTGCATTGCCCTCAACACAACTCGGCAGCCGATGCCAACCGATTTATGGCCGGCAGTCACCCATCCGAGTCCGATGCAGGCGCAACTCCACTGAGCTTCTGAGATCTGACTCGATCGCGTGCATTCCGCGCAATGTGTCAGTGGAATATACTCTTACACCGCCGTAACATACTTCCTTTGTGCGAGCCGTGCAGCGCAACATAAGCGCGGATTTTCCCACAACGCAAATCCAATTTTGATATCGGTTCAAGGCAGCGCGTAGCGCTGCAGTGTCGCCAAGCTCATGATGTGCGGGACAGAGCGGGGGTCACGGCCTCCTCGGAGCGGCCATATTCAAGGACGGCGGCCCGAGTCCCCCCATCTGCCACGGGACAGCGCTCGTTTGGCCGCCGCTGCTGCCTGGCAGCCCCGCGGCTTCTCGGTCTCACCCGCCGCCGCTCGGCAATTCTTTAAATGAGTAATGCGGGAAGAGATCCTCCATGCAAGAGACGCAATTACCGATTTTATCACGGACGTTGTACGTATTTAAATAGTGCAGCGTCGCTTGCTCTGCATTAACCACACGACAAATTGAAAATCACTGTCAGGGAAACGGCGAGTTTTTCCTCTTCTTATTTCTGCTGCTCCGTGGGCAGGCACGGGCTCGGCGCGGCGCGGGAGTTACCAGTCTCTAATCTCTTCGTCGAGCTGATTTGACTGAGATCCTCTCGTCGTCACTGCTAGTTCACGAGTGTTGTTCACGTTGTTTCGTTGGAACGTTTGTTGTGTCGTCCCGCATGCAGAGCTTGCAAGCTCACTGGAATTTTGTTTTTGTGTTATAACCCTCCAGACCGTGGGTTCATATGTCAGCCGCCCTTTTTTCCTTGAATGTAGGACAACAAAAACAACCATCAAGAGCTGCAGCTTCGAGAAGCATCTGGAGCAGGAGCGCGCGGTGCTGCCAGGGTTAAGCGAGCACGCGGGCCACACTGGTCGGCTGCATTATTTATTTGAAATGATTGCTAATGCCCCTGGGGGGGGGGGACGACAACTCACATGTTTCCAGCAAAACAAATTATGTTCTTCTTTTACTAAATAGTATTCAGCACGTCCCCGAATCGCGCTGCACCCAGCGTGGCGTAGCCTGGCACCCAGCCTGGATTTACACGCTGCCCAAGTGACGCCCGTGATGCCCCGAGAGTTTCAGGCACACAGCTGCGGGCAGCCACATTGCCACTTTGACGCTCATCCGCACCATCACATCACCTCGTCTAAAACAGCGACACCGCCTAGGAAGATATCATCTACACAACAGCGGCTGCCACGCCAACACGCCAACACACATCTGCGAAGACGGGGGCCACAGGCCTCGCGGGGGCATCTGCCATGAAGATCACAGCACCACGATCTGGCTTCGCCGCCAAAGCAACATCAATACACGGAAGGGCATCGGACACGAGACTAAACAATTGCAGCACGAGCACGCGCCCATGCGGCACGCGCACAGGCCGTGAATGGCATGGGTCCACGAAGGCGCGAACACGAGCCCACGCGGCACGCCGACCCCACTCTCACCCCGTTTTAAAACATTAAAGCTGACAATGATATGCAGCAGCAGGCGCAGCAGCAGACTGACACAGCCGCGTGGGGTGGCTATCGCGATGTTCGACGCCGTAACGAAGCGATGGCCAAACTGGTACTCCTGGGGAGGAGGAATCTATGATCGATCTCTCTCCTGCACTGGGGGATGTGGTCTGGGTAGTTGTGGGTGGTGTAGTGGTTGTATGGTGGATGTGGGTTGTGTGGGGGTTGTAGGTGGTGTGGTGCTTGAACACGAGAAGCATAGCAGAGCAGCACAGAGAGTTTTTAGGTGGTTGATTGTAGATTTAATGACCCCACCTTCAGCCCCACCAAACACCAAATAGCATTAAAATATTTATGCCACAGAATACCATACGGGGCAACACGATGTACACACTGCTATTCACCCTGTAAACAAAAAACCATCGACCCACCCATTGACAATCTGCACAGTGACTATCATGGTCTCTGTCACTGGTTTTAAGTCAATGTAGGTGTATGGAGAAAAGTACTGTGAGATGACGGAGCTCGCCCACACACAGCACCTCATCACACGAGCACTCCAATGTGCTGAGCCCAGCGCCGTTGAGAGGCAACGCCGGACAATATCGTCACTGCGATGTGCAACGCCCGTCCGCTTAGACCGCGGCCAACGCCATTGCCTCGAACATCTTTATCTAGTCTACTCCACTCAGTTTCTCGTTAACACCTATCGTTATCCAACGTGAACCCGTACCAGATTCGCTCAATCCATCCTTCTCAAAGGCCTTCTTATCACAAATTCCGTCATCGCGTGTGAGTATGCAGTTTTTAGCATTGTTTATCCCAACATCTCCGTTGCCATTATTTCAATTCGTCCGCTCCACCAACGAACAATCTCATGAGATCACCCCTGTTCGATCACGTGCCGGCTTGTGCATCACGCGCTCATTCCCTCATACTCTGCTTATGGCACTAAACACCTTGTTAATGATTTATCCAGCACTCCCCTTCCACAGAAAATACTGTAGCCCCAACTTATGCACGTGTATGTGACACTCGACCTTACCTCCTGACTCGTCACCCGACTCTTCACCATTGACTCTTCACCACCCGACTGTTCATGCAATGAATTTCCCTCCACCTCGACTCTTCAGGTCTTCGCACGGTGGCGCTACGTCGTCCCGTCACGTCTGAGCGACACTGTGTCCAAGCGCGAGCACACATGTCTCAGACGTCACTCAGACATCACTCGAACATCCCTCGGGGCGCTGTACTAAATTGGTGTGCGTAATGCTTAACGAGTTTACTTTAAAGATACCCGATTGGCTTCACATGGAAACTCAAAGTTGCTTTGGTCTGCTATCAGAACAATAAAAATGTCACGTTCTAACAGTTTGCCAACAAACATTTTAGGAGATGGAAATAGCTTTACAAACAGCTTCAATATTATGAATGGCTTTAATTTTCACTTCTCTACAGCTGATTATATATTTTAATTTATCCATAATTCTAGTGACCGTGCTTCAAGTTTATCACACACATCCGAAAAGCGCTCTATAAATGTAATTATTATTATTATTATCCCAGACCAGTCAAACCGTTCGCAACATAACTGATATTCCACCAGAGTATTAACACTTTGAATCAATCACACATACAGATGACCTAAGCCAGTTGGCTTCATTTGAGACCACTTTCTGGAATGGGGCTGAAAACCTGCCATTTGCTCTGGTTGCAGTGGATTACATAATATTCAGACCATTAATCAATACCTTCAACTTATCTGTTCACGAAGTTACACTCCCTGCTGAATAGAAGACCGCTCTCATTTGTTCTCTTCATAAAAGTGTGTCTTTAGATTATTCTGATAATTACAGACCAATTTCTATTTTATCTCTCATGGTTAAAATCTTTGAAAACATTCTCATAAGTTAGATTACAAAATTTATCTCATAAATAAAAATCCAAAGCAATCAGATTTTCATGAAAATGGTGTACAAGCCTATTGTCATAGGACAGATCAGCTCCACGGTAGGTTCTAGTGTCAAGAACATGAACCCGCATCCGCTGGTCCACCACTATTTAGTCCAGCAAATATTCTTGCTTGGACACGACATGCATTCATGAGCTAATCTGGCCCATGCCCTCCAATAACTCCAGCCCAGGTGTCTCCATCATGACCCACTCGGGCAATAAAGTCACCTAGCAGTATGACTCTCTCTGGAGGGGCCATGTTAGCCAACACTTGAAACAGGTCATAGAAGGCATCTGACTCATTTGCCTTTCCTGCGTCCCTCCACTGATATACATCTTCAGTGGGGGTGTAAAGCCACCACCACCACCACCATTCCTCACTTCCCATTTATAGGGGACGTGAGCCTATAGTAGCCTGGTACTTACAGGTTCCAATACCTCACTGACACACTCCCACGCCCCTTTAATTATTTTTTTTCAGAAGAAGAGGCACTCCCTGTTTTTTTGGCAGTTTCCTGTCCCGAGTAGAGGACTGTCCACCCTTCCTAATGACTGGAACCATATCCAGTCAACCGGACCTTTTGTATTCCACAGAAGTTAAGACAGTACCGGCCCAGCTCCTGACAGAGGAGTGGCAGCTTTTCCTCTGCAACCAGTGTTCGAATATTCCAACACATGGCCCACGCAGAAGCTTTTTGTTATTTCTGGAGAAACCTTGTGGATGGGTATTTAGTCTCCCAGCTCCGCCAAATGGGGTTTAACCAGGAGACATCATAAATGCCTTCCCCCCCCGGGAGCCTCAGGGACGAGCTTAGATTTTTATTTTTATTTTCTTCTTGGTTCAGTGGTAATTGAAATTAAAGGTGGAGGGGATACCAGCTCCCCAGAGCCCTCTTGGCCGTTGCAGAGGCTGAGTGCAGCCACCACAGCGTTACCGACCCGGACCACGAGGAGGAAGGGGAGTGTTCTGCCAGCCCTTTAATTATATACATTATAGACACTATGCAAGCAACATATGGAACAAGTTAAGGAATACTAATTCTTCATATTAAACTCGAAATTGAGACCTCACATTGACGATATTGCTAACAAGATTAAAATTTAAAATTGTATTTCTTTACAGATGTAAACAATGCTTTCCGACGTAGTTCATCTTGGACTTGATAAAGGCGACTATTACACAATTGTTTGTTTATTATGACATTATCTATCAATAGGCATCTAACACGACGTTAAATAAACTTAACTCAATTAATTTATTAGAATTATTGATAATTTTTGTGTTGTTTTGTTGAATACCTTATGATCATTGTTAGCGTTTCATCTTTGCATAAATTGGTGCTGTGGGTTTGCTTATTTACCCATTGATCTAAGCGTCGTTGCGTTGGTCAGTTCGAACGTTTGTTGTAGTACAGGAATATCGCGTCAAAAGCTTGCAAGCGGGCGGCACGGTGGCCCAGTGGGTAGCGCTGTCGCCTTGCCTCACAGCAAAAAGATCCCGAGTTCGAATCTCGGCTCGGGTGCCTTTCTGTGTGCAGTTTGCATGTTCCCCCCACGTCCGCGTGGGTTTTCGCCAGGCACTCCGGTTTCCTCCCACAGTCCAAAAAACATGCCGCTGCATAGGTTAATTGGCTTGCAGACTAAATTGCCTGCAGTGCCAGGTGATGGACTAGCGTCCCATCGTGGGTGTATCCTTGTCTTACGCCCTGTGTCTGCCGGGATCGGCTCCGGCTCACCGCGACCCTGTACAGGACCAAGCGGTTTCTGACAATGAGATGAGATGAGATGAGCTTGCAAGCTCACCTGGTACTTGCTGCTGTAAAAATAAACATCTATCTATCTATAAACTTCACTGACACCACTCAGACATCACTCAGACGTCACTCAGACATCATTCTCCTGCGGTGTCCACGCGATGCACCCCTTGTTATTACGCGGGCAGCGATTGTGATGAGAATATAGACGGAGGGTTGGCCAAAAATATCTAACACATTTATGCGGACATATGTTTGAAATGTGTCAGTTGTTTGTGGCCCAACCTGTGTGTATTATTTCTCTCTCTCCCGCAAACGTAACGCCACTCGGAAGCATGAGTCGGTTCCTCTGCGCCATTAACTTCCGATGGATTATTCATTCCATCGGCAGAGATTGACTTAAATATGCCTACAGCACATCGAGGGCAGTTTGTCATTTATAGGTGTGGGAGTGGTGGCGGGCGGGGGTGGTGGTGGTGGGGGATGTGGCGGCGGGGGAGGTGAGGACGGGTACTGGATGATTGATCGACGACTGCTGCACGGACAGAGCACATAGCGGTGGAACTGATGAGTAACGTCGCTGCTTGGTTGCTCAACCACACACGGCACCACGCCTGGTAATACATCTGCCTCTTCGCTCATCGACACCGCCGCCACCCTCAGCTACACCGCCGCCACTACCGCTGCCACCGCCTCCGTCGCCACCGACACCACCGCTTACTGTGAAAGGGCGGCACGCAAACCCAATATTTGTGCAATTGTTCCAGAAATCAATACCAGTGATGAGAACATTGTGTCCGGCCTAAATTTTTCATAAAAACATATAAGAACGCACGTCTTCACTGGAGAAGACCCGGTAAATGAAGAACGTTTCGGAGCAGCGCTGTGAGTGAGCCAAGCCGTGGGCCGCATCGAAGGCAGCACCACCAGCTCGACCGCTTGTTTAAGTCATTCATTATTATCAATACCCGCGTCTGATCCTCTCCCGGCATACACAGCGCCCAAGGCATGGCTCATCCCCGGATGGCACGTCGGACCACCGTGGGTAGCTGAGGTCATGTATTTAAGAGACCAATTGTCCTTGGCAGCAGCAGCGTGTGGGAAGAAATCGGAGAACTTGGAGAAACCCCACGCAGACACGTGGAGAACATAAAAAACACACCGGGGTGGCAATCGAACCCGTGATCTTCTTGCTGCAAAGCAGCGGTGCAACGAACCTTCCCACCTGTTCATTTTATCATTCCTGCGATTCTTCTACACAGACTCGATATAC
>JAZEWT010000002.1:35593475-35607305 GCA_036362905.1 Mordacia mordax | reverse complement strand
CTCGGTGTTGCGGCCCCACACTCTCCTCTCCCCACGCTCACATCCCCATTCTCTTGCACGACCGCCACATATGTCCCTCTCCTTTGCTGCCCATTGGCCACACCGAGTCTACTAGACGGTATTATTATTATGCAGACCCGGGACGCGCAGGGTCCCATTGATAACGTCTACGAGCCATTCAACCTGCCACCGGCTCAATCTCCTCTTTGCATTAACGAGCACCACCCAGCCACTGTCTGGTAGGTGACCATGTGGCACCACAGCTGAACCATGGATGTTGCCAGGGTAAATAACCATTCCCCCTCTAATATCCGATTAGTGCTGCTAACATGCTGTGAATGATGGATAATGTTGGCTGGTCGTTCCGACGCAGTAGGCCTCATGTGGCCACGGGCCAGATGGAACGAGGTGGCTACGTCCCCGCCCCGACCCCCCCTGCTCAAACCCTATCGACTGCCGGCACCGATGCTAAATAAATAAATATTTTATTTTTTTCTGCCCACGCAGCGAAATAAACTCCGGGCGTGACGTTTAGAAATGGAGGAGAAATGCGACCGCCTCCGAGCTCACGGGGGTGAGGGAGAGAGACGCAGTCGCTGCTGCAGCGAGAGTAGCGGTTGCGGGTACCCTGGTGGTCAGGAAAAAATAAAACTGCGCCACGTCTTGGAGGCATGAACCAGAAGGCTGACAATGCCTGAAACGTGGGAGGTGAATCGTCACGAAGGACAGAGAAAGAACACTCGATACGGCTATCCTGAATGAGCAGCTATGGAAAGCGAGTATAATAATAATAATTGCACTTGTAGAGCGCTTTTCACCCCAGGGTCACAAAGCGCTGCACTGAGCTGCGTAGAGAACGGCATGTCAGCAACAACGATGACATAAGAACAGCCAACCCATGGAGCTGTAACAAACCTATATCAATGTAAAACTGCGTGCTTGCCAGATGCAAAATATTTTACGAGTGATACCTAACTCAACAGTGCTTTGTGATCCTTGGGTGAAAGGCGCTTTAGAAATGCATATATTATTATTAATAAATTGACTGATGCCCTTTCCTGACACCTCACCGCTCGCCCACCACCTCCATGATCACCCACCTTTGTGGTGGGCTGCTATCATTTTGAACGAGCCGTCTTGTTTTGAAAACGTTATCAAATCTACTAAATCAAACGTAGCGGCATGTTTTCTCTTTCTGCCTCTGGGTACTTTGTCTCAGGCTTCCTTGTCTCACCACTGCCTTCCATCAACCTTTCACCTCTAAGAATGTGACCAGATTAAAATACTTTTTTTAGCCATTTCTGGATTGTTCCAATTAGCCATCTCTTCCTTAACCTGCTCCACATACTCCTCATTAAACCGCCTTTACCATCCCACTAATTTCGTCGTAATAAAAAAACCTAACAGTGATTTTCAGTTTTTGTGCTGCTGCTTGTGTCGGCACTCATAGCCAGGGACTAGCCAAGCAGCCGCCGCCGTGTCTGTGCGGTCTGTGCTGAGTAGTACTGAGCAGTGCTGAGCAGTACTGAGCAGTACTGAGCAATGCTGAGCAGTACTGAGCAGTGCTGAGTAGTACTGAGCCGTGCTGAGCAGTGTAAAGCAGTACTGAGCAATTCTGAGCAGTACTGAGTAGTGCTGAGCAGTACTGAGCACTGCCGAGTAGTACTGAGCAGTGCTGAGCAGTACTGGGCAGTGCTCGGCAGTTCTGAGCAGTGCTGAGTAGTACTGAGTAGTACTTAGCAGTGCCGAGTAGTACTGAGCCGTGCTGAGCAGTGCTGAGCAGTACTGAGCAGTACTGAGTAGTGCTGAGTCGTGCTGAGCAGTACTGAGCAGTGCCGAGTCGTGCTGAGCAGTACTGAGCAGTGCTGAGCAGTGCTGAGCAGTGCTGAGTAGTCCTAGCAGTAATGAGTAGTACTGAGCAGTGCTGAGTCGTGCTGAGCAGTACTGAGCAGTGCTGAGTAGTACTGAGCAGTGCTGAGTAGTCCTGAGCAGTAATGAGTAGTACTGAGCAGTGCTGAGTCGTGCTGAGTCGTACTGAGTGGTACTGAGCAGTGCTGAGCAGTACTGAGCAGTGCTGAGCAGTACTGAGTAGTACTGAGTAGTGCTGAGCAGTACTGAGCAGTGCTGAGTAGTACTGAGCAGTGCTGAGTAGTCCTAGCAGTAATGAGTAGTATTGAGCAGTACTGAGCAGTGCTGAGCAGTGCTGAGCAGTAATGAGTAGTCTTGAGCAGTGCTGAGTAGTACTGAGTAGTTCTGAGTGGTACTGAGCAGCGCGGGGCTCCAGTGAAGGCACACATTTTACAAATGTATGCTCTTGCCACAGGGGCGTTATGGTGGTGCCGTGAGTAACGCTGTTGCCCCAAAGCAAGACCGACCGGGTTCAATTCCCGACTTAAGTGCATTTCTGTGTGGTGTTAGCGTGTGCTCTCCTCTTGTTGTGCATTAAACTTCGCGGGTAAACTGCTTTTCTCCCATAGACCAAAGGCATTGCTGCTGCCACTCCCCGCACCCTCTCACTCACTTACCTACCCACCCGCTCAACCACTCACTCACCCACCCACTCAGTCCGATTTTCTCTTACGGTCCAAAGACATGCTGCTGCTGTTGCTTGACTAATTGTTCTGCTGACTAAAGTGCCCCTGGTACCCTGCGATGGAACCCACCCTGCCGTGCACCCCTTGTCTGCTAGGATACGCTCGGCTTCATTGCAGTCCTTTACAGGATTAAGCAAGGACTGTTAACGATGATGAATGAACTCTCGTCGCAGCGATAAGCGAGTTAGACCACGCAGGTTCAGGCGGACCACCGCGCACGAGGGCATACGGTATATGCTGGTCGTGGAATTGGGCCGCTACAGCATTGGCACAAACATAAAAACTAAAAATACAGCCCACTGATGATATTCTGCTTTTACGATTTACGTCAGACGATGTCTGTCAGGGCCGACCTTCAGGATGGCCGTACAGAGAGAAATGTCCTGTTGCTCAGTGACCCAGCTCAACCCTGAAGGAAACATCAGTGTGATGAATGAACATTATTCCACCAACGCTGAGTATCCTTACACGGCGGCGTGGCAAAAGACCAGCAATGGTTGAGTAATTTATGTCGGGTTTTTTTATATAATCCCACAATGTAAAATGCGTTTTTGGAAACACCGATTTTTACATTTCAATCCACCAGAAGCACACATCTCATTTGTGTGGCGGGCTGACAGTGTTTTCTATTTGAAATAAAAGTCGGGAACGATAAATTGAGCCACGGCGTAGCCAAGGAAACAAGGTAAATGCAAGAGCCGTCTGCTGGAAACGCATAGCTCAGCCAGAATGTACTCAGGCTCTATATAGCGCCCTCACTCACCCTATACAGCACACGCACACATCATGATAGAGGTGTGAGGATTCCGCAAAGCGGTGAGGGGAAGGCAGCCTTGCATTCAGCCGGTGCCAACAATCCCCAAATACTGTATTATATTATGATTTGATCTGCCATTAATGAGTTTTTTTTTTTAGATGTGGGAGGAAACATGAGGACCCGGAGGAAACCCACGCAGAACAGGAGAAGAACACACGAACTCCACACAGAAAGACGCCCTGGGCGCGAATCGAACTACTTCGGGTAGGACTTTCTGTGAGGTGCAGATGTTACCACTGCGCCACCTCCACACAAAGGCAAAGGTTCCCGTATAGACTTAATAGACTGAACTGTCAATTGCTGTGAGCGAGTAGCACTTCTGAAAGGAAGCAAGGCATACGAATAGGTGGGTGACTGGGAACGGAGGCGGCTGTGGCGGTGGTGGAGTCGCCCATATGACGCTGAAATAAATATAAAATCTGAAAATTACACAAACGCCCAGCGAAAGCCCTCCAGAGGACAAACTCAACTTGTTTGTTTTTTCAGAGCTGTCCACGGAGTGCTAATCAAAAACCTATAATACCTAAGAAAAAAACATCAAAAAAATGATTATGATTAATATAAATGTAATTAGGGCGGCACGGTGGCCCAGTGGGTAGCGCTGTCGCCTCACAGCAATAAGGTCCCGGGTTCGAATCTCGGCTCGAGTGCCTTTCAGTGTGCAGTTTGCATGTTCTCCCCGTGTCCGCGTGGGTTTTTGCCGGTTTCCTCCCACAGTCCAAAAACATGCTGCTGCATAGGTTAATTGGCTTGCAGACTAAATTGCCCGCAGTGCCCGGTGATGGACTGACGTCCCATCGTGGATATATCCCTGCCTTGCGCCCTGTGTCTGCCGGGATAGGCTCCGGTTCACCACGACCCTGTACAGGACTAAGCGGTTTCTGACAATGAAATGAGATGAGATAAATGTAATTATTATTATTTACCTCTGGCAGCTAAGACCTTAAGCGGGAGTTGCTGTAATGGCCGTGATTTGAACGCCGTTCCCCTTTCATTGCAAGATTGGCAACAAAAGCAGCGAGATCTGGCTGAGAGGCCACCACGCTCTTTGGGCTGATCTGGATTTCCCAGTAAAGATTTTGAAAGTTTGGAATTATCTAAGAATTCTGAATGTCCACAGGATTATTCGAATCAAGCCAGTTGGGCAGCTCTCCAGGGAAGTGCTCAGGATCACGTCCGAAGACAACGTTGCTGGTGCTTTGGCCCATCATCGTCATCATTATCTTTCCACTGCTGGATGAAGGCGTTTCCATGCTAGCACCATCTCTCGCGGCACGTGGGCTGCCGTCTTTTCACTGCTCTTCCATTATGGTCATCCTCTGAAATGCGTTCCCTCGTTTGGCTGCCGCTCCATCACTCGTCTCGCCCGTCGGGTTTAACGAGGGGCTGTTTGTCACGCTGTCCGACGTTTCGCTCACTCGCCGAGAACATGTTCGTCAACTGAAGGGTGCACAGCGCCCACCATGAAAACCGACGCAGCGCTGTTTCTCTTCACTCGAAAAAATGTCCAGTTAACATGGGACGTTGGGCTGACGTCTGCGTGTTACTAGGACCAATGTTGGCCCGACATTCACCCACTGTTCCATGTTTACTGGGCGGTTATAAACGCCTGTTGTTGAGACTGAAGCCATCGTCAGCCCCGCTTTGTTTAGCATCTTCCTTCGTAATTTCTTGAAATTCATCGCCAGCGCTGGTGTAGTGACAATATCGTTAATGAATATTATGACACGGTAAACGGATTTCACAATTCAACTCGATGCATTTCCGTCTCCAAACTCCTTTTTGAAAAGTACCTTCCGACGTATTGATATCGGTTTTATTGCGGCTCGATGTGCGAGAATTGCTTGCGAGAGATGCTCTTTCGGGTTTGCTGGGAAGATCGTATTTTGTTTTCCTGCACGACGTTTCGCCTCCTCCGTGAGAGACAACGTAACACTACGCTACGTTTTCAGAGCCTCGATACGTGGGCGGCAGGGTGAGGCAGCTGTAACGTCCACGCTTCCTCACAAAAACATGGACCTACTTCCAAGGCGGTTCGACTTCCGTCTCGGGCGCTATTTCTGCGTGGAGTTTGAATGTCCTTCCCTTGTTCTGTGTGGGTTTCCTCCGAATTCTCCCGTTTCCTCCTATAACTCATAAAAAAAACACACTCATTAAATATATGATAGTGTCGTAATATAGAGGATGCAGTGTCTGGCAAATAATAATAATAATTGCATTTATAGAGCGCTTTTCACCCGAGGGTCACAAAGCGTTGTACAGAGCTGCGGAGATAACGGCGCGTCAACAACAACGGCATGTTGTCTGTATATACATATGTATGCCCGCATTGAGGGTATTGGTTACTCTTCTGAAGCGTTAACACTATTTCAGATGCTGGCTGCCTTCCCATTCCTTGCTTCTCTGCATTTTCCTCGTACCTCTGAGCCATCCGCTGTCTCGTCGACACAGATGGAGTAGAACTCACTGTGTGGGTCGAGGAGGAACCAGGAGATGGCGCTACAGCAAATGCAGTGTCCATTTGTTCCGTCTGTGCCGGATAGAGTGTTAATCCCCCTCGCATGTTTGGGTTTTCTCCAGGTGCTCCGCTATCCTCCCATATGGATAAGCATTGAATTGTTTGCAAATTTCTGGGAATAGAAACCCGATGTGGTTTGTTTCTCGCAAAAACGAGTCCTCAGAATCATCGTGAGTTTTCTTGTCAATGAGTCAATAATTTACTATTTTATCTCGTATCCTGACTCATCAGATTTGTATATGATTTCATTCTTGATGCAATGTCAGTGCAGCCGTTCAACATGTCTTAACATTTCCAAGAAAATATTAATTATACATTTAAACGTTTATTCTGGCCAACGCTGGCAATGCTACCGATAAGTTTAATCGAGATCATTGTTTGTGAATTCTTGGCTGACTGCATGGGTTTCCAAATGGCATTCTGGAGTCAAATGTCATTCACAGTTTAATATCACGTATAATGGCTATACTCGATATTCATTTGTCATTCCCAGACTCTTTGCTGAACGCTCTGGTCCCTAGTACGGCATGTTCGTCAGAGCAGCAGCCTCTGAATGATAATAAAGCACCTGTCTTTCATGAAACGATAACGTGCAGCGGACTCTGCAGGTGCCGACCTTGAGCCGCGTTGCGCAGAGCTGATTAACAATCATTAAAGCCTGGGGTTAGCCTCCAGTGACTGGAGGTTTATTAGCAAAGACAAAGACAAAGATCCCCCAAATAGCCCTAACAGACTGAAGGATCAAGTGCAGTTAGCATACACCTATGAAGGTCCACACGGCACACGAGCGGGTGGGTGACCAGCACCACGCTCGGCCGCCGTTGTTTCCCTAGTGGCAATATTCACACACGACACTATGTATTCATTTGAGGCTTAGTCGACCTAGGGGAGGCCCGGAACCGGTTCGGAAAATTGTCACTGGTGTTGACCGTAAGAGGGACGCGAACTAGGGTGACCAGGTTTGTAGCCCAGCGCGCTAACGGCTGGGCTAGCGCCACCATCACCACCGCCATCGCCACCGCCATCATCACCGCCATCACCACCACCACCGCCACTAATACCACCGCCGCCGCCACCACTACCACTACGAACACCATCACCACGATCATGCAGTGACCTCGGCAGACTGGGCCACCCGGCGGGACCCACAACGACCGTAATCCAGCATAGTTAGGAACAATTGTAAAACGACTTTCATATATATACAGAGCTCCAATTATAGAATTCCGTCGGTAATTAAATCAATTCTTGGGCGTTAAATTGCCTTCACACCAAATCCGGCATCAGCATTGCCATGGGAGCGGATCTGCAAAATGCAAAATAGTTGCAGACGCGTCCGCCGTCGGAGGCACCGTCGGCGCGACCGCAACGACCCCGCCACCGCGAGAGACGCGAAGCCGCCCCGTCACCGCCTCGCCTCGGGCGGCCGAGAGCGTGGCCGCGGCGGCTCGTCCGGCGGGGCGGGCGTGCGAGGTCGCGTCTCCACCGCCGCCGCCGGGGCCGCCGCGCGTCTCCACCGCCGCCGCCGGGGCCGCCGCGCCGTAGCGGCAGGAACGTTCACGACGCTCGCGTGCACGCGTCAATGAGCGATAAAGTCTGAAGGAGGGCGGTAAAGCGAGCGGCGTTGATCGCATCGCCACGATCCTCGTCGCCCGGCGATTGGTGAATAATGGGGAGGGAGGATGGCGATGCGTGTGGCGTACGGCACGAACGCGTCGCGAGCAGTTGTTTTTCTGTCCACTGCTGGATGAAGGAGTGGGCCAGTGCTGGTGGTGGCCAGCCACTACAGGCCCAAGTTAGAAATATTCTTTTAGTTGTGTCGCCCGAAAACAATCGTCGCACGCTAGGCCAGCTAGGCAAGTAAATCTTATTAGAGTTGTGTTAAATAAATGAATAAGAAGCGTGGCAGACTTAATTAAATCGCACGCTTATTTAATTAACTTTGAATTATATATGATCTCTCTATATAATTATAACAACCGCAAGTTATGGGGCGGCGCGGTGGCGCAGTGAGTAGCGCTGTCGCCTCACAGCAAGAAGGATCCGGGTTCGGTTCCTGGCTCGGGTGCCTTTCTGTGCGGAGTTTGCGAGTTCTCTCTCCCCGTGTCCGTGTGGGTTTCCTCCCGCCGTGCAAAGACGCGCTGCTCTCTATGTCTATGGTCCTGTTGAGTAAATTCCCCCCTTCCCGCCCCGAAACAGCGCCTTGCAATGTACTGGTGTCACATCCTTGGTATAGCTCCGCCTTTCGCCCTGTGTCTGCCGGGATAGGCTCTGGCCCCTTGCGATCCTGTACAGGATTAAGCGGACACTGATCTCGAACTGCATTTCAAGTTACAACATGCCGCGCATATTCGTTTAATGTCGATGGAACAAAGAACGACTCGGACGCACAAGGGAGCCGCAAAGATGAGGACAGGGGGAGGCATCCACGCAGTGAGCGGGCGCCAGAATGTGCCAGACACTGCATCCTCCATGTGATGATGCCAATCAATGAGTGTTTTGTGTCACGGAAGCAAATCGGAGAACACGGAGGACACCCACACAAAACGGGGTGAGAACAAACTCTGTGTTACACAGAAAGGCGCCTGAGGCGCAATTCGAACCGACTCGAGCAGGACCTTCTCTCTTTGCCGCAGATGTTATCACTGCGTAGACACCCTGCACAATTCTCCGAGTTCCATCTGATATTTGGTACGCACCCATTATTATCTTATTTCTCAAAAATCTCAAGGTCCACCTTGGCGCTGCTTGTAGCGCTAAACCTTTGCTTGATTTACTTCCGCCTTGGCACTAGCGCTAGAACTGCGCTCACTGAGAGGGCAGCGCGCACGGCGGCGGGCAAGGTCACGATCGCCCCTACGCCACTCACTCCACGGATGACAATTTCTTGGCTTACGGCCAGTATATTTAACGCTGCGCAGCGTCTTTCTTTCTAGCGTTGTGTAGCGGGAGCAGGCGTTGTTTTAATAATAATTGCATTTCTAGAGCGCTTTTCACGCGGGAGTCATAAAGCGCTGCACAGGCTCCGGTTTGAAAAGCGCGGTGGTCGAGCCGGCTCGCGTGCTTGACAGCCAATTTTTCCGCATGTGCAGCACAGGGAGTCTTAAATGGCACTGTCGAGTCTATTGGCCTAGCATGCGAGCTCACAAATCAGCCACCATCCATTAGCTGCCGTTCTCTCCGCAGCTCTGTGCAGCGCTTTGTGACCCTCGGATGAAAAGCGCTCTAGAAATGCAATTATTATTATTATTGGTCTAACGAAGTGGAGCGGCTGCATGCATTTGCACGAGGAGTCAGGCGGACAAGGGTACATTTACACCACACAGTACACTGATATCAAAGAGAACACTGATACCACACAGTAAACTCATACCATACAGTACACTGATACCACACAGTACACTGATACTATACAGTTCACTGATACTACACAGTACACAGATACCACACAGTACACTTATACCACACAAAAGACAACACAGAACCAGACACCACACTGGCTAGAGTATACACGCCCATACACTCCAGAAAACAAAACAAGCAGCTGCTGAACTAACTTTAGCGCAGGAATCCAGGAACACAAAGACACCAAACCCAACTCCAGCTTAAGGGCCTTTTTGGTACAAACATTCTTGAGCAGTGGTCATCAGCCTCTTTGAATGCAGGATCACTTTAAGAATCTAAATGCACCACAAGATGTACCATTCAATGTCTGCTTTGCTCAAACCCCAAGAAACGTACACTATGCATAACACTCACAAATTTTCGTTTATGGATCGATTCCATAGTTGGCTCCAACTTTTCGTATACTGTACCGCTACACAGCACGGTGACGTGATTACACGTGTGACTCACGTTCGCCCATAGAGGCGACATTAAGATCGACTGTTCAGGACTCTGGGATAGACCTGTCGATCGACTCGTTAGAGACCACTGCTGCTCTAGAGTGCTTAATCGCCTGTTCCTCGACGTGTTTACAGAGGCTGTGGTATCGACGCGTCATCCCACTAACGCGCGACCTACCAATAAACCCGCTGCGGTGACCCCATTTACACCCCTGGCTGGAGAGTAATGGATGGATTTCAACCGCCGGCGACCCCTGACTCGCAAGTCCAGTGTGCTGACCTCTATCCTGAGGGGGGTCTATGGCGCTACGGAGGGGACATTTTGATAAATCTCCAGAGGATTTACCGTCACGCGCAGCCAACATTTGGCCCCGTTTAAGGCGACTCGAGGGCAGCCGCGGTAATGCTGGGCTGTTTGGGCCGTTCGCGAAACGATGTCATGGAAACGGCACCTTTTCGCTGTTTTGTCGCTCGTTAGAAATGAGGGGACGTGGGAATGGACAGCGGTGACATCCGCGTCTCACAATATGAATGTCCTGAACGAGGCGGTTCGATTACCACCTCAGGTGCCTTTTTTGTGTGGAGTTTGTGTGTTTTCTCCCCCTGTTCTGCGTGGGTTTTCTGCTGGTTCTCCGGTTTGCTCCCACAACAAACAAACAAAAACCCCACGTATTAATTCGCCGATGACATCATAATGTATGGGACGTGGTGTCTGGTAAATGTTGGCGCCCGCTGACCGCGTAGCTGCGTTCCTCCTCCCCGCCTCTGCGGTTTTCTTGTGTCTCTGAGTCGTTCTCTCTCCCATAGACATTGAACGGGCATGCGTGGCCCGTTACAAATCGCAATTTATGTTATTTTATAGAGAGCTCGTATATCCCTTCAAAATTACTGAAATAAGCTTGTGATTTAATGACGTCTGTCAGGCTTCTTATTTACTTATTCATCACAGCTGTGATAAGATATGCTTATTCATTCATTTGCTGATAATATCATGAATTGATCAGTAACAAACTCTGGAGGTGCAATGTTTTGGCGTCACATCCTGGGTTTAGCCCTGCTGTGCGCCCTCTGTCTGTCGGGATAAGCTCCAGACCCCCACCATCTTCTACAGGATTAAGCGGGTATTGATAACGATGATGATAATAATAAGTAGGGCGCACTATCTTGAAAATTGTTGGCGCCGGCTAACGGCGTGGCTGCCCGCCCCCTCGCCCTGTCTGCCGCTTCCTCGCGCTTGTGAACGAATACCGTCGACATTGGGCGAACAGCTGGCCACTTACAAATTATTTTATTTTGTTTTAACGCGGGTGGTCAGACCAAAGAGAAGGTCTTGGCAGTACCAGGTCGAGCAATGCGACGCGACCTGCAGGGCCCTACCGAGAGACGGGCATCGCTGCCTCGTGGATAAGGGCGCAAACCGAAATGAGCGACATCGATATTTGAATATTGAGCCAAGTCGGTTGGGATTGTGCCGGATGCGTGGCCCACATGGATCGATGGCCGATGGGTCGACTTAGCGGAGACCAAGCGTGGGAAGGCTTTCGATAGAACAAGCACCGCGGAAATGGAGCGATGAGATTGATTCAAACGGCACTGGAATGTGAAGGATTATAATGGCATGATGAGAGATGCTCGTGGTGCCAGTGTGGGAAGGCCTTCATCCAGCGGTGGGTAGATAATGATGACGATGATGGGCCAAAGGAGCAGTCGCTGTCATCAACATCGTTCTCGGATGTGATGCTGAGCTCTTCCCTGGAGGCCTCCCAAATGTGTTTGCTTCACGGAATGTTGTGCCCATCAGGGACTGTCACATAATTCCCAACCTTAAATTCTCTACACTGCCACCTCAGTCAGAGAAAAATCTATGGGCAACTTAATATCTTTGACCTGGGAAATCTAGATCAGTGCACGTAGCCCCACTGCCCTGTCACGCCGTTCTCGCTGTTTTTGTTACCGATTTTGCGGCCATTACAACTCTCTCTTAGTGTCTGAGCCGCCGGAGGTATTTAATTAACACAATTAGTCATGTTGATAGTGATGGCTGGGCTCTGCCATGTGAGCTCGCTCCAATACCACGGTGCTGGCTGTATGTGGCCCGTAATCATAACAACAGCAGCACGATTTTGGTCTTGGGGGGCATTCCGCGCTTGCTCAGGGACGAGACGACAATATGAAGAGACGGCTCCGTGTGGGTTTAGGCTGAAGCAGCAGGCGCTAGTGGTCTGCAGGAGGCACAGTGGGAAGCTGTTCCAGGTTGTGTATTATTATTATTAGTGTGTGTGTGTGCCGCTATGAAGGCGCGTCTTTGGAGCGCGGGTGCTCAGTTTACAAATGTTTGCGAGGAGCTGCAGAGCGTACGTGAGCTCGTTGGAGGCGAGGAGCGTGTGTGTGTGTATAAGTCCCTGCACCCTCGCTATGGCGACCCTCTCTTGAATGCCAACGATACCTCGGAATCTCATCTTTTCGGTTCGCGGACTTGCTTCGGCTCGTGCGTTGCGAATTTACCATTTGCGGCGTTTTTTTTCTTTCCAGAAACACACAACCTGATCGTCAAGATCCTCCCTGGAGCCAAATCGGTAAACGGAAATAAATTGGCCGTCGGTGAGAATCGATCATCGCGAGAGAGTGACAGTTGGCGGATTCGCCTCGCTCGGATTTGATTCGGGGGGACCTCGCGTCGCCGCGATTTCCTCCGACAGCCGTTCGCTCTTGCGCTCAAACCCTCGCTCCCCGGGGACGCGGGCCTTTACAGCACGCGGGGCAGACAGTACAGTTCCATCAACTCTGCCGCTTGTGATCTCGGAACGATAAACAAAACAAGGGGACGAACGAAGAAGAATAATTCCCCTGCCCGCCGTTGAGAGCCCCCTCCGCGTCTCGCTTCCCCTTCACAAATGCCGGGAGACAGCGGCATAGTGCTGAGGTCAGCGACACGCGGCCGGACGGTCGAACGCGCACGCACAAAGACAAACATTACCCCCCCCCCGGGGCAGGCCCAAGAGACCGGAGCTGAAGAAATGCTAGCGAGCAACTATGAAGGTCGGCACGGCACACGAGAGGGTGAGTGGCCAGTACCACCCCCCATGTTTCCCGAGTGGCGATATTTACGCATTGTCGCCAGGTATTCGTTCGAGGCGGCCTAGCGGAGGCTCAGAACCGGTTCGGTAAATCGTCACTCGTGTGCAGGAGTCGAACTCGAGTGGCCGGGTACGAAGAGCGGCGAGCTAACCGCTGCACGACACACAGGCAACCCACCCCCCATTGCGGATGAAATGCTGTATTGCTGACGATGCTAAACAAGCAACAACAAATCCGTTCCTAATATGTCACATAATATTGTCTGCGCTAAGGAGAAAACCGCTTGTGTCATACGCGTCAAGAGATAGCGTCGGTGGGTGGATGGGAGGGCGGCACGCGGATGCGGCTCGGTCCGTGAGTGGTGTCTGTGCCGTCATCCTGTTTTCTGTAAACAATCCTGTAATTGGGTTTGCGTTGCCCGAGACCCAAGACTTGATTACACTTGGCACAGCTGAATGGCTTTGATAAAGCTTTTCTGCCGCTTTATCAGTGGCAGGCGATTGAAGCGAACAGGGTAACGCGCGCGGACACTCGTTTTCGAGGTTCGGGAGCAGCGATGATTGGGCGGTGAGAGAGCGGGAGGGGGAGCTGAGGAGCGGTGAAGGTTTTGAACCAAGATGAGCTCGACGTGCGCGCCACTCGCGTCCACCTGAGTACGACGCGCGGTGACCTGCGGCCCAGTCAGGGTGGCGCAGCAGCGGTAACATCCGCGCCTCGCAGAGAGAAAGTCCTGTCCGAGGTGCTTCGCTTGCCGCCTCGAGCGTCTTTCGGTGCGGAGATTGTGAGTTCTCCCTCGGTTCTGCGTGAGTGAATCAAAGGGGTCTCCGGTTTCCTCCCACAGCAACAAAAAGAACATTAATTGGCCGATATCATCATAATTTATAGGAACTCAGTGTCTGGCGGGATGCAACCGAGTGACTGCCTGACTGACTGCACTCTTCTTCGCTGTTGACTCGCGCCTCCGTATCAGTGTCCCCC
>JAZEWT010000002.1:35583344-35593470 GCA_036362905.1 Mordacia mordax | reverse complement strand
CCCCCCCCCCCCCCCATGATTAGCTGTACAATTTGTGCGCGTTATAAATACCAGTATTATTATTAGAAGAGGGCCGCACGGTGGCCCAGTGGGTAGCGCTGTCGCCTCACAGCAAGAAGGCCCAGGTTCGAATCTCGGCTCGGGTGCCTTTCTGTGTGGAGTTTGCATGTTCTCCCCGTGTCCGCGTGGGTTTTAGCCAGGCACTCCGGTTTCCTCCCACAGTCCAAAACACATGCAGCTGCATAGGCTAATTGGCTTGCAGACTAAATTGCCCGCAGTGCCTGGTGATGGACTGGCGTCCCATCGTGGGTATATCCCTGCCTTGCGCCCTGTGTCTGCCGGGATAGGCTCCGGCTCACCACGACCCTGTACAGGACTAAGCGGTTTCTGAAAATGAGATAATGTTATTAGAAGGGTACGTAGAAGGGTCATTGCTTCAAATGTCGCCCATCATTTATAGTCAGCATTGTTGCTGTCATCGTGTGTGCTTGTGCACCACTACCAATACAGCAGCAGCAGATAATCGGCCGTCGGAGAGCTAAACAAGAATGAGCCTGGCTAGTGCTCACACGCTTTATGTTTAACGATCACGCACGTAGAGGCTATCGCAGGGCTGCGGCGCAATCTAGTTGCCACGGCCGTCGAGGCGATTGTCTGTCGCGGACGAGGGGATGATGGATAATCATTAACGTGTTTACTGCGCTAAGAAGCAGAGGTGAAGTGATGAGCAAACGATGAGCGAGCGGGCGCGTGATCAAAGGGGAGATCTCATGAGACTTCAATTGGTGTTGCGGATGGATCGACCAGGTAGCAACAGCATTCAAAAATGCGAAATAACGTGGAATGACGGGATTTGTTATTGCTGAGAAGGACCCGAGATTAGCAGCAACTGGCCAAATCTAATTAGACCCAGGGGGATGTCCGAGGAGTATAAGAGGGAGATACACTCTGAGAGACAAAGACAGACGCAGGGAGGGACAGGGAGGAGAAAGACGTGAAGAAACAGTCTGAGCTCTTACATGGAGAGTGGCACAGCTGATGAAGGCCCTTGCGAACAGACTGCCTGGCAGAATGTGCTCCAAACACGCGCAGCTCAGCAGACGGGCGTTGTGAGTGGTGCAACCCACCACTCGCTCAAAGTGAACTGGATGCGACAAGAGGCGTCTCGTGAACAACGGATGACTAGCAGCAGCACAAGCAGCAGCTCCAGCGAGGTGGCGCAAGCCAGCAGTGAATCGAGCTTGTCTCAGGCGTAAAGTGCTGCGGACGGCACAAAGTCAACAGCAGCACCGCAGCAGGGTCCCGCAAGGTTGCTGCGGCACCCGAACCTATGCGACTGAAACGGCTGCGAATGTGCGAGCGATGACAGCTGTTTTGATGAGACAGCCAGGCCAGCAGTAGAGCGGGCCTGTCTCAAGCAAACACGTGGCATCCGCGGACATGCGCTGCACATCGCCACAAAATGCTGCCTCGTGCAGCATTGTGTGGCTTAAATATTAAAATGCTATTTGGCGGTTGGTGGGGTTGAATGTGGGGTCATTAAACCGACACCCAACTACTTAAAGCCGTGTGCACCACACTGTTGTGTCTCTTGTGTTCAACCACCACACAATCACGACACAAACCACCACACACTACCCACGACCACCCAGACCATATCCCCCAGTGCGGGAGAGAGAATGGTCATAGATCCTTCCTCCCTAGGTGTTCCAGATGGGCTATCACTTCATTACGACGTCTAATATCGTTACAACCACTCACGTGGCTGTGACAGAAGGTCCTCATCCAGAAGTGGATTGTTGATAGGCCCACGCATATTGATGCTGCCGCACGCATGTTTGTGAGCCGAAATCCCCTTGGTGCCCGGCAAGTTAAAAGCCTCACATAGATTTCGACTAACTGGGTGACAACTCAAGAGAGACGGGACGAGTATTATTTACAAGATTGACCTGGGTTATTGGCGAAATAACAAGAGAAAGAACCACAACAAAGCGAAGCCAAATAAGGCAAATAACAATCTGACTAAAGTAAAACACACGACGGGTAATTGATTCCAATAGCTACTCTTTCGGGAAATCCGTGTCGAGTGCTCCTCGATAAGTTTCGGAAACCTCCAAAACGAGATGCGAAACGTCGCAGCGGAGAGAAAGAGGAACTGATGTAATCCATTTTTCTGGGTCAGGTCACACTAAAAAAACATAGTGTCGTTTAACCCTCCACCACCCGACACGGCCAATTAGTAAGGTTTGTCACGTGAATAGAACGTGCCAAATCCTTTACTATCTCAGCACGCCGGTGTGTAGGAGAGCGAACCCACGGTATTTATAATGGGATATGACTTTTTGCTGATAATTGCAAACCAGCATCATCAGCCGTGTCTATGGAGGGGAATTCTCACAACAATAATAATTAGCATTCCTAAAGCTTTCAGCCGAAGGTCACAAAGCACCAGACAAGACTTTAGATTGGAAGACTTCAAAATACCCATTGCAGAGGCTAATACTTCGACTTTGCACAGTGCCGCTAAGAAGCGTTACTCGTAGAGCAATTTAGAAACACTTCTGCTTATTAGCACTAAACGATAAAACGCTCATTAATTAGTGATTAAATGAAATAAAATAACGCCCCGAGAAAGTCCACAAGCGCTTATCAGAGCAGCATCACGCGCTGTTACGTCACTCAGAAACCTGATGTTACCCTCAACGTGGGAGGCGAAACGTTGCAAAAGAAAAAGGGAGGAACACTCGACACGCCTATCCAGAAAAACAAAGCCAATAATGGAGAGCAATGTTCACGTCATGATGCTGGAAACGTCAGGTAAAATTGTGAAAATAATGCTCGATTTTTCCAATACTCCAGTTGGGGCTGCTCTTTTGAGATTGCAGTGTTGAGCTTCCTTCCTCTCTCCTGCGCTCATGATGCCTTCAACGCGGCATGCGAAACGTCTCGAAGGGGAGAGGAAAAAAACGCTTGACACGGCTGTCTTGAAAGGATAGAGCAATACTCGTACATAGAACCGTGACGCATCTACTTCATTAAGCTACCGCATTCCGAGGTGCAATATGGATCTGCTCAGATAACGAGAGGTCACGACAATACCGTGGCCACATTCACGTTCATCTCGACCACGAAACCCCCGTCTAACCCTTGCAATAACTCGCGAGACGTGAGCACGAATCGTTGTGTGTGTGTGTGTGTCGGGAACGAGCGCTCGCTGCTGCAACGCTCGCAAGATTTAAATTAAAAAGCCACCAAGAACAAAAGGGCTGTTCAGCAAGTCTCATTGCCGACAGCGGTTTTGCCCGACTCGGTCCGCTGGCCGATTGGCTTAATGTGATGGAGTCGGCTAAAAATACACGCGTGTGCACGCGACGCGCGCGGATTACCCCACGTGCGCACACACGGCGGCTCGCGCGACCGTACATTCACGTTCATGTCGCTAGCGGGCCGAATAGCCCGTCACATGATGGGTTAACAATAAAGCATAAAGGCAAAAATTAGATTTCTAAAAAACGAATTTATTCATCGTAAAAAATTTCGTGCATCATTAAGCAAATCCCTTTGTGAGTTTCCAGCAATGATGAAAAATTTTACATTGTAGAGATTTCTTGAACGTGACAGCAGAACATAAAGTTGTTCATGGCAAAGGTCTGGCTCGTGTTGGCCAGAAGAAACCAGGATTCGGGCACCTAAAAGCAACTTTGATTTCCGCTACAACAGCTAGGAACTCACGGTTTTCTCTAGTATAGTCGGATACCCACGGAGTGCATAAAGTGAACCGAGCTGCATGCACTATAGCATTAACAGGCCGTAGGGTCAAGTGTTATTAGTAAGGACCTATGAAGGCCGAGAGAGGTGGGTGGTCAGCTCCACGCCTGACCACCTTTGTCTCTCTAGTGACGATATTTACACACCACACCAGATACTCATTTGTTTCTCGAGTGACGATATTTACACACCGCACCAGATACTCATTTGTTTCTCGAGTGACGATATTTACACACCGCACCAGATACTCATTTGAGGCTGAGTCAACCTAAAGGAGACCCAGGACTGGTTCAGAAAAATCTTTACTGGTGTCAGCCGAACTCGGGTCGCTGGGTTTAGAGCGCGCTGTGCTAACCGCAAAACCATCTCTCCGACACGCCGGCACACACAACGCGCACACAAACAACACCAACGTGAACACTCACACACACGTGCGTGCGCAAACACGATTCAGAACGCGATGCCGCTAAATTCATCACGAGTCCTCCAGCCGTGGCCCCTTATTCCGCTGCTGTCTCCGCAAACTGGATTTGCGCGTTGCCGCGGCCGCGGCCGCTTCGCAATAAGTAAACGAAGGGGCATTGATTTTTCCGGGAACTCAGCAACTGGTGCAAGAAATCCATCAGTAGGCCCTGGCTCTAGGCCACTACGATGGAGGAGCAGCGGTGGCTGATGAATCAGATCTCACCGTATTTGTGCTTCTCGCCGTGCAGGATTGGGCCTGTACCTCTATCAATTTGGAGCAGATGGCTCCGTGTCAGCGCGCCACTGAACCCAGGCGACCAATGCTTAAAATAAAAAACGCACGAGAAGTGATTGCCAACTTCTGCCCACGTTGACACGCTCCGGGGAGGTGGAGGCGGGGGGGGAGTGGTGTCTGCTCGGAGAGGGGGCCCTTTTGGCACTGCGCAGGGTGAGCGGCGTCCAGGGCAATGGCAGCGTGGAGCAGGGCACGAGGCACGGAGGCGATTGGATCTTTAACGAGAGCTGGCAGAGAGAAGCCTGGCCCGCTCGCCACTACAATCGGCTCTGAAACGCGATGCAACGCACCTCGCGAATGCGCGTGCGAGCGGCGGAGATTAATTACCCACCGAAGTGGAATTGTCAACAGTTTGTTATCCCGCTCAATGTGGAGTCCATGTTCTCAGTAAAAGATTGCGCGTTCAGAGGCGATTTCGGCTACGGGTATCGTTTACCCCGCAAATTTACAAATACCGGAGTGCAAACGCGGCGCGAAGGCGGTAGCCGCTGAAACCCAAATGCGTTGGGCGCAGGAGCCGTTGTAATGAGCGGCGCGCTACCACCGAGCCTGCTTAGCGAGGCAGGTGGTGGAGCCGATGGGGTAAGAATGAGCGATCGAGGCCTGAGGGCCGCTGTGATACACGTTCGGGCCCAGTTGAGGAGGCGATTCAAGAGGGCCTCCGAATGATCTGTGTCACGGGGCGATCTAGGAAGCACGCGTGCAGTAAATATCGATATCGAGGGAATTTATTCGAAGAGAAATGATTCGGAGGCTCGAAGTAACCTGCAGAGGAGGGGGAGTCAAGCCACGCCAGACACTGCGTCGTATATATTGAGTTGTTATTGGCCAATTATTTAAGGGATGTCGTTTAGTTATGGATGGAAACCAAAGGACGCGAAGAAACCCCACATAGAACAGGGACAGAAAATACAAACTCTGCAAATAAAGGCGCCCGAGGCGGAAAATGAACCGCCTGGAGTAGTACTCTTCTTTCTGTGAGGTGCAGATGTCACCACTGCGCCGCCCTGCCGCCCACACTCATGTTTAGCATCGGAACTTAATTTGAAAAGACGAAAATGTCAAAACGCCTCGACGTGCGTACGGCGCACGGGCGCGGGCGTGACACCGTTTCGTGTCCTCCGGGAATGTAAGCTGAGAAGTGAAGACGGTTCAGCCTGAGGGCGCAATCAGGGCACTGCTCGCTTCAGACACGGGGGCAGTGCTCTCACGCCGCTGAGAGAGGTTGACGCGACGTTGACAGTTCTGGCCATCCCCACTGTGCACAAAGCGTGCATTCAAATGCAAGGTCGCTTTTAGACTCTCAAATGCGGTATATGGATAACCAAACGTATTCTTGCTTTCTAGATCGATTCCAAATTCGGTCCAATAATCGATATACCGAATCGATGGCCCATTGAGTATACGTCCACACTGCGTGGTGACGCGATTACACGTGCGACTCATTACACATGAGCCCACGGCGTGTGACATTAAGTTCGACTGTTTAAGACTCTGGGATTGACCTGTCGATCGCGATCGACTGATTGGAGCCCCCTGCTGCATACGGCGTCGGAGATCACTGTTGAGCGGATGTTAATAATAATAATTGCACTTCGAGAGCGCTTTTGACTCAAAAGTCAAAAAACGCTACACAGAGCTGTGGAGATAACAGCATGTCTTCAAATCTCATCTCAAGACTCACTTGTTACATAAGGCTTTCAAGCCCTCTGGCGAGGACTGTTGATGCGGCTCAATGTAGTCATGCCGGGATGATGGCTTTCTGCCGGCCTGCACCTGCTCAGGAAAATGTATTCCGTCATTGTTTGTTGAAGAATTATTTTTTTCCCGCTTACTTTGTGTCCTATAATTTATTGCTACTATTTGGCTTTTAATTGAGCTGTCCTGATGTTGTTGTTGACATGCCGTTTTCTTCACAGCTCGGATTTGTAAATAAACCTCAAAATAAGTTACTGCTGCTGATTAATCATTCTCATGTGTTGTTGTTGACATGCCGGTCTCTCCGCAGCTCTGTACAGCATTTTGTGACCATCGGGTGAAAAGCGCTCTATAAGTGCAATTCTTTTTATTATGTCAACAACAACATCATTACAATAGATCAATTAAGGTTACATTTTGGCTATAAATCAATGTAGGTCATAAAATAACAGATTAAAGAATCGTTAAACAAATAACGGAATGAATAAGTGTTCCTGACCAGGCGCAGGTCAACAGCGAGTCATCATCCAAGCACAATAACAGTGAGCAGAATCAATAGTCCTAGCCAGAGGACTTCAATGCCTTACAGAACAAGTGAGTCTTGAGACAGGATTTAAAGATGCCCAGAGACTCAGCTGACCGAATCTCCAATGGAAGGGCATTCCAGAGGCTGGGAGCAGTACATGAGAAGGCTGTGTCACCCATCAAACGGAGGTGCAATCTGGGCACATGCAGCGAGCCCGTATTGGTGGATCGAAGTTGGCATGTTGAGACGAGTGTCTGAAGTACGTCACGGATGTATGTCGGAGCAGCGCCAGTGAGAGCCTTGTTGGAGAGAACGAGGTTTCTTGAATTAAATCCTGTATTTAACCGATAGCCAGTCGAGAGACTTCAGCACTAGCGATTAATAATAATTTCACTTAGAGCACGTTTCAACCGAGGGTCACAAAGTGCTGCACAGAGCTGTGGAGAGAACGGCATGTCAGCACGAACAACGACACACGTATGGCAAATCCACAAGAATAATCTTTGTTGTTGATTTGCCGTTCATATGTGATCGTGGATGGATGTGCCGGTGTGTAGGGGAGGACACCTCGCAGCCGCATTCGACAAACGTTGGAAGCAATTGATCAGGTAGGCAAGGATACCAGGGAGTAGTGCATTGCACTGAAGATGTGTATTGCTTATCGGAGTCGGAAGGTGACAGGATGTTGCGCAGTCTGGCTATGTTTCTGAGGTGGAAATAGGCTACTTTTATCACCTTGTTGATGTGTGTCTCGAAGGTGAGTGAGGAATCAAGAATCACTCGTAGACTCCGGACTGCTTTAGCAACTTCAAGGGTCTAGCATCAATTGGATATGTTCAGCCTTGGGCAATGAGTACGTTAGAGAGACGATTGACAGGTAGGCAGGGGTGCCAGGGAGCAGTGCATTGCAGTAATCGATTCATGAGGAGAAAAGGACGTGTATTAGCTTCTCAGCATCAGCAGGTGACAGGATGTTGCACAGTCTGGCTATATTTCTGAGATAGAAATAGGCTACCTTCGTCACCTTGTTGATGTGTGCCTCGAAGGTGAGGGATCAAGAATCACACCTGGACTCCGGACTGCTTTAGTGACTTCAATGGTCTGGTCGTCAAGCATCAATTGGATAGGATCAGCCTTGGACACTTGGTGCAGGGTTCCAATAAGCAAAACTTCTGTTTTGTCGCCATTTAGTTTAAGGAAATTTGAATTGAACCAGGCTTTCGCCGTTGACAATGAGATCGACATGCAAACACCAGACGCATTGATGGATGGCCTTACACGGACATTGATTTGGATGTCATAGGCATAGCAATTGTAGCTGAAATTGAGGCTGCGCAGGATATATCCAAGTGGTGGTATGTAGATGCTGAATAGGAATGGGCCGAGGACTGAACCCTGAAGAACTCCAGACAAAACAGGATTGATCTCTGAATTATGTCCTCCAAGGCTGACGAACTGCTTCCGGTCAGAGAGGTAGGAGCTCAGCCAGTGCAACACAGTCAGACCTGCCGCGCATGCAGCGGTAAAATCCGCACCTCTTCACACAGAGAAGGTCCCGCCAGAAGCAATTCGATTCCCGCACCGGGCGCATTTCTGTATGGAGATTGTGTATTCTCTCTTTCTGTTGTGCATGAGTTTCCTCCGGATTCTCTGCTTTTCTCCCACGACTAAAAAACACTCAGTTATTTGACAGGGACAGTAATTGGCGGGTTGGCTCCGGCCATCAGCGTGGCTGCCTCCCCACCACCTCTGTTTCCTGTAGCAGGTATCGGGCCAGTATGTGTAATATGCTAGATAAATCATTATCATTGTCACTATCTTTATCAATACCTGTTTAATCCTGTACAGGGTTGCGGGGGGCTGGGGCCTATTCCGGCAGACATCGGACGCAAGGCAGAGCTATCCCTAGGATATGAGATCAATACATCGCAGGGCATTGGGGGCAATTTACTCAGCAGGCCAATTAACCTAGGCAGCAGCGTGTCTTTGGACGATGGGAGGAAACAGGAGTACCCGACGAAAACACACGAATTACGGGGATAACACACCAACTCTACACAGAAAGGCACCCAAGCCGGGAACTGAACCCGGGACTTCTTGCTATGAGGCGACAGCGCTGCTCACTGCGTCACCGCAGGACACACGTGTAAAGTAAATGATTGAGAATTGTCGTGAAGAGCTGCTCCTTCGCAACTGTCGAGCAGGAGAGAGCGGATCGCACATCACGGGTAGCCTGAAAGAGCAGCTCTGGAAAGCAATTGTTATCACATATCGTGCTGCTAACACCTGCATCGAACCGTGGGGAAAAGCTCGCTGGGATTTTTTTCTTTAAAAATTGTAGCGGGGTCTAAGTGAACTGATTGCATATGAAGGTTCCCCTAAAGAGTTGTTGTATCTGGGCAAAACAATGCATCAAGCCAAGGGTGATGACATGATTGGGGCTGTCCCCCCCCCGCCCGTTAGGTCCTCTCGCCCCCCCGCGCGAGCATGAACCCTTCCCGATAACATTTGCACGGCCGAGCCGTGGGCTCGCGGCCATAGCTGACACCGAGGTCTGCAGACGTGTACAGAATCCTGAAACACTACCCTCTCCCCATCACGCAGCTGTCATTCATTTCTAGATATGTAAAGTCATCCATTCATAAATGTATTAATGTGTTCATTGATTTATCGATTTATTCAAATAGCTGTTCATTAATTTATATATGAATTCGTACGTCCCTTCATCAATCATCCATACATCAATACGCTTATTTATTAATTGATACACGAATTCATCCGTCCCTTCATTCATATATCCATTCATTCATTCATGAAACATACATTTGCTAATTTACCCATCTATCCAGTGATTCAGTTAAACTTTATTGCATGTGTTATGAAGAAGGACCATTGGCTCGTGTGTTCAGTTTTTTGTTGTACTGAGTGAATAATAATATATTTGCATTTCCAAAAGTGCCTTTCACCCGACGATTACAAAGCGCTGCACAGAGCCATAGAGAGAATGGCATATCAACAACATCAGAATAGATGACGAAAGTAAAAACAATGACTGTAAGTCAATTAAGAACATCACATTTAAAAAATGCTGTAAAAAATAAAGAGCATTAAATATTGTAATGTAAAATAAGTCATTGCAGGGCTTTTTGACCTTTGGGTGAAAAGCTCTCCAGAGAAGTGCAATTTATTATTATTTATTAGTAAATGTAGCTATTTATATCCACGGTATGTAAATGCTGTACAAAACCCACACCCGCCCCCAAGCAGAGGCTCGGTAAAAGCGCTGAAATTGGCGAAACAAACACCCCGTTTGCCAGACGAACCCGATGGAGGCGGTGGCGAGAGATCGAAGGCCGCTCTCCCCGCTCTCACCC
>JAZEWT010000002.1:35559595-35571915 GCA_036362905.1 Mordacia mordax | reverse complement strand
ATCCCCCTTATAGCCTTAATAGACTGTAGAACAGGGGTGCATGAGTTAATTTTTACGAGGGCCAGTTCCAGATAAAATAAGCAAGGGGCCTCAAACTGGTCACGATCCCCCTCCCTCTCCGCATCCCCCCCGCCCACCTTGCAAACACAGAGACACTTTCGAGTAGGCTTTCGCGGTATAAGCCGGTGTATAGTAGTATAGTTTATTAGTATTGTCGTTTATAGCGGAGTGTAGTTAATAATTATAGGTTATAGTTGTATTGCTCTATATAAAAATACAAGTAACTTTTAACGTAGACCGAAGAGTTGTTTTCAATATAATTAATATATTACGGTAGGCCAGTGGGTAGCCCTGTCGCCTCACAGCAAGAATACCCGGGTTCGAATCTTGGCTCGGGTGCCTTTCTGTGTGGAGTTTGAATGTTCTCGCCGTGGATTTTCGCCGGGCACTCCGTTTTCCTACCACAGTCCAAAAACAAGCTGTTGCATAGGTTATTTGGCTTGCAGACAACATTGCCTTCAGTGCCCGGTGATGGGCTGGCGTCCCATCGTAGGTATATCCCTGCCTTACACCCTGTGTCTGCCGGGATAGTCCTTGTACAAGATTAAGCGGTTCTGACAATGAGATGAGATGAATTTATTTTTGATTATGCTTTACGGGACGGGATGAGACGTATTTCCCGGTCAGAACTGGCCCGTGCCCCGTATGTTCTGCGCCCTTGCTGTATGATGAAATGCTGTTTGTGAGTAGCGCCTCCAAAGGCACACGAGGAGACGGGTGGCCAGCACCACGCGCGGCCGCCTGCGAACAGACGCACCCATCAGTTAGACACAAAAGCCACCATGCATAACTAATTGGCGGTGACATCAAACGGCGCTTGTGCCAGGCTTAGGCGCACCTTGAGGCCACGTGTAGCGTGGAAGGCTCGCTGGCAGCAGAACACAGGCGACTCAGGTGTTGTGGGTTGACCGACCGAGATGACTGGCAGATGCACCACCTGTGCTACCCGCTGCGCCAACTAACTACGGTTTAGCATCGATGCACATAAAAAACGGGAACAACAATTAAAACGCACACTCACCAATTCGACACAATATGCACATAAAAGTAAACACACACGGGCGGCACAGTAGCCCAGGGGGTAGCGCTGTCGCCTCATAGCAAGAAGGTCCCGGGTTCGAATCTCGGCTCGGGTGCCTTTCTGTGTAGAGTTTGTATGTTCTCCCTGTATCCTCGTGGGTTGTCGCCAGGCACTCCGATTTCCTCCCACGGTCCAAAACCATGCTGCCGCATAGGTTAATTGGCTTGCAGACTAAATTACCCTCAGTGCCCAGTGATGGCCTGGCGTCCCATCGTGGCTATATCCATGCCTTGCGCCCTGTGTCTGCCGCGATAGGCTTTGGCTCACCGCGACCCTGTACAGGACTAAGCGGTTTCTGACAATGGGATGAGGTGAGATGAGATGAAACACACAGAGATCCCCTATAGCCATACAACTGTTGGACACGTAGTGTTAGCGAGCACTTATTATGAGGATGTGACAGCACACTACAAGGGACTATGAGCACCATGCCCAGGTGCGTTTGTCTCTCCACCACCGATGTTTAATAATAATAATAATTGCATTACACGTGCCATCAAGCATTCGTTTACGGCAGGACCGGTTTCAAATAATGGATGCTGATGTTAAGCTTGGTCGTTGGGTTCATAGCACGGTGCGCCAACTACAACGCTGCTGTCATCTCATCTCATTATCTGAAACCGCTTAATCCTATATAGGGTCACGGTGAGCCGGAGCCTATCCCGGAAACACAGGGCGTAAGGCAGGAATACACCCGACGACGGGACGCCAGTCCATCGCCGGACAACGCTGCTGTTCTCCTAAAAACACATACATATCCCCCGTATAGCCTCAAGAGATTGTTGGGACAAATTGTGCTAGCGAGCACCTATTAAGAGGTTGGCACAGCCTACTATGGGGTGGGTGGATAATTCCAAACCCGGTCGCCGTAACCTCCCCACTGCTAGTGTTTGCCCAACGGCATCAGATCCTCATTTGAGGCTGAGTCGACCTAAAACAGGGACCGATACATATATTCGCCACTGGTATTTGTCGTGAGTAGGACTCGAACTCGGGTCTCCATACACACCGAGACACAGGCTGAATGACGGCGGAAGAGTGCTGAAGAGGGTTGATGTTCCCCGTGAAAAAACGGGAATTGAAAGCCGAAAGTGTTACAAATTTAAGAAGAGAAATCAATGAGTGAGAAGTAATGATCAAATAAGACACAACATTTGGTGGTGTGCAGACAAATCAAGCAGCTATTCCATTGCATATAGATTTCATCATTGGCCATAGTCAATCTGCTGTTGGACGAACGTTCTCCCAAGCCACCACTTACATCCCGTGATCCGACTCAGAACACCGACACACGAGCTAATTCTGTCGCTCCATCTCCTCGACGGGTAACCTCCGCTCTGCGAAAGCACTTCCGCTCCTGGGATAGACACCACATCCGTCACGAGTGCTGACCACCGGTAGGGCATCCCCCACCTATCCCCGCGTTCCGCCCCAGCTCTCTCACCGACCTCCACCGTCACCGAGGAGTCTCCAGACGATGCTGTCTTCCTTCGTGAACAGTCTCCGCAGTGCACCTCGCCCTGTATCTGATCATTGTTGAGTCATTTAGCTTTAGTTCCATTTTCATTTCCCATTCAACATTTCGGACAAAGGGGCGGCGCGGTGGCCCAGTGGTTTGCGCTGTCGCCTCACAGCAAGAAGGTCCCGGGTTCGAATCTCTCGGCTCGGGTGCCTTTCTGTGTGGAGTTTGCATGCTCTCCCCGTGTCCGCGTGGGTTTTCGCCGGGCACTCCGGTTTCCTCCCACAGTCCAAAAAGCATGCTTGCTACATAGGTAGATTGGCTCGCAGGCTAAATTGCCCCGCAGTGCCCGGCGATGGAATGGCGTCCCATCGTCGGTATATCCTTGCCTTGCGCCCTGTGTCTGCCGGGATAGGCTCCGGCTTCACCATGACCCTGTATAGGACTAAGCGGTTTCAGACAATGAGATGAGATGACATTTCGGACAAAGGCCACAGCAAGCGGCGTCCGCGGATGCACAACAACGCGATATCGTGCTGTTAACATTGTAATCGCAGCATGGTACAGTGGTGGTAACATCAGTGCCTCACGGAAAGTTCTTCATAAAGCAATTCTATTCCCGCCTCGGGCATATTTCTCTGTGGAGTTGCGTGTTCTCCTACTCATCGCATTGTCAAAAAACGCTTAGTCCTGTACCGGGTCGTGGTGAGCTGGAGCCTATCCCGGCAGACACAGGGCGCAAGGCAGGGATATACCCACAATGGAACGCCAGCCCATCACCGGGCACTGAGGGCAATTTAGTCTGCAAGTCAATTAACCTATGCGACAGCATGTTTTTTGGACTGTGGGAGGAAACCGGAGTGCCCGGCGAAACCCACGCGGACACGGAGAGAACATGCAAACTCCACACACAAAGGCACCCGAGCCTAGATTCGAACCCGGAACCTGCTCGCTGTGAGGCGATAGCGCTAACCACTGGGCCACCGTGCCACCTCTCCTACTCTTCTGCGTGGATTTACTTGGTGTTATCCGGTTTTCTCCCAGATCAAAAAACCGAATTAATGAATTGACTGATGACATCATAATGTATAGGACGCAGTGTCCGGCAAATATTGGCGGTTGCTAACTGACACCCGCTGACACCACCCTAACATCTGCGGCCCCCACCCTCTCCACGTTACAAACGAGCCCCCACCCAGTGTCCGGAGAAGAGGTGAGGCCTAATGAGTAAGCTGGGGGGGGGGGGCGCATTGGGATGAATGAGGCGGGGGCTAGAGTGAGGGGGCGGGGCCTATAGAGGTTGATTCCCTGTTGATTTATGACAGCCGTAAATACCAAAACCGCCACCCTCACCGGCACAAGCGACACCTTGACAATAGATGGGCGGAGCGAATGAGATGATTTGAAACCACACGCGCTGGTCGGTAACACGGCCTTTACAAAGTACAGTCGGCGATGTTTTGGAAAATGGCTCTGCCATGAAGAATGAACCATTACCCAAAACCTCGCATATAATGTATATTGTTCATTTAAAATCCCATGGTGTTATAGTCGACTGTATTGAGAGCTTGTTGTTAATAGAGGTTGGCCACATCGCGGGTTTCCGTGCACGCCAGACGCATAAACCCACAGGTGAGTATTTTAATTCAGATTAAGCGCCAATCACTTCGCCGGGATTTACATTCACTTTCCATTACGGATCTCAGGTGACAAGGTTGCAGCGACCGAAACCCTATAAACATCACATAATTAATTTCCGCGACCCTGTACAGAATTTATCGGGTATTGATAATGATAATAGATGAACAATTTAATTCCGAAATCAATGAGCAGAAAGCAATATGCAACCTTCTATGTGTAATCCTCGGAATGCTGCGCAACTCTTACACATTCAAAGTTTAAATATCTTAGGCGAAAAGGGAAACGCGATTAATTTTCTTCAACATATTTTAATTAGAAAATAGTTTCTGTCGTGTGGTTTGAAAGTCGTTGTTTTTCATTATTGAGAGTGACCGTGACCTTTACCAAATCATCGAGTAAAAACTCTGAGAGGCAGAACCACGGGAGTAGGCCGGGCCACACCTGTGGAGGGGCGGAGTCACACCTGGAGGTGACGAGCCATAGTATCGCTGGGAGGTTCAGACGGGAGAGGAGAGGGACAAGATACGAGATAAGGGCTTTTGTGCGCCTAAGGATGCCTCTAATGTGTAAGGCGAAACGTCGCGATGGAGGGAGAGGGAGCGATCGACGCGGCTATCCTGAAAGAGCAGCTTTTCGAAGCAATCATTATTCCTTCCTTGTTTGTTGCAGATTTATTATTATTAATAATTGCTTAATGTTTGTCCTATAATGTATTGCTGCTATTTGACGTTCGGTTGGGCTGTCCTGATGTTATTGATATGCCGTTCTCTCCACGGCTCATATTTGTACAAATATATATAATCGAAAAAAAAGTTTTTTGCTGAATTGCTGTTCTTATCTCGTTGTTGATGTGCCGTTCTCTCCACAGCTCTGTGCAGCGCTTTGTGACCGTCGGGTGATAGGTGCTCTATAAATGCAATTATTATTATTACTGCTTTTTGCTAATTCCCAGAATGAAGAAGCAGCAGCGGACGCGGCGCGCCGTGTCAAGGCATTGTTTACACGGGTGGCCCAGCGTTGAAAGATCACAGCGAGACGATACGAGGCGGCAGGAGGGGGTAGCCAGGCTCTGCTTGTGATTGGCTGATATTGGATAAACTCGACCAAATACACGATTTGTCTGCACGCCTGAAATGATCGTGTTACAGCGCCAAGCTCACGTCACACACCTTCACGGATTTGCAGGCGCGGTCACAGTGATTCTGGGGTCCTCAGACCCCAATAACGATTCAATGATGAACCCCCCTACCCCAACACTGATTAAAAATCATCGAAAATGATCGCTGCTCCGCCAAACAGCCGGCATCGATCTCCACCCCCTCGCCCCCTGTCTGCGTCACCGACGCCCAGTAATCTCCAGCTTTCGTCGGGACCCGGTGGTGGTCGTGGCGGTGGTGGTGGTGGCGGTGATGGTGGTCGCGGTGATGGTGGTGGCGACGCTGGCGGTGGTGGCGACGGTGATTGCTGTGGTCGTGGTAGTGGCGACGGTTTCGGGTGCTAACCATGGACCCCCTTCCCCCTATTCCACTCCCCTGCCCCACAAAGCGAAAATGCTCAATTATAATTGTTTTCGAAAGCTGCTCTCTCGGGATAGCCGTGTCGATCTCTCTTTCTCTCTCCTTCGCGACGTGTCGCTTCCCACCTTGGAGGCAATCATCATGCATCGAGCCGTGAAAAACCTACATTAGTAAATGTAAACATTCAAAACCATTGACAGTGTTCATGGAGTGGCCGTTATGATCTGGTCAGCTGGCTCAGCAGGGCAGCAACCTGCATGCCATAGGAAGTTTGCGAGTTCAAATCCTACTTGCAGGGTACACCCAGCCAATCATCCCTTCTAGGATCGATACAATAGGTACCATTTTGTGGGGAATTCATCCGTGGTTATAAGGAGAGACTCTCCCTCACGGTAGCATTTCTACCACTAACTTTGGGCTGTAACGAAGAGGTCAGCGGAGCTGCACTGCTCATTTGTGCAGAAGCCACTTGGACCCGCGTGGTACATCGACGTGAATCATAGCACACTTACAGATAACTCTCCCTGCATGGATGCATCGTCCAAACTCCTTTCTGCTCTCTCCCTGCTACAAACACAGAGACGCGACTCTAAATGCTATCAAGCCCTGCCGTCGTAAAGTACACATTTCATTACGGGGACAACCGAGCCGAGCAGCAAACTATTCGCTTGTCCCCGTGTTAACTGTAATTATTACTGGGCAAAGGACGACAAATAATTGGGACTGCAGCAAATCCCATTTTGCTTTCGATTAGAGGCATTATTTATTTCCGGCTGGAGCCTCTGTGACCTGTGAGGACCTCGGCTTTTAATCAGCAGAAGGTAGTTCCAACGGTGCCGCAGCCTTGGCGAGGCGGCCTGGATACGCCGCCATCTCCTCCTCCTCCTTCCCCTCGCATCGTCAAGCTGGATGACGGTGGCTGGGCGGCTCGAGAGCCCAATATGTAACGCTCCTCGGTCAATTATTGTGCCGACTGTTTGAGGTCACAGCCATAAATCCCATAGAGAAGGTGGGAGAAGGGTGTCCTTCAAGCGTGATGCGGCAGTGCCTCGTGCTCCGCCACGTGCCCCGCGTCGTGCTGCCGACGCTCTATTTGTATTCCACGATGGTTGCCCGCAGGAGGGGCGTCATAACCCCAGGCGATATTTCCTTATATCTAGAATCCCGATTGGCTCAATTGGCGCACACGGCCTGCTCCGAATGGAGCTGCCTCGTCTATAATCGGCGAGCGGTCTGTCACCGAGAACGGCGCATCCCAAGCGCGGTTCGGCTGCTCACACGAACCGGGCCATGGGACCGAACGGGGGTCTCATTAGTGCGCCGGTTAAGGCGGAGCCTTCGCTGTCTACGGCGTGCGTTCAGAGACGGCGCCCACACCGTCAAAGTGTGGGGTCCTGGAAGACCTCTTGAGCCACGCAAATTCAATCTCTTTGAATCCATGGGCCAGAGCAGATATCTCTAGTACCTAAGGTAGAGGCACAACCTTTATCCTTACCGATTTATACGTCCGGTGTGAGTGGATGAATTGCTCACGCGCTCATTTCAAAAGGTTATCGTACTAATTTACTGCTGTTGGCCACGTGGAAATATTGGAACATGGTAATGTGACGCAAGCGCGGGTGGTGCGGACACAAAGTGGAACGGATGGGCTGAGACTCGCCAGCTGTGAATGGGGATAGTGTGGGGAGAGTGCGGAGAGTGCGGAAAGTGGGGAGAGTGGGGAGATTGTGACGAGTGGGGAGCATGGGGAGATTGGAGAGAGGGTGGAGAGTGTGGAGAGGGTGGAGAGTGGAGAGAGTGGTGGAGAGTGGGGAGAGTGTGGAGAGTGCGGAGAGTGTGCAGAGTGCGGACAGTGCAGAGAGTGGAGAGAGTGCGGAGAGTGTGAAGAGTGTCGAGTGGGTGCAGAGTGGGGAGAGTTTCGAGAGTGAGGAGAGTGAGGAGAGTGTAGAGGATGGAGAGTGTGAAGAGGATGGAGAGTGGGGAGAGTGTGGAAAAGGGTGCAGAGTGGGTAATAGGGTGGATAGCATGGAGAGTGTGGAAAGTGGGGAGAGTGGGGAGAGTGGGGAGCATGGGTAGATAGAAGAGAGCGTGGAGAGTGTGGATAGGGCGGAGAGTGTGACAAGTGGGCACAGTGGGAGAGTGGGAGAGGGTGGAGAGTGTGGAGAGTGTCGAGAGGGTGGCGAGTATGGAGAGGGTGAAGAGTGGGGAGAGTGTGGAGAGTGGGAGAGGGTAATGGGTGGGGAAGTGTCGAGCGTATAGATAGTGTGGTTAATGAGGAGAGTGTAGAGATTGCGATATAATAATAATTGCACTTCTAGAGCGCCTTTCACCCGAGGGTCACACAGCGTTGCACAGAGCTGTAGAGAGAACGACACGTGAACAGCCACAATATCAGAATAGATCAATTAAAGTCATATAATCACTATACGTCAATGAAGGACATTGATTTGATTACGGAAATAGATGTATTAATTGTAAACAAATAAAGGAAGTAAAAAAGTGTTCCTGAGCAGAAGCAGGTCAACAGCGAGCCATCCTCCCAGCACAACAACAGTGAGCAACATCAACAGTCCTGGCAGAGGACTTCAACAACAACAAAATCCAAATTTTATCCTACACAACAAACATCGTGACGAGGTACACCACAGGAATCCAGTCTCGACACACATTCCAACATTTACGTCACCAACAGGAACACAAGTCAATTAAATCTACAAAATACACTCCAACCTTGGACTTATAAAAACACTACAACCCTTCTCAATACTGCCTGAACAATTGATCTCCATGCCACTCTTGCAATCGGTATACAAATGAAATACCACTGTGATAAAAAGTCAAGTGCTTGTAGCTTTCAAATAAATCTTTGACCGTGAATAATGAAGAGAAACTATGATGAGCACGTAACTTTTCATCACAGCAACATTCCACCTGTACACCAATAACAACAACATAAATATCATGAGAGTAACCTGCACATGAGTGAGGTTCTTCTCAATGCTGCCGTAGTGTAGGGACAAGGGGAGGGGGGGGCGGTTGTTGCCACCAGGTCCTCACACTACGGGACTTGCTATTATTATTACCATTTGGTTCTTTTTTCTCCTTTCCCCAAGATTTAAGCATGCATATATTATAAAGGGATGAGGGTGAGAGTGAGGATGAGAGAGTGAGAGGCAGCGTGAGAGTGAGGATGAGAGAGTGTGAAAGAGTGAGATTGGGAGAGAGTGAGGCTCGTGTTTGTATTGGAAAAAATAATAAAAATATTCAAAAATTTCAAAGAAAACGCTGAAAAGATGATTTAAACGAAGTTCGTAAATATACAGAACTGACGTTTTTACTGATCGGCGAAAATGGAACAATTTAAACAATACCAGAAAGCAGCACGAACAAAATCGCTGAAATAGCCTCAATCAAAAGCTAGAGTGCTTTTTACAAACACAACTGAATCTAATTCATGCTAATACCATACATTTCTAAACATATCCGTGTCTAAACCGAACTCATACTAAGCAAAATAAGGAATATATTCTAGTGATATGGTGAGGGATATGCTGAGGTAATGGACGTGGTGTTCATTATTAGAGCAGCAAGAACGCCGTGACCTTACCAGCTCTAGATGTGAGATTTTCTGCGACACAACCGAAATAGCCACTCAGTGGCGAACGGATGTTGTTGTTGGGGAGGTGAGGCACGTGATGAAGGCATGAGTGAGGCTCTCCACAGCAGCTGGGGTAAGCACGCGGTGAGACGGCGATGAACACATGGTGAGCACGTGGTGAGACCGCAATGAACACATGGTGAGCACGCGGTGAACACGCGGTGAGCATACGGTCAGCACGCAGAGGGCGCAGTGTCTGGCAATTGTTGGCGCCGACTACCCGCGTGGCCAACTTCCCCCCCCCCACCTCTCGGAGTCTCCTGCCTTCAAACGTAACACCTCGGCACGCCTCACAACCGCCTCCACATCCCCTGGATCCCGCTCCCCAACCCCGGCCCCTAATCTCCCTCACCTCCCCCCAAACCCGCCCCCTCCACTGCCCCCCACCCACCCCCGCTCGCCCCGTCCCTCCCCGACTCCAGGTAACGAGGTTTCATTGCCGGCGTCCCCAGGTCCCCGCGTTATCACAGCAATCATCAAGCGAGGGCAAATGTGGGAATTCGCGGACTTCCCCGGAATTCATTACACAAACCGCCGGGCGGATTCCTCTTGGAAATTGCAACAAAGGATGGACCGGGGAGCAGGGGCTGTTCTGATTTATGGGGCTGACACTTTCCTTTCAGAGCCTCGGCATATTTTAAGCACCACGCGGGGAACGTGGAGGTCTCCCTCCCTGCGTCCGCTCGTGAAACGCAAACTCTCTCCCTGGCTGCCTCGAGTCGTGACTCGGCTGCCCGCCCGTCGTCACCTCTAACCAGCTCCAAATTCAGAGAAAGAACAAGAAAATTAGTTTTTTTGCCCACTTCGCATTTTATCAATCTGAGAACTCTTGCTCTCCATAGCCGCAAGTTCGGGATGGCCGTGTCGAGTGATCCTGCTCGAAGGAAAGAGAAGGAGAGACAAGGAACACTCGATACGACTGTCCCGATTTAACAGCTATGAAGAGCAATTCTCATCAATGGTATTGTTCAGTGAAATATGCAGATGACAAGCAATGTTTAATTAACAATTCATTGCTGATCCCTCCCTTCTCCCAAGTGCCAATATCGGGCAGCAGCCCCCCCCGCCCCCTCCCCGTGTTAATTAATCTAAGGATCTGTCAGCTCAACAGACGAGAGACGGCATCCTAGCGGCTTCCTCTACAAGCATTTCGCTCGCCTCCAGGAGACGCGGGGACACCAGCAGAGTGCCCGCCCTACGGCGATCTCGTTCAGAGCGGGTAACACGTTCTTCTCACGTCCATTGTTGACGACGTTTTCTGTCAACATGACTGCTTTGACCGTGATTTCTTCTTTTGCTAAAGGCGGAAGAGTGGCTTACGAAGGTTGATGGCATCAGTATATATGTGAGCGTTTGAAGCTGAAATAGTGTTACAAGTTTCAAGAGAGTAATGATCAATTTGAGATTGAGCTGAAACATGCCATACACGCATCGGGTGGTGCAGATACAATTTGCACTCATGAAGCATTCGAACCAGGAACCCTCAGGAGATACATAATACAGACAAAAAAACCCCTGTATAGCCTCAGCAGACTGTAGGGTCAAGTGCTGTAAGCGAGAAGCATCTATAAAAGGCGCACAATGTGGTGGGTGGCCAGCACCATGTTTACACACCACGCCAGGTCCTTATTTACGACTGAGTCGACCTAGGAACGGCACACTCCGCCACCAAACAGGGCTCCGGTTACGCATTTCACAGGAGGAGGGCACCTCGTGGCACAGCGCAAACATCCGCGCCTCCTCACAGAAATAAAGTCCTTCCAGAGGACGGTTCGACTCCCAGTGGCGAGCTACACATTGCATCTATTTAAAAAAAAACGTTTTTGTTGCTGATTTCCTGTTCTTATGTCGTTCTTGTTGCTGACATGCCGTTCTCTCCACTGCGCTGTGCATCGCTTTGCGACCCTCGGGTGAAAAGCGCTCTAGAAGTGTAAATATTATTATTCTATCATCACTGTTTGTTATGACGACCCTTCCCCGAGACCGCGACCACCCGTGGAGTCCGCCTGTGGTCGCGGTCTCGAACAAGTGGCGCTGGCAACCCGAGCCTCCACACACTGCCACACGCCTGCGAGGAGACACGTCCGGTCCCAACGGGTTGTGGCCAGGCGAGATATTTGAATGATTTTTTTCTACGCTTTGAGTTATCATCGGTCCCCGCCGATCTTCTGGAGGGTCGTTGAAGTCTATCGTGGCAGATGCAGGACGCAAGGCGGGGCTATACCCAGGTTAGGACGCCAGTCCATCACAGGGCATCGGGAGAAATTTAAACGGCAGACGTATTAACCTAGATAGTGGCAGCAGCATGTTTTAAAACTGTGGGAGGAATTCGGAATACTCATTTGATAGTTGCGATGTATAAACATTGCCACTAGGAACAGAAAAGCTTCCCGGAGTGTTGCTGGCTAGCCTAACCCTCGTGTAGGTGCTGGCTAACAGAGCTGGTACGGCTGCGCCACCTCTCCCACGCAGGTCGCACTGCTCCACTCACTAGGGGCGGTCTTAGCGGTTCTGGGGCTCCGCGCAAAATTCAATGATGACCTCTACAATAACCCGACAACGATTACAAAGCACTGAATTCACGCAATACATGTTTCAATTTTGGACTTAATTTTTCATCTTAGATTAAATTCATGCATTTTAACGGAGCGCCAAACAATTAACAAGCATACGTGTATACACGACTCATGATTGGTAAACAAAATAGCGTGGAATTGTCTGTGTGCCGATCATCGCCACCCACTCTCCCTTGGCATCGCTGCCGTGCAGCGCGCACTCTTTGCGTTGCTTCTTTAATTTGCGCTCGAACGCTCCCCCGCTCACCACACGCTCCCCTGCTCATCACGCGCTCCCCCGCTCACCACGCGCTCCCCCGCTCACCACGCGCTCCCCCGCTCACCACGC
>JAZEWT010000002.1:35533488-35553874 GCA_036362905.1 Mordacia mordax | reverse complement strand
AGACAGCACGGTGCAGGCCGCACGGTGAAGACAGCACGGTGCAGACCGAACTGTGAAGACAGCACGGTGCAGGCCGCACGGTGAAGACAGCACGGTGCAGGCAGAACGGTGCAGGCCGCACGGTGCAGGCCGCACGGTGCAGGCCGCACGGTTCAGACAGCACGGTACAGACAGCACGATTGGGGTATGGGCAGGACAACTCATGGTTGAGATCAGTAGCGGAGTTGCGACCAAAGGAGCGAATGCACCCAAGAGGACACACACCGCCAATACGGAGCAACGAGGCTCGTGAGTGCCAGTGAGATTGTTAGGCGCTTCATGGAATTGTGTCGGACATTAACAAGAGGTAGATGCCTTAATCGAGCAGTGGATAGAGCAAGCTAGAGCCGCTTAATGTCACGCAGTAGAGCAGTGGGCAACGATATACGCTCCAGACGAGTAATTACTGGGTTAAGGACGGGTTCCTTTCCTGAGTACGTCAGTCGATTTTCTGGTGGAACACAATATTGAATGTTGTACTGTACGCGAGTTAGAAATGCTCACGATCCTCTAATGATTTGGACATTTTTGTACTGTTGTTATTTTAGAACGCCTAAAGCCAGCACAGTATTATACTGCATACTTCATACTATATATTTAAAATCCGTGTAATTTATGCTTATATTATGGGAGTTCATGCGTAAGTCGAACGCTCGCACGTCGGGAACCTCCTGTACCCGAACACGTGAAGCCCCTGACATCAGCAGGTTGGGCACAGTGGACCTAAGATACGTCCAACACGCCTGCAGAACACGTGAAGCTCGGCATCACTGATCAGCTGCCTCCACCGTTGCCTTCCACCGAGCTGGCTCGGAACTCTGATGGCTCAGGGATTAGAGAGGCCTCGTATGAACCCTGCGGGCCTCCCGTCGCGCCGGCAAGGGGCGGCTCCCAGCAGGAAACCGTGTCCCGCTTCGGCCTCAATTATCCGCCGCTACATCGCATCACTGTCATCATTATCAGTACCCGCTTAATCGTGTACTCGGTCGTAGAGAGGCTGCAGTTTATCCCGGCAGATACACGGCGCAAGGCAGGGCTATACCATAAATGGACGCTAGTGAATCTCTATTGCTTCACAAATGAATCTTGGACCTCTGTGGCGGATTGCTGCTAGTCCTCGCACTTTGTCATTTTTTCGTGGAATACTGTTCATAGCCAAATTTTTGATAAGACGCGAAGCAATAAAGATTCACAAGACAGAAAAGACAATGAACTGCAAACAATAAATGAGAATAAAGCTCAGCCAAACCTGGGGGGCAGTCATTGAAGTCAGCAGTGCACAGATATAGAGCTCTGAAATGCGGATACTGGAGGGGAATTACCAAGTGTTTGAAGAACTAGGCATGCTTTCATGAGATGCAAACTGGAAGATGAGTCACAGACGGAACAGGATTGGATTAATGTAATTCCGGTGTGTGAGCAAGACAATTGAATCCTTTCAAGTGGACCCTAACCCCTCGTCCATCGATCCTGGAATGGAGCAACTCTATAGAAGAGACTTAACACGTAAATAGTACCTGCATATAAATAGGAGTCACATACGCACAAAGCGCCTGAGGATGCCTCTAACGTGTGAGGTGAAACGTCGCGATGGGGAGAGAGGGAGCGATCGACGCGGTTGTCCTGATAGAGCAGCTTTGGAAACATCTCATCTCATCTCATTATCTGAAACCGCTTAATCCTATATAGGGTCACGGTGAAGCCGGAGCCTATCCCGGAAACATAGGGCGTAAGGCAGGAATACACCCGACGACGGGACGCCGGTCCATCGCCGGGCATTGCGGGACAATTTCAGTCTGCGATCCAATCAACCTATCCAGGAGCATGCTTTTGGACTGTGGGAGGAAACCGGAGTACCCGGCGAAAACCCACGCGGACACGGGGAGAGCATGCAAACTCCACACAGAAAGGCACCGGAGCCGAGAGACTCGAACCCGGGACCTTCTTGCTGTGAGGCGTCAGCGCTAACCACTGCGCCACCGCGCCGCCCTCTTTGGAAACAATCATAACAAAAAAAACCGTTATTGATTTGCCGTTCATGTGTCGTTGTTATTGCTGACATGCCGTTCTCTCCACAGTCCTGTGCAGCGCTTTGTTACCCCCGGGTGAAAATCACTCTGGAAGTGCAATTATTATAATAACAATTATTATTTTGCAAAATTTAGTTCGCGGCCCAATTATCCTAGGCAGTAGCGTGGCTTTGAGCCGTGGGAGGAAGCCGGGGCACCTGACGAAAGCACGCACCGACACGGTGAGAACACACAAACTCCGCACAGCAAGAGCACCCGAGCAGAAAATCGAACCAGGTCACGATTATTCGCATTACTCTTTGTCGGCGCTCAGCGCAATTTGATTACGCGCCACAGCCCACTTTGGGAGCATCTCCTGGATCGCGCGCACCGCCATCGGTGCCTGGCACCCAATTAATCCCTCTTGTACCAGGCGGGCCACATCTCTTGTCACCCTAGCTTTAATTGTTTTTTTTTGCTCATTCATATCTATTTCAAATAACCCCTACTTATAATAATAATGATGACGAGGAGGACCAAGTAACATTTTGCGCGGTAGATGTGTTGGCCCCGGCCGAAAGCATGGTTGCCTTCCCTTCACCGCTCTGTGGTTTTCTCACAGCTCTATGATAATGTAACGTGCCCTGGATAAGAGCATCTGCTAAATAACAATTATTAATAATTATTATTTCAGATTAAGATACGGTTTACATCTTTTCATTTTTTTAACGCACTTACATTACATCACACACCCATTGGTGTACAAAAGAACACTGCATCTTTAGCTTTGGGGCAGCACGGTGGCCCAGTGGTTAGCGCTATCGCCTCACAGCAAAAAGTTCCAGGGTTCGAATCTCGGCTCGGGTGCCTTTCTGTGTGGAGTTTATGTTCTCCCCGAGTCCGCTTGGGTTTTCGCCGGGCACTCCGGTTTCCTCCCACAGTCCAAAAAACATGCTGCTACATAAGTTAATTGGCTTGCAGACTAAATTGCCCGCAGTGCCCGGTTATGGACTAGCGTCCCATCGTGGGTGTATCCCTGCCTTGCGCCTTGTGTCTGCCGGAATTGGCTCTGGCTCACCGTGACCCTGTACAGGACTAAGCGGTTTCTGACAATGAGATGAGATTTTTAACTTTCTCGTGGGATACGTTCCAGCAACATGCTGCTCGCTTTTCGTTTGGGGCCGTGTCAGGGGCTACACGATGGCGATCATCCGTACAATCGAGACATGACACATGGGCAATGGCTAAACAAAGACCACTACGGCGTGCGGGTATTGGTGGTTGTGGTGGCGGTGGTGGTGGTTGTGATGGTGACGGTGGTAGCGGTGGTGGTGGTGATGGTGACGGTGGTAGCGGTGGTGGTGATGGTGGTAGTGGTGGTGGCGGCGGTGGCGGTGGTTGCGGGACGCAGAGCGATTCTCGCACGCCAGTCCATGGGTCATGCTGCGGTAACGCAGCAGACTCACCAGGAAGACTGTAAAGGAACCATCGCGAACTCACCACCAACGTGAAAACGTTTACTGTGTTACATTATGGATACAGTGAAACATCGATTTGATTCATGGATGTATGGAAGTCCGTTAAATCCGGATGTATATATGACGACATTAAATACAGCGTAATGCCCATATCTTACAACAGCATATATATTATAACACCATTAAATAGAGTAATAAATCCACAGAAAAGTAGCAATAAAAGCACTGAAATTAGATCATTATTGTCTATTATTTCCAATGCAGATTGGGGTCTCAAGTCACGGACAGATTCCGTTGCTTCCGAAGTTTATTGAATAGAGATCCGTCAAAGCGAGGTTGTGCTGTAATTAACTGGGGGCGGGGGGGGGTCAAAATACATCGGGCCCAACGCTGTCATTCATTTCCTTCTCAAAATCTGCAGCAAGATACACACAGAGAAAACTATCGGAACGCAGCACGGGCCCTGCGTGGCTTCCGGCCGTCCATCACCAGAAGCAGCTGTACACATCCGATAACACACTTGCAATCTCTAACATATTTTCTCATCGCTAATCTCAGTCCGCACATAAAGGCAGTTACCTCCCCGTGCGCAGCATTCGAGCGCCGTCAAACACAGCACAGGTGTTGTAAGGATCCCGCGGCAACGAAACTGTTTTATTCATTCGAATAGTTTTACAATCACACATTTTGAGATTATTTTAAGAATACGGATGAGTGAAAATAATGCCGGCACGCACGGGCATATGCAGTGGGTCCACACAGCTGGGTGTTCAATGACAATAACACAAATTGCAATGCGCCACGCAAATTCCACGCATGGTCGCGAACGAGAGACGGATATAGAGGCATAGCGAGGAAACCGCAGAGAGAGGGGGAAGGCAGCCATGCAGTCAGCCGACGCCAATGTTTGCCAGACACTGCATCCTATATATTGTGATGTTACCAGCCAATTAATGAATCCGCGTTTTTTTTATTTGTGGCAGGAAACCGGAGAACACGGAGGAAACCGACGCATAACGGGGGAAGAATATACAAACACCGCACAGAAAGGTGCCCGAGGCAGGAATCGAACTGCTTCAGTCAAAACCTTCTGTGAGGCGCAGATGTTACCACTGTGCCACGCTTCCGCCCAACAAACAAGTCGCGAGGGGTCACAAGACATCTGGACCACCCTGTATGCGCCTGAACATGACCATTCTCTGTCGACATTCCGTCAGTCATCTTGCAAGATTGGCTCCCAGGTTCCACGACTGGTCCCCTCTGCTTCATTGCGATGGTTCCAGGGTAAACTGGGCTGCTGCTGGCTCAGTCTCCCGACCATCGGTCTCTCGTCTACTCGGACACCACCAAAATGAGAAACAAAGAGTGAAGTATGCTGCTGGATGGGAGGTGATGGTTGGGGCTTGATGACGTCAGCTTCATCACGCTTGGCGTGAGTAACCCACCACAGCAATGGATGATTTTATAATTGTGGTTGGTTATCCGTATATAATTGAACTATCGTTTGTTTTACGTGTGTATGTCCGCACTGAGGGCACTCGATTTCAACACCAAAGATTTTAGGTCTTATTTCAGCTATGCTTCCCACTTGTTAATCACTCTCCTGAAGAGCCAGCAATATTCTCAAAAGGATATCAGAAAGAAGTCCAGGCAAAAAGACGTCAAGTCAGCAGAAAATTTCAACAAAGACACAAAAGAACGTGTTACACGTTTGGAACAATGTCACCCACAGAGCAAGTGTTCATCATCCCATTTAGAGTTCATGATCTACTACCCAAGTGTCCTTGCTAGGATGAGTTATCTGCTCTCCACCACAGGGTCCCGACTCATGTCCCTTGTCGTGTGGCCCTCGAGGTCCAATGAACCACGGACATTTTTGGTGTGAATCCAGGATAAGGTCAGGCTAATTCAGGTTATGCCCGATAGCAAATTCTAATTCCTCGAGCAAACATCATCACTGCTATCGGCCTAAACACTTGGACGACCAGAGTCAATTTGACGGGAGGGCATTTATTTTAGCAGAGGTACCCAAAGAGTCCGCAGATTTCACACCCTGTGCGTTTGCTCTTATTCGTGCGATTGGCCCGCCGGCGGGCGGCAGCTACAGTTCTCCACCGAGAAACGCGGCACGCAAGTGGCACAATAATGATTAATGGGCTCTCGTTTTGATAAAGAAGGTCATCACTGCTGCCCTTGTAAAGCGGCGTAACTTTTTTTTGTGTCGGTTGCAAGACGATGCCCGACTTTCAAAACAGCCAAGGTCAGCCGCTCTCGCGGCCACCAAACATTGTCACGGTGAGGCACAGAACCCAGGTGGCTCCCGTCCCGAGCCCCTGTGCCCGCCGGCCTGCCGAGCTCCACACCCCCCACCACCCCGTCCGCCCAGTATTTGGGCCATCCACCAGCCACACTCATTTCTAAAGCAGCGTCGGACGAAACGTCCCCTCAGAGCAGACTTCTGACACATGATCCAATTTAAATGTAAATAACTTCCCCCGCCGAGCGCAGTGGAATCGATGCCCGTTCACAACGTGCCCTTGGTACCACAAGATGAGAAATACGTTGCTTTGTTAAGTTCAATTTGTCCGCTGCTGACACGGCTAAAACGACACACGAAGCAGCTTGCCGCACACCTTTCCTTTTCCTTCCGGTTTTCTAAACCGGTGTTGCCTCCATCCCAGCGAAGAGCGAAAACTTCACTCGGAAGGTTCTTCACCACTTATAAAAACAATAGTTGTGTGGAGTTGGGGCTTTCTGGAGGGGCGCCACGTGCGGGGGGGGTGGCGGCGGACGGACAGTACGGGATGCGAGGGGACGTCAGCTTCCTGTTGTCGTCCCGCGATGTCTCGTGACCTGGTCTCGTGGTGTTTACGGTAGAGGGGTAATGTCATTTAGAAGGCGATAGAGAGAGAGAGATCGCCTGGGGGAACGAGAGGGACGTCAAGATGTAGGCTGCTCGTCGTATGTCGTTACACTCCGGCCCGTGTCTGCTGGTTCTAATAAAGCATCAAAATCAAGACGACTCTACTCGTCCCCGCTCGCTGGCTGATCTATCGCGGAGTGGGTGCTGATCCTCGCCGCGGTGTTACCGCTGTAAGCCGTCACAAGTCTGCAGTCGAAGCCGTGGTGTCACAGTTGCACTGCTGGAGCTCTTTTTAACAGAGGGGTCACAAAACGCTGCACAGAGTTGTGGAGGAAATGGCGCGTCAACAGCAACATCGGCGGAGATCAATTAAAGTAAAACAATGGCTATAAATCAATGAAAGATATAACATAGCAAATCAAATAATTGTTTACCAAATTAAGGAAGGAATAAGTGTTACTGAGCAGGCGCAGGTCAAACAAAAAAATAAACATTGTTGTTATATCGTTTTAGTTGCTGACATGCCGTTCTCTCTACAGATCTGTGCAGCGCTTTGTAACCCTCGGGTGAAATGCGCTCTCGAAGTGCAATTATTGTTATCAACAACGAGCCATCACCTGAGCCCGACAACAGTGAGCAGCATCAACACTTGTGCACTTCGGCGTGCATCACCTGCCAGACTGATAGCATTAATCTAACCACGTAGCAGAGTTCCATGCTCACCCTCACCGCCCTCACCTCATTGTCACTCACTTAACCTCATCTAAATCAAGTCATTTGACGTAGACTCAATACACGTGTAGTGATTTACAACGGTCCCTTAATTGCCTTAAGCCGCGAGTGTTTTTAAGCGCGTTTTACATATCATCTATGTGTCTGTTTGAAATAATTTTAATCACTTAACTGTGTTTTACTGTTCTACAATTCTTAGTGTCTAACACTGTGACTCCCATCTCTAACACTGAGACTCCAATCTCTGACACTGTGACTCTTATCTCTAACACTCTGATGCCCACTAATAAGTTGTACGTAATTCAATATACGCCGAGAGACTAATTTCGTCTTAATTATTAACTTCTGCATTGCTCTATTGTTTTATCTGAGCAGAATATCACATACCCTCACAGTCTGTTATATAATCAGGTCGCTCCTCCACACTAATCACATACACCACAGGTACATTACACATTAATCACACACACCAGACGTGCCTTACACACTATACAGTCTATACATACTGTCTATAGTCTATATAATCTATCCATTCAGTCAATAGTATAGTGATGTGTCGCATCCTGAGTGTGGCCCTTCCTTGCACACTCTATCTCCTGCGGTGGGTTCCGGCCCCCACTCGATATATTCACCAACACTCGCGCGTCTCTTATGAGCTTGATTCCTTCATCATTTCTCTGTATCCCTAACCTTCTGGCCATTTGACGTTAGCTGATGATATTTCAACGTCCTCGTTACATCCATGGGGGCGCTGGCAACAAAAAGTCCATTTATCTGCCTACAATTGATTTCCCTACCCCCATCCCTGTATTGAGCCCTACAAATCGGCTGCTGAGGAAACAACAAGTTAGACCTTTTGCAGCTCGAGATGGCTTGAGAAAAATACCGTTGGTCAGTGACCCTCTCCCAGTATGCACATTGCCTGCAACTGAAACTCACTTTGCCCTGCTAATTGTGCACTCACCACTGAGCTGATCTCGGACAACAGTGTGGACCTGCTCTGCCTAAGAGGTCTGGCACCATCAAGATGATTTTCTCACGTTGCATCAGGCTCTACCCACGGGACTTTGTACTCCATCAGAAGGCTCGTTCACATGGCCGTGGTGGCGGCTTTGCGGTTCTCTACCATGTTACTGCCGATATCCGACTGATTCCATCGCTAGCCTTCAATTCATTCGAGCAAATGTCTCGGGATTGGAGGTCGGCTCAAGCTGTGAAGTTGGTGCTGCTCAACCGCCCACCTGGAGCCTCCATTTCTTTTGTCAATGAACTCTCTGAACTGCATTCTAAGCTGTGCTCCAGTTCTGAAAGGATCCTGATTCTTGGCGATTTCGACATCCATGTTGGCTCTCAAAAGAGCATTCTTGCAAGGGATCTCATGGCCACAAATGACTCACGTTGGCTTCACTCAACACGTGACAACGGCCACTCACAGATGCAGTCATACTCTCGACTTGGTTTGCTCATGGGGCATATCGGTAACCAACCTGTCACTGATCAGACAATAAAGCTTTGACTCTACAACACGTCTATACTGGAGCTCCACAGCTCAACTTGCGCGTCGCGCGAGATCTTCGCTTCACGAAGTCTTGTCCACTCCTCTCCCACATCACTTTTCCTGTCCACAATTTACCCACATTACTACGATCTCCTTCACGCTTGTCGCCAGCACTTCCACCAACCCATTTCATATATGGCCAAGAGCCCTTCATGCCCCCCCCCCCAACCTGGTGCCACTCACCGCAGCGCTGCCTGTAAATCAAGAGTTATTGGCGGTTGTCGACCGCTCCCGCAGTGTGCGGCGCACCGCGGCAGATTGAAAACGCTCGCCCACCGCGCACCCGAGAACTTGACGGTGCTCACGGAGAAGTGCAGCATCAGAGCTGCAGGGAAATTCAGGTAATCGTAGTTTTTATATTACTTAGCAAACTTCGCCTGGCTTTTCGCCGCAGAGGTTTGTTGTACAGATGTGATAATTGCTCTAACGATGCGCTATTTCGGCACAGCCGTGGCGAGCGTTTATCCTTCAATTCGCTGCAAATTTCTCGAAAGAGCACCCCTTAAGAGCAATTCTGATGCATCGCGTCGTGAAAACCTGTATTAATACGCTGATCTGATGTTTGTATTAGCATTATTTTTATACTTGGATAATAAGTCAACAACACAAAAGAAAAATGCTTCCCATTAAACCAGATGGTATGTTTGCAACATTTGGGTCTCAGAAAAATCCCATAATCTCCTGAAGCGCGACCATATGGAGGACGACTGGAGCCACTCATCGTATGCCACTCATCCCCTGTAACCCACAGGGTCTTCGCGGATGTAAACAAGTGGACAATCCCTCCCATACTTTGCGGTATTGCATCATCCGCACCAAACACATCTTTGTGGATTACAAATCTAACTCCCGCAGTTCCTGACGCTTCACGGGATCCGCGATGTAGGCCCCTCCCCCCAATATCGAGTACTGTCGTATGTAGGTTTCCACGTTTGTGCCTATTAGTGCGCCGACGTGCGTTCTGGCACCACGTCCGACGTTTCGCTCCCAGCAGGTCACGATGCGGAGACACTGCAGAGCAACGCACGCTACGTGACAGGTTCGCACAGACGCACACCATCACCACCACTGTCCACGTTCAGTACTTTATTTGCCGTCAGTCAACCGCTGTCAAAATATTTTACAAATTGCAAAGTTGTTATTTTTTAAGCAAATAAAGTGCTTACTTTTGTTCCTGAGGAACAAACGTACATCGTATTAAAACGAAAAAAGAACATGGTCATGAGACACTGAAATGTAAGCAACAATTGTACACTGAAAACATATTGGTAATGCCACAGCAACCGTCGCATGGAACACGCCAGTTACAAATGCGGATTATAAACTGCAATAAATTATCCACGATTAGGTCCAGGAACCATGCTGAGCAAGGGAGGCTTGCTGAAAAGTTTATTTTCCTAAACACGTAGAACATACACGATGCATTTTTAGTAACAAACAAAAAACATCTGTACACACATACCTTCAATATATGTACTGATTGAAATTGGATTTATTTACATTTTAATTCATACATCAACCAATCTAGAGCTACTAAACAAAATATGATTTTTTTACAAAATAGAAATGGATTTTTTGTAGTTTTTATTAAAAAATACATTTTTTTTAGGACGCATGGCACTTGTATTCATTTAGCAAGGGTCAGTTTGAGCGGCAGGAAACTGTACACGCGATACAAAACACGTCCAAACGCCGAGTCTTTCACGACAAGCCGCGTTTGAAACTAAAGCCCAATTAACACATTTGCATATAGAAACATGTTACTCGTTAACCGCCCCACCCCTCCCATTCTCCCCTCCTTGTTACCTACACAGGTCCGCTTGTGGGTAAGGATCAGGCCCGATGATTAGCTTTAACACACGCACGCGTACGCGGTATCACCAAAGGCCCTACAACTTCAAAGGTCAAAAAACTGCAGCAACCCGTCACAGACTTTCCAGTAAGACGGCAAATGTCGCACAGATTCGCAAAGAGGAGAAGAAAAAGATAAAATTATGCCTTAAACCAATTGATCGTTTAACGTATCTGAAAAAAATATGGCCACTTTATTCATTTTCAACGGATGAAACAAGCTCCACAGTGACCGTAGTCAGGAGGCCGGGGACCGCACGCAGCCCCAGCGGCCCTCCGGCCCTCGTGGCCTCTCGCAGACTCGCCGTTCGTGCCGCCGCACCGCGGTTTGCATAGTCAAGCGCTCGGGTCTTGCACACCGCTCTTATTTAGAAAATAAATATCACCTCTGGACATGACGCAACTTCCAGGTGGATTTCATCAAATAATTATCGTGATCTTTTTTTCTCACCTTTTCTCGATTTCATTTGAATGAAACAAAAGCGATATTGGTTACATCATCATCCTCTTCTCGCTGAGGTGGACGGAGCGCAGAAGAAATCGAACTTTTTTTTTTCAAAACACACATCTGCAATCTGAAGTCTGTCAACTGTAATTAAAACCCTGTGCGAAGCGCATAGTAACCGCTGCGAGCAACTGTAACACCACTGACTGTACTGCGAAAGTGAAGTAAATGCCTACCGCAGAAAAGGCGACTACCATTCCCCGTGGCGCGGCGTTAACACCCATTATCGGCGCGTGATATCTGCTCCAGAATAATCCTAACGCTTAAATTGCATTCTCAAAGAGAGAAACCACACAGCTTAAAATGCCTATTATATTAGAAAAACAAGTCACTCTGCAGTTATGCAATGATACCCATCGAAGGAAGAGACTCCGTGTTTTTCAATCGTTTGTATATTGTTTCATTACCAAATATGTAAATAAACAACTCACACGTGCTTTTTCAAGGAGGCTTCAAGAGGTAACACCGAAGTCCACTACTTTGGCTCAGAGTCTTCCCATTAAAAACACGATCGCTTCAATCAGTGTGCAGAGGTTTTTTTTAACCATTCCCTTGTATCTTGCTGCCCATCAGAGACATTGTCTTCTTGCTAAAGTTGCTCAACCAAGCAATGGCATTCCAAGTTCGGCGTTTATGCAGCAAGTGCCGTGGGGGACAACTCATTAAATATAGATGCTGTGTTTACGCAAATTAATTTTTCATTAAAATGTAAATAAAATGCTGATGTAATGTTGTAATAGCAACAATTATAGACGAGTATTCTTGTCTTGATAGTACTGTACTTGCTGCTCTCTTATGTCAGCTCAAAGGTCAAAGCAGTAGAGAGAAGCTGCGGCGAGCAAGGTAATGTTTTGCGAAGTGTGTAAGCGGGTGACAATCCCAACAGGAAGACACCAACGTCCCTCCAACGCGCTAAATAAACCTCTGCGTTGTTGAAATTAAACTTGACCGGTAATTTTAGCCGAAAGAATTGGGGTGGGTGGGGGATACATTTAAAACATTAGCAAAATTAGCGCTTCTTAAAGGACCACAAACCACAGTTAATACTAAAGTTTTACTTTTTTGCACTTTTCCACGTTGTGCTGAAATAAGGTCATGTGCAAAAATTAGTACTTAAGGTTTTTATACACTATCCAGGTAGCGTACATTGAACCATTTATGGAGACTGCAGCATCAAAAAATACCTTAACATCTACGCACTGTTCAATTCACGTGATCCTACAGTTCGCTGTCGACACACTGATGTGAATTTGAATGCAACTCATTTAAGAAAATAAATGATAACATTTTAAATGAACATTGATCAGTCATTAGTTATTTATACATATTTCGGAAAATAACTCCTAAAGGCCACTGCAAGTTTAAAATGCGCAAAGTGACTTCAATGATATGAGACAGCATGCAACCCCCCACTCACCTGTGTGCTTGTTGAACTTGATGTTTACTCCCAAATACTAGAATAGAGGTAGTTCAGCATTACTTGAGAACAATATCAGCGTGACCTTTCAGAGAATTGAACTGTATGCTTTGATCGTGATCCTTTGTGGAGTGACTAAAATATTTTGGTTCTAGGGAAGGAACAAATAACTCGGGTGACCTTGGAGCCCTGCTCCAATATAAACGATTCACAACATCATACTTTAAAGTGCAACGTAACTGTAATGTTTCCGTATGGGGCTTGCAGACCCGGGACGTGCCACCTTTCTCAAACCACGTGCATAACCCCTCCCCAACCCGACACACAAATCAAGAGTCAGCAAAGTGACATCGCCAAGCAACTTAGTGCAGCAATGGCCAACCAAGCACAGTCGCAATATAAAAACGGAACCCCCCCCCCATCCCACCAAACAATCGTTCTGACCCTTTTGCTTTGAACGTTTGGGCTTCTGCAGAGAGTGAGACGGGCCATGCCAGCAGACAACTACGCGTCGTTAACTGTGCTTCAGTGCTACCTCAGCCTGCCGTCGGGCTTGACAGGCCCAAGGTCGGACTTGGGGTCTGGGTAAAGCGAACTCCAGTTTGACAGGGCGCAGGCCTGTATGGCTGGGCACGCTGGCGTGCTGAGCGAGCACGTGTCCACCGCTGACCAGAGCTCTGAGATGAGTGCGTCCGTCCACTCGCGCAGCGCCGCGCCCGTGAGGCCCGCACGCTGGCGAGCCTCCTCGGCCAGGTCGGTCCGCTCGGGCACGCTGAGCAGCCCCATGAGGCCCTGGAAGCTCTGCTCCAGGTACATGTTGTTGGGAGGCCCGCTGTGCGCCTGCAGCACCTCGTCTGCGCGACATCGACAAAGCGGCACACGGCGAAGGTGATGTGACACACCGCGACTTGTTGATGTTTCACACTCGCCGTCGTCAGCAGCAACGACAGTAAGGATCAAGCCACTGCTAGGTGTAGTCCTCTCGAAGCCGTAACTATTTTACAACATGCTAATTTAGATACCACCTGTACCCGAGCTGATATAATAATTCTATCTCCAGGTTGGATGTTCTCTAAGGAGTGTTCCATTGCTGGCTGCCAATTCTCCATAAGGCTCGACCGCGAGCCATCATCTCTGAAGGATCCGTCCTGCCCTACTCTCCCTGGAAGTTAAAATGATGTCGTTAGCCTGGTAATATTCTCGAATCCACTACCCCTGCATATAACCTGTGAACGAATTGCAAAGACTGTGCAGATCATTCTTAACACCCCACGTGTGGTGTGGAAGCATTTATACAAACGCCATGTGACTCCACACACGTGTATGACCCGAGGAATGCGCTTAGCAAGTAAATCCTTAAGCAAGTATGGGAGAACGGAAATAGGCTCTATCTTGTGTAAACACTGTACACATGGACCCAGTGTACCACATCAGGTTAGATTAGAGAGCATCCTTTTTTTAATATAACCTCAGATATTTTATTTAAAATGTAGCTTTTTGATTGGATTAAATTTGCTTACACTGACGTGAATCTGTCAAATATATATTAAAGGTTTTAGAATAACAAGTGCATGCTTTAAATATAATGAATACATTTTTGCTGAGATTTTACACCCACGTGAATGCCTATGAATTCATGTATAAAATTACAGAGTAATGAGAGCATGGGGTTAAGAGTTCCCCCCCTCCCCTATTTAATCATGATTTCAAAATAACACTGTGAAACATAAATGAGGTTTTACATATGCAGCCAATTAAGCAAACATTCTAACTTCCATGTCACCAATGGGTTAATCCGTATCCTGAAATCGAGGTTTTCCACTTAAATTCGCAACACGGAGGCCAAGGAGCTGCACCTGGAATAAGCAAGGGCTTACACGCACCCAGTACACAGCACGATCACACGCACCAGAGCACTGCACTGCGATGGCTCTAGAAATGTTTCTTTGCAATCCAAGCTGTCATCTCGTCCCCCCCCCACCCCTTTCATGAAAATCAACTAATAGGCCTGCAGCATTCCACTAATAGAACACTGGTTGTTGTCGGACTGATAAATCAGCGCTCCCACTTCTTTATTGAGCCTCCACTCATAAGCAGTGTCTACGTCTTCTATACGGAATATAAACTGAGCTGCGACGAAAAAAAATTGATGTTCAAGTTGGAAATCAGACTGATGGCTTCATAGGACGAGTTGAGGATGCCACTCGTGCCTGCATAAAATGCTCCGAGCAGACGCGTGTTCCCAAACAGACCCACAGACTCAGCAAGACCCACACACAGACCCAGCGATTCACACCGAGACCCACACAGACTCAGCGATTCACACCAAGACCCACACAGAGACCCAGCGATTTACACCGAGACCCACATAGACCCAGCGATTCACACCGAGACCCACACACAGACTCAATGCTCAATGATTCACACCGAGATCCACACACAGACCCATTAATTCACACTGAGACCCACATTCACAAGGCATTCCACGGTTGCGGTGCACTGCAATCGAATTCGGGTGATTCTATTCTTGCATATCTGCAATGTCATCAGTCACTACCTTCTGCTACAAATTAGATAGTCATACACAAACACAAGTGGAATGCATAGGCAACCATGACATAACGTAGCCGGCATGCTGATGCATGCTGATGCAGCTCTCCTAAAGGTTAAGTAACAGTGAACAATCTCTCAATCCTCCAAAGAGCTGCAGCAACATTAGCCCCAATTAACGTAAATCAAGGCAGTAATTTCTGGGCAGCTCATCAAAAGACACGCTGGTGTCAACATGAAGCCACGGAGGTACAATGCACAACTCTAGGCTTGCAACTTCCCAGTAGAGTAAGCCGTATTAACATTGTAGGCTTAATTTGTCACGTTAAAATTCCAGAGGCAAACGCTGTTGCCAGAAAAACCGACGCACAATGTACGCAACGAGGGCCAGCCAAGCCTGCAACGTGTTTCAGGGATACCTGGCAGAGATGTACAAAAACTAACCTAAACCGCTTGCTCGAATTAAACAGCTGCTGCAGGGCAAATCAGACATATTCCGCAGCAAAGACTCCATATTGTACAGAGGCAATCTTTCCTTGGCCACCACAAGGCCTAATTTGGGTTTAGCAGCAAATCCCAGGGGTTCTGCTCAAGAATTAGGCCCACTCGGCTTTTCCCATGCAAGTGACACATTTGCCACCCAACCCTTTTGGCAAACACAAGTGCAATCATTGCATGACTGCTTGGAATTTACCAGTTTGTCTAGAATAGCTTAGAATCCGTCAACTCAAAAAAGAGCCAAGTAAATGGATTAGGTAATGACAGAATTGACAAACACTACTAAAAAGTATCGAGAAAACATAAAACTGAGAGTCGTAATTATAACTACGGAACTATTTCCAATGCCAACAAACACAATTTCGCAGCAAAAAAAATATTCCAAAAGGCTAATGTTTTCCACTACACAATGTTACGGACTCAAAATTCCTTTGGCAAACGTTACTCATCACTCTAAAAACTACTATGCTGGTGGTGGTTTTGCCACCCACGACAAAATCCCCACAATGATCGCCTGTGTAGTCTACACAGGCTGTCGCGGAATTTTTTTTTGTTAGCGAGCACCCATGAAAACTGTCATGGAACAAATATCCACCGTATAGCCTTAAATAGCATTGGGGCATGCGCTGATAGCGAGCACCTACGAAGGCCACGAGTGGTTGGCCACCACCCAATGTATGCGCCTCACAATAAGTATTCAATTTAGACAGAGTCGACTTAGTGGAGGCTTAGGAGTTCAGAATTCGTCACTGATGTTTGCCATAAGCGGGAATCAAACGTGTGTCTCCACAGTCATATCGTAGCATGTTAGGCGCTACACGATCACACAAAGACAAATATCCCCCGTATGTATGGCCTTTACATACTGCATTGTTAAATGCCATTAGCAAGTAGTATCTATCAACGTAGCAGCAGCAGTACAGCACAGAGGGGATGGGTGGCCAACACTACGCTCAGGTTGCCATTTTTGCAGTGCACTACGCTTACCACTATGCCACCACTTCCCACCGACACCTACCGCTTACACACACACACACGTACGTACAACAGCCGCCATCCACAAATAAGCAGTGGTGACATCACGATAGCGCTTATGCCAGGCCATATGTGCCGAGGCCACGTGAAGTGTCGGCAACTCCCTGGCAGGAGGTCACGGGACAGACCCACGGGACACACACACACACAGTGTCCATGGGCTAGCCTACCTCTGCGAATGGGCTGCTTGTTGTTGAACAGCAGCGGAGTGACCAGAAACTTGGTCTCGGCCACCGGTGCCCACTGGTGCAGCACCTTCACGGTCCACACGCCGGGTCTCAGGGGCAGATTCAGCGGGGGCTTGTAGCTCGTGTAATCCGCGTCCGTTTCAACGAGGATGTCGTAGGTAGCGGCGATGACATTGGTTGGGTCGACCCACACGACAGTGGCAGTCATGTTTGCACCGCGACTCCACTTCTGCAAGGCAATGGGCTCGTCGAACGGGCCCATCAGCCCGCCAAAGTTGCGGAAGATGCGCTCCTTGGGGTCCCAGTCTGTGCTTACCTGGCAGGCAAATGTGGATTATAGCGAAAGAAGAATAATGCTTGTGTTTTGCCTTTTAAAAGGTAAGCATACCAGATTGCACGAAAATGTTAAAGAAAAATATATATATTTCCCCCAGGGCTAATTTTTTTTTAAGTGCTTCATTTCACATGTTTGCCAATTTCATTAGGCTTTGGAGCCAGGTCTGAAATTTAGCCGCAAAGGGGGTCATAGGCAGGTTAATTATTTCATAGCAAATATTAAAGGGTGCACACAAGTGAAATGTATGCAACTCTCAATTAGATGAGACGTACGAGAGGAAATCACACGTACAACGATGGCCCACAGTAATCGTGGCGATTGAGATTAAAATTGCTTTGCGGAATGCCACAGTCATCAACACAACACCACCGAAGGCAAACATCAACTAAAATACATTTCAAATTTGGCCAGAAGTTCAAGTGGCCTTATGCCGTCAAATAATTGCCATGGTGCAAGTATTATGAAAAGAACCATGCAGAGTATAACCATTAGTATTGGTAGGCTCAAGTAATCAACTGCTAGACTCATTATCATTCTCAGTCCCTGCTGAATCCTGTACAAGGTTGCGGGGGGAGGGGGGGAGGGGGCAAAGCCTATCCTGAAAAACACGGTGTGCAAGACAGTGTTATACTCAAGATGGGATCCCAGTTTAGCACAGGGCACCAGGAGTAAGTCAGTCGGCCAATTAACCAAGGGCAGCATGTCTTTAAAATATAAGAGGAAATTGCAGCATCCATCGAAAAGCAATGTGGACATAGGACAAACATCAAAAACATCGCAGAGAAAGACATACGAGCCAGAAATCAAAGCACAATGCCACCCACCACACTGATAATTGCTTGCATTACTCAGCCAATCAGATAGCACAAACATAGTTGGAAATGAGTATCATATTTCGTCCCACGTGTGTCTCCGCACGGCAGGTGACGGATGGACAAGGCCTGTTAACATCAGCCACATCATGGTGGGCATGGTTTTCAGGGAATTTCCGGCCTTTGGAAGGCAGGATAATAATAATAATTAATAATAATTACATTTATAGAGTGCTGCATAGAGCTGTGAAAAGCACGGCACGTCAGCAGCAACGGCAGAGAACGACAAATAAGCAACAATAACTTTTCTGGGGGGTTTTTTTACGTCCAGCGGTCCGCCTTTCTTCTTAGTGACGTTTCATCTCCCATGTCAAAGACATCAGGCTTCAAACAACGTTTAAGTCAATTAATCAACTTCATCTGTGATTCAAATCATTCCAGTTGTGGTCTATGCCGATTCACCACCGAGATACGCAGCTCCTACCTCAAGGTTGAGCAGCCGCGCAGGGTCAGAGGGTGCGTCGAACACACTGAAGATCTTACGCGGCATCAGCCAGGCCTCAAGCGTCTCCGTGCGCCCCGTGCCCAGGTTCTGAGCCTTCTGCTGCACCAGGTACCCCTGGAAGTGGTCCGCGTGGAAGTACAAGTAGACAGAAATGGGGTGGCCCACAGGCTGGTATCTGTACTCACAGACACACACCAAGCACTCCCGTTAAGAAACGCATGGGCAACAAATAAGCACCGCTACGAGTGATGACACAATGTTCATCAACATGGACACTTAAAGTGGTGGTGCATTTACTTTAAACGCAATAACATACCAACTGTTGCAATATTTCCCGTATCATTATTGCATAAGGGTATTGAATAACATCCATTAATGTGTGGCATTGCATTATTATTTTTACATATGCTACGCAACGGGACTTTGTATTGACTGTGGCTTATTTACACTATTTTAATAGACACAGAGCACTAAGTATATATATTATAATAATTCACTTGCTGATTAAGAATAAAGTTCCCTACTAAGCAGGTGTTCACAACAACATGGATTAATGCAGTCTTCAACGGTCATGAAACATGTCAGAATATTATTGTACCTGAGCTGCACAGGTCTTCCCTCCTCATGCATCGATACCTTGTCTTTATCAGGAGGTTTTCATCTCCCACTGAACCCACAAAGCTACAGTGGTGACAAAAAGTCCGTGAACCCTGCGGAAAGTTCCGTATAAATTTGGCCTACAATGTAATCACTTTTTATCTAAGTCCGAATAATTGATAAAGATGAACTGATTAAGTAAGTGTAACGCCGAAAAATATTTTTATTTAGAGAAATGTAGAAGAGTTTTAAGTAAAGATTGACAAACTTTCTCACCACTTTAATTCGAAGGCTTTTGTGACCAATATTATCAATGCAATCCATTTTGGGGTCAGGTCATGTAAAAAACTATAAAATAGTGTCGTTTAACCCTCCACCACCCGACACGGCCAATCAGTAAGGGGTTGTCACGTTGAACAGAAAACGCGCCAATTCCTTTACTATCTCAGCACACCGGTGTGTTGAGGGTAAAGCGACACTATTTTATGGTTTTCTCACCACTGTATGTCAAACGAAGCCTCCTGCTACAGTCTCCCTTGGTGAACAAGTCAGGAGGGATGTTCCAGAACAAATAATGATTTGAAGCCCTCCCCCCCCACCACAATTAAAGGAGGCTGGCGTCAGGAAGGACATCTGGCTGAGGGGCAACTCGACAACCCAAGTTCAATCTGAATAGCGGCTGTTTAAAAACCAGACACATTTATACAGCAAAATAAAACGTGACTGTATCCACATGCGTACTCATAAACAGTGTTCACTAAGCACGGGTCGTTATAACCAGACGATGCTGTATACAAAATAACATCAGGTAATAACATCAAGTGATGTATGAGGGGTGAGAGAGGCAGGCTGACCGACAGGTGTCATCCTGGTGATTGTGCCAGCTCATGGCCGTTCGCTGCAGACCCAGCCGCAAGAACGAGTTGTACGCAGTGAGAGTCACGTCGCTGAGGCTCTCCACACCATCCGGCTCTTCATACACATTCTCCCAGTAAGCCTAAACACAGTGCGCGCGCGCACACACTCAGGACAACTCCCGCAACAGGGAGCTCAAGGTTGGTCGCATGCAACACTCCCTGAAGGTAAAAATCCCGCTTATCTTCTTAATAAGACTATAGGGACCAAATGCTGTTAGCGAGCACTTATGAAGGCCGGCACGGCACACGAGGAGGTGGGATTGCCAGCGCCATGCCCAGACACAAACATGCATACACTCCTTACAAACAACAAATTACTAGCGGTGATGTCATCAGTGGGGACGTGTTGCTCACAGCCGCTCTGAAAACCACCAGTTATAAGACAACTTTATTAGTCAATGAAATCCATTTTTTTGGGTCAGGTCACGTAAAAAGTTTATAGATTGTAAAATAGTGTCGTTTAACCCTCCACCACCCGACACGGCCAATCAGCAA
>JAZEWT010000002.1:35495527-35510364 GCA_036362905.1 Mordacia mordax | reverse complement strand
TCCACAGCTCTATGCAGCGCTTTGTGACCCTCGGGTAAAAAGCGCTCTAGAAATGCAACCATTATTATTTAATTCCCCACAACCTAATATTTTTCTCTAGCAATGGGTGTGTCATGTAACCTAAGCAATATAAAAATGACACACACACACACAACGTTTATTAATCTGAAACATATAAGGGTGTAATAAAAAAAATAATGCTCTAAGTTGAAAAAAACATGTTAAGGGTTAATAAACTAGGCTTCACAAGACATGTGGACCATCCTAGAGACTGACAAACGGAGTAGACGGACGGAGATAATGCATCCGGGTTTTTTAACCTTCACTGGAATGCGTAGAATTGGCAAATATCCCTCAACGTGCATGATGTATGAGCGACAGCACCACGTACAGTGTTCATGCAGTAATGGCACAATCACTTGTAGGCTTTGCTTCGTCGAGTGTAAGCATTTAAAATGGATACGTAACACAATGTATAGCCTGCGAACGACGGCATTCCCGCAAGACGTGTGCCTATCGATATATGAAGGCGATGGCAGGGTGTCTGTGCAGCGGTAAGATCTGTGCCTCATAAAAAGAAGATCCTGCTGGAGGTGGTTCGACGCTCGCTTCGGGCGCCCTCTGTGCGGAGTTTGTATGTTCTCTCCCACGATTCTGCGTGGGTTTCTTCCTGGATCTGTGGCTTCCTCCCACAACTAATAAAGCGCTCATTATTTGGCCGATAACATCACTTTTTCTACGATGCAGTAGCAGTGGTTGGCGCGTACTAAAAATGAATGAATCATTTCGTCAGGTTCTCCCGTCTATATTCAAGATAAAGGTGGAGCCCGGCAATTACTTCCACACTCCACTGCTGGCGAGAAGCGCTCGAGAGAACCCATCGACGGCGTCTTTAGGTCTCGTCTTCAACACCAGCCACATTAGTTGGAAGAGGGAAGAATACCCACACTTTACCCCACCAAACTGCACCTGCCGATCGCTTTCACAACTGCTGCGTGAAGATGAATGAAGAGAGGGCGGCGCGGTGGCGCAGTGGTTAGCGCTGACGCCTCACAGCAAGAAGGTCCCGGGTTCGAGTCTCTCGGCTCCGGTGCCTTTCTGTGTGGAGTTTGCATGCTCTCCCCGTGTCCGCGTGGGTTTTCGCCGGGTACTCCGGTTTCCTCCCACAGTCCAAAAGCATGCTCCTGGATAGGTTGATTGGCTCGCAGACTAAAATTGTCCCGCAATGCCTGGCGATGGACCGGCGTCCCGTCGTCGAGTGTATTCCTGCCTTGCGCCCTGTGTTTCCGGGATAGGCTCCGGCTTCACCGTGACCCTATATAGGATTAAGCGGTTTCAGATAATGAGAAATGAGATGAGTATTTCTCATTGCAAGGTACGCGAGTCACTGGCGGCTACTGATGACCTAAAGTGGGCCTTTTGACATGCGGCTCCCGACAATACACGAACCTTAGCTCTTATATTGTGTCATCCGATATATAGCCATTATCTTACTTTTAATTGATCTACTCTGATGATGATGTTGTTGATGACATGCCATTCTCTCCACAGCTCAGATTTATAAAAAAACAATAATTGTTGATATGCCATTCATATGATATTGTTAACATGCTGTTCTCTCCACAACTCTGTGCAGCGCTTTGTGACCCTCGGGTGAAAAGTGCTCTAGAAGTGAAATCATTAATATTATTAAGCAGATGGCTTCACATTACATTTTTAGTTTCCAATAATGAAGCCTGTATTGTTTTATTGCACGTTCAGACTTGCATTGCGTTAACCTGGCCCCTATAACACAATAGTGTTGGTGAAGATTGCTTTCTACTTGTCTTGCAGGTGGTGTGATGACTCTCACACCGACGTCTTATTTGCGAAAGCGGCACCCCTCCAGATAATCGTGAAGATAACTAAACTGCGGCACCGTGGAGTAGCGTTGAACCGACGACCTTGGGGAACGTACGTGCGTTCGACCACCGCGGCAGCATTGCGGTCTCTTCCCGGTACATTAAGCGTTTAAAGTTTTATTCCAAAAGCGAGGGAGGTAGAAAGCGCCGGAGCTCACCGAGCAGCGCTGCCCTGCGTCACAGGCCCCTCGCGGCCTGCTGCTATTCGCTGCTGCCTTTCGGACGAGACACGGGTAGAATGATTTAAAAATACGCCCGCAGCCATAATATTTAACCTGTGGGCGCAAACAGTGCCTACAGACGCCTCGGCAATTTACCGGTGCCTCCGTGCGTCATGCGTCTAATTGTATCGGTATTTTGGGGATCCAGTGTAAATCACGTAGAGATGGAGTGGCCGCTTAGCGGGTCCTGTCTTACACCGCATGTGTTTATAGTCCCCCTTCCCCCCACCAATCATCCACCCGAATCATGAATTCATTATTGGTACCCGCTTAAACCTTCAGAGGGTTGGTAAAGCAGGAGTCTATCCCAGCAGCCATAAAGCGCTAGCCAGTGCTGTAAGGGTCGGCAGTGCGACGAATGAGTAGATTCTGTTGTGCGGTGACGACAGCAGGAGGCGAGCAGCAACTTTGGTACAAACAGCTCTGTTTATTAAGAGTCCGGAGGTACAGCCGCCTGGAGCAGAAACACTAGTGTGCGGTAGCGCAGAATAAGGTGAAGTTCCGGCACCGCCCCTATGCCGTAGGTAGGTTTATATAGGACCCGTGATTACTCTGATTGGGAGCCCGTGCACAGGTAAGTGGTTTCTTAGACACCCATGCACCTGTAAGCGAATAATAGGCAGGTGTCCCAATCAGGACGGAAAGGACGGTCATACAACCCTTACAAGTGCTAATCGCAGGATGGGACACCAGTCCATCGTAAGGCATTGGGGTCAATTTAGTCGGCAGGCCAATTAAGCCGGGATGCAGCGCGTATTTCATCTGTGGAAGGAAACCGGAGTACTCGGTAAAAACCCCCGTGGACGCGAGGAGAATACGCAACTTCCACACAGAAAGGCACCTGAGCTGGGAATCGAATGCGGAGTGACTGTGAGTCAGCAGTGCGACTCGCTGCGTCACCGTGACGCCTTCACACAGTTGATGGCCGCGGCAGTCACATGGCTCGCACAAAACTCACTTACCTGGCCTGCACCATAACCACTGTTCGAGTTGCAGTTAGAACTCGATAGCAATATCATGGACATTGTGGGCATAGTTCCAGCACAAATTCTGTAGTTTTTTCGTAGTAAAATATATGTGCAATACTGTATATATAAAGAATACAATTGATATTGGCCAATTAAATTCATGGAGCAATTGTGATTAACTGTACATCGGGCAAACAGGTAGAAAAATAACCACAAAGAAGAGAGAACACGAGGCCGCAGTGCATTTGCTGCATATGGAGAAATCGGCAAAGACAGCTCACACTGTAGACAGACAACACAAAATCGATTTTGCAAGATACATATATTGGCTGCTATCCGCCATAAAGGCCCGAGATTAATCCGTGAAGTAATTGAGATTCGTAAAACAGAAAAAACACAATGAACCGCAAACAAGAAATGAGAATAAAACTCAGTCAAATGTGGCAGCCAGTTTTAAAATCAACAATACACAATCCTAAACAGTGTACTACAGATAACATTACCAAAACACCCACCACAGACTTGTAAATAACACAGCAGGTATTCATGAAATACAAATTCAAAGCAATTAGTAAATCGGGGGTGGGACCGAATTAAGTTAATTTGAATTCTATTATACGAGCAAGACAATGGAACCCTTTCAAAGGGAACTCATTGCATTGTCCCTGGAAGGGAGTGACACGGAATGAGAGGGAGTGACGAAGAATGAGAAAATGACTTGACGACATATAAACAGCACAGCCACACAAAGACTGAAAGACAGAATGCCTGATGATGCCTCCAACGTGGGAGGTGAAACGTCGCTAAAGAGAGAAGAGGAGTGATCGACGTAGCTATCCCGAAAAAGCAGCCTTTGGAAGCAATCATCATACATTGAGCCGTGAATACCTACATCAATACATTGGCCAAATATCTCACAGTTTAAAAAGTGCCCAACGTAAGCAACATCACCACTTGGCAGGACCCATTGTGAAAAAATAGTCTTGAGAATATCGTGGAAAAACAGGCTGTAGTAGTAACAATAACAATACAATCATGTATTCAATTTTGTATGGAACAGCTATTTGCACTAGTGTACGTGGTGATAAATACTTCCCCTTCAATCAAATATAATCGTGCAATCAGCCAAACCAAAAAGCAGGCAGCTGTTGTTCATCAGTGAGTATCGCTGCAGCCTTCACAGCAACAATCGCCTCAGTTCAATTCCCGACTCTGGTGCCTTTCCGTGTGGAGTTTATGTGCTCTTCCCTGTGTCCGCATGGGTTTTCACTGGCCACTCCGGTTTCCTCTCACTGTCCAAAGACACACTGCTGCCTAGGTTCTGTAAGACTTTCAAGTCCTCTGGCTAGGACTGTTAATGCGGCTCACTGTTGTCGAGCTAGGATGGTAGTTCGCTGCCGACCTGCACCTGCTCAGCAACACTTGTTCTTTCCTTGGTTGTTGAACAATTATTTTGATCGTTTATTTTACGTCCTTCTCTAAATTATAGCCATTATTTGACATTTAGATGAACTATTCCAATGTTGGTGTTGTTAACATGTCGTTCTCTTCACAGCTCAGATTTCTAACGAACAAAAAAACCCAATAAAAACGTCATTACTGCTGATTTGCTGCTCTTGTGTCGTTGTTGTTTCTGACATGCCGTTCTCTTCACAGCTCTGTGCAGCGCTTTGTGACCCTCGGGTGAAAAGCGCTCTAGAAGTGCAATTATTATGTTATTTGTCCTATTAATTATAGAGCTGTGGAGAGTATAGCATGTCAACAACATCAGAATCGATCAATTAAATTGAATAATGAATATAAATCAATAAAGCTCATCAAGTAACACAACAGTAAATTGTAAACAGTACATTTCCCCGCCCTGCAATGTAATGACGTCATATGAATGGGTATAGCCCAGCCTTGCGCCCTGTGTTTGGCGGGATAGGCTCCGCCCCCCTGCGACCCTCTAAAGGATTAAGCGGTACTGATGATGATGATGACACCTGATCCTTTATCGAGGATGTGTGTGGGGGGAGGGGGGAGCAGAGGTGGAGGAGTGAGGATAGAAGCGCCTTTCTCCAGCCCCCGTTGCCCATCAGCAGTCGAACGTCTCCAACAGAGCGTTGTCAGGGTGCGGATCAGCGCGTCACTAATCACGCGTGCCCGCGTAGCCTTCAGCAGACTGTTGAGGCTTATTTGACGTTGAGTCATCCGACACGCTGCTTCCGGAACATTTTTGGCGATTAACGTGATAAACAAGAGACATAGCCCTCCCCCGGTATAGCCTTTAACGGGCTGTTTGGTGGGGCAATGCTGTTAGCGAGCACCTATGGAGGCCAGCAAGATGCAAGAGGAGGAGAGTGGTCAACACCTCACCTGACCGCCTTTGTCTCCATAATGGCGATGTTCACACACCGTAGCAGGTGCTAATTTAAGGCTGAGTAAACCTAGGGGAGGCTGTGAAAGCAGCTTCCGCAGCGTTACCTGACGGCAAACGAAGAGCAGGGGGCTTGTTAACAGACTGTAGGGTCAAGTGTCATTAGCGAGCACCTATGAAGGTCGACACGCCACTTGAGGTGTGTAACCAGCACCACGCCCAGCCGCTTTTGTCTCCATCGCGGCAATATTTACACACTGTACTAGGTCGTCATTTGAGGCTGAGTCGACCTAGAGGACGCCCATGACCGCCACAGAAAATCGGCACTGGTGTTGGCCGTGAGCGGGATCCTAACTGGTGTCGCCGAGTTACGAACCCCACGCGCTAACCGCTGTTACCGCTCCTTAGAACAACTACAACAACCGCCATTCGCCACGAAGTGGCGGTGACGTCGCCACGGCCCCTTTCTCAGGCCATATGCACCTTTAAGCCACGTGAAGTGTCGAAAGCTCGCTGACAGGAAGTCACGGAACAGACCAAGATGTTATGGGTTGCCCAACTGAAATGACTGGCTGATGCACCACCTGTGCTCCCCATTGTGCCAACTTGCTGTGTTTTAGCCGCCCAGCGCTCCGCTGATTGCTGTGAGCGTCGCTCCTCTGCCCCTCCGTTGTTATTAGAGAATGACTACGTCCAACTGCCCCATAGCATAGTTCATGATCCTCCAAAGAAGTCGATCTTGACACCGCTGGTATCAGTCTTCAGCAACTCCACTCAGCTCCAGGTCATCCTGTGCCACATCGGTCCATCTCTTCTGCAGTCGGTTTAGCCGCCGTCTATCCAGCCAAACAAAAGCTGCTTGGGCAGCCAGAAGGGCCCGCCTATAGGACCCTGTCCATATGTTTCTCGAATTTTTGGGCTCCTCACACTATCCAATCTGGTTAACCCCACGGCGGATCATAAGTAGGCCAGCAAAAAAGTTTCAAATCAGGGGGTTTAGGTTTCCCATGCATGCAGAAGAGAGGACATGATTGCAACTGAGAAAACCGAAGTTTCATACAGAGCGACATGCCAGGCAGCATCCACACAGCGTTACGCAACCGATGAAAAGATTACACCGCCAGAGTGATTCGGAGCGAAACCTCTGCTGCTAAACCGGAACTGGCCGCAAGCACACTGCCTAGGTATGGACATTCTCCACTCTATCCATAACTGCCCCATCACTCATAGAAAGCTGAGGGGGTGGAGTGTTTGATGGCATAAAATACCCAAGCAGCTATTTGGTTTTCGTGGGGTTGATTGTCAGACCCTACCTCTTTCTGCCACGCTCCAGGTTCAACAGCAGAGCCCCCAACTCCTCCTCAGAGTAAACAGCAATCACAAAATCTTCGGCATACATAACATGGTTGGCCAGTAGAGAGCCATTCCTTGACCGCACATGAGCATCGATCAGTCTCCCTTTCTATCTTTACAAGATGTCAATTCCACTGGCGTATCCATGGAAGGCCTCTCTTTCAACGTGGTCAAAAAGATAATGTAGGAGCCAGAGGGCATTCTTGTCACACCCCAAGGTGAACAGGGAATGGCTCTGACTCCCGACCACGTAGCTTTACCGGGACTTCCCAACCCTCATGAAAGTCCTTAATGATTGTGAGCAGCAAGTCAGGGACCCCAAAAGCACGAAGAATAACCAACAGCCCTGGCTTATTGATGGTTTCGTGGGTCTTAACCAGGTCAATAAAGCACAGATGCAGATCCTGTTAGAATTCCTTACACCTCTGCTGTAGTAGCCAGACAGGGCACACGGAATCTGCGCAGAACCGTCCCGGTCTTAAACCACATTGGGGTTCCGCAAGTCTCTCCTCAGCGTGCATGTCAAGGCGATGTTGAATAATCCTTGCCAGGACCTGTCTCGGCACACTGAGGAGGGATATACCCCCGTAGTTGTTACAATCGGCGAGGTCGCCCTGCTTAAAGAGGGGGACCGCTATAGCATCCTTTCAATCCTGCGGAACCCGTTCTGTCCTCCAGAGAGTTATAATGATGTCACGTAAGGTAGTCTGCAGACAGATACCACCTTCCCAAAGAATTTCGCTAAGGATATGAGCTCTCCCAGTACTTTTCATGGTCTCAGGCCCTGGATCACCTTACGTGTTTCGTCTACAGATGGCACATCTCCCCACACACGCATACACATACACATGCGCTGCTCCTTGTGCAGCGCACCGAATGTCTGCTCATTGCTTCTTCCAAAATACAGAATATTAATCCCTCGGGGCTAGGCTCAAATGAGATGAATGTAAAACTAAATATTTGATTTTCAGTCTGTGCAGTTGGCGGAGACTTGGAAGGGATTGTGAATCTCGCTTGCACTTTTAACCTGTGCTTTAAAAACGAAAACCACAGGCAGTGGCGGTGAGCCCCCAATCCAACTTGAGCTCAAACCCCAGCATCACCGCCATGGATAATTCAGGCTCAGATCAAATTCCAGAGTCTCCAGGACGAATGATTCATCTCCGAGGCACGAAACGGTGGATAGCTAGAGCGCTGATGATTGCTTCGAAAAGCTGCTCTCTCGGTAGAGACGCGTCGATCCCTCCCTCTCCCTCCATCGCGACGTTTCGCCTCACACGTTCGAGGCATCCTCATGCACTTTGTGCGTGTGTCGTGTGAAGGTACTATGTATGTGTTAAGTCTCTTCTACAGCGTAGCGCTGTGTGTGTCGTGTGTGTGACTCCTATTTATGTGTAGGTACTATGTATGTGTTAAGTCTCCTCCAGAGCGCCGCCTCCTTCCAAGAACAACGGACGCTGGAGCGCTCTTATCTCGGTCTGCAGGGTGCCTGTGCAGCGGTAACATCCACGCCTCATCGCAAGGTCCTGCTCGACGCAATTCGATTCCCGCCTCGGATGCCTTTCTATATCGCGTCTGTGAGTTCTCCCCCTCTTCTGCGTGTGTTTTCCTCCCATAGCTAAGAACAAGAACATTAATTGGCGGATAACATTATAATAAAGGTGTCTGGCCGGGTTGGCGTCGGACGTTGAGCAAAGATTGTGCCACGCGTTATGAATCGTAATCTATTTCTGTTCCTGCTGAAGAAAGTTTGTCATGGACCCATGCCTGAAGAGAATGACTGCATAGCTGTTCTTTCGGGATGGCCGCGTCGAGTTTTCCGGGAGAGCGATTCTCATTCACATTGTACCATGACAAAGCTACATTGTTACAGAGAGCTTTACACGTTTCCTTAAATTATTATATATATACTTCTCCCCAAATGTTAGCTGAATTAAGACACGCGGCACTGTCGGGGCTGCCGTTGTTGTGCTCGTCAATACGCAGCACAGTACCGGCGCGCACGGGTAGAGAACATGTAACAGTATACACGCACACACGCACGCGAGTCGGAGGCTCTGATTAAAGCAACAACGTTATCACACCTCGTTTGAAACAAATTCTAACTTTCATTGCAGCGGGCTTACGATTTCACTTTGATCAGAATAGTTCAAAGGCATCAAAAGATTAATGCATTTATGCTTTTAAATTGATTTTTCTCTCTCTCTGTTCCCACCTGGAACAATTGAATTAAGTGCACTTTGCAAAACTCTGCCGCGCGTCAATCAGGACGCTGCTTGAAGACACGAGATGCGCGACGCCTCCCGGGAAGTTTTTAATTGAGAACGGAATCCACAAAGAACTTCACTTTAAGAGATAATAAAGCCGTTAAAATTGATCCGCCGTCTGCCGTGACTAGCGTTACGTACACCGTACATATCATCTCCCCAGTCACACCTCCGCTGGCCCAGAAGCCCAGAGGACAGCGGACGTATTGCACGACACGCGGGAGCCTGGTTGGGATGAGGCGTTGATGGACAATTCGCGTTATATTAACTAGTAGTGAACAAAATATGTTAGAGATTCATTAATTCATGTATTATCAATACAAATTTACTCCTGCAGAGGGTTTCGGTGAAGCCAGAGCCTCAATCGGCAGACAGAACTATATCTAGGATAGGACGCCAGTCCATCACAGGCCACCGGGGGTAATTTTTATCCGGTAAATAAACCTAGGCAATGTATCTTTGGACTGTGGGAGGAAACCAGAATACGCACCAAAAACCCACACCGATAAAAATAAAAAAACAAAGCTAGTGGCACAAATCAGTGACATTTCTGAAATGTATGTCGTTTTATATCGATTCTAGGGACACGAATATATCGGCTTCTCACTGAGATTCCAATCCACTCCAACGGAGCACCACGGTGAGGCTACGGGAGCGCAGACAAATCCGCCCCCGGCCAAGCACAGAGCCAGCGTTCCATTCACGTAGGGGCAGCTCTCTGAACAGGATGTCAGCCAGATACGACAGGGCGGTGGTGAACAGTGGTCGTTCAGACCACGTAATCTTCGCACCTCGTGACCCTAGACATTCGTCAAAGTGACCATTAACTTCATCAGAACATCAGCTGGTCACTACGCGCATCTTTATCATATATACGTGAATCAATGACGAATAAAGAGAAGCCATAGCGTGACTGTGGCCATGCAGCCCAATGCGTGGGCCATACGGTCAACCTCTGCAGTCTTCACTCCTTCAACGGAGGTGGAGGAAGAACAGAAATGCCCCACGAACTGTCTACTGAAGCCGTCTTCTGGTGACGAGCAGACGTCGGCTTTGCCAATTAGCTTCTGAGCAGATTGCTGCCGTCATGCGCGGGAAGAGAAGCTTCATAAAATTGGCCTCCTCCCTCCAATCCAACACCCACCCAACCGCCCACTCACCTGCCCACCCAAAACCCACCCTCCCACCACACCGCCCACTCGCCCACCCACCCACTCAAAACCCACCCTCCCACCAAATTGCCCACTCACCCACCCAAAACTCACCCTCCCACCCAACTCACCGCACCTTACTCAGGCTACTGCGGTTGTCACCGCCCCATCAAAATTATTTGGCCCACAAGTCACCATGGCTGCAGAAATAGGCGGCACGGGGAGGATGCGGGTGGTGGTGCGTGGTGCCGCCCCGCCACGTGGGAATGAGAACACGTGCCAGCTTGCCCATCCTCCCCTCTTCCCGAGGTTTCTATAAGAGCGACATAAAGCCACTAAGATGTTAAATATTTAAGGACTTGCGAGGCTCGTTCGCTGTCACGGTTATTGCATCCATTTCAGAGTTGAACTTTCAGCGAGTGCACTGACAGGCAGAAGGGAGATTCGGTAATTACGGAACTGTGCACGGTTCACATTTGCCCCGTTTTCTCTTGGACTTTTCCAGTTTCTGTCACTTTCATCACTGATTTGGATCAGTGTGAGTGAAATCCTCTGTTTGAGCCACCACCTTTGTCTACTGCATGGCATCCGATTTCCAAGTTTCGAAAATTAATCCATTACGGATTCTGTGATCACGGCCCAGCAAACCGGGGGGGGGGGGGAGATTAGGGGTCTCCATTGGTGCGGTGAGACATTGACCATGACATTTCGTGCGAACAGAAGCGTGCGTCGAGCGCGCGTCACGAGGCCAGGTTGAGAGGAGGCTCGTCAGTGTGAGTCGCTAATTGCATCAGCGCCTCTTAATCTCCCAATAACAAACAAGCAGACAAACGAACGCCGAGAAACAAACGCGATCGGTTCCGCCGCGTTACAGAAACTAAGAGAGGCGATGTAAAGGCTGCAAATGTCTGGCATCTTTAGCGAATACATTGCTCAACCGATTTCAATGACTCCTCAAAGAAAGGCCCCTTGAATTCCACACCGCACGTGCATACAAGCCATACGTTTAGCATGTAGAGAGGAGCAGGGGCGGATTTAGTGATTCAAAAGCTTCGGCCCAAAAATCAGTCATAACCCCCCACCTCGCACTGATAAAAAAAAGCACGAAGATGAACGTCGCTTAGCCAAGTGGCTGGCGGTGCCCCTGCCCATTACCTGGACTGCCTCATGGTTAACAGCGTTGGTGGATGAGAGGCAGTGGTGCGGATGAGCAGTGGTTCGGGCACCTCGCTATGAGCGCAGCAAGTTGAGTGAGAATCACATCGCGACAGGGGGTCCGTTTACGTCAGAGTACAGCCCATTGCGAGATTTAAACCAAATTCTGGATCTCAAAAGACAACATATCCATAGCCGTAACAGACTGTAGGGTCGAGTGCTGTTAGTGGGCATCTATGAATTCCAGCTCGATGCACGCTGGGCTCGGTGGCCAGCACCACACGCGGCTGCCTTTGTGTTCCTACTGGCGATGTTTACACCGCATCAGGTACACATTTGAGGCTGCGTACCGGATTTGGAACCTCGTCGAACGCGACACCGCGCGATTGCATTGAGACGGCAGCGGAGGGCGCGTCGCCTCCTCACGGCGGGTACCCCCCCCCACCCCTCTGCCCCCCTCTACCGTGCCATTAATCACACGCAATATGGCCAAGGGAGTGCGCCTCCACCCCTCCCCACTACCATCCTAATGCTGCGGCATAAAAACTCGAGACTGAATTGCTGTTGCATTATGTTAATAGGTGAGCGCTGGGGAAATTAACATCTGCCACCCGCGGAGACGAGGGGGGGGGGTGATTACGCCCCCCCCCCGCGCCGCCAAGACACCGGCTCGCAGGTCATCATCCTTCTCCGCACGAGTCTCCCCAGGCCCCCGGGGCTCCGACAGGGCCGGCGAGAGGGAGCCCCGTGTAATCCGCTCTCCCAGTACGCGCACCTCTGCTGTGCCAACTGAGAGCTCAGCTCAAGGGCAACCACGGCCCCAGGGCCCAGCTGTGACAGCCCCAGAACCCGGCTCTTACGCGCCCAAGGCCAGTCTCACAGGCGCTTAGGGCCCGGCGCTCACGGCCCCGGGACCCCGCTCTCTCTCCTGGCACCAGCTCGTCGCTCTCCTGCGCGGCGCGCCTCTACATTAGTAACCGTACCCACGCGTCGATATGCATTCATTGCATTAAAGCCGAATATCATCTGGGGCTTTAATTAACAACGCTAACAACAATCAGTTATAGGTGATATTATCTAATTACAATACGTGCGGATGATTCCTCTAGTCATTACGCATTACATTGAGCCTTATAATTCTATATATTTCCGTGTTTTATGTACAGCAGAACTGCCAAATCTCGTTTGCTCTGGTAATGAACGTGATATAATATATATACAAGCGTGCAATGGCAAAACCACAAATAATAATCGCCTCTCACAAACTCTGCCATTATCTCGCCACAGCGTGCGATCCGCGTTGAAATGACTGTGCCGTGGCTCGGCGCTCCCAACACAGCGGCTGTCCTTGTTAAGAGGTCTTATTAAAATGCGCGTCAATAGAGGCTTGAAAGAGTATTTTGTTAAACATCGGAAAGATAAATCAAATGCAGTATATGCTAAAGGGCCACAATGTAAGCGCGCATCATAAATCTAGCCTACCGTGAATGTAAAGCCTGGGCTGCAGTTTGTTCCAACATCTGAAGGATAAGACCAATCCAATCGAGCGGAGGAGTTGCAGATGCGGGATTGTTGTGTCCTTATCAGGAGCTCTCCTCTGATGGAGGTTTAGAAGTCAGCACCTCCTTATCTCTATTTAACAACACAAAGTGCTTTTCCCAGAGGCTTGTTAAAGTATCCAGCGCCGCCGACTGGGTTTGCTTACTTTGAATGCGCCTGTCAATACTTGCCGATAAATAGCTGGGAATGAGGTCACGGGCTGGGGGATAAGAGCGCCACACGTAATTGCTACTGCGCTCACAGTAAATTAGTGCAGCCTCAGCAGCAGCATCGGGAGTAGCAGCTTAACTGCAGCCCGAGCATGCCGAGTGAACTCGAAAGCCGAGAGATCAAACCCGCGCCCGAGGTGGGCAAAAGCGCTTCGCTTTGTCCCCGCGGCCCGTAAGCCACGCCGCGCTGATAAAAATCCAACATAGAGCTGTCAAGTTGATTGATTGTCCGGCACTCAGCTGATTCACCAGTTGACGTTAAAGATCCCATGGCGACATTAGCAAGAGCTGGCCATTGTGTGCCGGTGTCAGGGGCCCAAATTTGGTCAATTTTAGCAAAATATCTCGACAGGTTACTCACTTGGGATTTGGGGTCTCCAATCCGTGGATCGCCATCGACAGATCTTAAACAGGCGATCTTAACACTTTAAAATATATATTGAGAGAGCGCTAATGCTTCACGAATTTGCGTGTCAACCTGCGCAGGGGGCCCATGCTAATCTTCCCTGTATCGCTCCAATTTTAGCAGATGTAGAGCCGAAACAGAGAGAGAGTGGGAAAAAACGAGCTTTTGTACACGGTTTGCATATAAATGCGTGACAGCTCTGGGTCGCAAATACAAACTTCTGGAGATACTGTGCAGCGCTCAGAGATAATGTGCAACAAGCACACGTAGGATGCAGTACTCAGATAATGCGAAACACTGACCGTTAGTGTGCAGTACTCGTAAATAGTGTGCAGCACTCACAGATAGTTCTGAGCGCTCAAATATAGTGAGCAATACTCACAGAGAGTGTGCAGCACTCACAGATAGTGTGCAGCAAGCACATGTGTCACGCTAAGAATAGGTGAGTGTTATGCATAGCGTACATTGTTTGGGACTTCAGTGAAATAGAATGTTGAAGGGTATTTATTGTGTTTTGATTACTCACCCACTCACCACACTGCAGGTCACAACAACACTCACAAACACAGCCACTCAGCCACGAACTCGCTCACCCACTCACCACCCGACAGGTCATCACACTTCTCTTTGCTTCACCCTCGCACTGCTGCCCTTGGGAACTCCCACCCATCGTAGCTCTTCTCCGGGTTCTTATATAACAACAACCTTGCTCAAGAAACCTTTAACTCTCATCACGATCACAACATTAGATTCGCTGTTTGTCGCTGACCGCTTCACGTTTTGGGCCTTCGGGCCGCACCTGTGTTAAACAAAAACTTGCTCGTGGAGGTTCCTGAGGGGGTCAGGGGAGCCTTGGTCCACGCCGATACCGCCCCCCCCCCTCCTAGGGGACCCCAACATCGGGCAGCAGCCAAGATCGCAGCAGCAAACGCGCAGGCGGCGGAAACAGTGTGGGTATCAGCAGTGTTCCCCCGCACCCGGGGGAGCACACGCACGGGATGAACCGCGGCGGAGCCTGCCCAGTGTTAACGCGGACACAAAGATTGCTGTGATGACGTGTCATGCCTGTCAGAGTGACGAGTGACGCGCCGGCAGGGCTCGGCAGCCCGGCAGCTGAGCGAGCCCTTCGACGTTCGAACGCGAGTTTACATTGGACCGATGTAAATTGTCAAGACTCGATATATGAGAATTGCTATACATAGCTGGGCGGCGCGGTGGCGCAGTGGTTAGCGCTGACGCCTCACAGCAAGAAGGTCCCGGGTTCGAATCTCTCGGCTCGGGTGCCTT
>JAZEWT010000002.1:35475736-35487348 GCA_036362905.1 Mordacia mordax | reverse complement strand
CGGGGGTAAGGAGGACGTATAGTCGGTGGTGGTGGTGATGGTGGTGTTATGCCGCATAAACGCGTATACCACTTGCTCTCCGGCTACGATGATATGCACACACGATGCGCCGATCAATCCATCATCTTGCTTTGCCTCTCGAGCGAACGATCAATGATGCCGGAGCCCCCATTCATCTCCACCGCATCGCATTAAATTTGCACTCGCGACACCCACGGCCCGATAGTCGAGGCCGTTCCGAGCCGCAGTGTTCAGCCACATTTGCAGGACTGCCAAACACGCGGCCCCATCAGATAAATGAGCCCCCCCCCACCACCACCCCCGGGGGCTGTCGCAACGCCACGTAAATTGTTGGCCTGGTTTTTTTTGTTTTGAGGGGGAAGGGGAGTGTGAAACAGTTGCGCGCGGTGTCAGTTCCACTGACACTGTGTCAGTTCCACTGACACCTCAGGGGCGCGGATGATTGATACGGTTAAATAATGCATGCGGCTGGGCCTAACGTGTTATGGGCAGCACCGACTCCCTCCCGCTGGTCCTGAGCGATGTGTGGCCGGGGAGCCGACAACCAACGCTGCCTCCGCTTTGAAAACATTTCCCAGCGCCGTTTGCGAGCCCCGAGACTCCAGTCGGACGCACAGCGGCGGCTCGCTGTGGTGGACGCGTGCGTCGCTTAGCGCGGGAGGCGATCGTTGCCTCGGAGAAGGTGGGTTCATCTACCGGTCATAAAGGAGGGATACAGGTGGAGCACGTGGCTCAGGTCTGATACAGGTGGAGCAGATTACATGGGTGTGGTACAGGTGAAGCAGGTGGACCGTGTGGCTCAGGTGGAACAGGTGGAGTAGATGGCTCTGGAGCAGCAGGCGGAACACTTGGTTCAGGTGGAGCACTTGGCTCAAGTAGAGCACACAAAACTGCAGGTCACGGGGTCCGAGTCGTCTCTTATCCTCAGCGCACACTCTCCATTCCGAGGTTGCATTTCGCAATCTTATCTTTTTAAAATTGCACATGAATTATGTAAGGGCGGGGGATTATTTTGACAAATTGTTGCATCGCCGAGCTCCCAGCACATGAATTATTGATGGACAACACGAAATGTGCGAAAAATGCGACAAACCTGGCAACATTTGGACTGTAATGCTTAACAAGCGGAGCTGAGTCACGAAAATGAACGCAATTCCCGTGCTGGACACGGGCAAACATAATGGATCTAAGATTGAACCAACAACCCGTCTTAACTACAGACGGAACAAGCTTAAACATACTGATCATCTGTACCCGCTTAATCCTGCACAGGTTCAAGGTGCACTGGAGCCTATCTAGACAAAGGTTAAATGGTAGGGTGCTACTCAGGATGGGACACTAGCCCATCGAGGGCCACTGGGACAATTTAGTCAGCAGGGTATTCCAGGTGGAATCCGGGAGTGACCATGAAAAATCCACGCAGATGTAACCGGTGGCTATGGTAATAACTTGTACGTATGCATGGCCGCATATCTTAAAATGCTGACGTGTCAGCATGGACACGCCCCCATATACAGTGAGCCACGCCCACCCTTGCAGATGCGTTTCTCAGTGTGAGAGAAGCATGAGAGAGGGCTGTGGAGGAGATTTGATGTTGGTGGATGTGTCTGAAGGGGCTGTGTCTGCAGAATTAATAAATATAGTAATTTCGAGAGAAGATACGTGTGGAATCAAGTCCTTGTGGTGGAAGAAAAGTATCGAGTGTTACGAAGGATCAGCGGTGCATGCGTAGCGCGAGGGGGCATTCACAAAAACACAACGCAGAACTTTACCATCAGAATACCCCCTCCTCGCCACGTGTGCACTCACGCGCACGGAGTTCACCTGGTTTTCTGACATTCTAGCTGGCAGAAGCGCCGGCCTGCAGTCTCTTGTGCAATCGGCGGCCGTATTGTTGGGTGTAGAGAGATAGTGCAGACTGGAGCCGGCTACACAGACACAGAGAACATACAATGTCCATACAGGCGGCAGCCCGACCCACTGCGGCAGCATGCCGCTGAGGTTAAACATGGAGATAGTTTTAAATTGGGAGCTTCTTCAGGAAGCGGAATCTCCTCTTCAGCACCGGAAATCAGACGGGAACTCTGTCGCGACCTCGGAGGTCGTCTCAGCCGTTAGACTGGATTCGCAGTGAACTCCCAAAGTGGAAAGAAGGGCTTTGGCTGGGCTCTGGCTGGGCTCGACTGTGACTGCCGCATCATTTCGCATGACTCAACAGCAGCGACAACAACTGCCCTTCACCACTAAGTGGCGGTGACGTCCCCACGACGCCTGTGCCAGGCAAGATATACTTTAAGGTTGTCATGCAAAGTGTCGAAAGCACACTGACAGGAGGTAACAGGACAGACCCAGGTGCTGTGGACTTACGGAAATTATTGGCTGAGACACCACCTATGCTCCCTATTTGTAGCATTTAGCTTAGTTTTAGCTGTCCAGCGCTCCGCTCGCTATTGTGAGGGTCGCTCCTCCGCCCTCTGTTGTTGTTGGAGGGCGACTCCCTCCAACTGTCCCGTAGCGTCCTTCACGAACCTCCTCCATAGAGGGGTCGAGCTTCGCATCGGTGGTACCAGTCATCCACCAGTCCGATCAGCTTAACATCCTTCTCCACCACATCAGTCCACCTCTTCTGCAGTTACTCTTCGAATTCCTCAGACTACACACACAAAGATAAAAAATCCCCGGATCAGCCTCAACGAACCGTGATGTTAGCGATGAGCACTTATGAAGGCCGGCACGGCACACGATGGGGTGGGCCAGCACCACACTCGGCAGCCTTTGTCTCCTAACGGACACCTCTCGCGACGCTTGGCCTCCCATGATGGGAGAATCATTAGGCGTTCCAAATTGTTTGGCTGAAGATTTATTTAAAATGTATAAATAAGAGACTTGATTGCATTGAATTCTGCGCTGTTGAACAGTATGTCACGCGAGATATCTAAAACATCTGCACAATGAGGCTGATTTCAGTCATCTAAAAATAATCAGACATAACCGAGATAAATCTCATCTCATCTCATTGTCTAAAACCGCTTAGTCCTATACAGGGTCACGGTGAAGCCGGAGCCTATCCCGGCAGACACAGGGCGTAAGGCAAGGATATAGCGACGATGGGACGCCAGTCCATCGCCGGTCACTGCGGGACAATTTTAGTCTGCGAGCCAATTAACCTATGTAGCAGCATGCTTTTTGGACTGTGGGAGGAAACCGGAGTGCCCGGCGAAAACCCACGCGGACACGGGGAGAGCATGCAAACTCCACACAGAAAGGCACCCGAGCCGAGAGATTCGAACCCGGGACCTTCTTGCTGTGAGGCGACAGCGCTACCCACTGGGCCACCGCGCCGCCCGAGATAAATCAAATATTAAATTTAATGACATTTTGTAGGACGACATCCCCCTGCTGCAATAGGTAGCTCAATGATATCAATTTCTGATGACAATTGCCGACTCTTATTCCTTCTTTTATGTTTTCAACAATTATTTTATCTGATATTTTATGTATTTCATTGATTTATAGCCATTAATTTACTTTAATTAATCTACTCTGATGTTGTTGTTGCTGACGTGCCGTTCTCTCCACAGCTCTGTGCAGCGCTTTGTGACCCTGAGGTGAAAAACACTCTAGAAGTGCAATTATTATTATTATCACTGGTCATATTTACCCACCTCACCAGGTACTCATTTGAGGCCAAGTTGACCTAGGGAACGCCCAGGGCTGGTTCAGAAAATCGTCACGAGTGTTGGCAGTGAGCGGGAATCAACCCGATTGGCCGGGTTCGTAGCACAGCGCACTAACTGCTACACCACCGCTCCCCACACAAGCACACACACGCGCATACAGTAGATCGCACACAGGTGACGAAGATTTTCTAATTGTTAATGAGAGGAAAGATATTTTTTTTATAACGCCAAACCGCGCGACAGCCTTTAGAGAGAAGCTCAGTCACAGCCGCCTCTCCTCTTTTATTCAGAGGCGGCTGAGATTTTCCACAGCGAGGAGATGAATACAGCGACATGGTAACAGGTCCGGTATTACCCCCCACCCCTCTACCTCTTGCCCCATTCCCATCCCCTGGTGCCCCCCCCCACCCCGACTTCAATCTGCGAGCGGTCTGAGAGCATCATTCAAAGGTTAACAGAAGCTATTCCCGCAAACTTGCCACGTGACAAAGGCATGTCACGAAAAAAAAGTATCCCATTTACAAAACTAATCTGGGTGTCAGTCACGAGCCCCGTGGAGCTATGCGCGAGTGGCAGAGCCGGGGAGAGAGCAGGCGAGTCGCTTCATCATTCTAGAGGGGGGCCCGAGAGGGCAATCAACAGGAGCGCCGCTGCTGACGCGCCCTGCCGCTCTCAAGCAACGGTTGTGTTGACTACTTCATTACAAAGGACTCGTGCGGAAAATGCGCGGTACGTTTGGGATTGTTTCCGGCTGCTGCTGCTGCTGGTGGCGTTTTTGTACGGTTTGATATGCTAAGAGTTTGAACTACAGTTGACAAAATAAACACAACATTTCGGCGCGCTGTAAACAAAAGAACAAAGGCTGAATGCGTGCTGCATGTCCGCGTAATTCGCACGGATTCAGGCGACAGCAGACATGTCGCAAGGGCTTATGCTCTGACGCGTGTGAGGAGGCAAACACAACACCACGCCTGCCGGTCGGTCTGCTGGCGGTTATTTGCTACAGCGGGGACTAGTTTTAAGGCTGAGTTAACCTATGGTGTAGGCTCAGGACCGGTTCATATGCCACTCGTAACTGGTCGTTAACCGTGAATGGGAATCGATCACAAGGCACCGGATTCACAGCCCAGTGTCCCAAAACCCTGCACGCATCACCGCCCCCGATAGTGGTTTGTCAAAATAGCAGAGTACCCGCTCTGCGGGCAACATTGTTCCACGCATATAACACGTTCTTATGACGACAGGATAAAAGCAGAAGGTGTGATGGTACTCGTCCAAAAGTGTAAATTTAAAACTCAAAAACTAATCTAGTTTCGGAAGAGAGCGGAAAAAAAACTGAAGGAGAACTTTAAATCTCTAGTGTTATACAGATTCAATATGCGCTTATAAAGGTTTCGAGCCTGGTACCCTCAATGCGTGACCCCGGGAGTCACGAAGCGCTGTGCAGGGCTGTGGGGAGAGCGGCGTGTCAGCAGCAACAGCGTCATGTGAACGGCAAATCAACAACAATAACATTGGGGTTTTTTTTAATAATCTAATCAGGGATATACTTACTGGGCAAGAGTGGAGTCGTGTGGAAGAGCAATTACACTGTTATAGCATAGACGCATCCCACTACTCGGAGTGTCTGGATAGACAAAATGTGTTGCAGATTACAAGTCGGTGGTATACGCTAATGCTGCATACAATACAATTTTTTTGTATCATTGATACAGTTGTGCAAGGAATATTCGATTGAAGAAGATTAGACAATTGCAACTTTGCAACTCAAGGCATTTCATGAACTGGGACAATATTAAAAATTTTAAAATGTACGCGCTTCTGCTGGGTTGACAAGTCATTTAAAATGTATGGCTTTGCAAATATTAACTTGTGAAATATTTATTTGGCAAACCAACTATATCATCGACGTGAAATTTCTTTAAAATAAGACAACTGTGCTGAGTGGAATTGTTTCCGTCTATTATTTTACATTTGCACGTATGTTGGTATTATTGTGAATGTTTACAGTAAATACGACAAATTGTATAAACTCAAACGCAGACACATGCGGCGTGACAGTCCTTTTCTCTCGCCTGGTGCCAGATTTCTGCGCTCCGCGCCCCTCGCCCGGCGCCCCGCGGACAGAGGGCGGTGTCGCGCTGAGCGGACAAGGCCACGATGGCCAGGCCGAGGCCGCCAGCGCCATCATCTCGGCGTGGCCAGAGCAGCGACGGTCACGGCGGCGCAGTCGCAACATCCGTGCCTTCTCACGCAGAGAAAGAGCGGCCCAAGTCAGTTTAACTCCCACCTCGGGTAGCGCCTTACCGTGTGACGTGTGTATGTTCTTCCCTATTCTGCATGAGTTTCCTCCGGAGTTCTCCGATTTCTTCCCATAACAGACAAAACAATTCCATTCGCTAACTGACTGATATATAATGCAGTGTTTGCCAATTGTTGGCGCCGGATAACTGCATGGCTGCCTTCCCCCTCTGAGTCGTTCACTCTTACAACGAATATTTTCGACAGTGGACGAATTCCGTGCAGCCACGCGTTGCACATTGTACTTTGTAACGTGGGCGAATGGAGGTGAGGGAGTCTGACAGCTGGGAAGCTTGTGACGGCTGTCTCAAACAATTATGCCGTCATCGGAGGCGTGTCGAGCGCGATGCGAGCCCCGGCACGAGCTGCACCTGACTGGGAGCCGCGTGTCTCCCCATCCCCGTACCCCTGACTACATTCCCAGCCACGTGTCGCTAACTGCTTCCCATCTCATCTCTTTCGCTCCGCCACGCGCTGATAATGCCTTCACCTTTGCTTTGCCAAAGTCTGGTCACTGATTCGGCTCCGAAAATTGCTCCACAGAAGCCCGATGATGCATCCGATGCGAGAAGGCGAAACGTCGCAAAGGAGAGATAAGGAGGGACACCCGACACGGCTATCCCGAAAGAGCAACTACGGAGAACAATTCTCATCACGCATCGCGCAGTGAGAAATGTACATCGTTGCCTTCATTCAGCTCTCACCTATCTTGTGCCACAATCTGGTACCGTCTTTCCTCCCACCTGCTGTGCCGGATTCTGATCGGCTGCTGCTGCTGGGCAGCGTGGCCGGGTGCACGTGGTGTGTCTGATCGGGCTGTGATCTATCGCCCCGGCAAAGATACAGACATCAGCAGAGGCAGTAGCAGCAGCAGAGGCGGTGTATTATCATATAAAGTAGATCATGCCTCGTGAATTATCAGAACTGAAAAGATAAATGAGCCCAATTCATTTTGCATTTTCTTTTCGCTCGGCTTCTGCGGGGGATTTTTCACTCATCCGTCACTCGCTATTGGTAACATGCTTCCCGGCCCGCCTGCGTTTGCGTTGCCACAATGAAGCGATCGCCCTTCAGCGACGCGCACGCACAGAGTGAAGCTCGGGAGCTTTGTTGAAAAAACGACGGCCACGCGTAAACTTGGCAAGAAACTAAATGCGACCTCTCATCCGCGAAAAGCGCCACGCGTGAAGTTCCACACGAATTGCCACGCGCGCGCGCGCGCGGTGAGAGAGATGGAGATATCCGCGTGCTCTGCTGGGCTCTGTTTCCTCTTCCTTGACGACCGCAATGGCGACAGCAGACGCTCCGATTTGTTGTCAACAACTGACTGTATATTAATTGACGGCTGTCAAAGTCTCTCGACATGCGGACAAGACACGATAGGCAATTAGTGACCAGGGACGGATTTAACTTCGTTGTCATTTGTAAGATACTCTGAACATCATCCGAGACCCATCGAAATGCTGGATGGGTTTGAAACATCATTTGTTGTTCTTTCATGCCATTTCCACAAACGTATTACTGACATTTTTCAATGTAACCTACTTTTGGAATAAATGCACACAAAGACAAAAACAAAGATCCCTCTTAGAGTCTTGCCAGACTGTTGGGTCCAATGCCATTAGCGAGCACCTACGAAAGCTAACACGGCACACGAGGAGTTGGGTGGCAAGTGTAACCGGTGGCTATGTTAATGAGTTGTACATATTCATGGTCGCACATTAATATTCTGAAGTGTCAGCATCGCCCCCGCCCCCACGTTCAGGGAAACACGCTCACCCTTGCGGAAGCGTTCCTCAGTGTGAGTGAAGCGTGCTTGAGGTGAGCGCTTGCGGCTCTAGTTGCACATTTTTATAAAATCATATCCGTAGTTGGTTACTCATGAGGTGTTCTGTATTATCCGCAGGGCTGTGGAGTTTTGATGTGACTACGTGTGTTGGTGGGTCTGTTAGAAGGTGCTGTGTCTGCAGTGTGAATAAATATCATCATTTCGGGAGAAGATCCATGTAGAATGAAGTCCTTGTGGTGGAAAATAGAATCCAGTGTTGGCAAACCAGGAGCAGTGCATGCAGAGCGCGAGGGGGAATTCACAAAAAACGCAACGCAGAACTTTGCCATCAGAATCTCCTCCTCGCCACGTGTGCACTCACGTGCGCCGACTTCGCCTGGTGTCTGACATCTAGCTGGCCGAGGCGCCGGCCTGCAGACGTCCGGCTCCTATTCCGTCCTCACGCGTGATAGAATGCCCTGGCTGCAGATATCAAGAGCAGTGCTGTGGTGACGAGCTCGATGCTGTCTGCTGCTACTGCCACGGCGAGAGACAGCGAGGGGGGGAGAGGTCGTGTATCGACGTAGGGTTTCACGGCTGGATAAATGAAAGTTACTCGTTGGAGCTGCTCTATGGGGATAGCCGTTTCCAGAAAGCGGGAACGCTTGATACCGCGATCAGATTTTGCGCAGTTTGGCTTTTTCCGCTGTCCAAGTGGTGGCGTAAGATCTTGCCTGTCCCCTGTGACTGACACCGTGTCTCCACGCAATCCGTCCACTCTGTCTGTGCGGCATGGGAACGCATTGGCGTCTCGACGCTGTGCAGCAATCCGCATTGCATTGTAAAACCAATCGACAACAATGACCGCAGCGCTCCTAAGAGGAGAAGCAGCACGACTGCAGCAGTCGCATCCATTTCGACATCCAGGTGATAATGGAGCGGGTATAGGACCTTGGGGACCCCGGTGAGAATCTGCCTCAACACTCGGACAGGAGAGGCAGAGGCACATTCTCAGCACGCTCAATAAATATCTTCAGCGATCCCTCTCCACGCCCTCGGCTACAGAACACAGAGCCGCCCGTGGCTTACGATCCCCTGTCAACTTCAAAATCGTTCCCACACATCTGGCAAACAGAGCCCGGGATCCTACATCCAGAGGTGGTTTTAAAGATTCTCGTGCCCAAGGCAAAATTCAATGCCAAACAAGCAGGCGCCCCCCACTACCACACGAATTAAAATATCACCGAATCCTTCCAATAAATGTTGCAATAATGGACAATTTTAACCCACAACTTAATAGATGCATTGAATCAGAGCACCAAACAGTCAACAATCATTCCTGTGTACGTGACGTGTTGTGGAACTCTGGTGGAGGAGTCTGCGCGCCGACTCTCGTCTCTCGCCCAGACGGATGCCCCAGCGCCTTCCACGCGGTGTGGCCCCGCTCGTCGCAGCGATTGGTCGGCGCGCACGTGGTCGCTCGTGACAGGTCACGCGTCACCTCGGGCACCCCCCCCCCTCTACCGGCACCTGCAGTCGCAGTCCCGTTGTGCGCGTCTCGAGGCATTTGTTTGACGAGGCGCTCTCTCAATATTGAAAACAACAACGTCGCCAAAGTACTCGCACGCAGCTGCTGGCGATAAGATCAACAGAAAGAAGCACAGTGAAAGGGCAAAGTGGGGTGAGAGCGATGGGGGGGGAGTGGGGGGGGCCTGGGCTGAGGGTGGCAGAGCGGATGAAGTGTGCATATTGTAATGCTCTGCCGAGGGCAGATGTGACAGGGCTTCAATTGCCCCCCCCCCCTGCTCACAGGGGGGCCAATTAAGGCACAGCACGGGGTGAGACGCTAACCTGCACAGACTCGCTGGGTTCCAGGGACTCGAGGCAAGGGCAGGGTTTGGTTGGCTGCCTATGAATCTCGGGTCACCATCATCCTCGCGCGTACGGTATCGGTGAATCCGGACGCGCGGTAACAGCTGTGCGGAGTGGAGATGTGCGGCGTCTCCCTGCTACTGCTGCTGCATCACCCCCTCCATCCCCTCTCGCACAGGTGCGGGAGCAGTGTGACGGGTGGCGGGGTCCGGCTCAGTGCACCTGAGCCTCCCCGGCGCTCGTGTAATTACAGCGCGTAATCTGAGAGCACCGCTCCACGATGTTTTCCATTCAGAGAGCCTCGCGCTCTCCTTACTCGGGGGAGGAGGGGGCATGGAGGAGGGGAGGGGGTGAACGGGGCTCTCTGAATCATTCACCTGGTCGTGTGACTCCTCTCTCTGGATAGTGGGGGGGGGCGGTAGCGTAGCGGTTCGCGCGATGCGCGAGGAACCCGATGACCGAGTTCGATTCCTGTTCACGGCCACCAACACCAGTGCCGATTTTCTGATGCTGTCCTTGGGCTTATCTTCTGTCGACTCCGGCTAAAATGAGTGCCCGGTGCGGTGTGCGAAGATCGCCACTATGGAGAAAAAGGCGGCCGAGCGTGGTGCTGGCCACCCATTCCCTCGTGTGCCGTGTCGACTTTTACAGGTGCTACTCGTTAACAGCACTTAACCCTACATTCCGTAAATACCATACAGGGGATCTTTGTCTTTGTCAATGGAAGAAGAATAAAAGCACCCGGATAGCGCGATCCGTCAATGGACCGGCTCGGGTAAACACCAGCGATCAGGGATCGTTGCTCCCGCTCTATTATTCATGAAGGCAAGCAAATGCCTTCTTCCTCCGCGGAGCCATTATACGCCGCGCCAATAGCAGCAGCGGCGAGTCACTAAATTAACCGGTTCATTCGCCGTGCCCGAGAGATCGACTGCAGTGGCGCGGTGTGCGAGCGTCGCGCGGGACGGAGACCGCTTGAGAGACTATCATTTGGAATTGATCACGGGGTTGTGAAATCAATTTGGTGTTTGTGGACAGTTTTCATTCGCACGCGAGCAGCCCGGTCGCGGTGCCACTGCCGCCCGCCTCGTTCTCGTGCCCGAGCGACTCGGGATGAGCCTCAAAGACAAAGATCCCCCCTATAGACTTGACAGACCGCAAGGGCAAGCACTGTGAGCGAGCGGCACCGGTGAAGGGCAGCACGACGCAAGAGCCGACGCGAGACCGTCCCGCGCGTAATGCGGCACTGACAGCCCCCCCCCGTCCCCTCGCAAGTGATTGGCTGATATTGTATAAACGCGGCGGGATCCGGGGCGGTGTTGCTGATTCTGGGGTCCCACGTAAAATTCAATGATGGCCACTCCCTCCCACCCCCCAAACACTGATTATAAAGCACTGGCTTCTCCCAATGAATGTCGCAATAATGGGCTTCAATTATAACCTGAAATTTAATAGATTGACCTTAACAGAGCACCAAGCAGCAAAGAACCATTATTTTGTACATGATTTTAAAAATATGGAACTATTGTGAAATTGTTTGTGGGAGGTGCAATTGCCTGAGTCAGCATCAGCATGATCTGCGTCACCGCGAAACCTGTAATTCCCATCTCACACACACACACACGGATCACACTCGGGATGTATCACTTCAGCATAGACACCCATCGAGTTACTTAGAGACCCGTAAATTACATAGGGGACCCATAGAGTTACAGAGTTACTTAGAGTCCCACATTTACACAGATACCCGTAAAGTTACACAGCGACCCATAGATATACATAGAGACCCATAAAGTTGCATAGACACCCTTAAAATTACATGGAAACCCTTAGAGTTGCAGAGAGATTGGTAGCATCACACAGAGACCCATAGTTCTCATCTCATCTCATTATCTGAAACCGCTTAATCCTATATAGGGTCACGGTGAGCCGGAGCCTATCCCGGAAACACAGGGCGTAAGGCAGGAATA
>JAZEWT010000002.1:35432208-35455352 GCA_036362905.1 Mordacia mordax | reverse complement strand
ACTCCACACAGAAAGGCACCCGAGCCGAGAGATTCGAACCCGGGACCTTCTTGCTGTGAGGCGTCAGCGCTAACCACTGGGCCACCGCGCCGCCCAATAATCAGACCATCAACTATAATTTTAAAATGCACAATTATCAGTGTATATAATACATATATGAGGAAATGGTTTAATTGAACTTATTTCGTATAATAATAATATCATTTCGAGAGCACTCATCACCCAAGGGGCGCAAAGCGCTACACAGAGCCACTGGGAGGAAGGCACACCAATGAGAACGGTACATCAGCAACGAGATAAGAACGGCAGATCAGCAACAATGTTTTTTTTGGAGTATTTTTCTATGTTCACAAATCCGAGCTGTGGAGATAACGGCACGCCAACAACACCAGGACAGCCCAACCGAATGATGAAAAGTAGCAACAAACTATAGGACTAAAAATAAGCGATTGAAAATAATAAAAATTCTGCTACAAACATGGATGGAATGTTCACGAGCAGGCGCCGATTGGAGGATTGCCATTATCCCAGCATGACAACACTGAGCCACATCAATCAACCTAGAGAGTTGTGCATCCCTGAACAGCAGCAGTAACGATAAGAGTCACAGTCTAGAAAAGGAAATCACAGTATTCGATATGGGAGTCTCAGCGTTAGAGATAGGCATCACAGTGTTAGAGACAGGAGTTTCAGTATTAGAGATAGGAGTCACAGTGTTGGAGATGGGAGTCTCAGTGTTAGAGATAAGAGTCACGAGCCCTAGCCAGAGGACTTGAAAGCCTTACGGAACAAGTGAGTCTTGAGACGATATTTAAAGATGCCCAAGGACTCAACTAATTGAATCTCCAAAGGAAATATATTGAAGAGTCTGGCAGCAGCGTGAGAGAAGGCTCTGTCACCCATCAAATGGAGGTGCGATCTGGGCACATGTAACAAGCCCGTATTGGAGGATCGAAGTTGTCCTGTTGAGGAGGGTGCCTGAAATAGGTCACGGATGTATGTCGGATCAGCGCCAATGAGAGCCTTGTAGGTGAGAAGTGGGATCTTGAATTAAATCCTGTATTTAATAGGCAAACCAGTGGAGAGACATCAGTACTGGGGAAATGTGATCGTGGATGGGTGTACGAGTGAGGACTCTAGCAGCCGCATTCTGCACACGTTGGAGATGATTGATCAGGTAGGCAGGGGTGCCAGAGAGCAGTGCACTACAGTAATCGATTCGTGAGGCGATGAAGATGTGTATTAACTTCTCAGCATCAGCAGGTGACAGGATGTTGAGCAGTCTGGCTATATTTCTGAGATGGAAATAGACTACCTTCGTCACCTTGTTGATGTGTGTCTCGAAGGTGAGTGAGGAATCACTCACCTGAGGAGTGAGGAGGAGGGTGTCGGCCAATCAGTTTGAAGGACAATGCATATGCTATCAAAGCTTCCTGCTTGCATACTTTGCCACAAGTATGTGTGGCTTGTGCAAACGAGACACATTGTGAAATGTGTCTATTGTGGTGTTTTAAGATTTTAACACGTGTATAATTGCCAGCAATGGTAAAAACATGTTCTACTTTCATCAGCACGTCCATTGATTTAGACAAGAATATTGTTTCAATTGCGGTGGGAGGAAATACAAGAACCAGACGAAAACCCACGTAGGCACGAGGAGCACACGCAATCTCCACACAGAAAGAGCTAACGATATGCCAGTGCTGCGCAAGCTTAATGTTGTTTCGAAAATCCAAAATAAATTGCTAGTTACCAAATGGGCAACACATCACCCCCACTGCATTTCAGGAATGGAAGCGAAGTAAAAAATGTGGAGAGAAACTGGATGCAGCCGACTGACGTTGGACACCTTCTCCCACCGGGGAGTCGCGTCGACCGCGCGCGACCCTGCAGAGAGAGCGAAAACGAGATCGCGCCGCTCTCCCCAGTGACGCCTCATCGCATCAATTATGCAGAGGCGCTGGTTAAAAAGCAGCCGCTTTTCCATTTAATTCGCTCGTAAAGCACGTCTGCTCCCCGTTACTGATCTTGGCACAGGCGCCTCGGGGGCCTGGAGGCTCCGGTGCAGAGTCAATCACGCTGCCGCCACTCTGACGGGGCCGCGACAGGAGGCGCGGGCGAGGCATCGTTCGTAGCGAGCGCCATACGCTCTCCCGGCGACCTATGCAGTTAGACTCCCGATGAATAACGGAACAAAGGCTTTTGCCTTTTCTGGCAATATGACAGGCGTTGCAATGCTCAAACACTAGACACCTTTGATAAAGCATCACGTTTTCAATAACGGTACATTGTTGCAGTCGATCACGCAAGCAACATGCTTTGATCATATATGAACGCAGCCCTCTCCAACTGCGAGGACTGCGTTCATGGGAAACCCGGTTTGGCAAATCCGCGAAACCGGTCAGGGGGCAAATGCGTGATTCGGAAAGAAGCGGGTCGAGAGACTCTACTGGGCACGCATTGTCCTTGAAGGTAGCCAACACCAGAGTTAGACCCCTTCGGGCAGTGCGACAGGCCGGGCGCTCTAGGCGCGGTGGAACCGGGGCGCGGCGGATGCGCCGATCCCATTCAGCAGACTCTCGTAAAGGTCTTTTACAACTGGGCAACAGTGGAGCGGGGGGGGCATAGGAAAAATAAATAAATAATCGCCGCATCTGCTGCAGGCATACGGCGATACTACAGATTCCAGCGCATATCGTAATTCGGAATTATCTCGGTTCGGCTGCTCGCGTTCTGCAGAATGCCGAGCGGGGGAGTTTGAAGGTCAAACAGCCGGTGAGCAACGAGAGAAGAAAATACATGAGTAGAGAGGAAATGCACTTGTGTCTCGGATTTACTCACCAAGCGCGGGGCAGGTGGGAGACAGCGCGCTCACAGAGCAGGGCGCGGTCAAGTATCAGCGCGCTCACAGCACAGGTACCGTGCGCGTGTGCTGTGGGTGAGTGGGGAGCGGTGGTGTAACGCCACGAACTTAATCAGCTGAGTTCGATTCCCGATCACGGCCAACACCAGTGATGATTTCCTGGTTCTGGTCCTAGGCATCCCCCTAGGTCGTCTCGATGACAATGATGATAGTGATGACGCTAATGATGATGGTGATTAAAACAAACAACCACTTGTGTTTGAAACAACCGTGGCTCTACGATTGAGACGCGACGCCTCATCTGCCCGCGACGCTAACGCTAGCACAGCCAGTGCACACCTTGCTAGGCAACATTCAAATGCCTAACGTTATTAACGTAATGACATCGTAAGTTTCAATGCTTTGCACCATCAATCATTCTCCTTCATTATAAATCACGCTGATGTCCGTTCGTCGCCACATATAATCATTGGGGACATTTCAATTATACATGCTGTTTGGAATACAGAGTAGGGGAGATTGGCAGCCCTCCACCGCTAATGACAAGATTGCGCTGATAAAAAGACTTGTCTTGTTTTTGGGGTGCCGAATATAAATTCAGTGGCCTTTTGTCAATAATAAATAATCACGTTTTTTCGTAAGATGCTACGCCTGTGGATGAGCGAGCGTATAATCAGTAAAATCGGACAGCTGTACGGAGGAGGAGCAACTCTGACACGCGCGGCCATGTGAACGGAGCCACACAGACCCGTGACTCCACGCGCTTTTCTCTGCTTAGGCGCCGTCCGACAAACATCACGTGGACAATCAGAAATCGTGCAGGGCGGCTATGGCGTGGCTACATCCACTCCTCCTCACAGATCGAAGGTACTGCCCAATGCCGTTCGATGCCCACCTCGGGCGCCTTTCTACACAGCAGAGTTTGTGTGTTCTCGTGCTGCGCTGCGTGGGTTTCCTCCGAGTTTTCCGGTTTCCTCCACCACAACTGAAAAACACCCATTAAGCAAATGGCCGATACCATCATAATACACAAGACGCATTGCCTGGCTAGTTGGCGCCGGCCAACCGCCCGGCTGCCTCCCCTCCACCACACCTCTCTGCAGTTTGCTGCATCGCCTTAGGACCTCGAAGTGAAAGGCATCACTATATAAACATTTTACATTATTATTTTCGAGCAAATTATGAAAATTGGAGCCATCATCAGGGTGATGATGGCTCGAACGTGGGAGGCGAAACATTGCGACGGAGCGTGTCGACGCAGCTATTCCAAAAGATCAGCTCTTGAGAGCAATTTTCATTCTTATCAAGCCGTTAAAACCTAAATAACCAAATTTGAGCAAATCAGGTTAGGGTGGGTGTGTAGCGGTGGGAAGTCAACTAGTACGGTAGGTGTACCGGTAAGAATCTGAAATACTTTCACTCCGATATTCAGGGAGCATTCGGTGGAGTGTCGTTGCAGTTGTTCGCGTACTACATCAGGATCTAACTAAGTGGTCTAAGTTCCATTCCCAGGCACGAAATTCGCAATCAGTGACATAGGACGTCCGCACCAGGTGCTGCATATCCCATCTCTTCACCAATCTACGGTAACCAGCCTGATGAAGTATGGTCACACGTGCACCCGTGACTGTAATGGTGAGGAAGCTGTCGGGTACAGCAGGTCACCTGGTAAAGATCGTGGGACACACAGCGAGGGAGGCGGCATCACGACGGCATCATGACGGCATCATGACGACGATGCATAGTGCCCTGTCTCAAGCACATCAATGTCATGATAGTTGTTGCTCTACGTCCGCCATCAATCATCAGGTGGGTAATGGTGAAGGTTATGCACGTGGCCTGTAGTGCAGCGCCGGAGAGGCCACAAGCAGTTTTAACCATGGTGAGGGGGGGGCAACCTAAGCAATTGCTGCCCCCCCCCCGCCCCACCACTCCTACGTAGGGGGAGGGGCGGATGCCAACCAGCGCAGAGCGACTCTCGCCATACAGACAATGTCACATTAATTTCACAATAGATGAGTCACGTGGGCGGCAAGGTGGCCCAATGGGTAGCGCTGTCGCCTCACAGCAAGAAACCCCGGGTTCGAATCTCGGCTCGGGTGCCTTTATATGTGGAATGTTTATGTTCTCTCCCCGTGTCTACGTGGGTTTTCGCCGGGCACCCCGGTTTCCTCCCACAGTCCAAAAAAACATGCTGCTGCATATGTTAATTGGCTTACAGACTAAAAATTGCCCTTAGTACCCGGTGATGGACTGGCGTCCCATCGTGGGTATATTGCTGCCTTGCGCCCTGTGTCTGCCGGGATAGGCTCCGGCTCACGGCAACCCTGTACAGGATTCAGCGGTTCTGACAATGAGATGAGATGAGTCACGTATACAAAAATGCTTGCTTACGCCTTGACACGCTGTCAAAATAAACGCATTAAATCTGAGATTCAAATGTAAATCTGTTATTGCAACATGCAATAGTGCGTTTAAATCCGCGCGCGGGGCGGGGGGGAGGGGGCTGTGTCGTCATTGAATTTTTCCTGGGGCCCAGAGTCACTAAGACCGCCCGTGCTGAAGGCAGCAGCAGCAAGGGTTGATGGATCACCGATCAGACGTCGTGAATCTCCCTTCCCGTGAACCTCAAGGTACCACAAAAGTGGGTGGAGCAAACGGGCAAATCACCATGTGTTCACATGCATACGGAGTACATTCCTCCAACACCTATAAATAACACTCCTCATTAATTGGTTTAGCGCGTCGATGTGGCAGAACCCTCCTGAAAAAAGCGTCCTACAGTACTGCGCAGGAAGCGATCTCTAGCAATTGCCAACAATTGGCGCCCACAAACACACACGGCCGGACCGGGTGGCTGCCTTCCCCGGCCTCTCTGCGATTTCGTCGCGCCTCGGAGTCGTTCTCTCTTCGAACAAATACTCTGCCATGCGCAGCGAAAGTTATTATTAGTTTTCGAGTTAAAGATCAACATTGAGAGGTCACAGAACGGAGGTGATGACGATGAGAGCAATGTGGCGATCGCATCGCTCCTCCGGAGTGCGTAAGACGCAATAATGGGGTGGCGGTGGTGGTGATGGCAGAGGTGGCGGGGAGCGGTGGCACAGCGGTTAGCGCGTTTCGCTACGAACCCGGCGGCCCGAGTTTGATTTTTGCTCACGGCCACCGAAACCAGTGACGATTTTCTGAACCGTTCCTGGGCCTCCCTTAGGTCGACTCAGCATTAAATAAGTACCTTGTGCGGTTTGTACACACTCGGGGACATTATGGAGACAAAGGCGGCTGGGCGTGGTGCTGGCCAAGCACCTCATGTGCCGCGCCGACCTTTACAAGGCACCCGCTAATAGCACTTGATCCTACAGTCTGCTAAGGCTATACGGGTTATCTTTGTCTTTGGTGACAGAGTGAGCGATGATGACACAAAGGGGTCACGTTTGTATTCACGTCTCGGGTCGAGAGCGCGCCGCCAATAAAAGCACGATCATCACATTCGTGAAACCGCTGCCGGCAACATTGCCCAGCGCACCGGCTGCGTGGCGAATGTCGAGTAATTAATGAGAGTAGCTTGGGAGGCTGAATCTGAGCAGCAGAAAGACTGCAGGGAAAGACCATTTACAACCCTGCATTAGTGTATATATATAAATGCATGCACACACAACATACATCTGGCAAGTGAACCACAGACGCGTGCGTATTCGCACTCGTGATTCCACCCGGAGGCGGCACGGTGGCCCAGTGGTTAGCGCTGTCGCCTCACAGCAAGAAGGTCCCGGGTTCGAATCTCTCGGCTCGGCTGCCTTTCTGTGTGGAGTTTGCATGCTCTCCCCGTGTCCGCGTGGGTTTTCGCCGGGCACTCCGGTTTCCTCCTACAGTCCAAAATCATGCTGCTGCATAGGTTAATTGGCTCGCAGGCTAAATTGCCTCGCAGTGCCCGGCGATGGACTGGCGTCCCATCGTGGGTGTACCCCTGCCTTGCGCCCTGTGTCTGCCGGGATAGGCTCCGGCTCACCGTGACCCTGTATAGGACTAAGCGGTTTCAGACAATGAGATGAGATGCGATTCCACCCGGTGACGTGGCGCACAAGGACGCTGGGGTGTCCAGAATCACGGACGGTCGCGTGTTTCCTCCACCAGTGATGATTTGTTTACAGCGTTACCAGGTTATTCACTCATTTAAGGCCGAATCGATCTAAAAAAAGGCCCAGCACCGTTTGTTTAGAGATCACTCTCCAGTAATGTTAGCCATGGCTGGGACCCGCAACCAAACTAGCAGGATCATAGCGCAGGTGCCGTAAACGTGTGGGCCACCGGTTCACACACACACACACACAAACACGCGTGAATAAACACACAGGAACACACACACAAACACACACACACACGTAAATATACACACAGGAACACACACGTGAACGTAAAGACAAATATTCCCTGTACAGTGTTAATAAACTGTAGAGTAGAGTGCTCTTAGTCAGCAGCTATGGAGGCGAGCCCAGCACACAAGATGGTGAAGTCAAGCACCGCGTCCGGCCGCCTTTGTCTCCCCAGTGGCGATGTTTACACAGCACATCTGAGACTGAGTTGAATTATGGAAAGTCCAGAACCGGTGTTAACAACAAAAATCGTCACCGGTGTTGACCGTGACTGGAAATCCAACTCGGTTCGCCGGGTTCGTAGGGCAGCGCACTAAACCACGACACTGCACGAAAATGCACGTGGGAACACACGCACGTAAACACGCGTACACACGTGGGCACTCAGAACACTATTTAGCGGGGAGGAGAATTGACTGTCGTAGTGCGATGTTGACGACGCGTCAGCATTTCGTGTCCGGGGTGTTTGCGAAGTTCGAGCCAGCAGATGGGGATTTAAATCGGCGTGCCTCTCGGCGTGCCTCTCGGCGCTACCGCATCGTTACCGCATCGTCAGCACGGAACCCTGCCTCGGTCGGCCCCGCAGGGCCCGCACGCCACGCGCGCACACAAATATCGAGCCCCGTACAGCCCGAAACAGACTGCGGGGTCAGCTGTTATGAGCGAGCACCTTTTAGCAAGGCGGGCCACGGCACATGACGGGGTGCGTGGCGAGCAGTACATCGGGTACACGCTGTACCAGGTGGTAACTTGGGGCTGAGTCGACATAGGGGAGGCTCAAGACCGGTTTAGATTCGTCATTGCTTCTTGCATCGCGTAATAATTAGCGCGCTTCAGGCTTACGACCAATGACAGTTGCGACTGAACTGTTCCTGAGTCTCCCCTCGGTTTGCTCAGACTTCAATGAGGACATGGGGCGATGCGTTAACATCGCGACTATGGAGACAAAGGCGACCGAGTGTAGTGTTGGTTACTTACCACATTAATGGAGCGGCAGGGTGGCGCAGTGACATCATCTGCGCCCCACAGCAAGTCCGCCCGAGGCAATTAATAACAATAATTGCATTTCAAGAGCGCTTTTCACCCCGGAGTCACAAAGTGCTGCACAGAGCTGTGGAAAGAACGGTTTCAAAATTTGGGACCTCGGCGCCTGATTTTTTTTCTGACGAAAGCTTGTGTGTAATGGCACGCTCCGGAGGACATAACACACACATAATAACAATTGCACTTCTATAGCGTTTTCCATCCGAAAATTAACAAAGCGTTGCACAGAGCAGTGAAGAGAACGGTATGTCAACAACAACATCAGGGAAGATTAATCAAAGTAAAATAATGGCTATAAATCAATGAAGGACACAAAATAACAAACACAATCATTGTTAAACAAATAATGAAAAGAATAATTGTTCCTGAGCAGACGCAGGTCAACAGCGAGCCATCAACCTGGCGCGACCACAGTGAGCCGCATCAACAGTCCTAGCCAGAGGACGTCAACGCCTTACGGAGCAAGTGTTCGATTCCCGCCTCAGCGCCATTCTCTGCCCAGTTTGCATGATTCTCCTCCTATTCCGCGTGGGTTTCCTCCAGGCTCTCCAGTTTCCTCCCACAACTGAATATACTCAAAAATCCGGGAAGAGAGGAGGACTTTATTTCTATGAGGCGCAGATGTTACCACTGCGCTACCTTATCTCTCTCCGTCCTCAACTCTGACCCAAACCCTAGTTTAAAGGCTTCTGTCCATCCCTCCGCCACCTCCTGATCCATTGTCTTGCTTTGTCCCTCACCCTGTGGAAACGGCAACACGTGATCGGTAACCGCTTTATCCTGCACTGGGTAACGGGGGCCCGGAGAAGCCTATCCCGGCAGATACAGGCATGGATATAACCAGGATGGGGCGCCAGTCCATCGCAGTACACAATTTAGGCAGCAAGCTGTGGGGGAGGGGGAACCGGAGTACCCGGCGAAAACACAGCAAGCCTGCACTCGAACCAGGAATCCGAGGCATGGCCTCCTTGCTGTGAGGCGGCAGCGCTACTCACTGCATAACCCTGCCACCCTTTATTTTTTATATATATTGGTTGAAAGTACTTTTTACAATATGCTTGTGTGGTGCACCTGTCCAGCACCCACCATGAGCATCTATGCGCAGCTCTTCAAGCCGAGGCCAGGCTGCGACACAGACACCACCCCCTTCTGGGTGACCGGGACTCGTGCTGTAGAATGGAGCGTATGATTGGCTAACGTAGAGATTGACCAAGTCCCAGAAGAGATTGTGCCAGCTCCATGCAAAAAAAAACTTCTTAAAATTGTTTTTTTTTCTCCCATCGTACTCTTCCCCTAATTTATCGCTTATTAATTGATTGAAATCATATTGTGATGTGCAATTTTGCGTGTTACTGTTTTTGATTATGGTTTGATCTTTGCACAAATTGGTGCTGTGAGCTTGTTTATTTGCCTTTTGGTTTCAGACGTTCTTGCGTTAGCTCAAACTTTTGCTGTATCGCAGATGTCCCGCATCCAAATCTTGCAAACTCGCTGTACATTTTCTACCGCAACCATGAACGTATATATCTGCAGTTGATTGGCTCATCGCATGCTCGGCTCTACTGCATCACAGCGGCCAGCTCGGCGTGACGACACGTGCCAAACCCCGACCAAAACGCAGGCAGCGCCTCTGCGCCACGTCACATCTGTCACAGCTGTCAAGTCAAGCAACGACTGCTTTTGCTCGGAGAGGTGGTGTGGCTGCGGACGAGACCCCCGTTGTCCAGGTAAACAGACCCCGTGCGGGTTCTGAAGGGGCGCTAGTGCTGCACGAGTCCACGAGTCTTGCAGGCCGTCAAGACTGGTCCGGAAGAGCGAGATGGTTTCAATCACAACGCACATTCGCCGTTCGCTACAAAGTAGAGGTGACGTCCCCACAGGACCTGTGTTCCGTGCATGCACTTTGAAGTCGCGTGAAGTGTCGCAAACTCGCTGACAGAAGGTCGCGGGACAGACCCAGGCGCATTGGCTGCTGATTGAGATGACTGGCCGAGGCACCACCTGTGCTCTCTATTGTACCATATAGTTAAGTTTTAGCTGCCCGGCGCTCTGCTCACTATTGTGAGCGTCGTTCCTCCGCCCTATGTTGTTGGAGGGCGATTGCCTCCAACTACCCATGTAGCATCCTTCACGAACGTCCTCCACAGAAGTTGATCTTGTCACCGCTGGTACGAGTCATCGACAAATCGGTTAAGCTTCATATTATTCTACACCACACCAGTCCATCTCTTCTCTAACGCATGCGGCGCCCGCTTAGCTCCCTCTATCTGACGCAAAGAATCTTGGACATCAGGTAGCTGGGCATGTGGGCTACATGACCCAGCCAAAGCACCCTCTAATGCCGAAGAATATCATCGATGCGAACGTGTCCCGATATTTTAAGGATCTGCAAGCTCTTCACACAACCCAGGCTGGTTAAACCCAGGATGGATCGTAGGCAGGCCAGCCGGAAAGTTTCAAACCGTCATAGATGTTCATTCAGTGGAATCCATGTCGCAGAGGACATCTGGGACAGAGGGCATCACAATACAGCACAACACACGCGCGTTATGTACGTCTTTCCAACGCGCGGTACACATTGGAATTTCAATATCTAGCAAGGTCCTATCTGGCTGCTCATTTCTATGTGTGTTAATGAACAAGGTGCTGGAGACGGTGTAACGTGCTGCTGCGGGCGATTGAGAAGAGGGAATTCGTATGACGCCAGCCCTCCTGTCTGACACGAATTCACAAAGAAAAAGCTGTCACCTGCGGTTGTGAGGAAGGGGGAAGGCGATGTAGCAGGGTGGGGTGGGGGGAGCGACGTCTCATTTATCGGGAAGCAATCTCGGCACCACGAGATCCCGACAAACCATGCATCGCATGCAGCCTCAGTGGGGGGTTCCTACCCGTATACTACATGTGATGCTGCCAGTGTTCAGTAGTGTTAGCTCAGGGAGAGAGGAGGAACGCTCCTCACGGATATCACGACAGAGCAGCCGTTGAGAGCTATTCTCATACATCGAGCCGTGGAAACGGACATTGATATACTTAGCAGCCAATTCAGCTCGCGAACGAGACGTCGCCCAGTTTCGTTTCCATCTCCTAGTGCGGCAGATGAAACAACGAGGCAGGTTGCTTAAATCACTAGCACCCAACATCCGGAATGGCAACTACCTCCAACTGCTCGGTAGCATCATCCTTCACGAATCTCCTTGGCAGAGGCCGATCTTGAAAACTGCCAGTCATCGAGAAAACGCGTGCACGAGAGATGACGCGCGTGTCACATCCCAGCTTTATATACACAGGATGTGAATCTCCGAGCGCAGGTGATTGATGTTTCCCAGTCTGTGAAGCGAATGCATATCCGCAGAACACACGTGGTCAAGCGCCCTCCTTAGCGCGGGTGTAATATTGAGCGACCGAGGGACAAATTCAATTTCCCTCGTCTTCCCGTTGCCCAACTTCCGCCGGCGTTAATCTCAATGGGCTACTGCAAGAGAGAAGCCATCGTTTTGTTACCGAGAGCGCTTCTCATTAGGGCGTGCTCGATTCTTCACGTAAATAGAATTGGCATCTTGCCTATGAGTCTTGGAATAATAATGGGATTTCACAGCAGCAAACCACTACTGGATAAAGGGGCCCCTGGGGGTCATAGGGGTTGTTTGTTGATGTTTTACCAAACTTCACCGTTGAGCTATGTAGCTCCTTTTAACAGTTGCTCAGCGGGAAAGTGTAAACAAGTTAAACATTTTAGGACGCCGGAGGGAAATATACTCAGCAGGACAGTTAACTTTTTTTTTACTTAGCCAACACGTCTTTGTACTGTGAAAGGAAATCGGAGTACCCGCCGAAAACACCATGCATGGAAGAAGATGCAGACTCCACCACACAGGAAGGCACCCGACCGGCGAATCGAACCCGGGCGCGTCTCACTGTGCGGCAGCAGCGCTACTCACTGCGCAACCGCAGCGCCCATTTTGGTGGGGTGTGGGAGGCGTGTGGGCGGAACTGGACCGGTTCAGACATCGTGATACCCATGACGAGGGCTCGGGTCACTCGCGTTCATGGACGCAGAGCGTCGTCCAATGCACCGCGACAACCAGCTGCCGCCGGTATATTCACGTTAATATTTACACAACGTGCACAATTATGTCACTGCGAGGAACACACTCTGCAGTAATAAAGCTAATTAATATGGAGCTTCTAACTTTCATCTCGAGCGAGTTCACTGCACGCCTCTCTCCCATTAACCACCGCCGCGACACCGTACTTCCATATTCTGTGCCCTCTGAGCGCCCCCCCCCGCCAAGCCCTCGCCCCTCGAGTCCCCCTGGAGGCAGGCGTGCGGCTTTATCAACCACATCCGCCCCCGCCCGACGCCCCTCCGCTTGCTCGCTCAGCCGTGGAAGCGACACGATATTTGGTGACGCTACTGCGGCTGTCTTGGTGCACAAGCTCAGTCAACATCAAACAGAACACAGTCGACAACAACACTGGGAGATTAACATCAAGACATTTGCATTCAATGTACCAATGTGCCACAATTTTTTTAAATAATTAATAACAATTGCACTTCTAGAGCGCTTTTCACCCAAAGGTCACAAAGCGCTGCACAGAGCTACGGAGAGAATGGCACAGCAACAACGAGATAAGCACGTCAAATCAGCAATAATAACGGTTTTTTGTATTTTTTATAAATACGAGCTATGAAGAGAACGGCATGCCAACATCAGGACAGTTCGACTAAAAATCAAATAGCAACACATTCTATGAAGGACGTAAAATAAGCGACAAAAATAATTATGCAACAAACAAGGAAGGAATAAACGTTCCCGAGCAGGCGCAGGTCGGAATAGAGCCATCGTCCCGGCACGATAACATTGAGCCGCATCAACAATCCTAGCCAGGGGGCTTGAAAGCCTTACTGAACAAGTGAATAAAGACCTAAAACGTCGACCATTACGTATTTATTTCCCTTCAGCTGCTCTGTGTCCCGTCCTCTGCCTCGCTCTCGGTGTCCCGCTCAGTGTCCCGTCCTCTGTCTCGCTCTCGGTGTCCCGCTCAGTGTCCCGTCCTCTGTCTCGCTCTCGGTGTCCCGCTCAGTGTCCCGTCCTCTGTCTCGCTCTCGGTGTCCCTCTCAATGTCCCGTCCTCTATCTCGCTCGGCATCTCGAGGGCGGATGGCGGTAATGTGTGCTGGAGGCCCCGCGGAACCCAAATCGAGTGCAATTTGCCGACATATTAAAAGCCTGTCTGAAATAGATGGCGACATCCTGTTCCGCTGCTTATCACCGTCTCATTATCAGGCTCCTGAATGCGGGTAATTGGCCACGCAGCAAACAATTAAGTATTTCTTTGAAAGGATGCCAAGGCCCCACGCGTGGCGTACGGGCCAAGGCGAAATCCGTTTCCAATAGAGCTCGATTCGTGTCGCCCTTTCTCCGTCGTCCTCCCCCCACTCATCTCCTCTCACGGAGATAACAATGGAGACGCGACGCCTCGTCAGTGCCGAGTGCCGCTCGTCACAATCATACAACCAAGCGGGCGGCTCTCCTCCGGGGAAGCAGAGCTTTTGTCTGGGGGCTCGGAGAGCCGAGTCACCGCGTTTGTCACCTTCGCTCCCATTCCGGCGGCAGCGTCACCAGCGCTGGTGACTTTGATCGTGAGCGTGCGCATAATGCGAGGGCTCGTCTGGCGAGAGGCCGGATCGATACGGCGTAAGTGCGAGGCCCCGGCGAAGAATAGTCTGAAGTCCCCCCCCCACCCCAGCACTCGCCAAGGTCACAAGGATCAGATCATTCCCGGAGCTCAGAGTGGCAGGAAACTCCCATTTCCTCATTAATGCACGAGATGAATTGTTTTTTTTTAATATTGAAGAGCCGTCCTCGGTGGCCGTGGGGGGGCTGGGGGAGAGGGTGGGGGAGATGCGTCGCTGGGGGCCATGGCGCCGCCGGAAGTTCTGTAATGTCTCCAGGGACCTGCTAGATGTCCTTTACAAATCAAATTAATCCTGTATTAGCTCTCTCTGAGGGGCCCTATACGGGCCCCCTTACACTCCCCTCTATTCCCTTCTGCCCTCTTCCCTGTAGCTAGTTTTAACTTCCTCCTTCATTTTCCCCATGCTCGTGAAAAATGCAAAGCATAATTGAAATATATTCAGGGCGAATCAGAAGTCTGAAGCCTTAGCAATGCGTGAAACATCTTACTATTAGACAAACACCCTTGTAATGCTGCTTGCACGTGTGTTGAATTGCAATACCCTGATGCCCTGTGTACCAAGCGAAAGACGACGGAACGGGTGCTCTGACATGTTTCTGGAAGAAGTCAGAGGGAGGCACGTGATATATATAATTCGTAATTGTTTAATATTCCCCATGGGTTCAGACTTGTGATACACCCTGTAATATAGAATTGCTGTCTCGACGCATTTTAGCCGCAGCTCCAGTGAGCCATTAACGCAATTTAATGCCAAATCCAATGCAAGAACATATTTACACCGCGACGGCGCATACCGTGATTATCATTCGCAGCGGTAGTTATTTACGTATTTATTTACCTTGTAGGGTGCAATTGTTATGATTTGAAACGGGTTTTTTTTTAGCATGCGCGCCATGCTACACGCTCACACCGAGAAATCACAGGCACGCTAATTCTGTCATCGCGTTGCAACTCATTTCAAATTGTAATCCCTTCATTGATCTCTCCGCCCATCATCCCTCTGGGGCTAATAAACTGAGTACTGAAATTCGGGGAAACACACACTGGTTGTTCTGTGGAGCTGAAGACACTGCCTCAATCATCTCGTTGTGTGATGAGCAGACTTCACATTTCAATTCCCTCACAATCCCCAGCAACTGCAGCCAGTCACCCCTATCCTTCTAGTATACTACGTGTCACCAACGTAACGCATGAGACCCAAACTGGGACCAACCGCAATAAAAAATGAGCCATGCTTGAGCCAACGTTGGAACAACGGCTCTAACGTTCTAACCACGAGCTCATGTTGCCCCAAAGTTGGCATATTTACCGAGATGTACCGGTGTAGGTTTTCACGGCTCTATGTACGAGAATTGCTCTCCGCAACTGTTCTGTCGGTATAACCGTGTCGAGTGTTCCTTCGCTCTCCGTCGTGACGTTTTGCCTCCCACTTTGGGAATTCTGAAACGCTCGATGCTGGGGATGCTGAAATGGTCCACACGTGCCTGACGCTTTGTTTCTCTACTAGCGGTTACCATGGCTACTCGTGATCATTCCGCGACAACAATCACGGCTCGCCACGAAGTGGCGCTGACGTCACCACGGAGCTTTTTCAAGGCTAGGTGCACCTTGTGGTATTCATCCATGGAGCCTCCAGCAAAAGTGCATTCATCAACGAGTTACCAGCCCCCTGCATTCCGCCACCGCACTCTGACAAACACCACTTTCTCTGCATTCATAACTTTACACAACGTCGGCACTAACACAATGCCAGCACGTTTCGCGAGCGCAGAGAGGGAAGGGCATGACTGTTGCCGAGAAAACAAGCGTGCAGCGACCAGCCCAGACAGCCTCCACGCAGAGATACACAACCGCTCCGGTCGATGGTGACGGCGCGAGCAGCAGCAGCAACGACCGCGCGACCGAGCCGCAAGTGATCCGAGCGGCCGCCCGGGTTCCCCGCTCGCCGAGGGGCCACGCGAGCGCGCGGTATCGCCTCCCACCCTCCGCTAACGACGCCCCCCAACCCGTCCCTCACCCTGAAGGTCATCGGGCTTAAGCACACAGCGGTAAGCGCGTAGATTACCGTAATCGGATGAGATTTACATTCCATGCGGCGCTGCTCTGTCCGTCAGCACCATCGCCCATGGATTGTGGATGCTGCTACGGCTGCTGATATTATAGACAAGAGCCCCCAGAAGCCTCTGCTCGGATTGGCATTAGACGGTGATAATTACCTGCTTAGGAAAAAAAGTCAACGCGATTTCGTAATGATGTGGTTTTTCATAGATCAATGTATAATAATTTCTCTTCATAGCTTCGCGAAGGTGAGAGCAGGAACGCTCTGCACGGCGATTCTGAAACACCAGCTATGGAAAGCAATTCTCAAAGTGATGTCCTGCTAATCTGCTAACTGCCCTGAGACAGTGCTGGAAATGCACATCACTTTGCAGGGTCCTATATACCCATAAAGGCAACCTATGTTGACCTCCCCACAAAAGCGGTACTCATTCTATGGACTCCAGCAGTATGATGAAACGTCACCTGGAACTAAACGCGAGCCACCAGCCCAATAAGCAGCCGACATTGGAGATGTATCATCACACACGTTTACACACACACATCGCTAGCGACAAGACGCTACATTTGCATTTCACTAGTTCTCGGGAATTCTATATATAGTGTCGATTATTAGCGAGCGGCGTCCGGATTGGTCAGGATGGTGCTCGTAGGGGGTGTATGCGTCCCGGGAAGAAGCACTCCCTTTGCCGGAGCAGCAGTCTGCGGAGTGGCATTAATGTCCCCATTAATTAAGGCCGCAACTTATAACTCTGCTGCAATCACTCTGCGGCGCTGCTCCGCGTCGGCAGTTTAATTGCACCTCGGGTTTCGGCGCCGATCACAGGGTGATCTACGCCCGCCTATGGCTCGCCCAGCCGAGTGCGATCCCATCCGCTGTAACGGAGCCCACGGGGCGAGCCACGCTCCCGCTCAACGCCATCGCTCGCTGAGTCGCGCCGTCGCGCACGGCTCGCAGACTCTGTGGTCACCATCAGCACTGTCAGTCAGTACCCGGAGCTCAGGATGTGACGCCAGGCCATCGCAGGGCACCGGGGGTAATTCAGTCATCAGGATAATTAACATAATAATAATACTTGCATTGATAGAGCGCTTTTCACCCGAGGGCCACAAAGCGCTGCACAGAGCTGCGGCAAGAACGGCACGCCAGCAACAACGACGACATCAGAATGGCAAATCAGCAACAATAACTTTATTTGGGCTTTTTTGTACAGATTCGGACAGTTCAACTGTATGTCAAATAGTAGCAATAAATTATCGACCATAAAATAAGCAATATTAAAATATATATATATATTTAACAAATAAGGAAGGAATAAATGTTCCCGAGCAGGCGCAGGTCGCCAGAGAGCCATCATCCCGGCACGACAACATTAAACCACATCAACAGCCCCAGCTTGAAAGCCTTACAGAACAAGTGAGTCTTGAGACGAGATTTAAAGATACTAAGGGACTCAACTGATCGACTCTCCAAAGGAAGGACATTCCAGAGTCTGTGAGCAGCGCGTGAGAAGGCTCTGTCACCCATCGAATAGAGGCGCGTTTTAGGCACACGAAGCAAGCCCGTATTGGAATATCGACTGATCGAGTTTAGGAGGATGCCTGAAGTTCGTCACGGATGTATGTCGGAGCAGTGCCTGTGAGAACCTTGTAGGTGAAGAAAAAGAGAAACTTGAATTCAATCCTGTAACCAGTGGAGAGACATCAATACTGGGGATATGTGATCGTGGATGGGAGTGCAAATGAAGACTCTTGAAGCCGTATTCTGCACACGTTGGTGACAATTGATCAGGTAGGCAGGTGTGCCAGGGAGCAGTGCATTGCTGTAATCGGTTGGTGAGGAGATAAAGATGTGTATTAGCTTCTCAACATCAGAGGGTGACAGGATGTTGCACAGTCTGGCTATATTTATAAGATGGAAATAGGCTATCTTCGTCACCTTGTTGATGTGTGTCTCGAACCTGAGCGAGGAATCAAGAGTCACACTTATACTCTGGACTGCCTTAACAACTTCAATGGTCTGGTTGTCAAGCATCAATTGGATAGATTCAGCCTTGGATAACTGGTGTAATAATAATAATAATATTTATAATGCGTTTTTAACCCGAGGGTCACAAAGTGCTTCACAGAGCTGCGGAGAGAACGGCCACGTCAACAGCAAACAACAATGGCACCAGAATGGAAAATCAGCAGAAACAAATTTTGTTTGAGTTTTTTTTTTTTCAAAAATACACAGCGTTGCAAAACAGCGTTGTTGGGTTACCACGAGCAAAACTTCTGTTTTGTCGCCATTTAGTTTTAGGAAATTTGAATTAAGCTAGACCTTCACAATTAATTGAGTGAGGAGCATATGCAAAGACCAGACACATTGATGGATGGTTTTGCATAGGCAGTATATCTTTGGATTGGAGTGGGAAGAAACCGAATTGAGCGTGGGGGGGGGGTTAACTATGGAAGGAAACCTAACTATATGGCGAAAAGCCACCCACACCTGGAGAGAACATACGAACGCCACAAAGAAAGTCACCCGAGCTGGCAATCGAAACTGAGAGCTTCTTGTGCTCAGACAGCAACGATGCTCGAATGCAGCGCCGTCAAGTCAAACCCTCTGATTTGAAACCAATTAGCGGAACCACCACGCATTTTTTTCGCCGCTGTGCCATCCAGCCTTCCACCGTGCTCTCGCGTCATACCGCGTGTCTGACGTCCAAGTGCAATTGTCGAAGGGACCTCGCCAAAAACGTGGGGCGAAAATGATGTCGGATGTGGCGCGGAACACTACACGATACAATTCGAAACCACATACCAGCGTAATTAGCGAGACCCCATGAGGGGTGAAGCTTCGGATGCTTTTCCCTGTTAAGTGGTGTTGTGTTGGCATCTCAGCGATGTGCCTCGCATGATTAATTTCGCAACGAGTAAGAGTTACTCTGTGGTGGAGCAAACAGCACCATTACCGCATCCCGTATTCCCTTTGAAATATTAACGCGGATAATTCTTTGGTGGCTAAAACTCGTTACCCTTGGCACACCGAGCGGAGTGTAGTCAAGAATATAATGCCAAGAAAGGCTTTTTTTAAGCAACCAGCAAGAGAAGAAGAGAAAGCAAGACCGGGAATGAGGTCCCGGTCTTTCATGTCTCAAGATGAATGGCTCGCAGAGAGAGGAGGAGAGGAATAGGAAGATTAGGACAAGGAATGACTGGATAAGATCTCGGCGAGAGAGGAGAGGGAGGAGACGGAGAGAAGGAGCAAAAAAAAGCGAGTTGCACGATAAATAGAGTCTGTTTTCACAGGGGGCAGGGAGAGGGGAGGGATTAAATATTAAGAGTGGGCGTGGCAAACATACAATTCACGAAATCGATGGGAAGTTGGAATTTTTTGAGATTCCATATATAGATCCGCCGGGTACTGTATCTACCAGAGGTAATCTTCTCGTCCATACAGTCGCCCCAGCGATGGGATTATCACAACCACCGCTGTGTCTCAATGCAAACTCTTGCTCTGACCAGCGACCGCTCAACTGCTCACACCATGTCAGACAGCAGGACCCTCAGGACCGTGTGAGCCGCGTTTCCGTATCACGCGGTGTATTAAATCTCTCACCCAGACTCCCACTCCCATCAGACAAAACCATTTTAACCTCAAAAGCAAAAAAAAGACGAATGTCGTTTTCATGTAATATTCTATACATAATTAATTAGAAATACTATATTTAAATGTTTCTCATGCAGCACAATTTAATAAACATTCCACAAATCTCTACCGTGAAACTGATTTAATGAGGCACTCAGACTCATCCGCAATGCGGAGGGAATCACGATGCGTGTGTGAGTGTTGACATCCCTCCCACGTAGAAGAGCTGAAAGCAGATCTACTGTCTGCAGTGAATTCACGGAAGATCGAAGCAGTGAACACACCCAGAGGTGACAGCAAGCCGGTAGGGTCCGGTACGGCACGCCGGTAAGAAAGTGGCCGAAGCGTTTGGTTGCAGAGTGGGTGCAGTGGTTACATCCGCCCGTCACAGAAAGAAGATCCTGCCTGAGACGGATCGATGTTACCTTGGGTAACCTTCTGTGCAGCGTTTGCGTGTTGTCCCTTTGGGTTTCCTCCATGCATGAGTTTCCTCCAAGTTTTCCGGTTGCCTTCCATAACAAAATTAAAACACGCAGTTAGCTTCACCAACTTCACAGAATGCAGCGTCTGGCGGATAGACGCCGGCTGCCCGCGTGATTTTCTTCCATTTCCCCACCTCTCTGCGGGTTCCTTACGGCTCTGACTTACTTGCTCTCACTTCGGCATTTAATGAATAAGCGCTCTAAAAATGCATATAATTATGATTTAATACGTTATTACTTTAATTCGAAGGCTTTCGTGACCAATGTTATCAATGAAATCCATTTTTGGGTCAGGTCACATAAAAAATTATAAATTATAAAATAGTGTCGTTTAACCCTCCACCACCCGACACGGCCTACCAGTAAGGGGTTGTCACGTTGAACAGAAAACGCGCCATTTCCTTTACTATCTCAGCACACCGCTGTGCAGATCGGATCTGCCCGACCACTTTTTGGCGTGGGTGCCTGATGATGTTGAACGTAGTTGTCAGCGAAACGTCGTATACATTTTTTGTAAAATATTTTGGGGTCGCTTTTCAGCACACCAGTGTGCTGAGATAGTAAAGGAATTGGCGTGTTTTCTGTTGAACGTGACCTCCCCTTGCTGATTGGCCGTGTCGGGTGGTGGAGGGTTAAACGACACTATTTTATAATTTATAATTTTTTACGTGACCTGACCCAAAAATGGATTTCATCGATAATACATTATTAATAATTATGATTACTTACTCAGTAAAAATTGGTCAAATAGGCTGGGGTTTAACTGCATTAATACAAACAAACATACAAAAATCTGATTTAGCGCTTGCATTCCATATGCAGCTGGCGGTACGGTGGCCCAGTGAGTAGCGCTGTCGCCTCAAAGCAAGAAGCTCCCGGGTTCGAATCTAGGCTCGGGTGCCTTTCTGTGTGGAGTTTGCATGTTCTCCCCGTGTCCGCATGGATTTTCACCGGGCACTCTGGTTTCCTCCCACAGTCCAAAAAAAGTGCTGCTGCATAGGTTAATTGACTTGCAAATTAAATTGCCCTCAGTGCCCGGTGATGGACTGGCGTCCCATTGTGGGTATATCGCTGCCTTGCGCCCTGTGTCTGCCGGGATAGGCTCCGGCTCACCGCAACCCCGTACAGGATTAAGCGGCTTCTGAGAATGAGATGGGATAAGATTAAATATGCAGCTTTCGGCATAAGTCGCTTTACCGAAAATTAGTAAATAACTTTGTGAGTGTGCGCATTTAGTAGCCATTACAGGAACTTTTTAAATTGTCCTCCATCACGGTCAATACACATGTTGCATCTTTAGACCACCTGAATAACACACATTGCAGCGCAGTTTTGTATGATTTTTCAACATCTCCATCGTGTATATTACATCTCGAAACGAGTTTCTCCCCTTCATTTTTCAGGTTATACTTGTTGTCGGGTGGCATTATACGTTCCGGTGATAAAGAACGTTATCTTGTGTGGCCTGATATGGTAACCGCTAGCTTTTGGGTTGGTATGGTAACCTCTCATCTCATCTCATTATCTGAAAACGCTTAATCCTATATAGGGTCATGGTGAGCCGGAGCCTATCCCGGAAACACAGGGCGTAAGGCAGGAATACACCCGACGACGGGACGCCAGTCCATCGCCGGGCATTGCGGGACAATTTTAGTCTGCGAGCCAATCAACCTATCCAGGAGCATGCTTTTGGACTGTGGAAGGAAACCGGAGTACCCGGCGAAAACCCACGCGGACACGGGGAGAGCATGCAAACTCCACACAGAAAGGCACCCGAGCCGAGAGATTCGAACCCGGGACCTTCTTGCTGTGAGGCGTCAGCGCTAACCACTGGGCCACCGCGCCGCCCGGTATGGTAACCGTTACGTTTTGAAAGTGCCATGGTAACTTATTGTTTCTAATTGGTCAAGTCTATCGTGTGAGGGGCGCAAATGCAATGCAAAAGGATCCATTAAGTTAAGAGAGTCTAGCAGTGGCGGTGGGAATGAGGGTTGTGATACGACCTTACTACTAAGACATTTAAGGTACTTTCACCCCTGGACACAAGGCATGCAAAGTGCGGTTGGTGATCTGCGAATCAATATTAATAAGGACTCATACGAACTATGGCGCCTGGCGTGGGCGGTCACGCAAGCAGAAAGAATTGCCACAGGTCAAGTGGGACAATGCCCAAAGACCTTGTGCCCGAAGCCAGACTTGATAGATTCGCCAACATTCACCATAGGCTAAGTGGCAGATGGGGGCGGGGGGGGGGGGGGGGGGGGGGGGGTGTCTGTGAAGACAGACATAAAATGCCATCCGTAATGGGACAAAGTTAGCGTCCAATTAGCGAGGAACAACTGTGCTGCGACCTTCCCGGCTGTAAATTGGGATGACGGCAAATGCATGATATAGCAGCAATTAAAAGGCACCGCTGCGCCCCCACTGCAGCACCATCCACACACGACGACGGCAGTAAATTTAGCCGCTGTGAGCTCCTTCAGCTGGCGGAGTTATAAACTGATTAATTACCGAATGGGCAGGCACGGCTCAGCGCGCACTCGCCGCATGTCATTACAGGGCTCAACGCGCGTTCACGGGCTCGACTCGCATTGTTATTTGGGGGGGGGGGGGCTACCGTATAAATATCTGTGTTGGGTGGCAAACAAAGCCTGAATGTTCCACTAACGTAGAAGGCAAAACGTCGCGAAGGAGAGGAGGGCAAACGATCTTGAAGGCTTTCTCGAAAGAGCACCTCCCTAAATAAACTCTCAAACCCAGATATATATCGCAAAAACACAAAATGTAAAAACGTCACGCAACACTGACACTCCAAAAACGTTATTGTTACTGATTTTCTATTCTTATGCCGTTGTTGTTGCTGACATGCCGTTCTCTCCACACCTTTGTGCGGCGCTTTGTAACCCTCGGGTAAAAGCGCTATAGAATTGCAATTAATATTATTTTTATAGGGCGGCACGGTGGCCCAGTGGTTAGCGCTGACGCCTCACA
>JAZEWT010000002.1:35380587-35411829 GCA_036362905.1 Mordacia mordax | reverse complement strand
CCCCGCGACCCGGCATCGGATAAAGCGGATGAAGATGGATGGATGGATATTTTTGTAACAGATTTCTCTGATCAAATCGTAATGATGTAGGATTTCACGGCTCGATGTATGAGACGTATAGAGAGGCTACACAAGGCGTTATTGATGATGCGTCCAACTTGGTAAACCTAACGTATCCAAGGAGAAGGAACACTCCACACGACTATCGCGAAATAACATCTATGGAAACAATTCTGACATAACTGTACTTTCGTCCGAACGTAGAACGCTCGGAAATTGACGGCAGCGTAAACTCCATGATTAAGAAGCTCCTCGCGTGACTGCGGGGTGATGACGAAACGCGCAAAGACGCAGCCGACAGACGAGGCCCTGTCGGAACGAGACGGTTGTAACGCAGCCACGAGGTGGGGCGATGGCACGGTGGATGGGAACTCGCTGCGCTGTGAAACCCGGAAATATGAGTTCATTCCCCGACCACGGATAACGTCAGTGGGCGGGATATATCAGAACGACACCTCTCCCCCCCCTCGTCACCACCTGCTCCACCAACACGCGCTGACCAGCATGGTGAAGTATGATGAATGAAACCCCACGACCAATGCGGTGTGGAGTAAAACTCCTGCTCAATAGTGAATTGACGATTGTAATGTCGCTATCTCCCCCCCCCCATCTTCCCTGAAACGTTGCACCCCCCCACTTACCCCTATATATTAAATTCTCTCATCTCATCTCATTGTCTGAAACCGCTTAGTCCTATACAGGGTCACGGTGAAGCCGGAGCCTATCCCGGCAGACACAGGGCGCAAGGCAAGGATATACCGACGACGGGACGCCAGTCCATCGCCGGGCACTGCGGGGCAATTTAGCCTGCGAGCCAATTAACCTATGCAGCAGCATGCTTTTTGGACTGTGGGAGGAAACCGGAGTGCCCGGCGAAAACCCACGCGGACACGGGGAGAGCATGCAAACTCCACACAGAAAGGCACCCGCGCCGAGAGATTCGAACCCGGGACCTTCTTGCTGTGAGGCGACAGCGCTAACCACTGGGTCACCGCGCCGCCCATATATATTAAATTGACAAAGCATAAAATATTATTATTCACAAGACTGAGCCACACGAAGGACACTGCGAAATGATGTTAACACCACACAGTCACACGACACGAGATACCAGACTACATATGTGTTCATTGTTCAGTATAACAGATGTAAGGGTCCCTAATGAAATATCAAACAATCACATTGTGGCCAAAGGTCTTCCACAGACAATACTCCATCTGGAGTATTGTTCGTTGAATACCTGTTTCTATATGGGATTTAGTGCTGCCCCTTACACATGTATGTTAGCTCACACATAGTTATTAATTGGTCATAACACCTTAATATTTTGGGAACCTTTAGAATTGGACAATTGGTGATACCGGGTCATCATCTGGCTTCTGCCTTCATGTTTGTCTGCGGTTCTTCGTGCCTCTGCGTTACAATTTGTAATTGTTATAACTGCGAGCAAAGTACCCGTTCTGCGGATGACATTTTTCCAAGGCTGTAACACGTTCTTCCGACGTCTCTTGTTGATGACATTTTCTGCTGACGTGTCTGCTTAGGCCTTGATCTTTTCCCGATGTCGCTTTGTAAATATCGCTGGCTTTCTCGTGTTTTAGACGAGTAATCAATAATTGGGAAGTCGAGCTGATACAAGATGTAAAACATTGCTACTGTGCAGATGACATTTGCGCTTCAGGAGGATTCGAACCCGGTAACCTTCAGTGCGGACACACAAACGCCTGCTCCATTATACTGTAGTTATTATGATTATTATTACTGTCCTGCGCCATTAAGAACGCGTTACCGCCAGTTGTTTTTTAAACGTTGTCGAGGACAGCGAGAGATTGGTAACGGCGCGCGGATCGCCGTTACCGCACACGCTGCGAGAGCACAATCTTGCACAGACAGACGCCGCTAACCTAACAGGGAAAAAACACCAATATAAAAGGGACTCATTAACCCTCGTAAGAATAAGTACAGGGGCAAATAATCTGAAAATTGCAGCAATTAATATAATTGTTTCCCCTCGTCGGCCTCATTGCATTGTCGTGTTGTTGTTATAAGAGTGCGCAGCTCGCACTGCCTTAGCCGTCGGAGTAAACACGCCGAGTCACCGCCGTTAATGCCTCGGTTCCTTTCCTCTTGCCCGCTGACGCTCAGACGCCGTCTCTGTCACGCGCCGCATGCGGAGCGCGCTGTCCAAGCAGAAACCAGGGATTTCGGCCGCAGCGGTGGCGCAGCGAAAAGCGCTGCCGCCTCGAGGCAAAAAAGGTCCCGGGTTCGATACCTGGCTCGGGGTGCCTGTTGGTGTGGAGTTTGCGTGTTCTCTCGTCGTGTCCGCGTGAGTTGCCGCCGGATACTCCGGTTTATTGCTACAGTCCAAAGACACGCTGCTGTTGCTGTTTAGGTTAATTGTCTCATCTCATTGTCAGCAACCGCTCAATCCTGTACAGGGTCGCGGTAAAGCCGGAGCCTATCCCGGCAGACACAGGGCGTAAGGCAAGGATATTCCCATGATGGGACGCCAGTCCATCACCGGACACTGCGGGCAATTTAGTCTGCAAGCCAATTAACCTATGTAGCAGCATGTTTTTTGGACTGTGGGAGGAAACCGGAGTGCCCGGCGAAAACCCACGCGGACATGGGGAGAACAAGTAAACTCCACAGAGAAAGGCACCCGAGCCGAGATTCGAACCCGGGACCTTCTTGCTGTGAGGCGACAGCGCTACCCACTGGGTCACCGTGCCGCCTAGGTTAATTGTCCTGCTCTCTAAATACCCCCCCCCCTCCCTACGCCATGTGCAAATTGGCGTCCGCTCACAGGTATAACCCTGCCGTGCGCCCTGTGTCTGCCAGCTCACCACGATCCTGTATATGATGAAGGGAGCACTGATAACGAAGGAATGAAAAAGAGTTGGGTTGGAACCTTAGGGAAACGTATGTTGACTTGAACTAAATTGTCACTGATTCGCACATAACAATGCGTGCTTTCTCGTTTGGCTGTTATTATTTAACGCTTCGTTACTAATAAAGCAAAACATTACTAATAACGCGCGTAATATGAGAGCGAGTCCGCGTGGTTATTTGCGTGACTGTATTCGCGTTGGCAGTGGAGTAGGCGCATCACGGCACACAACAATAAAAGGAGAGATGGGGAGCGCATGACCCGACGATTCCGAAAGAACATCTTTGTAAATAAATTCTCATTCGCAGAGCCGTGAAAACGCTACATCAGCGCAATAAAAACTCGTTAGTCAATAACACGCCGCGTCGAGACAAAAGTATATCATCGGAAACGTTTCGGGAAATTACTCTTCTTTACAACAGTTGTTCTTCTCTGGCGTCTGCGATATGAAGAATGGTCATCACCTGAAACGTCACCCCCGTTGTAGAGGTTTTTTTCCTGTGTAAGGTTATTGCAGCAAGTTGTGGTGGTTTTATTTCAGGATTGCTCGGGACTGACGCAAGCGACCTGTTCAAGTGACCGCACCATTGCAATGTCCACTGCCCGTGATACGACTTGCGAAGAGACTTTCCCGACCCTACACGCGGTCAAAACATCCCTCTGTCAGGGCTACCCACACCTGCATGACGTGGTCAGCAGCAACAGCGCGAACAGCCGGCACACCCACCCGACAATGAGCTAATAGCCAACACAACAGCGTAATGGTCCACCTGATTAAACCGTGAATTCAGCAGAAAGATTATGATCTGGTCGTAAATTATAACGCATACGATTATATCGCCCGATGAATAATAATTTAATTATTAGACGATTCGATTCCCACCTGAGGTGCCTTATGTGTGGAGTTTGCATGTTCTCCCCGTGTCCGTGTGGGGTTTCGCCAGGTACTTTGATTTCCTCCCACAGTCAATTTACATGCTACGGTTGTCTAGGTTAATTGGCCTGCGATGAACTGAAGTCCCATCCTGAGCATAGCCCTGCTTTGCTGTCTGTGCCGGGACAGGCTCTAGCTCGCCGTGACCCTGTGCAGGATGCAGCGGGTACCGATAATCAGCATCATGAAGCACGTGTATGTGTGGCGCCACGGTGGCCCAGTGGGTAGCACGGTCACCTCACAGCAAGAACGGCCCGGGTTCGAATCTCTGCTCGGGTGCCTTTCTGTGTGGAGTTTGCATGTTCTCTCCTCGTGTCCACGTGAATTTTCGCCAGGCACTCCGGTATCCTCCCACAGTCCAAAAAACATGCTGCTGCATTAGTTAATTGGCTTGCAGACTAAATTGCCCTCAGTGCTCGGTGATGGACTAGCATCCCATCATGGGTATATCCCTGCCTTGCTCCCTGTGTCTATCGGGATAGAATCCGGCTCTCCGCGACCCTGTACAGGACTAAGCGGTTTCTGATAATGAGATGAGAGATGAGGCATGTGTGTGTGTGGCGAGGTTGCGTGCAGCGTTAACGTAGTCATCAGGATTTAACTCAAAGTCCGTTGTCGTCGATAACAGCCACCGTGTAATTCTTGCCAAGTCTAACCGCTCGCTTCTCTTGGTCCAGGCAACTACGTACAGCTTGGTTGTGCTCCGCTGTTAGTACTTACACGTGTGATTTAAAAGCACTTAATCCTCCAAATGACTGTTGAAGTAATAGTTCTATTATCTTAGCTTGAACATACTACTTTTAATAGCGCACCACGTTGTAAACAAACGTTCTGTTATATATGACTAATCAATTGCGATGCCATAGTGTAATTGTACTAATATACGTTTTCACGGATCAATGTACGAGAATTACTCTCCAAAGCCGTTCTTTCGGAATAGCCGTGCCTTGTGTTCCTTCTCAGAAACGCCTGGTGATGCCCCCAACGTGAGAGGCGAAACGTCGCCAGCGAGAGAGAGGGAACACTCGAAACGGCGATCCGGAAATAACTGCTATGAAGAGCAACGAGCAATCCTCATTGTAGAATTGTTTTTGCGCCGCCGAACATCGCTCGGTCACACGGGGGGAGGGGTGGCAGCTACAATTGCCTGGGTCGCCCCATAGTTGACAGCGGTAGCGATTCCAAGGTGGGGAGACGCGGGCTCGAGTGACGTTGGCCTGAGACGGCTTCTCCGTGCGGCGGAGCGGTGATGCTGCGACTGCTGCTACGCAGCCAGGGCCTCCACGGCGCGTGAGCACGTGGCAGCACGTGCCCTGGCATGCCCTGAGCAACCCCCCCCACACCCACCACACACAGCCCGTTCCACCACCGTGCCCTCCTCCCTCGATACCCACGGTTCAAACAAACCCTGCTGAGTTTGCTAAAGGAAGAGAAACACGATGGTAGACTGTAGTCTTGCCCAGGGAATCGTGCCTATTGAGGCCAAGGCAGAAATACAAACATGACCCGTGTAGCCTTGAACGAACTTTTGGGACGAGTGCTGTTAGCGCGCGCCTATGAAGGTTGGCACGGCGCACGAGCGGGTGGGTTGCCAGCACCACACCCCACACACATTCACACGTCATGTGTGCGTGGGGATCAGTAGTTCAGCGGTGAGTGAGCTTGCGCTACAAACTCGAGGACCCCAGTTCCATTCTTGACCACGTCCAACTACAGTGACAATGTTCTTAACCGGTGCTGGGCCTCCTTTGGATTGGCTCAGCCTCACATGAGTACCTGGTGCGATCTGCAAACATCTCCACTTGGGAGAAAAAGGCGGCCAGGTGTGATTCTGGCCACCCACCCCCACGTGTGCTGTGCTGGCCTTCACATGTGCTACTCGCTAACAGCACTTGCCCCTACAGTTTGCCAGGGCTATGCGGGGGATCTTTCTCGTTGCGTGTGTGCAAAGGCCCTTCCGCGGCGCGCTGCTCAAACAGCCCTCACCCACTCACTCGCTCTTGGCTCACCTGCTTGTCGAGCAAACCTCTCCACCTGGCGAGTGTGTGCTTAAATGCTCTGGGCAATACTGACGACGGCACAGCAAGCGTTGCATCATTGACACTTGTATTCAGATGGGGCTGTGTCGCCGCGCCCGTAACTCTAACCCGTTTCTATCCGTGTGACTTTGCCAACCGCCGACTTAACCGAACGTCGTCACAATTCGTCAAATGACGGGGTTTTTTTTATCGGCAACTGCCACCGATTTGTTTGTTTGGCTCAACCCGTAATTGCCCTCTGTGTACGGGCCTCATTCAGAGAGAGCCTCAAGCGTTATGAACAACAACAGCAACACGGATAACGTACAGCGTCGGTTCCCTGTACACGCTGTGTGAATTTAGTTAGCGACCGAGTCAAGGCCTCGAGCAAGAGTCCTCAACCTCTTGTAGTTAGCGACCGAGTGAAGGCTTCGAGCAAGGGTCCTCAACCGCTTGCACTTCAAGGCCCACTTGTGCCACTTGCGCCTGGTCTCCACGGACCACTAGGTGGCGCTCGCGATCCACCGGTTGAGAATGGCAGGTCTATACGATTCGGAACTGGTCATATCCCATGGCCAGTGGTTTTAACCGCCAAGAATATAGGACTTCCTCTCACGAGCTGCTCTTTCGGGTTAACCGTGTCGAGCATTACTCATCATGCTTCTGCAACGCGATTGCCTCCAACAATGAGGCGAAATGTCGCAAAGGAGAGAACATGAAGGCTTGACATCGTTATCCTGCGAGCACAATGCGACTCGCACTTCGACCCGTACAAACCTGCACCATTAAGATTATTTCAAAATTGTCTCGCCGGTATTTTTGTTATTGGACCAACTTTTCAAACGAGACGTAGAGGATGGTCAAGATGTCCTGTGACTCTCATTTAATTGACCCCTAACTATAAGGTTTTCTTTTCCTTTGCTCATTCATTTCGGTTTTAAGTAACACCCTGATTTATTCCAGACGGCCGATGCGGATTCATATGCTATTGAAGAACCGCTTGTAGTGAGTTTATAAGCGCAGCAAAGATGGCAAACCAAACAATATTATATAGATATCATCATCATTATCAATATTATCAATACCGGCGTAATGCTGTACATGGTCGTTGAGGGGGGGGGAGGGGGGTCGGAGCCTATCCCGACAGGCAGGGGGCGTAAGGCAGAACTATACCCAGGATGTGACGCCAGTACATGGCAGGGCACTGGGAAGTAATTTACTCAGTAGATCCATTAACCTAGACAGCAGCAAGTCTTTGGACAGCGGGAGGAAACCGGAGTAGTCGACGAACACCCACGGCGAGAACATGCAAACTCCACAAAGCAAGGCACCCAAGCCAGGAATCGAACCAGAGACTTTCTTGCTGCGAGGCGACAGCGCTACTCACCGAGTCACTGTGCTGCCCACATAGATTACTAGATATGTTTATTATTGGAAAAGAAAGTACCCAATAAATTTGCAAGCTCTAAATGCGGGGTTCCTGCGACACAGAAAATGTCCGAAGTGACCAACGAGCGAGACATCTGTAAATAGAGAAAAAAAAACTTCACTGTGAGAAGACTCCCGGGGCCGCCTCCTTTTTCAGGTGGGAGGTCTAGTGGGGCCCTCCTCCAGATCATTTCGAGGTCATGAGAACGCATTTCTTGCAGTCCTGTGACTTCCGAGATGCAAAAATAAGCATCCCGAATTTGACGAAGATAAAAGCTTGGTATGTTTCACTCTGGGAACGGCGTTCCCGTGCGCTCCGGCCCAATTCCAGCCGCCCTGGTGTCCATAAGACGACCACCACCGGCGCCTGCTACTACGACTGCCGAGGCGAGGCAGCGACTCACAACGCTGCGTTACGTTCCGCCCCGCGCCAGACGGAGCCTGGGTAAAGGATTCGGTCGCAAGGGCTGCGGGCTCAGCAGGGGGTCCTTCCCTTGCGTCCTGACAACCTGCCCCGACTCGCTACTCGAACAAACGCCGCTTCACTCGAGAGAGGGGGGGGGGCACGTGGATTGAAACACAACGCCAGCGCCCAGCGTACTTTATACAACTCTGCGAGCTGTCAACATTGAACGCGAGAGTCAAAAAATTGGACACGGGCACTTCTTTGTTGGGCTGGTAACTCGAGTATTTACAAAGTGTCGCAATGTTCGCACATCTCTGTGTGTCGGTGACAGGGCCCTCGTAACCTCACGCGCGAGAGCCGAGCTCCTGTAATCTAACTCCGTGTAGGAAGTGGAAGACGGGTAACAAAGCAGTGGAGACTTAACCCGCGTGCTGGGGGATGATGAACCGTGCCCTTGCACAGAGCTCCACGTGCCCGCCTGTGCCGCTCTTTTGTTGGGGTGCTGTAGACTAATGTTTACAAACTTAATTGATCCTCTTGAGAGGTCGCCGGTGATTACCAACACCTTTCAGACACTGCGTTCTATAAATTATAATATTATCGGTCAAATAATGAGCATTTTTGTTGTTGTGGGAGGAAACCGGAGAACCCGGAGGAAACCCACACAGAATGAGGAGAGAGAACACAAAAACGCCACACAGAAAGGCACTCGAGCCGGAATTCGAACCACCTCCGGCAGGACATGCCTTCTACTTTCTATGAGGCGCAGATGTTATCGCTGCGCCGCCATCCTGGCACAACGTGGGGGTGGGGGGAGATTAAGGAAGGAACCACCCGTCCTGTAACAACCTCCCTTCTTTGTTCCAACAGCGCTCCTCCTCCCTGGGCAGACATCCTCTGCCACTCATTGAGGATGCCATGGGGAAACAAGTGGCATTACTGTGTTAAAAAAAAAACCCTCAAAAAAACCGTTACTGTTGCTGATTATCCATTCTCATGTCGATGTTGTTGACGTGCCGTTCTCTCCGCAGCTCTGTACAGTGCTTCATGACCCTCGGGTTAAAAGCGCTCTAGAAATGCAATTATTGTTATTATGATTACAAAGACTGGCTTTTACGGCGGCCTGGGACTCACCTAGGCCAGACCTGTGCTGACCGCTAGATGGCGATGATGCGATCAGCTCCAAGCCGGTCAACCAATGAGAAGCCAGGAAATAATCGGTGACCTGACGCAAACCGAGCCCTGTTATAATAATAATTGCACTTCCAGAGAGTTTAACACCCAAGGGTCACAAAGCGCTGCACAGAGCTGTGGAGATAGCGGCATGTCAATAAGCACAACAACAAATGAACGGCATATCAGCAACAACATTTATATAGAGAGAGATTGCACTGCATCAATACTGCTGTCCACGTGCGATAAGCTGGCCGTGGGCCTCACTATGCGGATTATGAGTACACAGAGTGCAGGATTGTTAAGTTGATGCAATTTCACACGCACGCGAGTAAGGAATTAAATATGTTGATGTTAAATTTAATTTAGCACATTAATGTAATGCACAATCATCCAAGGTGGCTCAGCGACAGAGCGAGCGGCCCGTAAGCAAAACAAGATAAGGTCCCATCCTGACCTGGGGTTACGTAATCCCTGCAGGGACTATAAAATTAGTACTGTCTTGAGCATAAGTAGACAGTGGTTGTTCTGTGGATGGACTCACCCCTGCCATAGCAATGTGTAATTGTCGCTACTGGCTCAGGGCTGTAACCAAAAGGTGAACACCACCTCACTGCTAATTTCATCAAGATCTCTGATTTCAAGCCAATAACGAACAATTCACCATCCATCCATTGTTATGCCACTTATCCGGGTCTGGGTCGCAGAGGCAACAGGCTTAGCAAAGTAGTCCAGATGTCTTTTTCCCGAACAACTTCCTCCAGCTCTTCTCGGGGGATTCCAAGGCGTTCCCAGGCCAGCTGAGAGACATAATCCCTCCAATGGGTCCTAGGTCTGCCTCGCGGTCTCCTCCCAGTTGGCCGTGCCCAGATCACTGCCAGAGGGAGGTGCCGAGGGGGCATCCTTATCAGATGCCCGAACCACATCAACTGACTCTTCTCAATATGTAGGAGCAGTGTTTCTACTCTGAGAGCCTTCTGGATAACTAACTTCTCACCCTATCGTTAAGGCTGAGCCCAGCAACCCTGTGGAGAAACCTCATTTCAGCCACCTGTATCCGTGACTTTACTCTTTCCGTTATTACCCAAAGCTCATGACCATAGGTGAGGGTTGGAACGAAGACTAACCGGTAAATTTAGAGCTTTGCCTCCCGACTCAGCTGCATCTTCACCATGACGGTCCGGTACAACGCCGGCATTCCTGCAGACGCTGTCCCAATACTTCTGATAATCTCATGCTCCTTTTTACCCTCAATTGTACACACAACCCTGAGATACTTGAACTCCGACATTTGGGTCAGCTATTCACTCCCCACCAGAGTAGACAAGCCACCTTTTTTCCAGCGAGAACCATAGCCTCAGATATGGAAGTGCTGACTCTCATCACCACTGCGTCACACTCGGCCGCACACCGTTCCAGTGCACACTGGAGATGAGGACATCATCATCAAAAGTCTCCCGTGCCAACCAAGCCCGGAAGGACTCCTTTTCCATCTTGACAGCTTCCCTCACCACTGATGTCCAGCAGCGGGTCCTTAGATTGCCACCATAACAAGCGCCAACTACCTTCTAGGCTTTAAACAGGATCCATTCGGACTCCATGTCCTCAGTCTCCTCCTAAATGCGAGAGAAACTTCTCCGAAGGTGGGAGCTGAAATCGCACTGAACAGCGTCCTCCACCAGTCGTTCCTAGCAAACCGGCACTACACGTTTGAGCTTACCAGGTCTGCCTGGCATCCTACCCCGCCATCTTATCCAGCTCACCACCAGGTGGTGATCAATAGACAGCTCTGCTCATCTCTTCACTCCAATGTCCAAAACATATGGCCTCAGATCCGATAAGACAACTACAATCTTTGGCCCTAGGTGCTATCTTACCAGATACACGTTTGAGCCTGCTTGTGTCCGAACATGGTGTTTGTTATGGATGGTTAATTACTGGCACAGAAATCCAATAACACCGCTCAGGTTCAGATCGGGTAAGCCATTACTCCCAATCAAACCCCTCCAGGTTTCTCCATCATTGCTCACATCGACGTTGAAGTCTCCCAGTAGAACTATGGAGTCGCCAGGTGGACTGTTTTCCAGCGCCTCATCCACTGCCTCCAAGAAGGTAGTGTACTCTGAACTGCCGATTGATGTGTATGCACACACCCGTCAGAGTTCTCCTCCCTGCGACCCGAAGTCGCAATTAGGTAACCCTCTCATTCACCGGAACAAACCTCAACTGAGCAACACCTAGCCGGGGGCTAGTGAGTATCCACACCACCGCCCGGCGACTCTCCCCCGATACGACTCCGGAGTAGGAGAGAGTCCAACCCCTATCAACGAGTTTGGTTCCAGAGCCGACATTGTGCGTAGAGGTGAGCCCAACTATGGCCAAATGGTACCTCTCAACCTCCTGCACAAGTTCCAGTTCCTTACCTCCCGGAGAGGTGACGTTCCACGTTCCAAGAGCCAGTTTCCGTTGCCAAGGTCTAGAAGGCCTAGACCCACTTTTCCCCTGTCTGCTGCATAAGGGGCTTTGCACCGGACCCTTATGATTCACCTTGCAGGTGGTGGGCCAACAAAGCAGCGGCCCCACGTCACTTTTTCAATCTGTGCCCGACCGAGCTACATGGGTCACCCGGTCACCAGGCACTCGATTGCGAGCTCCACTCTCAGGCCTAGCTCCAGACGTGGGCCCTGGTTTCCCTAGTCCGATAGATATTCCCCAGCCATATTTATTCTTTACATTAGGGTCTACTGAATCGTTATTATCTGGTCCCCCATCTGAGGCCAATCTACCATGGGTGACCCTGCCAGATGCTGGGGCACCGGACAGCATAGCCCTCAGATTGATTAGGGTACACAAACCCCTTATCCACGTTAAGGTTCCGATTCAAGGAGGGGTGAACATTCCACGTGATTTTCCAAACAAGCTGAGTTGTGTGACATTGCCAGGAACTGAAGCCACGATTCATTTAATTCAATCTCACTGCGACTCAAATTACACGACTCGGTCCTTAAAACGATGAATAACGCATGCGAATTCATATTAATAAATTAGCACGCCACGGTCTGACTAGGGTTGCTCTCCGCGTGTCAAATTAGCGAATCCTCCACGCTCTCATTTCCCACTGCCGTCATCGCCAGCCCCTCTCCTCGTGTTCGTTGCCAAGGCGCAGTGTTCCATTCCCTCGATCTCGATTACACAGAGTGGCAACAAGACCGGCTGGCCACACATAACCAGCGGATGCACCGTCGCACAGGCCACGGGTATTTGAGCGCAGCGCGATGGATCTGACGCTGAAATCGATATCGTCACCACACAACGTCCAACGCGTTCTCCTTCGCGATAGACGGAAGTAGCGACCGCTGATGGATTCGAGGTCGCAGCCTCCCAGAGACCCGCTCATGCACATGCCGACTATGACACCACCCTCCATCCCCACGTTTAATTCTCTAAAACTCTTTTTTCGGCCGAAATTGATATTGTGTTAAACAGCGTGTTCCCATCTCAATATCATCTGCTTTGTTGGCGCTTCTTTATTAAATATTTCACGAACATCCTCTCAAACATCTTTCACACTTTTGTTTCCTGGGCGCGCGATCGTCCGGGAGCCCATAGGCTCACTGCAAGCCATTGTTGAATCCTACATGAACTCGTATCATCTCTCATCTTATCTCATTGTCAGAAACCGCTTAGTCCTGTACTGGGTGGCAGTGAGTCGGAGCCTATCCTGTTAGACACAGGGCGCAAGGCAGGGATACACTCACGATGGGACGCCAGTCCAGCACCGGGCACTGCGGGAAATTTAGTCTACGAGCCAATTAACCTATGCAGCGGCATGTTTTTTCAACTGTGGGCGGAAACCGGAGTGCCCGGCGAAAACCCACGCAGACACGGGGAGAACATGCAAACTCCACACAGAAAGGCACCCGAGCCGAGATTCGAACCCGGGACCTTCTTGCTGTGAGGTGACAGCGCTACCCACTGGGCCACCGTGCCGCCCCTGAACTCGTATCAGTCATCTGAAATGCACAAGGCTTACTTTTATCAGTAATGAATGAGCAAAGAAAACATGAAAAATGTCAATTAAATGCGGGTCACAAGACATCTTAACCACCCTGTATATTATTTGAATTAAAAAATATATATATATATATCTCCAAAGCGCGACTGATTATAATGAGACGTGATTAACAAGTGAAGAGAGATGGATAAATGTTTATTATTATGCATAAAAATGCCAAGTGAGCATGTAAGCTCTTTACGGGGTTCCTACATCGCAACAAACACGAGAGTTACAAAAGAAAGAAAATAACAAAATAACAAATTAACCCAACAAAATAAAAACCACGAAAACATTTACACACAGCATTACACATAATTAACCAAATAAATAAAAACACAGTTAAGCCTTGCAATGGTTAAGAGGCAGATAATCCAGTAACGCTCTGCAGAGACAGCGGGCACCGAAGAAGGCCTCTCACAGTGATAGATTTATACGTGCGGGCTTTACATCTTGGTTCTCACGCGTGTAACTACTAACAGTGGAATACGTCTTTGATTGTTGTACGTAGTGGACTGGACGTGCTGGCTCCAGTAACGCTGCACATAACCTCGCCACACACGCGCGCGCTTCACAGTACTCATTGTTGGTACCCGCTTCATCCTGCACAGGGTCACGGCGAGCCGGAGCATATCCCGACAGACACGGAGCGCAAGGCAGGGCTATACCCGTGATAGGACGCCAGTACATTGCAATGCACAAGAGGCAATTAATCAAGGGAGCATGCCTTCGGATTATGGGAGGAAATCAGGGTACCCGGCGAAACCCCACGCGGACACGGGGAGAACATGAATACACCAGACGGAAAGGCACTCGGAACCTTGCGCTGCGATGGTAGCGTCTCACTGCGCCCCCACGCTGCCGTCCAGTACTTTGCTCGAGCTCTGCAGATATAAACACGCAATGCTAATTCGGAGAAGTTCTTTATTCTCTCTCTCATTATGAATTGAATCCCAGAAAGCGCCATGGTTACGACTTAACAACAATCATTGTGACCTCGCGACATTAACAGCGACGTTTAGCGTTGAGATGCAAAACGAAGTTAATATAATGCCTTCACAAAAAATCGCACAATAAACGTGCATGTATTATTTATAGGACTCATGTAATTCGCATGAATAATTAACGCGTTTTAGTTGTGCTGTGACCACACACACCGACATGCCCCGGCAAAGTCATTCATTCTCACGTCCAGCGCTCCCCCGGATATTTGAGGACCGCTCCAGTGTCACACGGACCGAGGGGGGGGGGCGTTGCGGGGGCGATGGGCACCATGGCACGAAGCGCCATCAGAGCCGTGCCAGTCGACGCAATGAATGAAGGACTCCTTTCTTGCCGCATATTATTACACAGCCCGCCGGCAAGGGTGAATGCGGACCGTGACGCGCCGCCTCGCACCCCCCGCGAGTGGCACACGGACGGCTCATAGCAACAGGGACCTGCCTTCTCCAAACAGCGCTGGGAGCGACACAAAAGTGCCGGGTTCCGTGCACTCGGTGCGGCTTCGGAGTCACGCCTCTGCGGGTCTTGCACGGGCGAGGGGAGCTCGGCGGGTGAGTACGGTGAGAGGCTCCGTGTGGAGGGAATATACTCTTGGAGTTTCAGGTCTTTACAAACAAAGCGTCTCAACGCATTCGTCTCAACACGTCGACTTTGGGCAATAAAAGTTCTTCATAGCTCTCTGCCACGAAGAAAGGCCATTACCCAAAACGTCGATTATTAAATATGCTTCAGAGCTGTGCTACTGACGACGGTATACATTGAATGTTGTTTATGGTTTAGCATCACTGCCAAAGCCGTCTCACAATGTTTGGTCTCCACTATTACAGCCGAGGTTTATCAACCCGTGCACTTAGCAACTAAGACTGGGGGATTTGCGGCAGTGGGGATTGGTGGCATTTGGGCGCCACCTTCAACGTTGCTGAGGGCTCAGCGTGTCCGTCCTCTGGACGTACGCGCTTCACCACCTGACCCAACGCGTGACCCCTGCGGTGGCGCTCAGATTAGAGAGAGTGGATGGAGCTGCTGGACGCCACCAACACGGCCACGTACATGCGCTCGCGAGCGGCCGCGTCGGGCCCTTTCCTGCCCTGCATCAGCACCATGCGGGCCAGTTACCGACACCCGGCCGGGTGGGTCGCCGCACCAGCACGCTCACACCTACTCCTACCGTCGCGCCTGCACTCAACTACGCATCGGCTCAATGGACAAATATTCCTCGTGTAGACTTAACAGGTTGCGGAGTGAAGCGATGTTAGCGAGTACCTCTGAAGGCCAGCACGACACAAGAGGGGGTGGGTGGTCAGCACCACGCCTAAACACTTTTGTTTCCTGAGTGGCAATATTTACACACTTAACCAGGTACTCATTTGAGGCGGATTCGACCTAGGGGAGGCCCACGACCAGTTCAGAAAATGTTCACTGGTGTTGGTCGCGAGAGGCAATTGAGCAGGGTTCTTAGCACGGCGCGCTCACCACTGCACCCACCGTGTAATTACACACCTGCTCGATAATCACATCTGCATTCACCTATAACACTGCACACTTGTGAGCCCATGACACCTGCGCATACCTGTACAACTTTCCACCTGCACACACCCACTCGTCACTAACGTACACCACTACCCCGTCAAAACTGCACACACCTATGCTACTACACAACCACGTACGTTCAGACCCATTTTGTACTACACACACATACATGCACACCCCCACAACCGCGCTCCCACACACCCATACGTACACACCCGTACACAACTACAGTAGTTGACTGCACCCTCGCGTACAGTAGAGAAAATGTAATTGGGAAATTAAGTGGAAGAAATACGTTTCAAAATTTGTAGGAGATGCTCTAAGTTGGGATATTTGATAAGTGATAACTTACTAAAGCTGTCCTTTCGGGATAACCGTGTCGAGCGCTCTTTCTCGCTCTTTTGTGACGTTTCGCCTCCCACACTGAAGGCATCTTCAAAGCTCTGCAGGCGTGCTGTCACTGAGTCGGTCACAGCGCAACTCTAGATGACGAAGGAGGAGGAGTGCTCGACGCGGCTGTCCCGAGAGAACAGCTTTGGAGAGCAATCATCATGCATCGAGCCGTGAAAATCTACATCCGCGCATTTGATAAATGAATGCATTATAGGAGAAACAACATACAATCGTTATCCGGAGGAGCGAGATGTACCCTGGAGATAATGAGCTCACGTAGGAGAAATGTATGCAGACGGGTTGTGACAGATCGGGTAGATGTTGTTCTCTGACGAACCAAAGGAGAGCAAGAGCCAGGAACGAGGTGCGTTCACAATCAAGGCGATGGAACGTGTAGGTAATGTCTGCACTCTATCATAGACGGTTCAGGTGCAAGGGCTCATTTCCATCAGGCGACATATTCATGTGACGGTGTGGGTGCAGAACAGTGGCGCAGTGGCTGGCTCACTGCCCAGTCATCCGAGTTCGATTCCCAGTATCGGCAAACATCGGCGGCAAGCTATAACATGATCTCTCAACAATTAACCCGCAGCTCACTTCAACGCACTAACACGCGTGTCAGTATAGTCCTGTACAGCGTAGAGAACGAAAGACGTTCATCCAGCAGTGGATTCACAAGGGTTTTCAAGTCCTGCCACGGCAGTCATGGATTGTGACATTTTATTATTTTAGTCTATTAGCAGAGTACCCGCAAAACGTGCGGTCTTGTTCTAAGTATTTAACACGTTCTTCCGACGTCATTATGAAGGGAGAAGGGTGCTTAACAAGGTTCATATGATTCGCCATGCAAAAAGTGGAAATTTAAAGCTGAAATAGTGATAACGTTTCCGGAGACTAACCATCCATAGTGCAGATTTAAAGACCCCCCCCCCGTAGAGCCTTAACCGACTGTCGGGACAAGTGCCGTTAGCGAGCTCCGATGAAGGTCGACACGGCACACTAGAAGGTGCATTGACCAACTCGACGCCAGGCCGCCTTTGTCTCTCTAGCGACTATGTTCATACACAGCACTATGTACTCATTTGAGGCTGAGTCGACCTAGGGAATGCCCAGGACCAATTCAGAAAATCGTCGCTGTTGTTGACCGTGCGCGAGATACACACACACACAGAGAAACACTCGCTGCTTTCCGCGCGTCTCCCGCAGCTACAACCCGTGCGTGCACTGGTGCCCCGCCAACCCGCGCCGCGCGTCGCTCTCGAGCGCCTCCGCGATCGGCACCGTCGCTCGGGTCGCCACGGCCCCGATACAGCGGCAGCAGCAACCGCGCATGCCGCCGCTCGCCTCTGCGGGAGGCTCCTGTGGCAGCCGCACTGCGCTTCTCCTATCGACGCGCTTCACACCGCTCGAGTGGCAGCGCGCCAACCAGGGCCACTACTCCCGTTCCGAGCTGTCGCGCCACGACGCGGAAAGGTTGCGCCACGACACGGTGCGGATGCTGCGCGATGCCGAACAGACGACGCGCCGCGTGCAGGCGGAGAGCAGCCGGGGCCTCGGAGAGCGCGTCGGGGACATCGCGTTCTGGCGTGGCGAGCTCAGCCACGAGATGCAGCGCAGTGTGGCCGAGATGAACGCTTTGGGCGACATGAAGAAGCGCGTGGAACGGGCGCTCGCCGAGACTGAGGGGCCCATGCAGGTGCCGCACACTCACACCCACGGGGGGGGGCGGCGGGGCGGACGGGGGTGGCAGTAGGGGATGGGGGTTGGGTACACTCTGCCACGCACGTCTCGCTAGCAAGATGGCATGCCCTACCTGGGACATTCCCATAACACCTACGCCCGTCTGCCCCCTGATGACACCAGCACACGCCCACGCTATGAAACACATGAATATCAGCCACATCTGTGCGCAACTGCATGCCAATGGGAAATTGAAGTCATTTCCATATCGATTTTTTGCATTTGGAATCGATTGAGAGAAGGAATGGATGCAAATAGAATGTAAATGTTTGAACGCATAATTTGTCTGCCCCAGTGAGATGCAAGCTTCAGCATTTTCATTCTCAGACACACACTTCCAACCCTATTTATACAGGAACATCCAGATGAACACAACCTCTATCCTCCGTCCAACCGCCTCCTCCCTACCTAGCAACACCAAAATCAGTGAATTGACGAACGGACCATTGCACACAGAGCTGCACGTCGGTGACAGCCGCTCACAACTATGCTCCCAAACCTACTCACAACTGCACTGCTACAAACATAAAGATACCCATATATCCTTAACCGTGCTGGAAGCAAGCACTTATGAAGACTTACACGGAATCCGACGGGGTAGGTGGCCAGCACCTCGCCCGGCCGGCGCCTTTATCTCCCAAGCAGCAATGTTTACACACCGCAACAGGTACTCATTTGAAACTGAGTCGACCTACGGGAGGCCCAGAATCGGTTTAGAAAATCGTCACTGATATTGGCAAAAAAGATGTTTGCCGCGTTAAGACCTTGACACTTATATTATATCTAGACATGTAAAACCCTTTTATCGTGTGACACCATCTGTGTACTGCCAAAGGGGTACGCATAGATATAACAGTTTGACCCGGACTACTAATGCATTTATACTTGCGTTGCCCTGAGCTGTAAAGAAAGCCGCCTCTGGTGTGAGCCAATCAGGTTCAAGGACAACGCACACATTAGCAAAGCATTTTGTTCGCAACATTTGCCAAAAGGGTGTGGGGTTTTTTTTACTTGACACTTGTAAAATATGTCTATGTAGTGTTTAAAATTCTTAACCCTTGCATTATTACCAGAAATTATAAAACTACCAGTACACACGCATACCCACTAGTACACACCCGTAGCCACTAGTATTTTACATGTTGTTCTGCAACGATGTGTACATTAAAAAAAAACCCAAAAAGTTTATTGTTGCTTATTTTCCGTTCTGGTGCCGTTATTGTTGACGCGCCGTTCTCTCCGCAGCTATGTGCAGCGCTTTGTGAGCCTCGTGTGAAAAGCGCTCTACACATGCAATGATTATTATTATTACACACCCATTCCCACCAATACACACCAATACCCACTAATACACACGCATTCCCACGAGTACACACCCATGTCCACCAGTACACACGCATACCCACCGGTACACACATACCCACCGGGACAAACGCATACCCACCAGCACACACAAATATCCACCCGTACACACGCATACCAGCGCTTTGTGACCCTCGAGTGAAAAGCGCTCTTTAAATGCAATTATTATTATTATACCCACCAGTACGCACATACCCACATTAAAAAACGCATACCCACCAGTGCGCACACATACCTACCAGTGCACACACATACCCACCAGTATGCACTCTGCCTCGCACCTGCGGGCGCACACAGCTGTGCCCGTCTCACACCGCGAAGCTCACACGTGCCCCGCCCCCGCCTCCAGGTTTGCAAGGAGTGTCTCTACAACCGCGAGAAGCGCATGGGCATGGACCTGGTGCACGATGAGGTGGAGAAACAGCTGCTGCAGGTCACCCCCAACTCCGCCCTCAACCACACTAACACCTGGGTTCCGCTCACTCACCCGCTGCCCACGTTTGCTCACTCACTGGACCGAGACCTCACTCATTCACTGACAGGTTTCATTCACCCATGTCCCATAACTCAATCACCCAACCAATCAATCACTGATAGGTCTCGGAGTTCACCCATGGGTTTAACGCCTCACTCACTCACTCACCCAGTCACTCTTTCGCGTCTCCCATATTTCACCCACTCGATACCAGTCCCATTCATTCGCTCCACAAACCCACACCGTACTCGTTCACCAACTGATTACTCCTGTGCTGCATTCGCCCACTAGTGAGTCAGTGCTACCCAGCTCGGCCTTCGGGTGTCACTGGTGACAGAGCACCCCTCGCGCACAGCAGCGTCCCCCACGCCTCGAGCCGAGCCTGTTGTGCTGTGTGCGCGGCCCCGTGTGCGCGCGTCAGGAGGTAGACGTGGTGCGGAGATCACAGGAGCAGATGCGAAACAAGCTGAACAAGATTAACGCTCAGCTCGTGTAAGTCACCTCCACCTCGCCGCGGCGACACAGTGAGAGGCGCGGAATCACTCCTCGTGTCCAGGGCACAGCTTTGGGAACGCATCCGAGTCCGCGTGCCCTTTACAGCGGGGGAGGGGGTGTAGACGTCCTCCCCCTAAAATGTTGAGATTATGAGAAAACCCATGTCCTGCATTCCTGTGAACTCTAAAATAAACATCTGCATTTAAGGCCATGAAATCCCGATAGGTTCACTCAGGGAGCAGCGTTCTTGTGAGTTCTCGCTCAATCTCACCCGTGATGATGGCACATTGAGCCACGAACACCTCTATCAGTACGGTGAGTGCCTCCCACTGCGTCTCCACCCCGATCCATCTCCATCGTCTCCATCGGCAGCACTGCCTTACAGCAGTTCCGCACGAACGACTGGGTTCGATTCCGGCTCGGGCACCACTCTGTGTGGAATTTGCATGTGCTCCCCGTATCCGCGTGGGTTTTCGCTGTGTACTCGGATTTCCTCGCAAAGTCAACACAAATGCTGCCCAGGTTTATTGTCAAGACCAAATTGCCCCCGGTGACATGAGGTGTTGTAACTTCTTACCCCTTCCCGCTGGAGCTACATAGCTCAGCAGTACCTTCTTAAACGGAAACTGACTGATCCCCTCTCCGTCGTCTCTGTCTCCGCCGGATATCGTGAGCTCAGTGCGAGCAGGGCCGCCTACCACGAGCTGGAGCGCGACGCAAGTGACAAGCACAACGCGCTGCGCATCGACGAGAAGTGCCAGCACCTGGGGAACGCCTCGGAGGGGATCAGCTTCTTCCGAGGGGTCGAGCAGCTGGACCCCGCGTAAGCGCAGGCGGCGTCGCCACACGAGGGTGCACGGGGGTTGGGGGGAGGAGGAAAGCGAGCGCCACTCTCGGCTCCTTCATAGCGGAGCCGCACAGAGGGTCTTGCAGTGCCCTGGGGCAGAATGCCTCGTAGTGATCGCCTCGTATTCTCTTTGCTGCCAAGCAAGCCAGGCCCGTTGTGAGGGGTCTCGTTTGTGTGAGGCGGCGCCCCCTCCCCCCACCCGGCCTCTGGCAGGCCCTGCTTGGTAGACAGGTGGGCTTTGAGAGAAGTACTGAACCCATCGACGGAACATCCCCAGGTCCGGAAATGACCGCCGCGTGACTCCAAGCGCAGAGTGATGATCCAACACCATTGAGAAGTCCTGGTGCAATGGCGCTCGGCCGATTGTTTTTACTTAGAGATGTCAAGCGCAAAAGGTTGATGTAGGTCTGAGACCTGTCAGCAATGACTGCAGAATGGAAACATCACGGTAATTTGGTTCTCCACTTCATTCTGACAAATATCTGCTGCGACAATGATTATTCAGCTCGACTGCCTTGTAATGAACATTACTCCCTGTATTATTATTTCTTCTCAACAACGTTGATATCACCAAAGTTGTTGAGAAGCACCTTGACACGTTTCTGCCTGTAATCATCATTATTATTAACGACTTGGCAGAAGGCCTTATCCAGGGCGATTGTAAAATCAACACGCGTGAACAATTTAAAAATAGAAATGGCATTCATCATCTTGCCGTGGAGGCGGCGTGGTGGCGCTGTAAGTAGTGCTGCTGCCTTAGAACAAGAAGGTCCGGGGTTCGATTGCCGGCTCGAGTCCCTTTCTGTGTGGAGTTTTCGCAGGGTACGCCGGTTTCCTCCCACCGTCCAAAGACACGCTGTTACCGAGGTTAATTGTACTGATGAATATGTTTTCCCCCCCAAAAGTGCCCTCGATGTACTGGCTAGAGTATAGCCTCGCCTTGCGCTCTGTGTCTGCGCGAAATTGTATGAAATTAAGCGAGTAATGATACTGAACTAAACATCTCCGTGTGGTGTGTGGCACGATCGAGGGCAGCGACCACGCACTGTGCCCAGTGACCTCGCAGACCGCGTACGTGGCAGTCGGGTGAGTTTTCATTCCGCGCGCTCTCCCAGGATTTCCGTGCCCGAGTCTTGGGCCAAGTTCACGGAGGGGAACATCGTGCGGTCTCAATGCGAGCGCGCCGCCTCATCCAAGCTACGGGAGGACGTGGAGGCCGCGCTGGAGGCCACCTCCACCAACATGTGGCAGCAGTTCAACTCCGTCAACGTGGCCTTCACGAACCGCATCTCCGAGACGGCAGAGACCAAAAATAAGCTGCAGACGCACCTGGCAAAGGTACAGCACCTGCAGCAGGCTTTCCAAAAAACTAAAGTTGCAAAACAGAGAAAAGACTCTTTACCCTTCCTGGCAATGATGCATATGTTAATATGTTCAAATACCAAATAGACACCTTGTACAAGGCATCATGTTTGCAATAACCGCAAATGCTTGTGGTAATACATGCAAACTATATGTTGTTTCAAAGTGATGACAAAGACAGAGGATACGGCTATCCCAAAAGAGCAGCTCTTATTAGCAACGATATAGAATATGCACGGAGAGCCTGAGTTCTTTGTCACTCATCTAGAATGCCCTGTCAAAATCCGGAATTTTGACTCTCTTTGTGCTACTGTGTATATTCTCCCATTCGCATGGATAAAGATGCGCTTACACTAAACACTAACCAGAGCGCAACATGTTTATCATCAACAGACCATGCAGGAGATCTTCCAGACGGAGGTACTCATTGAAAACGTCCAGAGAGCCATTCAGGAGAAGCAGGCGCCGCTGAAGGTGGCACAAACGCGTCTGGAAGAGCGCATCCGCCGACCCAACGTGGAGCTGTGTCGTGACACCGCACACGTGAAGTGAGAGCCTGGCTCACCCGACAGGAGAGTCACACTGACCCTACAGGAGAGACACACTGACCCTACAGGAGAGACACACTGACCCTACAGGAGAGACACACTGACCCTACAGGAGAGACACACTGACCCTACAGGAGAGACATACTGACCGCTGAGGAGATACGCACTGACCCTACAGGAGAGACATACTGACCCTACAGGAGAGACGCACTGACCCTATAGAGAGTCACACTGACCCTATAGGGGACTCACACTGACCCTACAGAAGAGTCACACTGACCCCACAGGAGAGACACACTGACCCTACAGGAGAGACATGCTGACCGCTGAGGAGAGACACACTGACCCTACAGGAGAGACATACTGACCCTACAGGAGAGACACAATGACCACTCAGAAGAGTCACACTGACCCTACAGGAGAGACCATGACCTTAGAGGATAGTTACACTGACCCTACAAGAGAGTCACACTGACCACTCAGGAGAGACACACTGACCCAACAGGAGAGACACACGGACCCCACAGGAGAGACACACTGACCCTACAGGGGAGTCACACTGACCCTACAAGTCAAGGTGCTCTTCTCTTCATGACTGGAAGGCAATCTGCGTAATGAACAACAACGCTCTCCTCACAGCGCGCGGAGTCACCCTGGTTCGGAGCTCTGCACTGAAGCTCTCCTCCGAACTCGCGCGTCCGCCCGTACCACACAGAGCGCTGTCGCACATCCTGATCAGATTTCACGTCGCGACGCCTCCTGTAAACAAGGAGCCCGATCGCGGCAACAGGGAACGCGCGTAGTTATCAAATGCCTCGCCTGCAGTGCGGTGGTCACATAGCATAGCACGGTGGCAGTCTCGCTTCACTGCTGTCTCTCAGCATGGCACCTCTGTGTGCTGTTAATTCGAATTACGTCGGACTTCCTTGTTAAGCTAATCAATCGATTCTCAATCATTTTACAAACATGGTACCAGGGATTTATCCGTGCCCATATTCGCTCTGGGAGCTGCGCGGTGGTGCGCTGGTCAGCACGCTGCACTAGCAATACAGAGGTCACCGCTTCAATTCCTAGCCTTAAATCCCCCCGTCCGTGCCACCGAGCCATACACACAGCTACACCACGGCTGGTCGATCGACAGTCGCACGTGCTTGGGTAAGCTTTGTGTATGCCAACCTATCCAACACATTCGGTCACCATGGAAGAGTAGGCTAAATTTCTCTATCATTCAAGTTCTGCTCCAGGCGATTAGATTCCCGACTTTCGATAGGTAACAGAGCATTTTCGCGCGCCCACACTCTGGAGCTTTCCTTCCATTGGAAATTCGATCAACTGAGTCCCTGGGTATCTTCAAAATCCGTCTCAAGGCTCACTCGTTCCGTAAGGCATTGAAGTTCTCTGACTAGAGCTGTTGATGCTTCTCACTGCCTTGTGCTTGGATCAGGAGCGCTTCTGCCTTCCTTATTTGTTTAACACAATTTTTATTTATTATTTGAAGCAATTGAGATTCAGAAGACTAAAAGCATCATGAACCGAAAACAAGAAATGCGTATAAAACTTAGCCAATCCTGGAGGCCAGTTATTGAAGTCAGGAATGCAGGACATCAGAGAGGGATCGTCTAATTGTGTGAGGGGCATCTTTTCATGAGATGTAAATTGGGGGACTAGCCACAGACAAAGCAGGGAGGGGGAAATCACAGTTCCGGGGGTGGGAATAGGATATGGAAATTAGTGTCAAGGTGACTCAGAGACGGACTCACACAACAAAGGACACACGCATCACGACCACACTTATAAGGAGACGATAGAAGCCGCGCACGAACACTACGCCTGAGGATGCCTCCAACGTGTGAGGCGAAACGTCGCGAGGAGAGGAGAGAGAGCCATCGACGCGGCTGTCCCGAGAGAGGAGCTTTTCGAAGCAATCATCATTATTTGACGTCTTTCGTTGATTTTTCGTCATTATTTTACTTAATTGATCAACTCTGATGTTGTTGCTGACATGCCCTTCTCTCCACAGTTCTGTGCAGCGCTTTGTCACCCTGGGGTGAAAGGCGCTTTAGAAATGCAACTATCATTATTACTCCCTGTGGTAGAGACGCTGCGGCCTCTGGCTGCAAGCAAATGATTACACGACTACACCCTCGCCTTCTACCAGGGGTGATAATAACTTGCGTCTCCTGCAGGTGCAATCGTATCGCAGGCCCCTTTCCACATCTACTCGAATGCAGGGTTTCTCATTCTTTTCTATTCCAAGGCCCACTTGGCCCAATTGGGTCTGATCTCCACGGACCACTAGGCGGCGCTCACAGCGACCCACCGGTTGAGAATGCCGGCTCAGCTCAACGCTGCGGCCACTTTCCTACACCGTAGCAGACTGTGCCGGATTACTTTCGCCTCTGTCTTGCCAACTGGACTGCGGTCGCGGCGTCGCGTCTGCGACGACGCGCTAACGGCCGACGCCTTCGCTCGGCAGGCTGACGGGCGAGGTGCACGAGCTGCAGGAGACCATTGCCGCGCTCAAGCGGCGCAAGAATGAAGCCGAGGGGGCCCTGCAGGTGCTCGCGTCCACGCGTGCCGCGCTCGAGCACGACCTCGGCGTCAAGGCCAACTCGCTCTTCATCGACCGCGACAAGTGCATGGGCATGCGGCGCAACTTCCCCAGCACTCCCCGACTCATCGGCTACGTATGACGCGGGCGGCGATGTCTCGCGGCGGCTGCCGGTCGCCCCCCGTGCACGGGCGACGCGGAGCGACCCGCGCGGACCGGCGCGCGGCGCTCGCCGACCCGGCCGATGAGAGCGGTCGGGCTACCGATGGTTGAACGGTTTCACCGCGCGCGAGGTTTCCAAGGGAACCCGGCCGCTCGGTGAAATTTTGGAGGAAAAAATATATATATTGGTCGTAATTAATGTTTTTCCTTCGATGATCATCCGAGCGTGGTTGAGAGGTTTAAAAAAAAAGAGGTTTAAACATCGGCAGCCGAACCGAGAAAATCGATAAGAGTTGGTAAAATGTGCACGCGGTAATCTCACCACAGCGCAGAACCGCAGCACAACACCACACTATGGATCAGTAGCCACACCACAGGCACCAAAGCACAATAATAATATAAAAGGCGCAGGTTCTCCGGTTGACCCAAGCGAGCGAGAGATTCGGATGCGCTTGAGCGAGCGGCTGCTCCAGGTCGCAGGCCCTGACAGAGAGAGACGGCGTCATGCGAGGCTTCGAGAGTGAGCGATGATCGACGGCTTGTTGGAAAAACAACACCACACGAGAGAGCACCAACTACACCACATGACGAGACCACCACCAAGCTCTCAGCGAGCTACGTGGCCTCAAAGCCACGCACCACAGGAGATGTGCGGCTTCTCGTCCTTCAAGTGAACCGAAATCTTTTAATTATTAACCCATCACAGAGACGCCAACCCATCATGTGAACAGTGACCCATCACAGGAACGCTGACCCATTGCTCATGTGCACGCTAACTCATACACACTGACTAATTGCACAAACATTGATCCTACTTGCTAGCCAACCCTATGATTTTAAGCGGGTGGGCTGCCAGTTTGTCAACCCTTAAAACTGCATGACCGATGTTCGAACATGTTTTCTCGGTTGACCTTACAATGTTTGGTAAGGTTCGCGGCACGTGCTCACAAAAGCCCACGGGACGCAAGCGCGGTCACATTTCAAAAATTAGCTCGAAGCGGCAGCGTCGCGCAGTCGGTGAGTATTTGTTGCGGGAAATGTTCGCAGCTCGTTCATCACAAGCCTCGCAGCGCGGCAAGATTATCCCCCTCCCTGTGATTCTTACACGAGTTCAAGGAATTGATCTTCACGGCGAAGCTGTTGTCGCCGAGCCCCATCGTGCGCACGAGGAGCGGCTGCTGAGCGATGACAGTGGAAGCCCCACGTGTCATCAATAATCAGAAACCACAGATTGCGTTTGCACTCAACACCGCCGAATGTACCTTAACAACATGTGGTTATCAAGTACTAGATAACATTTTTGCACTGCAGGATTTTGAGAGCGATGTGTTGATTACCTGTTTAATAAAGGCAATGGCATGTGGACGTACGTTCCGAGTGGTGTGTTCAGTGAAACCGTCACACGATGAGTAGAATGCACACGTATGCTTTTCCCGGTTTCATGGTTTATTCCGTGAGCATCAAATACAAGTGGTGCTGTTTCCATGATGTCGAAGTACGCGGTGTTTCAAAGACAAGTGAACACACACACACACAAGGCAGCGTGGTTTCGCCAACGTAGCAAGAGGGCAGCAATAGGAGGAATAATGAAGTCATTACGCCGTGAGTACATTACCCGATCAACTACACCCATTACAGTGTTGTTCGTATGGACGTAAATTAAAGGCGTGCTTCAGCAAAGCATTGTTAAAGCAATTATGGTGATCGTTTGAAATGTGACAATTACGTTGATTTTCATTCAAAACACAAACACACGTGTTGTGCCCTTGCCAAGCAAACACAATCCAAACACCCAGTGCACGAAGCAATTCTCTTCGAGGACACGTACAGCCGTGTCCCGACATACACACACACACGGTTCTCTCTAAACCCAGCCGCAGCGAAATTGACGAAAATAGCTTTTTAACAAAATTCAAAAGGCCCTCCACGAGGGGAAAAGTGCACGTGAGGTGGAGTCGACCCACCCATTAACGCGGCGGGACCTCCCGAACCAGGTCCGACGCGCCGGGGTCCCAGGGCACACCCCGTGACGTAGTGGTGGCCACATAATTGGTGTCCTCCTCCACAAAACCCCCGCAACGGAGCCCGAAGCCCACACACCCGCGACCGCTGCCACCGCATCCCGTCTCCAGTCGCCACCCCGATTCCTCCCGCATAGGTGAGTCGCCCGCTAGATTTGAGCTACTTTTGCTGCTTCACTATTAGCGTGTTTTATTGATGAAGCATAAAGCACAGTGTGGTGATTGCGTGCCAACTCTGTTCCGTGTCGAGCGCTCCTACTCTCTGCTTCACGATATTTTTCTTCCCCGTTGTAACTTACAGTCAGAGAACAGATAAATAATCGGCCATGAGTTAAGCTACGAAGACCTACATCAGTACAAAGAAGAGTGCCCCTCAGATTGATTTTACATTTTTCGTATCGCTGTCTTTTGTATTTTTGTGAGAGTTGCTGGCAGGGGTGGAATAGGAGAACGCCATTCCCAGAGTGAAAATCCTAGGGGGAACACATTAGGCTTTCGTGGTCTTAAATTTGGATGACTATTTTACATCTTAGGAGTTACATAAATGCAGGAAATGCGTTATAGTGATACATTCAAATGTTCTGGGGGAGACTGATTTTTTTATAATTTACATTTTCTTCTAATTTCATCCCTAGTGGTTGGAATTGTAGCGACGTGGAGTTTTGCAACGTGATGTATGAAATTTTCTCTCCATAGCTGTTCAGTCCATAACTCTTCTCCATAGCTATGCCAAAATAAGCGCTAAGGAGAGCAATGCTTAATTGGTATTGCTTCGTGGAAACTATGCTCAAGAGCTGCTCTTTTGGGATAGCCACGTCGAGCGTTCCTCCTCTCTCCTTCAGAGAAGGATCATTCAATACGGCTACGCCCTGATAATCATATGTTGCTGAATGAGTAATTTCAAACATTGGCTTTGGTTTTTAATGTTATTGGAATTATTGTGGCTCACACAGAATTTGGTGTTTATCATAGATATATCTCTGCAATGTGTAAATGGCCAACTTGCCCTCAGGATGATATCCTCTGTTCAAACGTGGCTTCAGCACATCGAGAATTCACCCTTACAAAATGCGCCACATGTCTCAGTTTGTTGCTCTCACATGCTCGTGAGCAAATCAGTAGCGAAAATAGGGCACTACAATGCTGAACAAAGGTGTGGGGGACTGTCAGTAACTGTATGTAAGTTCAGTAGAGGGCGTTGTTGTTGGTGTTGTTTTCCACAGAGCACAGGACAATTCGCTACAGTCACAATGAAGAAGCTGATAATATTGGTGGCGCTCATCCACCTGCTGACATTGGCGCTACTCCTGGCCAGCACGTTAGACAATGTAGGTTTACGAGACTATATTCACGACCCGCGTGACTGGTGAGAGAAGGAGATTGTGTGCTTTTCGTGCCCGCCCCGTGATAACGCTCTAAATCAGAGATATGGTGAGGTGCTAAGCATGCTGCGCAGGTACTACTAAGAGTCTGGGTTCGATTCCGGGTCTCAGCCACCTGCGCTTCAACTAGGTCATCAGGTCTTGTGAGTTAGACCCATCCACAATGACTATACATAACAACCAACAAATAACGCTTTACTTTAATTAAATAACGCTTTGTTTTCACATTTAAATTGACTGAATTCCTGCTCAAACAATGACGCATATTCATTTCACAGGTTGTGACAAACGTTAAGCTCTCAGCGTTACAGGGATTTGGAAAGTACTGCCTCCCTACTGCCTGGGACAGCGGCCACTGAAAGAGATTATAGCCAAAACCATCGCAATGTCGTCCGTTATAATACTTTAATATAAAAAACAATCGCAATGTTTGTAAAACGCTCTCTGAACGGCTGCAGCGCAAAAACGGCTTTGCTGGTCGTCCTGAAACATTTGTCACAGTCACGTTTGCGACAGTAATATTTGCTTCCGAAATGTAGAGCCTGATCTGACTTCGAGAACTACCATCTGCCATACAAGCTTATTAACACAATTGCTTTGATTTGAACAGGTTCTTCTTTATTAAGTTAGAATTAAGATTCCGGTAGACATTCCCACAGTGTATCAACAGAACACAATCCTGTACCCTGCTTGATGCAGACATAACGCCATATGTGTGTCATCAACAGAGTTTTGTAAATTCAAACCTTAGTTTGTGGTTGACTCAGCCCATCATCATATGAGCTCCATAAAATGAGTACCACTTTGTGGGGATGTCACCAGTTTTCCTATGGAACTTTCGTTATAGTAATGAGGAATTTACACTACTTATTCAAGGCTGTAAACAGGAGTGAGCACTGCTCCAATGTTTATTTAATCAGAACATCACTTATTTGAGAGTCGAGCAGTGCTGTGGACACACTACAAACTTAGATAATGTTACAACAGGTTTTACCGTATCTGGCGATTATACAGGATCTTAACACCTGCATAATCGCCAGATACGGTAAAACCTGTTGTAATGTTATACGGTAAAACCTGTTGTAATCTTATATATATATGCTGGCAAAAAGTACCCATAGCGTTACATAATGTTGCTACATACCGATGTTAAAGACTAGCCTAACTCTGTACTGACGTCGGTTTCACAGCTCAATGTATAAGAATTGCTCCTAAGAGCTGCTCTTTCGAGATAGCCATGTAGAAGCAGAACGTCGCGGAGGAGGAATGCTCGATACGACTATTCCGAAAGAGCCGCTTTTAAAAGCAATTATCGAACCATATTATTCAAGTAAAATGAATTCGTGTGCACGTGCTTTAGGGCTGTGCATCCCAATATTGCATCGAGTTGATATCGAACCGGAAAAGCCTTCATCCAGCAATGTATTAATTATGGCTGTTATTGATGATTCGCATGCTCTTCTTTCAGAACTGGTATCAATACTACGGTCCCAATAACACACAAGTGTTGGGATTCCTTTGGCAACAATGCATCTACAGCTGGCGGGGCATCTGCTGCGTTGGGACCCAAGGCTGCTCCAACGGTAGGGGCGCAGAGGAGGCCGCCAGAGGAAACATTGAGACATCACTCGACCCTGCGCCCTATGCTGCGTGTCTCCAGGATGGTCCACATGTCTTGTGACCCCCATTTCATCGTCGTGAGAATGTTCATGGGCCAATAGGCTCACTATAAACAAGCTGGTAAATAATATGTGCACTCGTATCGACCATATAAATAGACGCGCATGGAGTCTTTAAAACAGAATGACTAAAATAAAAACATGTTATACGACAATTCAAAGGGGGTCACAAGACATGTAGACCACCCTATTTCGCGTCGGGAGAGCGGTGGTGCGGCGGTAAGGGCGCTGCGCTACGAACCCAGCGACCAGACTTCCATTCCCATTCACGGCCAACGCAATTGACGATAATTTGAACTAAGTCCGGGGCTTCTTCTAGGTCGACTCAGGCTTAACTGCGTACCTAGTATAGTGTATAATAAAATAGGATAAAAAAAATATTTTTTTAATGACCCGCTTTTACCGCACTCCAAAGTAGAAAATAAATGTTTTGAACACAAAATAAATCTATCTAGGGATACAGACTAGAAGCAGGTGGCCAAACACTGACAATATGTGACTTAAGATTGACTAATAATACAGTTATATTTACATTTTAAATATATTAGTCATAAACACGTGTTTATCTGTTTTGTAAAATGAACAACTATCAGTTATCACTTAATATCAATATGGTTTAAAGTTTTTCATTAAAGGAAAATATTAGTGTAGTCGGGCGACGCGGTGGCCCAGTGGTTAGCGCTGACGCCTCACAGCAAGAAGGTCCCGGGTTCGAATCTCTCGGCTCGGG
>JAZEWT010000002.1:35339834-35361707 GCA_036362905.1 Mordacia mordax | reverse complement strand
ATATTCATTTTTACGCTTGCTTGTTGCTTAGAAATAAACATCATCATACAGTTGCAAAGTCGTGGTGTGAGCTCTGTGGGAAGGTCGGCCATCACGTCACAGGAAGATCCGAGGTGTCGCAGTCTTAGGACCCGACAAAAGTACATGCAATATAATAAAGGACTGAGTTCTTGTAATGAGCATGCAAAGCTTATGGGCATGGGAAAAATACAGCATATCTCACATTAATGCACATAACTAAAAATACACCACATTCATTGAACATGTGAATATAAAATAAACAATTATTTTTATGGGTAACTATAGTACCTGCTCTTGGAGTGGTATGAGTTGGAACCGATGTTCTGATTTGTACACTTGGTGAAATCCCTGTGGAACTCGTGCCTGTAAATCTCAAGGTGGGGTTCCTGTTTGCAACAGGAGATTGCATGGCCACCGAAGGACGACCTGCCCCAGCATGTGGCAGCTGTGTGCCGGGCGAATACGTGGTAATGGAGGTCGACGATGGCAGACGGGATAGCATGGCTGAAAGAGTGATGGACTGTGCCGAGTGAGCATTGGATGAGATGTGGTTTTGACTTGCCGCACCGACTGGAGGAGTCCGTGCAATGCTTGATGGAGGAGCCACAGAAACTGACGGCACAGCGGGGGGTAGCTGCCCAACAGAAGACAGAGCAGCCGTTGCCTGGCGGGGCGGCGTGAAGTGTGACCGCACAATCGGCCGCACCCTCTCCTCCCCAGGTACGCTGCCCGAAGCCAGCACGACATCCGATGGTGGGATTGCCCGACCCCTCTCATCCCCAGACACGGTACTTGAGGATGTCTGGGTGACGGAAGATGGTGCTGTACGGGCTCTCTCATCCCTGGACAACGAGCCAGCGACCGGCTGGACAGCAGATGGCATGGCCGGTCGCACCCTCTGCGGAGAGCCCCCTACCGCAGCGCCAGAGGAGAGCCCAGGCGGAGCTTTAAACACAACCACACAAGAGAAAAAACAATAAACAAACAACACTTTGCATTGAAAAATAATTAATACCGTATAGCAAAAGTATAATTCAATTAAAAATCTAAACAATGTTTTACTTACCACCATTAAGGTTGCTCCCAGCAGATGACACAGGAGTACTTCTTGGGATCCCAGGTTTGCTCTGCACTCTGTTGGCCACAGCCCTTAAATTGTCAATCATTTCTCTAACAGTAACCCTGCAGATTAAAAAGATTTACTTGATAAAAACAATGTGCATGTGTCATAAGTGTACCAAGAATATTGCTTTACCATTACCAAAGAGGGGGCGGCACGGTCGTCTAATGAATAGCACTTTCACCTAACAGCAAAAAGGACCCGGGTTTGATTACCGGCTGGGGTGCTTTTTGTGCAGTTTGCATGTTCTCTCCATGTCTGCATGGGTTTTAGCCAGGTACTCCGGTTTCCGCCCACCATTAAAGACACGATTCTGCCTAGGTTAACTGGCCTGCTGAGTAAATTGCCCCCATAAAGTGTACCCTGTGATGTACTGCCATTACATCCTGGGTATAGGTTTATCTTAGGCCTACTCTCTGCCAGGATAGGCTCTGGCCCCCACGACCTTGTATAGAATTAAGTGGGTAATGATAATGATGATGACCACCTAAGATAATGTAAATACGGGTTTTCTCTCACTATATGCCATTATTTGACTTTCAATTGAACTGCTTTGGTGTTGTTGCTGAGATGCCGTTCTCTCCACAGCTCTGTGCAGCGCTTTTTGACCCTTGGGTGAAAGGAGCTCTAGCAGGGCTTTTATTATTATTTTATGGGGTAGAATGGTTATAATAAAGTGGTGCACAAAATAAAATCTAAAGCGAAGCAATCTATACGGTAAACTCTCGCTATTCACGGGTTCCCAATTCCCTGATTAGTCTATTTGCGGATTGCAAGAATGCATACAACTATGGCTATGCGTGGATGCGTCTCCATATTCCGAGTCGTTGTATGTACCATGCTGTACTCTACACCACAGAAACATGTGCGGGGAACGCCACGTGGCACAAATGCATCTACTGTACAAGAATGTAAATGGCTCATAAAAAGTCATTTGTGGTTGGGTCACGTAATATATAAGTATTGTGAACCCGCCTCCACACAAAACACAGCCGATTCATCAGGAACCTAATGAAGCCGACAGCGATTGATGATTGCTTTGAAAAGCTGCTCTCTCGGGACAGCCGTGTCGTTCGCCTCTTCTCCCCGTCTCACGACGTTTCACCTCACACGTTAGGGGGCATCCTCAGGCGCAGGGCCGCTAACGTGTGAGGAGAAACGTCGTGAGGAGGGGAGAAGAAGCGAACGACGCGGCTGTCCCGAGAGAGCAACTTTTCGAAGCAATCATCATGCATCGAGCCGTGAAAACCTACATCATTACACTGGTAGCGATTATAAGTGAAATATAGAATCTCCACTGTAAATGTTGTGGGTTTTCTCTCCAACGCACCGGTGTTCTGAAGTAATAACGATTTGGCACGTTCTGTTCAAGTGACAAACTTTAATAATTGGCTGTTGGGTGGGGGCAGGTATATGACATTTTTACGTGGCCTAGCCCAAAACACGTTGTCATATATAATAGTGGTTGCAAAACCCTTCACGTTAAAATTAACTTTAAGTGTTGATGCAGTCCTTTATCCACTTCATTTATGAGGACTCGTGGCATATTTAGCAGCCTAAACTCGACTATTAATGGCAGATATATCCACATGACAATGAAAGTTAATTGTGTATGGCCAGCACGAAGCGATACTGCGAGACCAAGTGGTGGCTGCGTGTAGCGAAGCACTGCGCGTAGTCACTAAAACCACAACACACGAGACAGCTACTTGTGGAGCAATACACAGAGTACACACTATTTTGTCCCAAATGGATTTTGGATATGTTAGCCGCGTACATGTTAAATCTCACAAAGAGAACCCGCATTCACTTAGGATGTTCAACATTCCCATAGCTGGTGCCAAGCATTTCCATAGAATAACAAATCTGACTATTGGCAAAGTTATTCATTCAGGAGGTAATGAAATTTCCATCCTTCCAATTGAGTCAAGTGCTCTAACTGCAATGATAATCGTGTAAGCTATATTATCAAAATTCTTCACTCGACGTAAAGAACATACCCCTTGTTCTTGAGGTGCTGGTTGTTAGGATTGGAGCTGGGAGATGATGTGGTGGTGATCATCGAAGTATGGGATTGACTAGCAAGTGCATCACTTGATGCCTGTAAATCAAAGCAGGGGTCAACAACGATCAACCCAAAAAAATCAAACAATACCAACACCTGACACCAACCAACCACACTTAAGAAAACCTTAACCTTTTAATGTCTTCTGGAGCTGATACTATGAACTACCCATTGGGGTGAAAAGGTCACAGCTACTTCAGAAACAGCATATGGCATCCACGTGTCCATAAACATGATTAACACATGAGTGCAGCTGTGTTCAGGTGCTCTGATGTGCTGACTCACATGCATGTATCCTTACTTAGGACTACATGTAAAACAGTGTTTATCTGATGTTAGATGGTGGAAATGTTTTATTTTCACTTAATAACGGCAATGCTAATCAGAGTGGTGAAGACATTAACTCTTAAGCAGCCTGCTGAGATTTTATAGTCATTGTGGTATCTAGATATCTCTTCATCCTACAAGCTATATTTGCCCTTGCATACAACTGCAATGGCACATACCCATCCATTACATGATTTTTAAAGATGGCTTGCATAAAACCGAGCCAGAGTGACAGCTGAATTAACTTAACATGTGAGTTTAAAAGTACAATGTGTTATTTACCTCATTTACATAAACTGCAAATCATCTTTAAAATGACTGGCCATTCATTTAAATGGATGGTGTGACCTAGGTGTTCTCTAACAAGCATAACTCAGATTGGCTGCTTATTAAGTAAATTTACCAAATTAAGTCCAGAACCAAGTTGTTACACACGAGAAACCTATTTAACTACAGGCGACTACTTCTATGAAAACACATGGCCTTAGCTATGCAAGATCAGTGCTTTGATCTCTGAGTCACCCACTCTTCATGAGAAGTCCTTTTTGTGGAGACAGTGTAAGAGATGAATTTTAATCTTACCTCTTGAGTTTTTGGTGTTTCAAGATGTTTTCCCACAATTTGCACAGCCAAGGACAGCATTTTCTCAAGGCACAGCAGTTGAGACTACGAACAAAAGTAGCAAATACTTGTGAAACCGAGGATTGAATATTACACAGCAAAATGAACTTATCACTACGTATATAACTCACAGTACCAGTAACGTTAAACACCAAACATAATGCTATCAACACAAAACATTTCTAGCATTTTTAGTAATGCTAGTAAATAAATGGATTTTCACAACTGAGTTCCACAATTTAATTCAAGTGTTTAAGTGCATCAAGTATCACGATTAAAATATGTTTTATACTCCACATAAGCCGGATGTAACGTTATTTCATTAATTTGTCATATCTAACATTTCATTAATATCGTGGACAATGGTTCATTATAGAAAACACTTGTACAAATCCAGCAAGTTCACACCATTTGGCTGGCTTATATATAATGCATTGTAATTTCAGTTTTCTGAGACTTCCATCCATAATTTTCATTACTGTGATAGAGAGCGAATGGGCCAGTAAATCCTAAAAATAGTTTTGTCAATAGAGTAAAATCCTGGCCAACCTCAATTTGCAATTAGCCAGACAAATGTTGGTCAAATAATACAATTATGTGCAGTCTCTAGCGCCAACTAGAGCACTTGGCTTGCAATGCACACAACCTGTCTCGCAGTGGCCCGGACTATTTCTTTGTCTTTGTTTTCACTCCGAGAGAGTTTTTTGCTTTATAAATATTCTTTTGTTTGTGTAGTTTTTAGTAAACATTCCAGAGGGCATCGGCACACATCATACTGTACAGCGAAAATTGGGCAGCATGACGGTGCATTGAGTGGTGTTGCCGCTTACAAAGGTCCGGAGTTCATTTCCAGGCCTTTCTTTGAGGGGGTTTTCATGTTCTTCCTATGTCCGCGTGGATTTTTTTACCAGGTAGTCCAGTTTCCTCCCAGAGGCCAAATACACGCTACATAAGTTAACTGCCCTGACAATTTCCCCCAATGCCCCATGATGGAGTGGTATGCCATCATGGGTATATTCCTGCAATGGGCCATGTCTGCTGACAGCAGTGCCGACCCACCATGATCCTGTACTGTATTAAGCGGGTCAAGACGAATATTCACAAATATTACAGCCTTTAGTAATATTAATCTGCAATGCTTATATTTAATATAATTTACTCATTTTAATGGTATGGTTTACAAGGTGGTTTAGGTTTCAGTAAATTCTATTTTTTTTGTGGCCAGCCACACTTAGGCTAATCAAACTAGTGCTCACCCCTATTCATCCAGATCACAACTATGTTATTATATAAGATTCACTGAGGCACCTTTTCATGGTTCAGATACATTATTGCATAAATGATGAAAGTTTCTGCTCCTGGTTATAAAAAAATATATATCACCGATAGTATTGCACGTGAAAATTGCATCCTGCAATGATTAACTCTCTCATACATCAAGGCACAAGTACAGAAAATTGGCAAACCAGCTTCAACTATTTTTATCCTGAGCTCGGTCATATATGTATTAAGAGGTTTGCAGCAAATGAATGAATATTTATACATGTGGGAGGCAACTGGAGTGTCCATAGAAAAAATGGGTAGTAGGAAGCCAAACAATGGATCAGATAAAAATTTGACATTATTTGCTGTACTGCCTTCTCTTGGCCAGCCAGGGTAGGACTGGCATTTCACCACATACATGAATGGAATCTCACAACGTAATCCACCAACACTCACCTCCATAGCTGGATTCCAGGCGTGCCTCACCACTGCACAACATATATCTAATTTTGTGTACACTATACAGCAAATACGTTTCACTTAGCGAGATATGCATATATTTTTCACAAGCTTCAATAGTTTCGATATAGATAAATTTAAGCAGTGTTAAATTGGTTGGTGTATCAATTTTAAATAGGATATAAACATCTTATGTTGCAATAGAGTATACAAATTTACCTCTAGTTTTCTTCCCATGTTCTGAAATTTTTCATAATCTTTATCCTTTTTTCGGACTTCAGATTTAATCCATCGAACCTGCTTACTCAACATCGGGCCGTCGATGTCTCCAAATCGCTTTTGAAATGTGGCTTCAACAGTCTATAGAACAGAAACACAGACACATAAAGATCCTTGACAAAGATGTAAAAAAAACTTCACAGTATTCTAATGAATGTTAACTGCACTTTTAAATGACAGTTATGATGATCAGAAAAGTTCACCAAAGAAGCCTGGATCTCCAGTCTTTCAAGGAGAATCCTGATATTATTTGCACAGAGAGGATGATTTCTATATTTCTAAATTAAGATGAAGTATATATTATGGTTAACAAACATACAGTATCAACCAGGATGGCCTGCAAAGATTCCAACCATAAACCAATAACAAGCCAAAAACGCATTACTAATAAGCTATGTCATTACCCCTTAATTCTTTTCCGAGTTGCACCATAACCAATATTAAACCTTCACATGTACAATATGTAACGAGTAAATTTTTTGTTAAATTCATGTAGCACATGCAATGACGCATCACCCCTGTGACCTTGTCAATTATTCCATTGAGACGTGAAGATTTTTGGTGGTAAGCAGCCTCGTTACCACTCATGGTAACATCATCAGAGGTAACTCTGCTCCGTTTTTGCTTGTGCTCCACCTCGGAATCATCTCCTGGAGCTGTTCTTTTCCGTGAAATATCACCTAGAAAAATAATAGAACTTGTCAGGCATCATTACTATTATGAATCTCAAAAAATATACATAGTTACGTAGCGATTTACGCATTTTTTTAACTAATGCAGATGCTGTACTGATAATATTTATTGTACATATGCGGAATTTGGTTTGGAATTCCACGGTGTTTGCACATAATTTAATCTGCGGAAACTGGCAACGTACTGAGGAAATTTGCCGTTAGGTACGACACTGCTTGAGGCAGTAAAATGCGCAGTAGCATCCACCTTCATCTTCCACCACCATCGCCTAGTCAGTCATGCCTCAGATGACCGTTTACCCTGGTAACACCCAACTCTCCAATATCACCACAACAAAGCCATCCCAGCTAACGTTGAACGTAAGTACAGTACCAAAACTTAATTTTAAATATTCTTTAAACATACATAATGATTGCTTCTAAAAGCTGCTCGCTCGGAACAGCGGCGTCGATCACTCCCTTTCCCCCCCCATCGCGACGTTTCGCCTCACATGTTGGAGGCATCCTCAGGCGCTTTGTGCATGTGTCGTGTGTGACTCCTGTTTATATGTAGGTACGATATATGTGTTAAGTCGCTTCTATACAGTTGCTCCATTTCAGGATCAATGGACGAAGGTCGAGGTTCACTTGAAGGGCTCCATTGTCTAGCTCACACACCCGAATAACATTAACCTTATCCTGTTCCACCTGTGACTTACCTCCTAGTTTGCATCTCATAAAAGCATGCCTAGCTCTTCAAACACTTGGTGATTCTCTTCTGATATCCGAATTTCAGAGCTCTATATCTGTGCATTGCTGACTTCAATGACTGGCCTCGAGGTTTGGCTGAGCTTTATTGAAGTCAGCAGTGCACAGTGGTATCAGTGTTTGAAGAACTAGGCATGCTTTCATGAGATGCAAACTAGGAAATGGGTCACAGGCAGAACAGGATTGGGTAAATGTGATTCCTGTGTGAGCAAGACAATGAAACCCTTTCAAGTGGACCCCGACCTTTGTCCATTGATCTGGGAATGCAGCAACTGTATGGAAGAGTCTTAACACATAGTACCTACATATAAATAGCAGTCACACACTACCCACGCACAAAGTGCCTGAGAATGCCTCCAACGTGAGGTGAAACGTTGCGATGGGGGGAGAGAGCAATCGATGCAGCTGTCCCGATAGAGCAGCTTTTCAAAGTAATCATCATGCATGAAGCTTTTTAATTTCTTATTACTATCAGTGATAAATCAGCAGTTTTAAATAACAGTGAAGGAAATAGACATATGAATGTGTTTCAGGACAGTGTTTCTCCTCACTCCTGACATTCCCTTTATTGCTTGGAAAATTTAAGTTTGATTTAAGCGTTTTTGAATTATACGCCCATTTTCAAGAATGCATGTACCGCATAAATCGAGAAGTGGCTGTAACATAATAATATTAAATTATCACATATCCAATTTTGCATACATCATTATTGAATTTTTTTTTCACTGGTACCTAATTACATTTTTATTACCACAAAATCTTGTAAAATCTAAATATATTGGACTCAGCATTGTTAGTGGTACAGTAAGATTACTTGTTATTCAATAACCTATATTAATTATGGGACCAATCGGGGTCACTTTCACCTCTATTCTTCAGGTAATTCCTATTCTTCCTATATTAAGGTCCCCAATAAGCTGCAGTAAACCAAGGTGGGGTTGGAGATGTATCGGCCAATAAGGAGTGTTTTTGTTGCTTGAGAAATACCAGACAACCTGGCGGAAACCCACACATAACAGGGGGAGAACACACAAACTCCACAAAGAAAGACGCCCAAGGCGGGAATCGAACTACCTCAGGCTGCAGCTTCAAGACGCGGATGTTACAAATGCATTACCCTGCCGTCCATTGTGTAATTATCAACAACTTATCATGGGTAAGTGGCCACATGTAAAATTCATCCTATTATCCACGATTTCCAACAAATTTTAAAGCTTGATGCTGAGAACCATTTTCCACTAAGAAAAAGAAAAAAAACTTCCAAGGGCTGTAGATGGAGGACACCGCATTCTCCTAATAAGCAATGGACACTTCTTGAACCATGCAACAGTATCCAATTAGGGACATGTTCGCTAAAACGTATATTAAAATACTAATTGAAATTCCTTTTATCCACCCATACATCTGAACTGATTACACCTGTGGCCAGTAAGTCTTTTACTCGAGCAAAATATATTATACACCATACAGGCATTGGATTGGTTCCTCAGAGTGTATACAAAGGACCTGACTTTCCAGTGAAAGGGAACCAATTCCTTGGACAAGTTGAAACCAGCTTGTATTGGATCATTCTGACCACTAGCAAATTACCATGAGGTAGGTGGCATGCAGGCGACATGACCCAGCCAACAAAACCTCACCTGCTGGAGGAACTCACCAATAGGACTAAGATTGTACACGAATGTGTGAGGTCCTCACATAATCCAATTTGGTTACACCCAGAATGGATCGTAGGGAGGCCAGCCGGAATGTTTCAAGTTAGTGTAGATGTTTCACGAGAAGAGTCTATGTTTCGCAAGCATAGGAGGACGTAGTTATGGTCAAGAAATCATGAGACTTCATGTGGAACAGGCCAGGCAGCTTCCACAGATCAGTATGCAGCTGATGAAAATATGTAGCCGCTCAACTGACATGGAAATAAGACCGCTGCCAAAACGGAGTTGGTTATAAGCACACTGCTCAGGAATGGAAAGGTCACCGCTCTCTCCACAACTACCCCAACACTTATGGAAAGTGCACAGAGGGCAGTGATGACAAGTATTTGAGGTACACTACACGTTCACAAGCAGTCTCCAACTCCTCAAAGTGGCAATTGCTGGATCACCAGCATACTTAACATGATTGACCAATAAACAGCAATCTCTAAACCATACTAGGGGGCATTGGTAAGCCTCCCATTGTATCTATACAAGATGGAAATTCCTCTAATTCAGCCATGGAAAGCTTCTGAAGCTATGTGTTGAAAAAAGATGTTAAACAATGTAGGCACCACAGGACATGTCTGTTACAACTAAACGTGAACAGGGAATGGCTCCAACTTCCGGCCATACAACATTGAGTTTTGAAGATGGCAGCGCGTACGGACGCAACAGCTTCTCTCAGTCCCAACAGTACAGTGTTTACGTTTTCATGTTCATCTACTTCAAGTTCCTCTTTACCTTTATCAAGATTCAAGTACAGCCGACATCAGCAGAACAAAAGAAAACAACCTGAAACCCACACAAAGGAATTTCAGGGCCTTGGATTACACCACCAGCCTACCACATCACCAGCCTCGAAGCAGGGAAAACACGGGGGCATCCACAGGCCTTTGACAGCTAGGCTAGCGATAAGCCTAAACAGACGGGCTATCCCAACCATTTTACTCACCAATGTAAACTCCACGGACAACAAAATGGACCACATACGTCTTCTGAGGTCTACCCAATACGACATGAGGAAATGCTGTGTTTTCGTCTTTACAGAAACATGGCTTCATGACATCCTGGACTTGGCCACTAAGCTCGACCGGCTAACTTGCCACTCAGTGGACAGAACCTTGATTAGGGGAGGTAAGACTCACGGCAGTGGTGTGTTTATGTCAGTGATGCTTGGTGTAGTGACGCTGTGGTTGTCTCTAAACATTGTTCACTGCTAGTGGAGTTTATTATCGTCAAGTGCCGGCCTTTCTACCTGCTGAGGGAATTTACAGATATTCTATTGGTCGCTGTACTCCGTGCCTAATTTGTCAGCCCACCCAGATGCGGACCTAAAATTAGCATTACCAAAACTCCACCAGCACGTTGATTTTCCAACAAGGGGAAATAATACACTGGACCTTGTTGACACAAACCACTAAGGAGCATACAAGGCTGCCCCCCTTCCCTACCTTGGCTTCTCTGACCACATCACTGTTATGCTGAAGCCAGCATACAGACCATAAGTGAAAGTCACAAAAACCAGTTCAGAAACGGATACGTGTGTCGCCTGAGGGTGCCACTTCTGCGCTCCAGGACTGTTTTGACACCACTGACTGGGCCATGTTCAAACAAGCAGCCACATACAACCAACACACTGACATACAAGAGCACACGGAGACTGTTGCAGCCTACATCACCAAATGCACTGATGATGTTACTGTCACTAAGACCATCACCGCTCGGGCTAATCAGAAGCCATGACTGACGGGGGAGGTTTACAGACTGCTGAGGACCCAGAACGCTGCTTTCAGAGAAGTGATGCAGCTGAAATGAGAACAGCCTGAGCCAACCTGTCCCGTGGCATCAGGAAAGCCAAGCGACTGCACACCAAAAAGAAAACCCGTCATTTCAAAGACAGCAGAGACACACGGAGCCTGTAGCAGGGGATCCATATCATCACAGACTACAAACCACCACCACAGACCTGTGACAGCAACAGCTCTCTGCTGAACCAATTCAAGAACTTCTTTGCACGTTTTGAAGCACTAAACAACACACCTGCACAGAAGACACCACGCCCTCTCAACGACCAGGTTGTGCCTTTCCCTAGCCAGTGTGAAGAAATCACTCTCCATGATTAAAGCCCGAAAGACTGCTGGTCCGGACAACATACCTGGTCGTCTGTTGAAAGATTGTGCAGAAAAGCTCAAGGATGTCCTGACGGACATCTTGTTGTCCAAAAATGCTTCAAAGCCACCGCCATCATACCAGTGCCAAAGAAGTCATCCCCATCCTGCTTAAATGACTACCGCCCTATCGCACTGCCTCCCACCATTATGAAGTGCTTTGAGAGGCTTGTCGTACACCACAAAATCTATCCTTCCTCCCACCCTGGACCCCTTTCAGCTTATAAGAAAACTAGACCTACTGGGCCTGAACATCTCACTCTGTAACAGGATACCGGACTTTACTCACTGAGAGACTGCAGTCAGCAAGGATCGGCAACAACACATTGAGCACCACCACACTGAGCACGGGGGCCCCCGCAAGGATGCGTGCTCAGTTCGTTGCTCTTCACTCTGATGATGCGTGACTGTGCACCAGCTTACAGTTCCAACCACTTTGTCAAATTTTCCTTCTTTTGTTCAGAATAAATGCTAGATTGCATTTATTCTGAACAAAAGAATGTTGTACCGTTAGCAACAAAACTAGTATTTACGCTTGCGGACACTTTCCACACATTAAAGGTTAAAATATTTGCAAAATAAAGCTAATTGTTATCAAAGGTTACGTAAACGCATGTTTTAACACTCTATACCAGGGACAAAAAGCGTTATAAAGGAATACGCCTAATGAGTGGCAGCACTATAAAGGTATGCCTGTTTATTAACATGATACTGACCAATTCATGTTTACATGTCGGAGGAAATTGGAGTACGGTGCCATTGGGCAACACTATCCTATATGGATGGAACAAGTGGATCCACATTTGCGATAAAGCACTATATACTCCTGGGAAAAAGGATATGCACCTTGACGTCCATTGAAACTAAGTTTTACAGCATGTGATTCAACAATTGTCAGCTCCACAGTGCTACATTATAGGCAGTCACAATAATGTAACAATGGAAATCAACTTATATGTCTCAGAATAAAATCTCATCTCATTATCTGAAACCGCTTAATTCTATATAGGGTCACGGTGAGCCGGAGCCTATCCCAGAAACACAGGGCGTAAGGAAGGAATACACCCGACGACGGGACGCCAGTCCATCGCCGGGCATTGCGGGACAATTTTAGTCTGCGAGCCAATCAACCTATCCAGGAGCATGCTTTTGGACTGTGGGAGGAAACCGGAGTACCCGGCGAAAACCCACGCGGACACGGGGAGAGCATGCAAACTCCACACAGAAAGGCACCCGAGCCGAGAGATTCGAACCCGGGACCTTCTTGCTGTGAGACGTCAGCGCTAACCACTGGGCGACCGCACCGCCCTCATAATAAAATATCTAGCTAATTTCAGGAAATAATGTAAAATTAAGAATGGCATAACATACCACTGTATTCAAGCGTTGTCATGCTGGGTATTATGTCTTCTTCAACTGTAGCATCATTTTGTTTGGAACTGTGTTCTTGTTCTTTTTGGTCCATCTTTTCCACTGAGACTTCATTGACATTTTGTCCACATGCACTCCCGAGAGCCTCGTTAGTTTTGTCTAATGTCATATCTGAACCATTGTCTAGCTGCTCATGGTCAGTATTGGTGCCACCTTCTGCTTTTTCCCGCTGATCTACTTCAACATTTTCAGCTTGAATACGCTGAGATGTGTTTTGGGAAACTGTTTCCATTTCATTCAGGTTTGGCTCTTTGTCTGGCTCATCTTGCTTTGCAGATGTGCTCACTTTCGCACTATATAGTGTGTCTATGGATGGTATATCGTTGTCTGTATGCGCATTAGAATGTTCTGAAGTTACATGAGCTTCAGTTGGACATACTTCTTGGTTTTCCATGCCCTGAAGTTCAATAGTATGGCTATCAGATTCAAAATCCTGATAATCATGTTCAGTGGCAATAAGTTTTAATGGACCACTTTCTTCACTCGTTACTTCTTCGGCACAATTAGGCTCGGACACTTTCTCCTCAGTAGGCATGCAATATACATGGTCGGTCTTAAAATTTTCAGTATGTGAATCTTCACTTAAGTTTCCATTTACCATGACTTTGGAATGATTTTCAGTAACTATATCTTCAGGGTCCACTTGTGACAATACTGTTAATATTTGTATGTTTAAACTATCTGGTTCCAAATGTACAAGAGCTGACCCATCATCAGGATAAACATAACCTCTCGTCTGATTTTCTTCAGCATCCACATTTATAGAGCTATCCATTCTTGGAGAGTCTTCAGTGGAATCTTCCAAGCCTTCACTAATATGATTAACATCATTGTTTAAAATTCCATTACCGTTATAGTTTATTGTGCTTTCCTTTGTCGTAGACATATGGTTAACCAAGGCATTCTTAAGACTGGAAAGTTGTTTTCTGTTACTAATAGGCAACGTTTTTCTTGCCTTGTTGATGACCGCTTTTGGCAACTCATCTGAAGTGTGTGATTTATCATGAAACCTGCGCAAGAACAAATATTGGAGAACAAAAATTAATTACAAGCTTAAGTTATACATTTAACAATCATACGAAAAATGCATAACGATTATTAGCACCCAAAGAGACAAAAACCAGAATTACGTAAATATAATTGCACTTCTAGAGCGCAGCAGAGCTGCAGAGAGAACGGCATATCAGCAACAACGACATAACAGAAAATTACCAATAAAAACGTTTTTTTAAATACTTATTATTTTACAAAGGCAAAGTTCATATAACCAGTGTTGTACCAATGCGAGATTTCACAGCTTGATGCATGATTGCTTCCAAAAACTGCTCTTTTGCGGCATTTCGCCTCCTATGTTGGAGACTTCCTCAGGCATCCTGTGACTCAGTGTTAAGTTTGAATATGCTGGGTGTTATCTTATCAAGGATACACTCCTTTCAGGCTCCTCCCTACTCTCTTTCCATTGTATTACGTAAATTTAAAGCGAATTTAACTTAATCCGACCCCACCCCGATTTACCATTAACTAGAATTAACATTTCATGAATGCCTGTCCTATTGTTTACAAGTGTTTTTGTGAGTGTTTTTACTTGGCTTAGGTGTTTGTGGTACAGTCTCATACCAATATCGGCCGAATTGATGTCTTCAGGTGTTTTTTTTTGTTAACCTCTGTAGACATCAACTCGACATTGGCAAGAGACTACCACACACACCTGAACCTCAAAATAACATTCACCAAAGATTCGTAAACAGTTCGGCAAGCATTCATGTGAATTCAAGTAAATGGTAAAATAGGAGTGGAGTTAGATTAGGTCAAATTGGGTTTAAATGTCAGAAAGGCCATGGAAAGAGGGTCGGGAGGAGCACAACATGAGAAGAGGCTTGACAAGACATAAAACCTAGCACTCAACACTTAATACTCAAGTCACTAAACGCATGAGACTTCCAACGTGGGAGTTAAACATCGTGATAGCTAAGCACTTTAACACGACCATCCCGAAAGTGCATATGTTGGAAGCAATTATAATGATAATAATAATTGCATTTACAGAGCGCTTTTCACAAGAGGGTCACAAAACGCTGCGAAGAGCTGCCGAGAGAACGGCACGTCAACAATGGCGGAGAATGACAAATCAGCAACATAAGTGTTATGTAATGAGTTGAAAAGGTTTCTACCATTTCAGGCAATTATACAGGTGTTAAGATCTTAAAACACCAAAATAGACACCTTTCACAAAGTGTATTATTTTGCTTCCTGTTTGCATATTCGCCACAAGTATGTGTGGCTTTTACAAAATAGACACTTTGCGAAAGGTGTCTATTTTGGTTGTTTAAGATCTTAACACCTGTCTAACTGCCAGAAATGGTAAAAACCTTTTCTACTCGTTACATATGTACACTGGCAAAAAGTACCCATAAATCATAAGTGTTGTCTATTGTTTGTTGAAGCAGCTCAACAAATTTCACAGTATAAATGACGGTTAAAAGAAAAACAAAACACATTTTAAAGCAAAACAGTAATACTGGTATAGCAGGCACTCTTACCTTAGTTCCTGTATCCGGCGCAAGGACACAACACATGGTCGTATGACCATCGTCTCCCCTGTAAAAAAAAACCAATCCACAACAGTAATAATTCAACACAAATTCCAATACGTTAACTCGCATATAGAATGGGTGTAACTATAGATATTTAAATCAAGAATTAGAGCACTGGGATAACTGTCAATGAAAAACAAGCGGTTAACGCTCACAAAGTTTCCGAGAGCGAAGAAAACTGTAACCAACTGCCTATTCGCGTGAACACGCAGCAGGCGCCGCTGGTAGAGAGTACTGAAGACTTCTACAGTTTCGCAATCGGGTCACGTGGCCGCGTGCGTTACGCTCGTACACACCGACTATGCAATGCACGGCCGCAGCAAATTAAACTCTCACAAATTCAAGTAGTTAACGCTCATTTCATTGTTTTACGATATCGTTTGTGCAATGCTCCCAAATCGGGTTTGGCCAGCATGTCAAGAAGCCAATCCGCCTACCCTCTGCACGTGATTGTGGATATTTTGACTGGTAATTTTTAAAATACACACAAGCGCCGTTTACCATTAAGTGACTGCGGCGTCAGTTGTGCAAGTCGTAAGTACCGGTGTAGCTTTCGTTAAGGCATGGGCGTGAACAATGTGATTTGGCAAAGCAATCAATTTCACCCGCACGATTCAGCTACCTAATACGCGTTCATAAACAAACTGATTTTTAACTACAATAGCCTGTGCACCGTACACTGTACGTACATCTGCTAAAAGGCACGAATAAATACATTCCACAATATACCGTCAACCAGCATTTCACTAATTTTCACGTTTGACAAACTATCCCTTGTTGCTTTACGCGTGCTGTCTCAATGGGTTTGTTTTGCATTGACGCAGCCTGCAGGTAACACACATGTGCAGGCGTGACTCCCAACTCCATCCTCAAGCGGTGGGATCGCTATCCACCAGAGGGCCGCGAGCGCCACCTCGTGGTCCGTGGAGACCAGTCCCTCGGGTTTCAAATGTCGAGAACCCACAGCCCTGGGCCACTGCTGGTGAAATAACTCGGCAGCGCTCCCTCTTTAAGGACGGAGTACTGTCCATACGTTGCCACACGATAGACCCGCTACTCATGGAACTGCACTCACTGCGCTGTGTATACTTTGCATTATTAGCGCAGTGGCTTTTCAGAAACCACGTGGTCAACTTGAGCAATTGTAAAGTTCCCAATTAATCGCACATACTATCCTCGACACATCACACAAGCTATCAGCTGCATACCACATTTACGCAATTTTGTGTAATGTATACACTTTATACTTTATTATTGTAAATTTGTAAAGCGTTACACCCTACACTATACAACAATGCACATGCAGTCCATGTTTACCCTATATAACACCATATAAAATACTGGAAATACAACGTACGCGCGTTACTATATAGACCTAACTTTAGACCACGCAGTACTATTCTCATACTTTACCATACAGTACAAGCTCATAGTATAATAAATTAGAGTTTACAACGCGGCGTTTACCGTTTCTATTCCATCGCTCTTCGCGCCAGATGAAACTATTAACAAGTTTAAAAAATCAGTCAACCTGGCCACCTAGCAGTATTAAGTTTGCGCATGACGTGGTAAAGTGTATACGAAGATCTCTTACGTCTGTTCAACGTGGAAAAGTAGGCCAAATACCATGGTGGTCGGTTACGCGCCCTCTAGTGGGGGATCTTCCGCCAGCAATGGCTTGTCCCGAGTAATTTTCGTGACTGCATTTACCTCGGCACCCAATGCAATGTATACTACACACGAGTACACACAGTACACGTTTGACACCCAATATACAGTGTGCACATGTTTATACCAATCCTAGGGTACCGTGAACGACACCATAAACTTTCAAGCAGTACACATCACTCCGCAACAGTATATGTTCACTCGGTACCCTATACTTAACGGTTCTGCGAGGGCGCGCAGCCCCGTGCCACCCCCATGTCTAGGCGCATTAATAACGCAGATCAGCACAATATTGCCCGCAATAAACAGAACCGCGTCCGCGTCGCATGCGCCCGCGCACCTCGCACTGCACATCGCACTGCACAGAGGGTGACGTCAGCAAACGCGCTTAGATTTGCCTCGACGCGGTTTCCCCGGTGCGACGCGACGGCGCGCTCACCTTCCTCCATGGCTTGAAGCTTGTGCCTCGGCGAGAAATCTTCCCAGTCCATTGCGGAACACAGTTACAAAGGCACGGGCTTTATGCACGGCCCTGTGAACACTTCATGGCAACGGGCACTCCGAGTGGACACGGTGCCGCGTGTGCGGGGGGGAGGGGGGGGACTGCGCGTTGGCACGGGGCGAGGAGATGCGCCGGGATACAGCGCGAACGCCGCGAGGCTCCCCGCCGACATGCGCTCCGCGTCCGGCACTCTCGCCACTACAGCCGAACAACTACACCACGCCGAATGCAGCAACGCTCCTCCGCTCCACAGCCGCAACGTATAACGTGTCCGCCGTTAAACTACAATGCCAGTTGTGTCAAGAGCTCTCGCCCCCCACCACAACTTCACACGGTAGTACCACCCCTTGTTCTCTCTTGCTGTCGCTCACCCTCCGCAGCGCCACCCACACGCGCTCAACAACAAAAGCCGGCTGTTGGCGCTACAGCCCGAGGGAGGGAGGCTCCTCCCGCCGCGTTCGCCCCCTCCCCCACCTACAGCCGGATTGAAGCCGGCGAGCGGACGGGGAGGGGGGACAACAGGAGGAACGGTGACAGCATCAGCAAACACAGCAAAGCGTAGGAGGAGCGAGCGCCACAGAACGGGAGGGGAGGGGGAGAGACGAAGATTGTGAGCGGGAGGAGGATCGGAGACAGCAGCGCGGGGCGCCGAGCTGGCGGTGGGAGGAGTGGAGGAGGCGGGAGCGAGCAGTGTACAGTTATCTGCACGAGGACAGTAAGAAGAATGTGGACAGCAACGGGGAGAGCGGGGGCACGAGCAGCGGGGAACCAGCAGTAGTGTGGGGACAGCAGGACCCCCCCTCTCCCCCGCGAGCGGTTGTCGTGCCATTCGCTCGACTCCACCCCTGAGGGCGGTTGAGACTGGAGACAGGCGGCCGTGTTGACAGCCACAACTACCCTCAGTACTGTGACCTCTCTGCGCGTCCCCATGACAGCCAAAATAAGAGATTATATTGTTCAGCCGCGCCGGCAGCCATGGGCAGCACTAATAACCGCGTCTGCTCCGCTTCATTACCGAAACATTGCAGTGCCCTCCCAACTGCACCCCGACGGCTTCGGTCACAGGCAGGAGGCGCGGAACGCACCGCCCGCACAACCAACCCCCACTTCTTCATTACGTTTGAAACCGCGAGCGCTCACAGCCACGGGGCCCCTGTCGGTTTAATGGCGCGGGGAATGCTCTCCGCGCCCGGACCCCGGGTAGAGAGTAGCGGCACCCCACCGCCCCCTCCCCGCGCTGCTGCACCGCCGCACCCCTCCCCCCCCTCCCCGGGCGCGGCGCGCGGTCCGCGTGGCTTCTCCTCGCCCTTTGCCGGGGAGGCCGCGCGTCGGTGTCGAACCGCGCACAAACCGCACCAGCAGAGGGGAACCTTCACAGCCACAGCCATTTGCTCACATAACGTGCCCCGCTAAACTGTTCTCTATCCAAAAACACCGCGGCAGTAGGCGACGATGGAGCAACACTTTCGAACCTGTTATCTGAAAACATTGCCGACACCACTGTAGCATAACATTGAACGTCCGCGGTTAACATTACAATCGAATTGATCGACGTGAAGATAAACAGCCATTGTGTGTCTTCGCAAAGATAATGAGCCCTCCTCCTCCCCCCTCTTGTCAGTCCGCCGCCCCTCTCCCGCCGCGTTGCCCAGGGAGACGGTCACGTGCCGCCGCCGCCGTGGTGGTGGTGGAGGAGGAGGAGGGAGACGGAACAGTCGGGGGCGGCTGCTTACAATGTGGCATCCACAGTGCGGTTTGGCCAAACCATAAAAAGCACACTCCCCTCGTGCGGGGTAATCATTAACATCTCGAGGGGTGTTTTTTTTGTTGTTATTACAATTTGGAGAAAACGATTGAGTCGAAACGAACGGTTTAAATAAACATGCAACAAACAACCTCGTTTAATTTCACTCCCGACTCAAAATGGCCCCCGCTGTTCGTGAGAAGATAACAATCGTGCGGTCAACGCGAGGCAACTGACTCATCGATAGCGCAGCCATGAGGCACGACCCTACAAGTGGTGGAAATATAATTCTAAATATAGTGCGCCACTTGCTGTCTCCTTCTCGTGACTGCCAGCAAAAGATAATGATCATAACATTTGATCTAAGGTAGCTGTTACCAATCACACCAATACCCCGGGGCACCCACAGCCAAGTTAGCAATTCAAATCAGTTGCCGTTCACTGACGTTAAGGTTAAGCAGTCTTGTGAAATAATGTGCTGTCGTGCTGGTGGGTTTCAGCCTGAACTAAAGTGCGTCGATTTTTTGCGTGCTTTTGTGTCTGCACTTTGATGTTTCGCCTGTTTAATTGCAGCATAAGACCATATTTTTTTTTTAAATATACGTTTGATCACTAAAATAAAGCGAATGCAGTTCCTTTCGCAATTCGTACAAAGGCATTTTACACCAATAAAATCATACCTGTACATCTAATTTATACTATGTAAAACTATAAAGGTTGCTGTGCTGTTGATCCTTTATTCACGCCGTGCAGTAACAGCCATGCGGCAGACACTGGCTATAAGCCGTTGCTGATATTCGAGACGCCTTCGCCGGTAGAGAGTACTGCCTGCTGCCATGGAAAATAACAGGAAACAAAGCAGAAAACCGGTTTAATCTGGTTGCAGCTGCTTTTGCAATTCTCAAAGACAGACAGATGTATACATTTGGGTACTAACATGATGCGAATGTTTCGCTAATGTTTTCTCGAGCAAATGATTCCTTGGTGACTGACACTAATAACAGTGGTTGAATTGGATTTACATATATATATTCCACAGCGATTGAACAAGGTTCCACGACACCTATATACAAATGAGAACACGCAATTCTGCATATGAATACATTGAAATAGGTTAACCCTGTAAAGTTAACTACAAACCTCTCACATGTAATGGACATCGGCTTCCATTTGTGATTAAGGTGTTTTATATTGGATAACGTGAGATGTTTATACACGTACAGCCCGTTTTACCAAAGCACTGCTACATTAGTACCCACAGCATGCGGGTTGTTATAGATGGGAAACAGACGTAGCATACAAACACAGTGAAACAATGATTTTTTCTGGCACTGCCCCCTAATGCCCAACCTGTAGCCTCGCACCAGCCGATGACACCTTGGTGGACATTTATTCAAATACAATTCAGATTGAAACCAGTTCAGCTACTGAAATCTGACGAGATTAGGCTCATTTGGCGTGATTTGGTCAGTATATACTGTAGTGTTTAGTATAAACACATCGAATAAGTTCATGTTTCAAGAAGCCAAAGCAAGTGGTGCGAGTTCTTGTGAAAGGTGCGCTTTATTACAGGACTTTAAAAATCAGGGGCGATAAGGGTGGGCAGCATTTCACAATGGTCCTGTAATTCCCAAAAATAGTTGAGTGGTGAACATGCCGTGGATTACAAAAATAAATCACGTGAATCCACTTATTTGCTAAAAATGTGCAGATTCCAAGTGATAGCGAAATTAATCCACAATAAATTGCTATGCTACAAATGTGCCATATGGGTCTATGAGGATTTTTGCATTATCTTTAAGCTTGATGTCCAAGCCTAAAAAAAAACAAATATTCTCAAACCACATCAGCACCATCAGCCATGTTTTTGGTGCTATTATGATTATATGTATTCCAAACACTTCACAGAATTCACATTGTAATGATGCTGGTGGTCTCTGAAATGTGAAGATCTTGAAATAAATAAGATTTGCTTCACGAAAAACCCAAAATGTTCTCTGAAATACAAATTGATATTCAATAAATAGTAGTGTGTATTACAAAGATGCAGGAAGCCTCTTTGCAAGGCCATTTCCATATTTACCTCTGTAAAATGTTTTAATTACGTATTTGCAAAAATAAACACGGAGCTGCAAATAAAATTGTGTAAATACAGAAAGTAGGTAAAATGCCAATGAATTGAAAAGGCACCGAGCGGCATGGTAGCACTATCGCCTCACAGCAAAAAGAACCATGTGGTTCGATTTCTTACTTGGGTGCCTTTCCGTGTGGAATTTGCATGTTCTTGCTGTTTTTGCTGGGTACTCCGGCTTCCTCCCACGGTCCAAAGACACGCTCCTACCGAGGTTAATTGGCCTGCTAAGCAAATTGCTCCGGTAAGCAAATTGCCCCAAAAAAGTGTACTTTGTGAAGTACTGGCACCATATCCTGGGTATTCCTTGCCTTGCGCTCTCTGTCGGCCGGGATAGGCTCTGC
>JAZEWT010000002.1:35317033-35339795 GCA_036362905.1 Mordacia mordax | reverse complement strand
CTGTAGAGGGATTAAGCGGGTACTGATAATGAATGCATGGAAACGCACCACAATCTACAAACCAATACCCATGAATGTGGCCTAGGCTACCGGCGCTGCAGCAGTAAATAGAGCTAACTCGGCAGCTTCAGGTATTAGCGGAGGTACAAAAACAATTTTCTCCACTTTGCATATTTTATACATTAATTTTGTTTTGTACACCATTGCTACACCCGCGCTGAACTATACTAACGTAAGCTTTCAATTATAAAAGGAATTTAGAAGGTTTTATACTTGCATATCAACATGTAGTGTTACTAAAAAGATGCTCTAGTTTAAGTTGTTATATTTCACTTACAGTAATTTTTTTGGTGTCAGCTTGTAATTAAGTTGAAAGAATCGTTGAGTTAACCGTTGTCCATCGGGGAGGGTTAAGGGAGTTACACATCTCAGGGCACTAGGGGCAAGTTAGACAGGACAATTTACCTAGGATGACTTTGAACTGCGCCCGGCAATAGACTGGCGTCCCGTCGTCGGGTGTATTCCTGCCTTACGTCCTGTGTTTCCGGGATAGGCTCCGGCTTACCGTGACCCTATATAGGATTAAGCGGTTTCAGATAATGAGATGAGATGAGACTTTGAACTGTGGGAATAAACCAGGGTGTTTGGCGAAAACCAATGCAGACAGAGGAAAAATATGCAAATTCCACACAGAAATGCACCCCAGCTGAGAATTGAACCTGGGAATTCTTACTGTGGGGCAACACCACTAGCCACCGTGCCACCTATAGGAATAATGCACACATGTAAAATTGAGCAACTAAAGTCATAAATTACAGCTGTAACACTGAAAAAACACTAGCTTAAAGTACGGAAATTTTCAGTAGACATCTACCAATGATATAAGATTACAACAGATTTTACCGTATCTGGCGATTATGCAGGTGTTAAGATCTTAACACCTGCATAATCTACATATGTCATTTTACATCACTGGTTTTGAAATTACAACACCAAAAGAACGGGTGATATTCATGTGAATATATTTTCAGTATGTGATCCCTGTGCATCACATACTATTGGTAGATTAGGTGGGGCTGTTAACGCTATGGGTACTTTTTTGCCAGCATACATATATAAGATTACAACATATCTTAACACCTGCATAATCGCCAGATACGGTAAAACCTGTTGTAATCTTATATATGTATGCTGGCAAAAAAGTACCCATAGCGTTAACAGCCCCACCTAATCCACCAATAGTATGTGATGCACAGGGATCACATACTGAAAATATATTCACATGAATATCACCCGTTCTTTTGGTGTTGTAATTTCAAAACCAGTGATGTAAAATGACATATGTTAATAAATATAAGCAGTTCAGACTCTGACTTCACATTGAAAAGGAGCTAGTGGCCTTTTTGCAATACGAAGTTTAAAAATATGTTTGATCTCCCTCAATGAAGTTTATTAAGTATTATATTAAAATGTATAATCTATGGCTTATGTGGTGTGCCACAGATTACAGGAGTTGGCAGCTGTTGAAAGAGGTTCAGAAATGTACAATTCTTTTTTATAGTTCAGCGTTTTTTTACTATAGTCTTGAGAAATACTTTCCAAATAATTATTTTGGGATAGCCGTGTCGAGCACTTCCGCTCTATCTTTTGCCACATTTAAGCCTTCTATGTTGGAGGAATCCTCCAGCATTCTGACACCGAGTGAAAAATGACTGCTACAAATGCAGTTGTCGCAGACCGGCCGAGCGACGATCGACTCCCGTGATACACTCTCCCGCGGGGATAATCCATCAGACGCAGACTCCATCGTAAAGGTGAACTGGGTTTAATCAAACAACGCACAAACGGCCACTTGGCCACTCAGAGGACAATTACGCGCAACATTACGGTGTTTCGGCCACACAGCGATAGTTACAGAACCGCATCACAAAACCCCCGGCACGAACTCAACACCCACTTCTTCCGCGTCCGAATGACTCATTCCCAAACCCTCGCATACTCTCACTTGTTCAGCCCCAATTAATCAATCTACGGTCCGCCACCCTGTTGCCACCATCTGGTCAATAGCTCGACCAAACCATGTCAGGTCAACATCTAAAAGGCTGTCCCCTAATTCGAGCCAGCGAGAATGTCCTCCAGAAGCACCTGCGTGGAGCGCCCCCTCCACCCATCCAGGGACAACTGCCGCAGGCCCCAGCGGTGTGCCATCACTGCCCAGCGCTGGGACGAGGCCCCCCGGCATGGGGCACCGGGCTTGGGTCGACCTGCTGGGTCCTCATTGTCGCCATCCGTAGCAGGTTCCCAGTGGCAGGTCGCTGTCCCACCGTCTCGCCGGGTCCGAGCCAGCCCCCACCACCCCCTCCAGTGGCTGAGCCATCAGCAGCTGTAGGCGGCGGTCGATCTCACGACTGATGTCCTGTGGCGTTGGCATCGGTACATACTGCTCTGCGCTCCACTGCATCTGTGCGGACAGCGCCTGAGGTGTCGATCCATCTCCCATTGATTCCCCTGCAGCGCTTCCAGCCCTTTCAGGACAGCATCCAGCTGTGGGTCCTCTGGTGTAGCGATGGCGACCGGGCCCGGGTTGGCCTGCACGGCCGCCAGCTGCCCCCCCATTAGCCCCGCTGGCTGTTCACGCTCGCCCCCTTCCCACTGCCATTCCATGTCGTACGCCGCCACTCGTCCGCCACGGCTCCATGGTCTCCACGCACGCGGACATGCCACGGCTCACTCTACCACCTCTTGGAGACTCAACTCCGGCCTCATGATGTCCTCGAACCACTAATCTGTGTCCTTTAAATAGGCCAGGATGGTGGTCCAGGTCATCTTGTCGGCCATGGCTTCATCATAAGCGGGGTGGGCTCATCGCATCAACGTGGCATTGGGTCGGTAAAATCCTCCATCGACTCCCCGCACCGCCGGCACCGCATATCCAAGGCCTCCCGCGCCTCCGCCGTCGAAATCCGTCCAAAACGGTGGCGCAGTGCCTCTCGCAACCAAGTCCAGCTCCTCCGAACTTCCGACGGGAGCCTGTCTGCAAAGTGCCCCACGTTCCCCCGCAACAGGCGGATGACCGCGTCAGCCCTCTGGTGCTCCGGCCAGCGCTCATAGTCCCCTTGACATTCTACGTGCCGCTTTAAGTCGTCCCACTCCTCGTCGGCGTCACGCCGGAAGGTCATCGACAGGTGCGCCCGCTCGCTCCCCGGCCATGGGGGTCCGTTTCCAGCTTCAGACACCAAACTGTCGCAGACCGGCCGAGCAATGATCGACTCCCGTGATATACTCTCCCGCCGGAAAGAATCCATCAGGCGCAGACCCCATCATAAGGGCAAACAGGGTTTAATGAAACAATGCATAAACAGCCACTTGGCCAGTCAGCTGCATAATCACCAGATACGGTAACACCTGCATAATCTGGCGATTATGCAGGTGTTAAGATCTTAACATCTGCATAATCGCCAGATACGGTAAAACCTGTTGTAATCTTATATATGTATACTGGAAAAATGTACCCATAGCGTTAACAGCTCCACCTAAGCTATAAAGCTTTGATATTGCATTGTCCTGAGCTGACTGCCTTTTGGCAATGGCTGACACCGGCAAATAGGCTCAAAAGGAAGCCACTGCCAGGTGAAGGTCGGTCAGTTGAAGGACAATGCATAGGTTATCAAAGCTACCTGTTTGCATATTTTGCCACTAGTATGTGTGGCTTTTGCAAACTGGACGCATTGTAATATGTGTCTATTGTGGTGTTTGGGATCTTAACACATGCATAATCGCCAGATACGGTAAAACCTGTTGTAATCTTATATTTTGTAAACACTTCAAGTGAAGTATTGGATATATACATGTCATTCTTGACAAAAATAATTGGAATAAATCAAGGATTATACTGCAGTCATATACATTCATATTTCATCAGTGCTATAATTATCAACTCATACGACATGTGTTTAATTTCTACAGTATACTGTCATTCTTCCAGCCCCCTAGGTAGTTAACACGAGTTTTTTTTTTTCGAATTACCATGATCCCAGTCTATAGGGAACGCGATTGCTGATGTGCTTAGTTATTAACTGTATATAAACATGTTACCAGCTCAAAAGGGTATTGCCTTGTTTTGTATAACTGATATGTAATATGGCTGTGACCTTTGAGACTAATCATTTTTAAAAAGATTAAAATATTTTTTGTGGTACTGTAAATGAAACAGTGAACATATTCAATCCCACTAAAAATCACATGCCGTCTGGGAGGAATTAATTAATTACTTAAAAGACAATTGTCCTTTGTTTCCACCGGGTATTCCGGTTTCCTCCCACTCTCCAAAGACATGCTGCTGCCGAGGTTAATTGTCCTGTTGAATAAATTGCCCCAAAAAGTGCCCTGCAAAGTCCTGGCGTCACGTCCTTAGTATAGCCCTGCCTTGCACCCTGTGTCTGCTGGGAAAGGATCCGCCACCCTCATGACCCTGTATAGAATTAAGCGGGTATTGAGCGGAACTGATTATATACGTCTGTGCAAATGTTCACTGTTCCCAATACCCACTGACAGCGAGCAGCTTAGAATATTTACATACTAATGCAACTACATTGCTGCAACTGGATTTAAACCTAGCATCCAAACCAACTAACTCATCCCCTCAAATTGCAAAGTATCTGCGTTTTGTAAATATCTATTTTAAAACAAGGAATTTAATTATAGTTTGGAGTCTGGGTATTAACAGTGTCAGCTCATACAAGCTGGAACTGGTTAGAACCAGCTGACGTTTTTTCAAGGTTGAAAGCAAAACCTGAATCCGTTTTCTGGAACAAAAACATAATCGCATTACCAGACATGAAACACTTTCAAATACATCGTTGTAACGCAAGATCAAATCATATTAATGAAGATACACATTATGCTTGGTTGGTACTGTTATTGTTAGCATAGTCTTCGCTTACAAAGCGATACCGGACGAGCTCTGACGATCCACGTCACGTTTTGCTGAACCCTGCACCACCGGAACAGGCTTACAAGACTGCCATTATTGTGGGAGATGTATAACCTCCCTCTCCACATTTTCGACTCTCTACCAGGGAACACTTCACAGTAATAAAAATGGTTCAAAAGGTGGTTGCGAAAGATGTTGAAACAAGTTAGAATATTTTAGTGCTTTGTCATCACTCTTACTTTCATAATTCATATTAGCATTTAAACATACTTTAAATACAGTACTATAATACTGCTACAAAATTCTGTACATGAGCAAATGATATCAACGGACAAAATCAAACCATATTACATTCTGTAAGCCAAGAGTAACTAATAGCTCGTAAATGTAAAAATACAAAAATACAAGACATAATAACATTAAACTCTCTCTACCTGCTGCAGTATCTAACCTACCATGTTCGTCTTACTTCAAAATTTTAAGCATATACGAGTAAATGCAAATGTGACGTCTCAAAATGGTGCTCATGAACTCGCTGATTTGTCCTGCAGTGGTTACTCTTTAAAAGCCCCAACAGAGAACTCTTAAATGGGCCATATGTGCTGACGTAGGTTTTCACGGCTCAGTGCATGATGATTATTTCCAAACGATGCTCTTTCGGGATAGCCGTGTCGAGCAATCAGTCACAGACAGTACGCCTGATGATGCCTCCAAATGGGAGGCAAAACGTCGCGAAGGAGAGAAGTGCTCGAGACGGCTATCCCGAAAGAGCAGCTTTAATTAGACCATGTATCAGCTCATAGCAGCAGCTATAAGATTTGTCCTTCATGTCTCTGGCTTTAATCTGCACATGTACTCAAAGCGACTCATATGCATTGCACATTTTATATTAAAGATGAATTGCAAACTATGCAAAGATTTTAACAATTTTATGAATATCACTACAAGTTGCTCTTAAATAGCCTCCAACGTTTCCCAGTCTTTACGAGATTTAATTGAGAAATTCATGACCATTATTGGGCAGCACGGTGGCCTAGTGGGTGGCGCTGTCGTCTCACAGCAAGAATGTCCCGGGTTTGAATCTCAGCTCGGGTGCCTTTCTGTGTGGAGTTTGCATGTTTTCCCAAAAAAACATGCTGCTGCATAGGTTAATTGACTTGCAGACTAAATTGCCCTCAGTGCCCGGTGATGGACTGGCGTCCCATCGTGGGTTAATCCCTGCCTTGCGCCCTGTGTCTGCCGGGATAGGCTCCGGCTCACCGCGACCCTGTGCAGGATTAAGCGGTTCTGGCAAAGAGATGAGATGACCATTATTTTGGATAACACACAAACACGGGAAATGATAAATGGGGAGTTTAGTTTAGTGAACCACAGTGATTTTTGGAGTCATGGATTTTTTTAAATGAGTAAGCAATGTATATATGTATAGAACAAGGTTTTAAAAAATATATATATTATTAACTCTTTGTTCCGAAAACCCCTCTAATCAACACAAAATACTGTACATTAAGGTCCGTTTTAACATTTTAAAGTTCTGCATGTGGGCGGCGCGGTCGCCCAGTGGTTAGCGCTGACGCCTCACAGCAAGAAGGTCCCGGGTTCGAATCTCTCGGCTCGGGTGCCTTTCTGTGTGGAGTTTGCATGCTCTCCCCGTGTCCGCGTGGGTTTTCGCTGGGTACTCCGGTTTCCTCCCACAGTCCAAAAGCATGCTCCTGGATAGGTTGATTGGCTCGTAGACTAAAATTGTCCCGCAATGCCCGGCGATGGACTGGCGTCCCGTCGTCGGGTGTATTCCTGCCTTACGCCCTGTGTTTCCGGGATAGGCTCCGGCTCACCGTGACCCTATATAGGATTAAGTGGTTTCAGATAATGAGATGAGAAGTTCTGCATGTGCACATTAATGGTTAGGTGTAGAAAATGCTTTTCCTTCTATGGCAATTAGTAGACACATTTACCAAATATACACATTTTTACAAACTGCTAATTTGCAAAAAAAAAAAGCCATACATGGTTGTGACAAACATGCAAACAAAATGCTTTGACAATATTCGTGTTGACCTTGAAACTGAGTGGCCCACAGCAGAGATGGCTTTCTTTGGAGTCTGATCTCATCAGGATTAGCCCAATGTTGTCAAAAAAGGTAAAATCTTTTCACCATGCATGAGATGGTTCACTCACTCCCTACCCTTTATGGAGCTGGATTGATGAGTAAAATTCAAATAAGATCGTGAAGCCATTATAATTCAGACAAGAAAAATATTAATCCCATGTTAATGGAGGACTGAGGCTTAGCAACACATGGTAACCAGCTTTGCTGTTAATCCCAATTTACAGCTGGAAAAATTGATATGGAAGAGACACAGGAATGTAAAACATGCAGAAATCACTGAGGCAAACATGGGAAGGCAGACGATTGTCAAAAGACCACATTAACACTCTGAATACGCGAAAATCAACATAATTAACACTCCAAGATGTCACAATCAGCATGACAGAAATGGAAGTAAAACAATGGAGTCAACAGCCTTTTAACATTTACAACAATTTGAACATCACAAGAAGACACATGTACACTGCAAACAGAGTAAACCCTTGAATGTCATGGGCGTTACATTCCAGAGAATAGTACCGCGAAATTTAAAAGCGCGACATTTTTTTATTTTATACAGTACTGCACAGTACATGTGTTTATCCCATAATGGCATTACCACAGATGCTGCACGTTCACCATTATCCCCATACGTGCTAAATGCCACCACCCACCAGGTACAATCACTCTCCTTAACAATTGTAATGCACCCTGCACAAAGACATTATAATCATTATCCGCCACCGAGTAAACCACAATCATTATCAATACCCGCTTTACCATATAGAGGGGCGCGGGGGGCCTGAGCCTATCCAGTACATTGCAGGGTACTTTATTTGGGGCAATTTACCCAGCAGGCCAATTAACCTAGGAAGTAGCGTGTTTTTAGACAGTGGGCACATGGGGAACACGGGGGAGAGAACACGCAAACTCCACAAAGAAAGGCCCCCGAGCCAGGAACCGAACACGGGATCGTCTTGCTGTGAGTGCTTCACTGCGCCGCCCATATCCCGTGTGTTAACCACAATCACACAATTTAATCCCGTAAGACAATCACAATAGATAATCCCGTGCGTAACATACACAGACATTAATACTACAACAGATTTACCGTTGTGACAATAATGATGCCTCCAACCTGAGAGATGAAAAATCGCGGAGAAGGAACACTCCACGACTCTCCTGTGCAAGCAGTTCTTAAGAACAGTTCTCATATAGATACTCCTCACATAAATTTACGTACTATACATGTTCTCAATTTCACAATTTCTGTATCTTGAAATGTGATCATTGTAATGCGGTGGAATTCCGTTAAAACGAATTTGATTCTAGTGGACATCGGCCAATCGCATGTAAGTGACTGGTAGGGGGTTGGATCAGTCTCAACGAAGTTAATCACATTTTATGGGTCCTAGCTATCACTTTACGTCATACACCAACCATCCAATGTTTTACATTATTTCTCTTTATATTGAAAGGAACCGTTGAGTTACATAGATTTTATTTTTGTAACGGACGTCCAGCACGGAAAGATAAGCAAGTTGCATCTCAGGACACCTGGGGCAATTTCGTCAGGTCAATTAACATATGCAGGTTATCTTTGGACTGTGGAAGGAAACCAGAGTACTCGGCGAAAACTAACGCGGACACTGGGAGAATATGCAAACTCTCCACAGAAAAGCACCCAAGCCGGGAATCTAATTTGAACGTTCTGGCTGTGAGGCAGCAGCGCTCCTCATTACGCAACCGTGCAGCCTATTATACATGTCAATTAGTATTCGCTCTGAAGAAATTAATTCATCCTCATCCATTCATTATCAATACCTGCTTAGTCCTGTACAGGGTCGCAGGGAGCCAGAACCTATCCCGGTCGATAGAGGCTACAAGGTGGGGGAATACCCAGGGTGTGACACCAGTAGATCGCAAGGTACACCTTTGGGGGTAATTAACTCAGCAGGCCAATTATCCTAGGCAGCACCATGTCTTTGGACGATGGGAGGAAACTGGAGTACACGGCAAAAAACCACGGGGGCACGGGGAGAACACATAAACTTCTCACAGAAAGGCACCCGCGGCGATGGACTGGCGTCCCGTCGTCGGGTGTATTCCTGCCTTACGCCCTGTGTTTCCGGGATAGGCTCCGGCTCACCGTGACCATATATAGGATTAAGCGGTTTCAGATAATGAGATGAGATGAGAGAAAGGCACCCGAAGTGTGAATAGAACCGAGTCCTTCTTTCTCTGAGGCGACAGCGGTACTCACTACCCCTCAAAAGGAATAGGTCAAATAATTTACTCGCTGCTCCTAAATAGGCCACCTCACATGCTGTAATCTGCGAAAAGCTACATGATGTGTACCACGCAATATGCTGGTTGATCGGACTAGATGTGCTGCTTCATCGGAGCGGTGTTCTGATGTGCTCAGTGAGTAATAAAGTACCAGCAGGCAGGGTGCCAGTTCTTTGACCACAGTTTTATATTGTGTAAGGATACTCATTTTTCACAGATTGTGCAGTGGTAGCATCGGCAGGGTATTTCAGTGTTGCATCTGTGTATCATAGAAAGAACGTTCTGCCTGAAGTGATTCGATCCCTGCCTCGGGCACCTTTCTGTGTAGCGTTTGTGCATTCTCCTTTTGTTCTACATGGGTTTCCCCTAGGTTCTCCGGTTTCCTCCCACAAATAAAAAAAACACACTTATTAATTGGCAGATAACATTCTATTTAGGAGGCCGTGTCTGGAAAATGTTGGCGCTAGCCCGCTGCATGGCTACCTTCCCCTTCCCTACCTCTGCGGTTTCCACACGCCTCTCTATCTGTGGCTCTACCATGCACGGGGTGGAATGTGTGTGCATTAGAAATTGCATCATTAGTATGGAGAGAGAGAGAAACTTTATTGTCATTCCATCCTCATATAATGACAATCCACATTTTACAGTGCAGGACAAAACACGCAGACCAGAGACTACACGTAGCGGAGTGAAGTGGTTCGTACAAGTATGAATGTGTTTAAGGGGTGGAGTGTCTGTGTCCTGCATGTGATGATGCAGTGGGGTGATGTGGCATGGTATTGAAGAGCCGAATAGCTTGGGGGAAGAAACTGTTGCAGAGTCTGGTAGATCTGGCCCAGATGCTGCTGTACCGTTTGCCAAATGGCAGATGGGTAAAGAGTTCATAGGAGGTGTTGGAGGGGTCCTTTACAATGATGGATACCTTGTGTGTGCAGCGCTTGAAATATATGTCTTGGATGGAGGGGAGAAGGGTCTAAATGATGTTCTCGCTGCCTTCACTGTCCGCCGCAGGAACGTACGGTTTGAGGCATTGCTATTTACATACCAGACAGCGATGCAGTTGATCAGGACACTCTCAATGGTTCCCCTGTAGAATGTGGAGAGGAGGGTGGGTGGCAGAAAGCTGGCTCTCCACAGTCATTGGAGGAAGTGGAGACATTGTTGTGCTTTCTTGGCGAGGGATGTAGTATTGACTGAACAGTGAGATCATCTGCAATGTGCATACCAAGAAATTTGGTGCTTCTGTCTCCACTATGGAGCCGATGATGACCAGCAGTGAGTAGGCAGTGTGAGGCATCTTGAAGTCTATGTTCATCTCTTTTGTTTTGCCAACGTTAAGAGACAGGTTGTTGTCTTTGCGTCAGACTGCCAGCCGCTCCATCCTGCCTCTGTATGCAGTTGCATCGTTGTTGCTAACGAGTCCCACCACTGTCGTGTCATCTGCAAACTTAATTACGTGGTAGGAGCTGTGGTTTTGTGGAGCACAGCCGCGTATTAGCAGTGTGAAGTAGTGGGTTGACCGCACAGCCCTGGGAAGCGTCGGTGCTCAGTGTGGTGGTACTGGAGGTGCTGTTGCCGATCCAGACTTTCTGAGACCTCTCAGAAAGTCCAAGGTCCAGTTACGGGGGGGGGGGGGTGTGGTCAGTCCCAGCAGGCCCAACTTCGTGTTGTTGAATGTTGAACTGAAGTCAGTGAACCAGCATCCTTTAAAAGATGTAATTTGCCAGGTGGGACAGGGCCAGATGAAGGGCAGAGGGAAATAGCGTCTTCCGTGGACCGGTTAGGTCGATATATGAACTGAAGCGGGTGTAGTGAGGGTGGGGAGAGTGGTTTTGATGTGGCCCATGACTAGCCTCTGGAAGCACTCCATGATCATTGGTCTGAGTTCAAAGGATGATAGTCATTTAGGCAGGACACTATTGACTTCTTTGGCATTGGAATGATGGTGGTGGCCTTGAAGCATGCTGGGACGATCGCCTTTTATTTAAAATATGTATTTTGACTCCAATTAAAATTGCTAATAATTAATATCACCATATTTGTATGGATGGGTGGCCAGCACCAAACCCGGCAACCTTTGTTACACTTGTGGCGATTTTTAAAGCCAACCCCAATGCTAATTTGAGACATAGTGCACGTCGGGGAGGCCCAAGACCGGTTTATAAAATAAAAACTGGCATTGGCCGTGAGCTGGAATTAAACCCTTGAGTACCAGGTTCGTAGTACTGTGCCCTAACCGCTACACCACCGCTCTCCGTCACAAATAGTAACCTCTCTCTTACGCCTCTCTCCCACATACACAACCCATAATCTTAGCATTTGTAGGAAAACCGTCCCCCTATGTCATGAAAAACCTATTTCAGTATGTTAATATTGTACTCTAGTGTACTTGTGCTCCTCCTATACAATGGCGAAAAAGAAACATGTTGTGTAAATACTATATTTCCATTTAAATTGTATTCATAGTAGCTTCGCTGAGCTCTGTATGTACAGTACTGTAACCGCCGTTAATACCAAAACATGGCACGCAAAAATGTCACGTATGCACAACAATATAATCATTGCTGGCAGTTGTGTCGGAAGAGCCTACTAACTGTATAACAACGTACTGTCGTGCCACAGTACTACGGGCGCGTAACCACCAGTCACCGGGTTCGTCCACTCGGACTGGTCACTCGGACTGGTCACTCGCAAGAGACGGTCACCGAGACGATCGACAACGAGCGTGGATTTCAAACAACCGCGCACGCTGCCATACAAGCGTCGAGTTTATTTTATATTTCCCAAACAAAACGCTGTTGTTGAAATTTCACTTTACAGTCACATTACAGACGCTGGAGCAAATTAAGAGGATTGATCTCGACAATGAAATCAGTAGAAATGTTTGAATGTGATTCATACTCCGCTTCACTTTTTGCAGCGCGCTGAACCTCAAACATGACTCACAAAGCCAGACAGCCCACCCAGCCCTGAAGTACTCTCCTCCAGCTGCCGCTCAGCGGGAAAAAATAACCGTTGCTGAGAGACACGTCAAGCCGTACGTTCCTTTTGAGATGTTTTTCTCAAGGCCTGCTGCCACTGTTGGAGAGCATTTGATTGACTTTTTTCTTTACCCTTGGGGGATAAGGACAGGTTACACTTCACGTGCTTTTCTCTCTGCTCAGCATCCTTAACCGAGCTGGGTGATCGGGTTTGGGGATGGAGCGAGTGAGCTCACCGGGTAATAAAAACCATTGTGAATTGATTCCAGTACTACGCTGGTAAATTACCAAACAACATGCACTCAAGTTGTAAATATACAGCTGATTTGAGTTTTCCATACAAGTTCAGGAATAACACGTGATGTTTAATGTGGAAATATTATTACACAGTACGATGCATGTATAGACTACATTAAAACGTATCAAAACCCACTAATGGAAGAACCCCAGTAGCTAGTGTCTCTCCACTGGCTACAGGTTAAATACAGGTCACGTACAAGGCTGCTCCGACATACATCCGTGACCTACTTCAGGCACCCTCCTCAACACAATTTCGATCCTCCAATACGGGCTTGCTGCACGTGCCCAGACCGCACCTCCAGTCGATGGGTGACAGAGCCTTCTCGTGCGCTGCTCCCAGAGTCTGAAATACCCTTCCATTGGAGATTCGGTCAGATGAATCCCTGAGCATCTTCAAATCCTTAAAACTCACTTGTTCCGTAAATTCTCAAAACTCACTTGTTCCGTAAGACACTGAAGTCCTCTGGATATGACTGTTGATGCGGCTCACTGTTGTTGTGCTTGGATGATGGCTCGCTGTTGACCTGCGCTTGCACCGGAACTCTTATTCCTTCTTTCATTTATTTAACCATTATTTTATTTGTCATTTTCTGTCATTCACTGATTTATCGCCATTAATTTACTTTTAATTCAACTTTGATGCTGACATGCCACTCTGTCCACAGCTCTGTGCAGCACTTTGTAACCCTCGGGTGAAAACACTGTAGAAGTACAACTGTTATAATTAACATGCATCGGTTTGCAGCACTTTTGACCTTCAATATTAAACATTTAGGGCGACACGGTGGCCCAATGGGTAGCGCTGTCGCCTCACAGCAAGAAGTGCCTGGGTTCGATTCTCGGCTCGGGTGCCTTTCTGTGTGGAGTTTGCATGTTGTCCCCTTGTCCACGTGGGTTTTCGCCGGGTACTCCGTTTTCCCCCCACAATCCAAAACAATGAGATGAGATGAGATTAAACATGTATTTGTGTATACTGTACTAAATGGTGAAATGTCAACACCGCTTTCTCAATTTCTCACCAAACAAAATATCTATTCAATCTAGCGACTTCTCAAAAACCCAGTAATAATTCGTCGTTGGCCTAAACGTTTACGTTGGACCAATATTGCATGTTTACTGGAATTTGTTTTTATTTGCCACGCTCGCCCACCCCCATCCTCCATCAACCTTCCAAACACTCTTATTGCAAATCCCCACGCTCTTTCAGTAAGGCCAAAATCTCTCACGGCAGAGCTCATTCCCAGCCTCTTGTCTCTCCCACTGTGTCCTTCCCAAACTTATACGTGACTGAAATGGCATTTTCATATTTTAAGCCATCGTTTCAATCAATCCTGACACATGAATCAGTTACGTCGTATAGCTTGCAAAATTTTACCCAAATGAAGACAATTTGAAAATCGAAGCAATTGTAACAACAGTGGAATCCCAAAATTATTTGTGAGTTCTTGGAAATTGCGGGAGAAATAGCCAGTGATGTAGTTCATGGTGATGTATTACTTAACGATATGTATACAGTAAATGTATTATTGGGTTTAAATTAGATTGGTTTCCAGATGACTAAAAGTAATGATGTAGGTTTTCACGCCTCGATGCATTATGATCGCTTTGAAAAGCTGCTCTCTCGGAACAGCCACGTCGATCGCTCCCTCTGCATCGCGACGTTTCACCTCACACGTTCAAGGCATCTTCACACAGCGCCTGAGGACGCCTCGAACGCCTGAGGATGCCTTGAACGTGGTAGGCAAAACGTCGCGATGGAGAGAGAGGGAGCGATCGACGCGGTTGTCCCGAGAGAGCAGGTTTTCGCAGCAATCATCAGATGACTAAATGGCTAATTTGGCCTTTTACCAATTAACCAATTAGTTTATTTATGTTGGCTTAAGGGAAATGTTAAAGGTCACGGTTTGTAGAGTACAGCACCCATATAACATTTTCCTAAAATAGGTCATACCTGTGTCATAGCTGATCAGTGCTTGACAAAATAGTATTTGCACCAGTTTGTAATTTTAATTCCAAATAACAAACGTGACAAAATCTTTTAATATCAGTCAACCAGTCAGAAACAAAGCATTACATCCTTCTATACGTGTGTACCTATTCTAAATACAGTACATTCAACTAAATAGAAGTGCAAATATGATAGTATTAAATCGTTATCAAGGTTTAAACGTCATTGTTATAAAGGATAACCAGCTCAAACAATACTGCATGTAATAGCAAACAGCAATGTGCAGATTCTACATGAAAATACTGTAACGAAAATACTATATATGAAGATATGTAACTTTTGACATTTCACTATAGATGGAAGCTGCTATACAGTGGCAAATGCCTAGATGCATGCCTGTGCACCTGGGTCATGTGAATGTCTTGTTTTGTTGCAGTGTACTGTTTACAGTATATACTGACTGGAGCACCTCGTTTCCTGTAGAAATGTCCGCCAAGTGGCGATAGTCGGTACTGCTCACGTCATGGGTCCATGTGCAACTGCAGTTCACTCACAAGCAGGATTATGTGACAGAGCACTTCACGTGCTTTCAGTCGCATTTTTGTGTTGTAATATTTTTATTAGTTTTTTTATGTTGGTTGCACAATATAGTAGATATATTTAAAATATATTCTCAAAAAGCAAAAAATACCTCAAAGATTCGAGGGTCATTGGAGTAAGGTATTTAATATTTAACACCACCTGATACTCTATTACATTTGTATTTTGTAAATATGACTTAGGAAATATATAATAACAGAAAAGCGTGAGCGCTAATTTTTGGTCCCCCCCCTCCTCGTGGTCTTTCCCTCCACATGGGATGAGACGCAGAATCAATTCTTGCGAAACTCTAGCTCACTCCAAGTTAAATAACAGTCTGCACAAAGGTATATAAAATAACTACAGCACTTTCGAAATCTCTTCAAGGGACTTCTCATTCACACAATAATAATAAGCAATGTATCATATCTGCTTCTACAAATAAAACAATTAGGGAATTTTGCACAACCCATCAGCCCCACGACCCTGTGGGCGTGCAGGTTAGCAGTTTTGAGTCAAAACAAGCAAACTCTTGAGCAGTTTCGACAATTACTGCTGATGAGACACGTTATGAGACAGATATATGAAGAAGACATTTTCTTAAATACCTTTCAAAACGCTGGCACTTGTATTACTTTGTTCACGCAGTCAGGGCAGAACGAGCCTCCTTGTCCTGCTTCAAAACGTAATGTTCGTCAGATGATAGTCAAGCATTATTTTTTGTTCCTCAGATTTGTAATTCACCCGATATAAGTGCCGAATCAAATATAATGGTTTTTTTTTCTGTGTGCATTCGTTGGTGACTGGTCTCTTTCGAGATAGCTGTGTCAATTGACAGCTTTTGGAAGCAATCATCTTGTGCAGTAAAAAAAAATATTCTGTGATAATTCCAACATACAACAGGACTTAAACGACTGTTTGTGCAAAATGACTCAGTGGTTAGTTTGATGATCATTAGCCATCCGGATGTCTATAAGAGTACAGATTCACATCTACAACCATTTATATATTTTCTTTTGACAGCAACAGCAATGGAAAATAAGGAAAAAAAATGACAACGCAACAATATGTGAACCAGTTTACTATCGCGATATGTAATGCTTGTCTAATGTGGTTCGGTATTAATAACTCAGTGGTGATGTGTAGGCATGATTCATAGGTTGTAAATGAGTGTTCCAAAGTGTAGTTTTGTGTACAATAATGAGTGTAGTGCATGACGAGTCACTCTTCCCTGCTCTTTGTGAGCAGCATACTTTCGTCAGTAACCAAATCTGTTTCAAGCCTGCACACTATTTTACCGTTGTGATTAACTTGTGCGTAATTTGGTAAATGTTGGCTTTGAACTAGTGTACCATAAGTGTGTGTTGTGAATAGTGTGGTGACGATTTGAAGTTATAAGTAGATACGTTCAGCACATGACTCTAGAGGCCTTATGGAAGCCCCACCGATGACCTGCACAGTTTTACCAGTCCAAGAAAGGATGTTTCCAGGGAGGTTACTGGAGCAGTTCCACATGGAAGCCATCTCAACAGGTCCCAGCACGCGGTCCCAAAGGTTAAAATATGCGAGCTCCCCAACAAAAGCCTGTGTGGCGTCAAAGTGCCCACCCACCTTGTCCTGTAAGGATAAACGTGCGCAGAAAAAACAATGTAAAACACGATGATCTTACGATGTTTCATTTAGTTAAACAACGTGAATGCTAATTATTTATTAATGACAAGTAATTCAATACATTCATTCATAATACTACCAAAAAGGCTACGCAGATATAATAGGAGGCGGCACGGTGGCCCAGTGGGTAGCGCTGTCGCCTCACAGCAAAAATTGCCAAAAACCCTGATTGCCAAAAAACCTGAATAAACTATATATAAATGTATTTCCATAAAAGTCATAGTCCCATGATCCTAAACATTAGCCACCCAGTGTTAAAAGGCAACCGGAGTTAGGCCTAGTTCACTGGGTTAACCTAATTTGGGCTCTGTATACACGTTTTTAATGTTATAAGTGCCGCACCTGAGCCACCGTCAGAAACATTTGTGACCCCAAGTGATCTTGAGATATAAGAGCACAGCCTAGGAATTCCTTTGCTTGCCAGATTTATTTTTAAGGGAAGAAATTAACATTTGAATTTATCTGACATATATAAAGATGAATAATATTATGTGGGACTTCTGCACAGGATTTTGACTATGAATAATAGCTGCACATGTGCAACCCATATCCCTTCAATCATCCCATTTTGGTAATTAAATTTTCCATACCTGTTCTTGGCCCAAAATGAGAACACCACCTGGCTTAACGGGATGCCAGGGGGCGAGTCCCTCTCCCACACCACGGCGCATGCCGTCTTGGTAAGCTTCCCACACACCATCCCGCGTTGTCCACGTTACACATACATGGTGCCAGCCACCGTCATTAACAGACAGTGGTAGCTGGGCTACCTATGTGAGCCAAAGCATTATCAGTGGCAGGCATAGAATTCCGCAATGAAAGACAGCTTCGTTTAAGGTTGTGTAAGAATAGGCACAGTATTCACACAATTCAGCATACAATGTACTAAGTGATCATTCATTATCAGGGCTCCATCCTGTAGAGGGTCACAGTAAGCCAGAACATACCGAGGCTGACACAGGGCACAAGGCAAATCCAAACCCAGGATGAGACGCCAGACCATCACAGGGAACCGAGGGAAATTTTGTCAAGCCAGTTAACATAGCATGTCTTCAAACTGTGGGAAGAAACCTGAGTACACAGATAATAGCTACGCGGACACTGGGAGAACATTCCTATTGCATACGAAGGCACCCGAACCTGGAGTTAAATGCTGAGATTTATTTCTGTGAGGTGGTGGCGCTACTGACTAAGTGACCATATTATCAACTTCATTATACTCGACTTAACATGAGGCATAGTCAGTTTTTTTTCATAAAAAGTTAATTGTATCCATAATCCAAATTGGCTCGGGTGCCTAAATTCTATATTTGGCGTTTTTCTGGGTTGCTTGATCTGATTTTTGCAGACTTAATATGAGAACCTACAATGGCACGGAATATCTTGTCATTGAGAAAAGGGAGACTACATGTCTGCTAACATCAGAAATCCTTAACGTACGTGGGTAAAATAACAATTTAGAGCAATGTGATGCTGTAAAGAGAATTGTTCAACATGGAAATAATGTTCAAACCAAACAATTTATCAGAATTTGATAATTGTGCCTATACATTAATTTTATTAATTTGGATTACTATACGTTCGTTTTGGCCATAGTGAGATGAACTAGAAAAAAAGGCGTCAATGATAATCACGATGATAACAATTGGTTGTCGTATTATTATGCTTGGGTGGCACGGTGGTTCAGTGGGTAGCGCTGTCGCCTCACAGCAAGAAGGTCCCGGGTTCGAATTGCGGCTCGGGTGCCTTTCTGTATGGAGTTTGCATGTTCTCCCCGTGTCCGCGTGGGTTTTCACCGGGCACTCCGGTTTCATCCCAGAGTCCAAAAAACATGTTGCTGCATATGTTAATTGGCTTGAAGACAAAATTACTCGCAGTGTCCGGTGATGGACTGGCGTCCCATCGTGGGTATATCCCTGCCTTGCGCCCTGTGTCTGCTGGGATAGGCTCTGGCTCACAGCGACCCTGTACAGGACTAAGCGGTTTCGGACAATGAGATGAGATGAGATTATTATGGTTGTTCAGCACTTGGGAGGGGGTTGGACGATTGCAATTCTCATTTAAGCACATTGCAAGTAGTTAAAACATATAGAGAACATCAATCATGATGTTGGCATGCAATAGACTGACTATTCTTCTATGGTGGAAAACATACGATTACAGTGTTATGCCTTTACCTTATCGTTGACCAGAAATTCCATAGGGTGGTTCCCCCACTCAATAAGCAGAAGCTCATTGGCCTGGCCTGGAACAGCATATGAAAAAGGAGTTCCTAGCCCAGGTGTTCCAGCGGCCGCACGTAACCACATGCACACACTGAGTGCATACAGCTCAGGCAGCGTCTCTTCAAAGCGTCCGCACATATAGTTGGTTCGGAGTGGTAAAGACAGTTTAAACTCGCCTGGAGGATTGACACCTGGCAATCCTGCTGTAATACATGAAATTGCACAAGCATGACAACACTTTGGGATGTATGTGTAAATAGGTGTAGTAGACAAAGATATGCTGTAAGTTTATAGATATAGTCTTGGCAGCGTGGGAACCAATAACTTTAACATAACCGGGAAATTAAATAAGCCCATAGAGATGATGAAAAGGGTGTTACCCTTTCTGACAATATCGGTGTTAAGATGTTCAAACACCAAACAGGCACATTTTATAAGGCATAAAGTCTGCAAAGGATACTCTATACCTTGACAATGCATACATTGTCCTTGAAACTGATTGGCCCATACCAGGAACAGCTTTCCTTGTGTCCTTGTCTCGCAGACAACTCAAGGACAACACAGACATCAAGGCATATAATTTAAATGTTTTACGAACAAGCATTTGTGGTTCTCGCAAACTTGATGCCTTGTTCAAGCTGTCTATTTGATGTTAGAGCATCTTGGCACCATCTGTATTATTGCCAGAAAGGGTAAAACCTTTAATCGTTTTTCATCATCTGTATACTGGCAAAAAGGTCCCCATATAGAGATGCATTACACAACATTGCCTCCTTTTAAAGGATGGCCTTGATACATCAAAACAGTTTTTGTACAATTCATATTATTGGACTCATTAATAATGATAATAAGTATGTGCTAAGTTCATATCACATAACTCGTTTATGGTTTACAAAATATTACTGCATGCTGGCCCCAAATTATTGCAACTGAATAGTATGTTTTATTTACGTTTAAACATTTTGTTTCAGATTAAACATGTTGCTATATGTAACGACATACACAAAATAAAAGTGAGATTTCAAGGAACACGCAGGATTTGAATTCAGACAAGCTGGTGCGCTTACGAAAAAGTGCTCACTGTAATAATGACATCAACCATCACTTTTGTGACCTTGTTGAAAGTACTGCTTTGTGTAATTGCAAGGGTTCATTTAAATACTATGTATTACCACTGATTGGCATTCATGCCTTGTGGCAACCTTTTATACTGTCTGTATGGCATTGGAAAAAAAAATTATCCCATGTACATCACAAAGATGCCCGTTATTGTGTGGTGATACCTCTCTCCATTTCAGACACCTTATGTGTAAGCACAGCTAATTGTGCCTCCAGCATCGCATGCTGTGCTGTCGTCTCGTTATGAGCACGCAATTCCCCTGTGATGTATGCTTGCACACGGGCAAGGAGACGATCTCCCAGCTGCTCCACGTGCTCCAACAGCAGCGCCTGCAGCCCGAGCATCTGAACGGGCCGCAGACTCGCATTCTGCTGATGGCGCTGTAACAGTGTTCACACACACACACGTTTATAAATGCTGCTTTTTGGCAGCTCACATGTATGGCGAGTTTCTGGATATTTTTGTAAATGTATATATAGCCCAAGTGAACAATTAGGCATCGCTCATCCGTTTACAGTCTTATGCTGTTGGTGGAATAGTGCACATTCCTTTGGTGGGAATGACTCTATCCATAGGACAATGACTATTGAATTCCCCACCAATTGAAACTCATATTTTGACCGTGGGATGATAGGTTGAGTCAACCATTAACCAGGAACTGAATTTACACCCTTAAAATTACGAGCAACTAACTCTTCCAATCAAAGAATACAGCATATTACGTAGGAACATCATTGACATTTACTCTAAATACAGTAATGACCACGTTACATAAACTACAACACCTTGTACATTGTAATAAGTAGAACAGGTTTTTACCGTTTCTGGCAATTATGCAGGTGTAAAGATCTTAAAACACCAAAATAGACACATTTCACAATGTGTCTAGTTTGCAAAAGCCACACATAGTTGTGGCAAAATATGCAAACAGGAAGCTTTGATAACATATGCATTGTTCTTCAAACTGATTGGCCTACACCAGACAGGGGCTTTCTTTTGAGCCTGATTGTCAGTCAGCCAGATGATGCCAAAAGGCAGTCAACTCAGGACAATGCAATATCAATGCTTAGTAGCTCAAGTGGAGCTGTTTACGCTATGGGTACTTTTGCCAATGTACATATGTAATAAGTAGAACATGTTTTTACCGTTTCTGGCAATTATGCAGGTGTTAAGATCTTAACACTGTGTACAAATTTTGAAATCTCAACATCTTTATGACTGATGACTACTTTAAAAAGCTCATTCAAAGCACTTAACATGACTATCCCAAAAGAGCAACTTTTGGAAGCAATCATCATACATCGAGCTGTGAAAACCTACATCAATTAATTATTGTTACTGTTTCCAGGAATGGTCGTCCAACAAAAATCATTCCAAAAGCAAGATGTACAATCATCTGGGAGGCTACAAAGAACCCCAGGGTAATATCTAAGGATCTGCAGGCCTTTCTTGCATTGGCTAATGTCAGTGTTCATGATTCCACAATAAGAAAAAAACACAACAAGAACGGTGTTCATGGGAGAATAGCAAGGAGGAAACCATTGCTCTCCGTAAAGAATATTGCCACCCATAACACGTTTGTGCAAAGACCACCTCTGGATGATCAAGAAGGCTATTTGAAGAATATTCTGTGGTCATACTAGTCAGAAGTGGAACTTTTTGGCTTCAATTAGAAACGTTATGTTTGGCAAAAAACAAACACTGCATCCAATATAAGAATGTTATCCTAACTATGAAGCGTGGCTATGGGAGTATCACAATTTGGGGCTGTTTTTTCTGCCTTGGGACCTAGACGGCTTGCCATCATTGACAAAATCATGAATTTTAATAATAATAATTGCATATATAGAGCGCTTTTCACCCAAGGGTCACAAAGCACTGCACAGAGCTGCGGAGAGAACTGCATTTCAACAATAACGACATAAGAACGAACAGTTCAACTGAAAGTCAACAGAAGAAATAAATTATATGACGAAGTAAGCAAACAAAAAAAATAATTCTTCAACAAACGAGGAAGGAATAAACGTTCTCGAGCAGGTGCAGGTCGGCAGAAAGCCATCATCGCGGCATGACAACATTGAGTCGCATCAACATTCCTAGCAAGAGGGCTTGAAAGCCTTACGGAACACGTGGATTGTCGCAGCAATTGCTACAGGAGAATGTCCGGGCATCCGCCTGTGAACTGAAGATTTTAAGAAAGTGGGTCATGCAGCAACACACAAGTAAATCTACAATAAGGCTGAAGCAGAAGAGATATTGCATTTTGAACTGCTGCCACCAAAGTCCAGACCTTAATCCAATTGAAGGGTTGTGGAAAAACTTAAAGCGAGTACTTGCAAGAAAGACTCAGAATATTTTTGAATTGAAGTAACCCCGTAAGAAGGAATGGGTTACAATTCCTCCAAGCTGGTGCGCAGGACTGATCAACAGTTATAGAAAACGTTAGGTTAAAGTTATTGTTATTGAAGGGGGCACCACCAGTTACTGAATGTAAAGGTTCACAACTATTTTACGAGAAAGACATGTAATCTCATCTCATTATCTGAAACCGCTTAGTCCTATATAGGGTCACGGTGAAGCCGGAGCCTATCCCGGAAACACAGGGCGCAAGGCAGGAATACACCCGA
>JAZEWT010000002.1:35263495-35299616 GCA_036362905.1 Mordacia mordax | reverse complement strand
TCTTTCACTGCATTGCATGCACCTGTGCTTGTGCGTTGGGCTTCAGGCAGCATGGATGGGATGTACCCCCAGACGGACGTGATACAGCTGTACATCTATGAGAATCAGCGCTGGAATCCGTTGACTGGCTACACTGCCCGGTGTGTCCATGCCCTCGCACTTAATGGCATCACCACTACGTGATGCTGAGGTTTTTTTGAATTGAAAAAAAAACCGTTATTGTTCCTGTAACAATGTAGGTTTTCACAGCTCGATGCATGATGATTGCTTCGAAAAGCTGCTCTCTCGGGACAGCCGCATCGAGGCATCCTCAGGCGACTGAGGATGCCTCTAACGTGTGAGGCGGAACGTCGCGAGGTGGAGAGAGGAAGCGAACGACGCGGCTGTCCCGAGAGAGCAGCCTAATTCAAGCAATCATCGTTATTGTTCTTGATTTGCTGTTCATAGATTGTTGTTGCTGACATGCCGTTCTCTTCACAGCTGTGTGCAGCGTTTTGTGACCCCGGGTGAAATGTACTCTAGAAGCGCAATTATTTTTACTAAATATTATTCTCAAGGGCCTCTCTAAATCTAGTGAAGTGGTAACCTGTCCCGGGAATGCATTGCTAAGTATGTGGGTTTGTCAACCTCACTGCAAACAGAATCATCAAAATGCAATGTGCCAGGAACATTTAAAGGCATTATTTCGGTACTCAATAACTATTGATGCCTTTTACATTGTGTCAAATTTGCAAAAAACACACATACTTGAGGCATATATGCAAACAAAACACTTCCATAATGTATGCATGGTCCTTGAAACTGATTGGCCCACATCAGCAATGGCTTGCTTTGTTACCTCATTCTCAGTGTTACCCAGGTGTTTCCAAAATGTTAATCAGTTTCAATGCTTGCATATGTAGCTTACAATTGACATCTCGGAAGTCTCCAGCTACTAGTAATAATAATATTTGCATTTCTAAAGCGCTCTTCACCCGAGGGTCACAAAGCACTGCACAGAACTGTGGAGTGAACGATATGTCAATAAGATCCGAATAGATCAGTAACCACACCAATGTGTGTTTGACTCACACCACAATACCGAACTGACTCGATCTGCATTCAGCTACCCATGAATTTACGGTCTTAGGCTGGCTGCCAATGTCTTCACCCAAAAAAACCACAATTCAATTATTTAGGGATTAAACTTATTGCAGTGTCATTTGCAAATATATCGATTTTAGAGTGTATGAGTGAGTTTCCGAGATCATTGATTAAGATAAAAACGGCCATTGCCTGAAAGGTCACCTATTGTTACAGTATGCTTGATGCAGGTATTCCGTGTTTTGTTATTGATGCATGGGGTCTAAATAATTGCATATCTGAAGGTAGCCATCATTGTCTCAACGGTGTCCAAGCCAAAGCAGGAAACACCCGAGAGTTTGTTGGCCACGGAGATGGAGCGATGGCATCAGCTCGTGTGGATGAGCCAGATAGATTATTGCAACACAAAATAGGGCAATGGTTTTGGGAAGCTTTCATCCAGCAGCGGATTTACCATGGCTGAAAATGATAATTATGGTCTTTTGCTGCATGTCTGAGTTTGTGTTACAGTGGATCAGTGATTTACAACGTTTGTGGACATCCATATTTTTTCATGGACCACCATGCATCAATTAACACTACTCTAAATCGGGCGGCGCGGTGGCCCAGTGGTTAGCGCTGTCGCCTCACAGCAAGAAGGTCCCGGGTTCGAATCTCTCGGCTCGGGTGCCTTTCTGTGTGGAGTTTGCATGCTCTCCCCGTGTCCGCGTGGGTTTTCGCCGGGCACTCCGGTTTCCTCCCACAGTCCAAAAAGCATGCTGCTACATAGGTTGATTGGCTCGCAGGCTAAATTGCCCCGCAGTGCCCGGCGATGGACTGGCGTCCTATCGTCGGTATATCCTTGCCTTGCGCCCTGTGTCTGCCGGGATAGACTCCGGCTTCACCGTGACCCTGTATAGGACTAAGCGGTTTCAGACAATGAGATGAGATGAGACTACTCTAAATCCTACCCTCTGCTGGAAGGCCATGGGAAGTGATCGATGGTATGTGGATTACTCCACAGTAGTCTTTTTGCACTATATTTATCATTAGAGTTGTTGTCTTGATCTGTGCCTTGTTATCGTCCCCCCTCCCAACCCCCAGCTTATCTTATCTTGTTAATATAAAAATTGTTAGTACTTTTTTTAGTATTTCGTTTTTTTATCCTAGTATTTTTAAACCCTTGTGGTTGTGTTTCAATCTTTGTATATGCCAACACCGGGATCTGAGAGAAACGGCATTTCGATCCTCTATATGTGCTATACATATGGCAGAATTGACAATGAAGTTGAATTGTAATGTAATGTAAAAAGTAGGGGATTCTGCATAGCTCATTGTGTGAGCACGTGTTGTTATGTGTATTGTGCTACAGTGGCTTGCCTACCGACCGCTACATGTGGAGTGACATCACGGGGCTACAGGAGCGAACAAAGACGCACACAAAACCTCCTTCACCACAGTGGATATGGGTATATATACCTGCACCACCAAATGTCTCAAATCCTTAAGCCCTAAGCCTTTGCTTTAGTCCACTGATTCCCAATCTTTATAGACTCACGCACAACTATGAGTTAACAGTTAAAAATCGTGAATCACAATACACCAATAATCTTTTTCAAATGTAAAATATATTCTGGCTATTGAACTGAATCTGCCAATTGCTAAAATTTGCAGCTGCATTTGCTGCAAGTGGCAGCAATTGGCAATTGCTGCAATTGCAGCAATTGGCAGATTGAGTCTGTGTTGATGGATCACGAATACAATCCTCATAGTCGTAGTATAATAGGCAGTTTCACAGATCACTTCCTCATAGCCTTGTGAATCTCCAATGGTCTGCACACCATACTTGGAAAGTCACTGCTCCAGCAAATATCTTGAAAGCCAGGCACAACCGAATACCTTATTGTCAACACAGTTATTCTAGACAGCATTTGTAGAACTCACTGTACTGAACATTATATGCCGATAGCGAATCGCAAACTGAGTGCTGATAAAGAACTATTATAAGGGATTTGCGGCAGCACTTGTGCAACAACACATTGCTTTCTGTTTGCACACCTGTTTGCTTTTTGTTTACTTTACTCATCCAGGTGTCAGACTGGGCAGTTGACTTCGGGGTACCTGGGGGCACGGACCGTGAGGGGTGGCAGTACGCTGCCGACTTCCCAGCGTAAGCACAACTGCTCGCTTCATCAATTCAGTCAAGAGTCTGTGTGGTGTCCTGCTTAAACGAGCATCAAAGGCATTCATGCTGATTGCAGCCATGAGGCATTGGTTGAAATTCCACATTCTTGTGGTGGGATGTGAGACCATAGGATAATCACTAGTTAAGAGCTTGAAATACCAGACACCTTTCTCAAAGTTTCAAGTTTGCAAAAAAACACATGCTTGTGGCAAAATATTCAAACAGTGCTTTGATAATCTATGCATTGTCTTTGAAACTGATTGACCCACACCAGAGATGACTTTATTTATAGCCTGGTCTCACCACTGTTATCATAGTGTTGCTAAAAAGCAAGCAGCTCAGGATTATCAAAAGCATTTTGTTTGCAATTTTTTTTCCACAAGCATGTGTGGGGTTGTTTTGTTGTTGTTGCATACTTGACATTTTGTGGAAGGTATCTGGTGTTTTAAGGTCTTGACGCTTGTGTTAATGTCAGAAAGGTGAAAACCTTTTTTTACTTTTACATCATCTCTGAACTAGGGGACTCGTCTAAGAGACGAGCTACAGCATCTGCAACAAGCACTAGTGAGCAATGGATACACTGAAACAGAAATCCAATGTGCCATAACGAGAGAACCTAGACAGAAACAGCAAGAAAATGAGGAGGGAGATACCAAGACCTGCGCTTTCCTGCTATATGTGAAAGGCAGCACAGACAAAATTAGCAAATACCGAGAGAAATATAAAATAAAAACAGTCTTTACAACCCACCAGAAGATACAAGACGTACTCAAATCACCTAAAGACCGACAACCATTACAGACAGAAGGCGTATATTGCATTCCTTGCAGCAACTGTGAGGAACTATACATCGGACAAACAGGAAAAATAATAGCCACAAGAAAAAGAGAACACGAGGCAGCAGTACGTTTGCTGCACATGGATAAATCAGCAACGGCAGCACATAGTGTAGATAAACAACACAATAGATTCTGACAAGATACGAGTACTAGCAGCCATCCGCCGTAAAGGTCCAAGATTAATTCGTGAAGCAATTGAGATTCACAAGACAGTAAAGACAATGAACCGAAAACAAGAAATGAGGATAAAGCTCAGCCAAACCTGGAGGCCAGTCATTGAAGTCAGTAGTGCATAGATATAGAGCAATGGGGTGTGGACATCGGAGGGGGACCACCAGGTGTTTGGGAGTTTCTTTCATGAGATGCAAATTAGGGGACTCGTCACAGATAAAGCAGGAGGGGGTTATTGCGGTTCCGGGGTGTGAATAGGACAAGGAGATTAGTGTTAATGTGATTCAGATGTAGACCCCATAGCAAAAATGACTCAACACATACATAGTACCCACATATATATAGGAGCAACTGGCACTACACACGCATACTGCGCCTGAGGATGCCTCTAATGTGTGAGGCGAAACGTCGTGAGGAGAGGAGAGGAAGCGAACGACGCGGCTGTCCCGAGAGAGCAGCTTTTCGAAGCAATCAACAGTGAATTTCTCATCACCACACACTCGTCCTAGCACCGTGACTGGATTTGCGCATTGTTTCTTTGTGTACAGGCGGTACCATGGATACAAGACTCTCAAGGATTTTGTGCGCAGGCGACGCTGGTCAAGGTAATTGCTGTAGATCTCAAGGGAGCTGTGCAATAATTCACTGTAGGTATAACCAGTATCCACTTGTAACCATTGCATGTTTTTACACCCACGCCAATGCGTGGGCAGTACTACATGGAATTTATAGTGTCTACAGTGGGTTTCACTGAGCTTGACGAGGTGGTGTGCAGGCGATGCAGGTTGATAACAAGTGGACCTTGGCTGGAAGTCCCTCCCTTATCTCTGCGCCACCTCTCACTCAACGCCACCTCACCGGAAGCACCCGCAGACGCCCCCGTCACCCTTTGGGCCGTGAGCCGTAAGGGGGATGTTCTGTGCCGCCTGGGCGTATCGCGCGCTACTCCCTCCGTGAGTCGCGCTTCCGAAACCCACACCTCTCATCTGCGCTGGCAGTACAGCCCACTTTTACAGAATGTAGCAAACACGTTATGACACATTTACAGACATAGCCTACATCAGTACATTATACAATTCACCTGGAATTAAATAACTAATTACACCAATACCCATATGACTGGAGTTGCTTTATTTTGGCATGGCACGTTTTAGCAGACTGCCATGCAGTAAAAAAAATTGGTGTGAAAAAGTCTTAATACCGTATCTGCAACATGCTTCCTACTGTATGCCACGGGCTGAGAGCCACTGCACTCGAGTGTATGGAAAAAAATTCCGAAGCTGTATCATAACAATAATTGCATTGATAGAGCGCTTTCACCCGAGGGTCACAAAGCGCTGTACAGCTGCAGAGAGAACGGCACATCAACAATGAGATAAGAACGTTAAATCAGCAACAATAACGTTATTTGTATTTATTTTTTGATAAATATCAAATGAACAAACAGCCTAAATATCCTCACTGGCAATAGATTTCAGGTCCACACCGCATATACTATTAAAATTTGTGCACTGCTATGGCTAGGGCTGTGGAGACTTGCTGTTGCTGCCTTACTATATTGACCCCCTCCAAAGACATGGCTATCTACTTAATGGACTTGGCTCGAAAATCACTGTGGTGGCCCCAACTATACTTTCATTTGAATAATATAAAAAAATGTATCAAGGTAGGTTCCACAGCTCAAACTATGAGAATTGCTCACAAGAGCTACTCTTTCACCTCTAATGATGATGCCTCCATTGTGGGAGGTGAAACATCATGAAGGAGAGAGGAGGGGTGCTCGACACGGTTATCCTGAAAGAGCATCTGTTGAGAGAAAAAAATGTAAAAACAAACCTTTCTGTGGCTGATGGCAGGGAAGCAGCTGGCTGCACGTGAGCACAGACCAGCCGTTTGTCACAGTGTCGGTGGAGAGCAAGGGTGTCTGGGCTGTGGCACGGGATGGCTCTGCCTTTCTGCGAACCGGAGTGTCAGGAAGCAATCCAGCCGGTACCTACAAAGCTTGCACTCCCATCTCTCTCGTTTATAAACAAGGCTGCCATAGATTTAAAAGTACACAGTTGTATGTACAAAAGTCTTATACAAAATACAAGCTCATAATTACCCAATGCGTGTGTCGATGCTTATGAAACGTGTTGGTATTAAGGGCAAACCTGGATCCATGTTGCTGCCCCTGCTAAACAGAAGCTCAAGCACATTTCTGCTGGACCATCCACAGTGCTTGCAGTGGATGAGCAAAGTAAGTCTCGTAGTCGAGGATATTGTGATGAAGATAATCAGCTGGATTTGCACAACACAATGACTGCTGTGTGCACAGTGGGTCCTATTAAGTTGTTTTGCTTTGCTCAATGACGACATCAAATTACAATTATTTTACACCATATAGCCATCCTTCATTATACGGCACTTAATAAACCAATTTTTTCATAACGTAACTTAGAAATCAAGGAAAGGATTCCATACATTGTTATTTTCGCATTTATGGAACTTTGAAAATCTAAATCGTGCATCGTTTGCGGTAAAAAAGTGACAGTGCTCTGTTGTTTATCCCTAGTGCATTTCATTCTGCTCCAGGTTGCTTGAGCAGCATCATTTTTGTACTGTACTAGAAGTGTGTGCTTGTTGTGCCACTGGCCAAGTGTGGCTTGTTTGATAATAATAATTGCATTTCTAGAGCGCTTTTCACCCGAGGGTCACAAAGCGCTGCACAGAGCTGCGGAGAGAACGGCACGTCGACAACGAGATAAGAACGGCAAATCAGCAACAGCGTTTTTTTGTATTTTTTGACAAATCTCGGCTGTGGAGAGAATGGCATGTCAGCGACATCAGGACAGTTCAACTGAAAGTCAAATAGTAGAAATGAATTATATAAGGGCATATAATTAGTGACAATAAAAAATAATAATTCTTCAACAAGGAAGGAATAACTGTTCCCGAGCAGGCGCAAGTCAGAAGAGATCCATCATCCCGGTAAAACAACACTGAGCCGAATCAACACTTCTAGCCAGAGAATTTAAAAGCTTTACGGAACAAGTGAGTCATGAGACAAAATTTGAAGATGCCCAAGGACTCAGCTGATCGAATCTCCAGTGGAAAGATATTCCAGAGTCTGGGAGCAGCGTGCGAGAAGGCTCTGTCAGCCATCGAATGGAGGTGCGACCTGGGCACATGCAGCAAGCCCGTATTGGAGGATCGAAATTCTCATGTTGAGGGTGTCTGAAGTAGGTCACAGATGTATGTCAGAGCAGCGCCAGTGAGAGCCTGTAAGATCTTGAATTCTCATCTCTCTCATCTCATTATCTGAAACCGCTTAATCCTATACAGGGTCACGGTGAAGCCGGAACCTATCCCGGAAACATAGGGCGTAAGGCAGAAATACACCCGACGACGGGACGCCGGTCCATCGCCGGGCATTGCGGGACAATTTTAGTCTGCGAGCCAATCAACCTATCCAGGAGCATGCTTTTGGACTGTGGGAGGAAACCGGAGTACCCGGCGAAAACCCACGCGGACACGGGGAGAGCATGCAAACTCCACACAGAAAGGCACCGGAGCCGAGAGACTCGAACCCGGGACCTTCTTGCTGTGAGGCGTCAGCGCTAACCACTGCGCCACCGCGCCGCCCTCAATCCTGTATTTAACAGGTAACCAGTGGAGAGACATCAGTACTGGGGATATATGATCATGGATGGTTTTGCGAGTGAGGACTCTAGCAGCCACATTCTGCACACGTTGGAGACGATTGATCAGGTAGGCAGGGATGCCAGAGAGCAGAGCATTGCAGTAATGGATTTGTGAGGAGATGAAGATGTGTATTAGCTTCTCAGCATCAGCAGGTGACAGGATGTTGCACAGTCTGGCAATATTTCTGAGATGGAAGTAGGCTACCTTCGTCACCATGTTGATGTGTGTCTCGAAGGTGAGTGAAGAATCAAGAGTCACACCTAAACTTCGGATTGCCTTAGCAACTTCAGTGGTCTGGTCGTCAAGTATAAATTGAACAGGTTCAGCCTTGGACAATTGGTGCTGGGTTTTGACAAGCAAAACTTCTGTTTTGTCGCCATTTCGTTTTTGAAAATTTGAATTGAGCCAGGCCTTCACAGTTGACAGTGAGAATGACATGCAAATACCAGACGCATTGATGGATGACTTTGCGTGGGTATAGATTTGGATGCCATCGGTATAGTAATGGTAGCTGAGATTGAGGCTGCGCAGGATATGGCCAAGAAGTTGTATGTAGATGCTGAAGAAGAGTGGGCTGAGGATTGAACCCTGAGGGACAGGCAGCACTCAGGTCCAGGAGTGCAAGAATACTTGGCAAGCCTTCATCAGCAACGACGAGTAGGTTATCAGCTACTTTTACCAGAGCAGTTTCAGAACTACTACAAATCTGAACCCAGATTGGAAGGGATTGAGGAGGTCATTGTTCAGAACATGTTTCTGGAGTTGCGCTGCTACGGTACATTCAAGGACCTTAGAGATGAATGGTAGATTTGAGATGGGGCGACAATTAGCAGGCATGTTGCAATTGAGGCCAGGTTTTTTAAGCAGGGGGGTAACTGCGGCACATTTGAATATTGGGAGAACGATACCAGAGCGAAGTGAATTATTAAACAGATTCGTGACGAATGTGGCAAGGAATTTGAAATTTGCCTGGATGATTTTGGATGGGAAAGGATCGAGGGAGCAGTTTGTAGGCCGAGATCTGGTAACTAAAGAACATACCTCAGATTCCATTAGTTAAGAGAAAATTTTCAGGAGTTTTGAGGTCAAGGAAGGTGGAGGAACATTTATTGAGGTATTGGTTGGTGATTGAGGCTGGATAGAGATACGATGGGCTTCAGTTTTTTCTGCAAAACCGAATCAACTGATCTGCCTCATCTTTATTAGTGAAGGGAGGTGAGGACGAGTGACGGGTAGGATGCGTATTTAATTACGTACAGCGAATTGGTCTGTATTGAATCACGTACAGCGGATTAGACTATGTATTGAATTATGTACAGCGGATAGGTGTGTACAATGAATTACGTACAACTGATTGGTATGTATTGACAGTATAAAAACTATATACTATGTATACAATCGACTAGATATATAATATCCTGTGTAGTTATATAATATATTATGTGGTTATATAACAGACCATGTGGATATGTAATTAGAATATAGACTAAGTATAAACTATAGACTGTATTTATAGCTTGTACAGAATATATACTATATGTGAACACTGTAGACTATAGAGGATTATCGTTGTCACGCGGTGAGTGCTTGCAGCTGAAGCAAGTTGAACGCGGAACGGCCGCAAAGCCGACAATAACAATAGTACAATGCAACAGTAAGATGTGACAATAAAGAGTATAAAGCAGAGTATGTGGATGATTAAACGAGAGAGAAAATATGAGGGCGAGCATTTAATTGTGATACAAGGTTAGTGAGTGTGCGGTGCGAATACTGAAAATGATGGTGAAGTTATTCCTGGAGGCACTTGGGAGAAATTTGAAACATGAGGCAGGCTTCACTCGCATAGAGTAGAGAAGGCCACAATGTTTTCAGCGTAATAATATAATGATTAATAACCAATTATGAATTCTAAGAATTAAAAGTTATTTAAATAAAACCCAGATGACAATAATTGAATGATTAAGACTGCTGCAAAGTGCTCAAAAAGTATTCATAAACCTGGTAGATTTGAGAGCGGTAAATAAGCCTTGCGTCCCCGCTGATGACGTCACACCAGCATATCTTAATGATTGCTTCCCAAAGCTGCTCTTTCGGGATAGCCGCGTCGATCGCTCCTCTCCTCTCTTTCGCAAATACAAACTAGTTGATTCGTCAGAGGCAGAACTAGATTAACCTCAATTCTAACATGCGAGCAAGACAATGGATTCCGTTCAAATGGACCCCCCCCCTTCCATTGTTCCTGGATGGAAGCAACACTGTAGAAGGGAGTGACTTTACATAAACACAGTACCTACATCAGTACATATAAGTAGTAGTCATACATGTGACACAGACAGCTCCTGAGGATGTTTCCAAGGTGTGAGATGGAACGTAGTGAAGAATAGAGGAGGAGCAATCGACCCGGCTATCCCAAAAGAGCATCTTTTGGAAGCAATTATGCATCGAGCTGTGAAAACCTACATCATATGTGGCTTGTTTCTTTCAGTATTTTTAGTTAGCAAAATTGAGCATAATTTTTTTATGCAATCGAATTCCATTAAATATGCTTTTAAAAGGTATGCGGCTTTAAATTATATATTTTGGGGCTGATTTTTTTTCCATTGAAACGCATTTTCAAGCATATAAAGGAAGACAATGGAAAATTGAGTTCGATAAAGAGAATTTTGCTTTATGAACTTTTTAGGAACGCATCTGTAGTTTATGTTGAGGATTGGGGGCTGCGTGTATAAAGTCAAAACACGGGCAGCACTATATTGAAGAGAGCAAACATGGCTTTAAACGACTGCTGATGAGCAAACAGGAGAGATCAATGGTGGCAATTGTTTGTGTGTACTTCATGTGCATGCAAGGTCACATTTCAATGCTGTATTACAGTAGCTTTTAACATGGTTGGTCTTAGGCGTATGCAAGTCCTGAGTGTTAATAATCAAGTGCTCTAAGACTCCCATAATATTTGTACACTTTCTTTAAAAGTATTCACATTTTTCAGAAGAGATGGAGAGCACGTGAAGGGGAAGTGAGTGGCATGCTGTGTGTGTTTGCGATTCACAGATCAGCTGTGGTTCCGAAGTGGCATTGACACGCAGGCTCCATGTGGAACAGACTGGGAGATGGTGTCTCCCAATGTGCGACTCGTGTCAGTGGGGCCACAGGATGAGGTGCACACACGCATGCTGTCGATCAAGAAAATATCACACCCGTTTGGAAATGATGCCTGTCTCATTGTACTCATTTGGGATCCAGATGTGGCAGCATTGGTGCCATCTGTGCTCTGTGCTCTGTGTGTGCTGAGTGCAGGTGTGGGCGATAGCAGACACTGTGCAGAGTAGCCAGAGCATTAGCCGGGGAGTCGTTTGCTGTCGTACCGGAGTGGTCTCTGGCTCGCCGACGGGGCAGTCCTGGGACTACGGAATTGGGGTGAGGGGTGTGAGGGGTGTGAGGGCTGAGAGGTGGGAGGGGTGGTAGAGTGATGCTGCATGGGCATTGGTGGCTGTACCACACATCGATAATCCAGCACTCCAGAGGCAAGGTTTGGTGGCTCACATTCCTGAAACGCTCTTTGTACCCATCTCCTGGCTTGCGGGGGTATGGTAGTAGAGACTGCATTCATATCATTCATTGTTAAATTTTCACGGCTCGATTTATGAGAAGTGTTCTCAAGAACTGCCCCTTTATGTGAAGCATAACTACGCTTCACCTCCGACGTTGGGGACATTATCATCAGCCTGTATATGATATGTATGGTGGTTGAGCGTTACTCCCCTTGCCACACGGATTTTCTGAGTCCTCTGGTTTCCGTTCACGTGCATGTAAACCCACTGGGTTAACATGTTAGTCCCGTGTACAGTCAACATTAATGTAAGCGAATGAGCACATTGTTGACTGTCTCAAACACACCTTTGGCCTTAGTGATCTTGTTCTGTCAACAAATTGTTACAACTGCCAAGTTATCTCTCAGCTCTCAAGATGTCTGTTCAAATATAGTCATATATGTAAGATTCTTTAACATTGTGATAGCAATCATCTACAAAAAATATCCGCGGTAAAATTATACATTCTTTTCCCATGAAATGTGAATTCATGGAAAGATAAGTGCTTTTACATTTTAACTGGGTTCAGGTTGCAGGAACAATGTAAGCTGTGCAAACTGATGATGATAAAAATATTTATTGTTTAGGCCTATGTATGTTTGAGCTCAGAATTATCGGTCAAGAATTAACGTTTGGCAACAGATCCCTGAATTGAAATACCTACATATGAGTGTGCGGTTGTGTGTTTTGTTAATCTTTCAGGGAGGATGGGACCACATTACAGTGCGTGGGAACTGGACACAACCACAGCCACGAGGTGTGGAGGGAAGCTTTGCTTTTGGGAGTGAGATACCCCAACCTTAAGACAATATTCCTTACTGTGCTGTTGCCTACCCTTACTCCCCTCCACGCTGACAGCCAGCAGATGTCACCCAGCGACACATTTCAGAAGAGGCTGAAACAAAATTGGTTGCGGTAACTTACGTTTTCATTACAATATAACAGTATCTGAAGTTAAACATACATAAAATGTATACTTATATCTTTTAAATATTACATTGGTGAAAAGTCGCTCAATAACAGTGGTTCCCAGTCTTTCTAAATCTGAACTGTCAACTAACTTAACACCATCTGTACGTTAAATCGCAGCATCTGTAATAGTTCCACGAGCTATTTCCCACGGCATTGTAAACCACCAGTTTTGCACATACCACGTGTTGGGAACCATCGATCTGTGATGGACTATCTACTGTAATGATGAAGGTTCTGATGTAGGTTCTTAAAAAATTGGGAAGAGCATAACGACCCCTATAATGCTCTGCACTGGGTAGGCCTTTGCTGAATATCAATCATAGTCGCCTCCTCCCTAGTCTAATCTTGTCAAAATCATTCCCTCAACCAAAAACACTGTGCTTTACGGGTTGCTGTCTTCAGAGCCGACCCCTCTTTCTATACTTTCAACCATCAATGTTGCCTAGAACCCGACCTGTGATGTAGACTGCAGCATGTACTGCCACACAAACCAACTGAATGTATTTAGAAGATATTGGCATATGCAGTGTCAGTTCCCACATAACACTGCAAAGTACACGTGCTCAACTTTGCATTTAGGTTAAGAGCTTTCACTGACCTGTGTTTCCGCATGCTGTAGCATGGAAATACAAAAATACATCAAGCAATAGTTCAATTGCCATGGATCATTTCACAGACTGTAACGAACAGTTCAATAGAAGCCTTTGTTTTTATAGTCATACACTGAACTGTGAGAATCACAGTTAGGATTGTGTATGTTTATGCTGTTAAGTGCTGTACTGCACTTGTGTTGGACAATGCACTTTTTAAATGCGAGACAAGCGCTGCATCCTATTCTTGTGTCCGTTTAGGTTTATAGAATCGACATTGGTAAATAATGAAGGCGCAGAGGGATTGCACAGTAATCATCATCAAAATACCCGCGTTATCCTATAAAGGGCAGTGGTGGACCGGAGCCTATACTGGCAGACACAGGGCGCAAGGTGGGGCTATATACCTCTGGATGTAACGCTTTTACATTGTAGGGCACTGGGGGCAGTTTACTCAGCATGCCATTTAACCCAGGCAGCAGCGTCTTTGGGCGGTGGGAGGAAACCAACGTACCTGGCTAAAATCCACGTGGACACAGAGAGAACACGCAAACTCCACGCAGAAAGGCACCCGAGCCTGTAACTGAACCAGGGGCATTCTTGCTGAGGCGACAGCACTACTCGCTGTGCCACCGTACAGCCCATAATCATTAATTGGAAGTGTCAATACAATCCTTACCTTATTTCAAATTGAGCGTGTGTGAATGATGCCAAGATCAGAGCTATGCTGCCTCCATCCCAGTGATCATGTCAACCAGAGCGTTGTATGCAACATTCCATGAATATCCTAGCTCCCTGCAGGTTGAGTGGTCACATGGAAACTATAGAATGTGAAGTGACAGCGAACAAAAGTTGGAGCGGTAGTAGTTCACGGTGAGCAATCTGCCTCATTCGCATTCACTTTGCGTGTGCTGGCCATGAACAACATAGGATGCACACCCTTATCACTACGGCCCTTGTGACAATCCATCAAGAAACACTGAATCCCACTGCCAGCACTCCCTCAAATCAGTGTCGACCACTGCTCTAATGACGCAAGAATCAAGACTCCGTCCAACGTCATGAGTTAAATCACGTTATGTGTGTCTTTTTGCACCTATGTCTGCCTGATGTATTTACTTAAACTTCCAAACTTTTTAAAATAAACCCAATGCAGAAATACACTACCTTCAGTAGGTGACATCATTGTCTGGTTTAATGGGTTATGGATGGTTCTGGTGAACTGGATGTATCCCTATATTATACCATGCTTGTTACATTTTAAACATTCTTCAGTGACTGAATAAAATTTGTTGTGCTACATGTGATGCCACTTGTGCATAAAGTAATTTTTTGCATTGTCATGCATGTAAAATGCCAATGTTGATGTATGCGTTTGTTCACGTGACGTTTGGATTCATATCCATTCCCAGTAACCACTGCCAAGCCCGCAGAATAGTGAGCTCAAGAGCATGCCTGTATTTACCTTGCATTTAATGGGCCGAGTCCACAGATCCCAGCCACGCAAACATTTCTCCAGTGCTGCCCCCTGAAGCAGAACTTAACTTGGGGCACAAACGATGAATTGTGCTAGCATAAGACACAGTCCCATACGGGATGATGGTCAGTGGACGAGGTTGATGATGAAATCGCAGCCAAAGGAGCGGTTGTTGGAAGACTCGGCTAATTATCTCACTTGGTATAATGATGTAGGTGGCTGTTCTATGGATAAACTCGTCCCCACCAACGGAATGTTCCTATTTCACCCATCTTTCAAAGCTGTAAACCGGAAATTTGAAACGCCTTTAATGTCCATTTGAGCAGTAAATTCATGTTTTACATGTTTCTAGAGCAGAACATGACGTATATAATGCAGTAGTTTATTGCTTATAGAGGTATAACCAAAATTCTTGTGTATTTTACATATTTGCCACATCATCGCTCATAAATAGCAACAACATTCACAATGCTGATGACGTTTTGTGTTTTATGGGAATACTGCGTATGCTTGTATTAAACGTTTTATAAAACTTTACAGGAACGTAAAGAATCCTAAAGATAGAAAATTCAGAATGCCAAAGGTGCCGCTGTTAAATTTTTCAAAGCTAAATAATATGACAATCACAAGCAATTCTCTGGACCACATCAACTGGATGTTGGGAAAATACACGCGTTAATGTGATTCGTCCAGTGTATACACTTTTTAAACAAAGGCAATAATTTTACTGAACCCCAATTAGCTTGAGAATTATATTTACCGACGTTTTTTTGCTTAACCAGCCAAGAGCTCATGACGATTCAACAGTTTCAGACCAGACTGTTTTATTTAGAGGTAAATTATCAACTTTTGGTGTGCTGCAGGGCTCACCATTAAATAGGTGACACATTGCTCATGTGCTGCAATAATTACGTGAGACTAATAAAAAATTCTGCATAAAATGTCTAAATTGGGCCGCCAATGGTGTCTGTGGGTATCCTGCTGGCAACATCTCAAATATTCTTAATCACTTGAGATTATCTCGTTAATCCACAAATTCAAATATATTACAATTTTTTAATCTTTTCAGTCCCATTTCGGATTAACATAATGCCAAAACAAAGTTACAAATTGTAGATAACTAGGCAAAGTAGGCTTTATCCCAAAGCAGACGTTCTATCCTCAAGATCTGTAAACAATTACCAGACAACAGTGAAATGGAAGTCTCAGCTCGGTTATTACCAACTCGGTCACACATCATTTTTTTGTTTTTTACAAATACCAATCGAAAACGTAGTGGTGAGTAAGCTAATGGGAGCAGTGGTAGGTTCCAATGAGGAAAATTTTTCAACATTTAACTGGCACCTGCAGCACAGATATTACTTTAATAAGTCCTAAAATACCTTGATACTTTCCAAAAATATTAAACTAGGAGAGCACAGACCATAAACCGCAAAAAATATCGGACGACGTTCAATTACTTTGTTCTCATGGATGTTTCAACAAAATAAAACTGCTCAAATTGCCAATGGTTATGCCTCTATGCAACAAGAGATCAACACTTTGTTCAAAATCAATTCAATCACAAGCTAATGTACATTATATAAATACATTACAAAAGTTTGCTAACGTTTCATCTAAATGTTGTTCAAATATCCGTTCCAAGCATTTTTGACTGTACAATTGTTAAAATATATATTTTAATTAACAAATCACTTGTGTGCACTGGGTGGCAAAATGAACCTTGTCAAAACCCAGATATATTTAGACCATTTTTATACAACGCCCAAATGCAAAGTGAATTCGATAGTATTTGCTACGTGACATGAGGGAAAATGTGATCTTAATCGGGCCATGAGCATATATATGTAGAATCCAGGACAGTTTTTGCTTAAGTGCAGAATGTCACAATTAAAACTACCATTTTCTGCACATTTTTAGCCTTTCAAAACGGACTATTGCATCAGGAATTGTACCTGACCTCTTCCATTGTATATTTAAGATAAACCAATGCACATCAATAACAATCCTGAAACAAAAATGCCTGTGCAAATGCAATATTATAGAAACGGCAAGAAACCTCTGGATACACAGTACATAACCTACATTTATGCCGAGTCTAGTAATGTGAACGTTATGAATTCTCAAGTGAGACTAACCTTTAAAGTGTCAAAAGACATTATGGGAGTGGAGATGAGGGCTCAGTGTGGTGCGTGGAGCCTGCCTGGCTGAGGCTATGAATGCACTGCGGGTCAGTAGGTGGAAGAAGTGTGAGTGACTCTACGCTCAGGCCATCGCTGCTGTCGTCCATCAGAAGAGAGAGTGTTGGCTGCTGGCTGAGCGTTAAGCTGGGAGGCAAAGCAAAATCGTCTTCCAGTGCGGACAGAGACGCAGCACTGGAGATTTCGGGCCGCTCCAAGTCGTCGGCACTTGTGACTGGTGTCTCTTGCACTCTGCCTGTGTTTTCAGCTGCAGCTGCTAAGAACGTGCGGACATGCAACAAACACAACACAAAGACATGATAAGCGGTGGACTTCTGTATAATCCACAATCAGACTTGGAATCCTGATTAGCAACAATTACATTTTTTTCCAAAAATAGTGCAATAGTTATATTTACAATATAGTAAGTCCTCATGTAACGTCATTCAACACTTTGACATTAATGTTACCAATACCGTCGGGCATACTGCAGAACCCCTAGCGTTTGCTATTATGTTGGCTTGCAACGGGAACTACAGTCAACCCTTAACTACAATAATGTCTAAATTACATTACATTTTTTCGCGTGGAAAACGTTACATAAATGGTCACGAATCCCAAAAATTGTGAATACAATTTTTATACCTATGATCGGGAATGTTAGATGTGGATGCTGGTAGATGCGGGACCCACCCGCCGGTGACAAAACACACCGGGTACTAAGAGTTAACAGAGGGCACTCGCTATCAGGGGGATCGACAGGGGTAGGGGGGGGGACAGGCTTTAGAAAATCGTCACTGGTGTTGGCTGTCTGCGGAAATCCAACAGATGTGGCTGGGTTTGAGCACTGCCCACAGTAACATTCACAAAGATCAAAACTCTCCAATATAGCCTTAGGGTCAACTGCCATTATCCAGCAAATATGAAGGGCGACCAAGCACCATACCCGACCACCTTTGTCTCCCTAGAGGCAATATTTACACGTTATATCGGTACTCATTTTAGGCTGAGTCGACTTAGGGGAGGCCCAGGACCCGTTCATAAAATTGTCACTTGTGGTGGCCGTGAGCGGGATTCGAACTCGTGTCGCTAGGTTTGTAGCCCAGCTCACCAATCGCTGAGCCACCGCTCGCATACACCCAACAACAACCACGAACCATTCGCCACTAAGTGGCGGTTACATCACCACGGCACCTGTGCCAGGCCATATGCACCTTGACACCACGTGAAGTGTCGAAAGATCGCCGACAAGAGGTATAAGGACACACTCACATGTTACAGGTTGACTGACTGAGATGACTGGCTGACGTACCACCTATGCTCCCTACTGTGCTAACTTGCTGTGTTTTAGCCACCCGGTGCTCCGCTCGTTGTTGTGAGCATTGCGCCTCCACCCTCTTGTTGTTGGAGGGCAACTGCCTTCAACTGCCCCGTAGTATCCTTCACGATCTTCCTTCATAGACGTCGATCTTGACACCGCTGGTACCAGTCTTGAGCAAGTTCATTCAGTTTCAGGTCCTCCTGTTGCACATCAGTCCATCTCTTCTCGAACCCGTGCCACATCCGTTTAGCCCTTTCCATCCGGTCAAACATTAACTGCTTGGGCATGTGGTAGATGGGCATGCGGGATACGTGATCCAGCCACCACAGCCTCTCCTGCCGGAAGAGCTCACAAATTAGAGTTTGTCCAGATCCTTCAAGAATTTGTGAACTCCTCACACAATGCAACCTAGTTAAACACAGGATGGATCTGAGGCAAGCCAGCCGGAAAGTTTCAAAACGGCGCAAATGTTCCACCAGAGGGGGTCCACATTTCGCAAGCATAGAGAAGAGGGCATGACTGCAGCTGAGAAGATCCGATAGCTTCATGTGGAGCAACAAGTCTAGCAGCATCTACACAGCGTTACATAGGCGATGAAATGATGCTTCCCAACTGATCCAGAGCAAAACCTCTGCTGCCAAACCAGAAGAGGCCATAAGAGTGGAGAAAACTTCTCCACTCTCTTCACAACTGCCCCATCACTCATGGAGAGCTGAGGGGTGGAGTATTCGGTGACACCAAATATCCAGATAGGGGCTTGGTTTTGGTGGGACTGATGGTAAGACCCCACCTCTTTGTGGCATTTTCTAGGTTCCACAGCAGAGCCCCCAACTCCTCCTCAGAATGAACAGCAATTACCAAATCGTCAGCATAGATAATATAGTTGGCCAATAGAGCCATCAGCTGGCCACACACGGGCATTGATCAGTCTTCTATTTTACCTGCACCAGATGCAAATTCCACAGGAACATCCATGGAAAGCCTCTCGAGCTACGTGGTCAAAAAATACATTAAATAATGTAGGAGCCAGAGGGCATCCTTGTCGCACCCCAAGGTGAACAGAGAATGGCTCTGCCTGCCGACCACATAGCTTGACCCGGGTTTTCCTACTAATATACAGGCAGATCGTTTATGACAGTGAGTAGGGAGCAGGGATCCAGAAAACACGAAGAACAATCCACAGCCCTGCCTATTGATGGTATCATAGGCTTTGACCAGGTGAATAAAGCAGAGATGCAGGTTCTGTTGGAATTCCCTACATCTCTGCTGTTGCAACAGAGAATAAGGCGTCTGTTCAAGGCCGCCCCGGCCTGAAACCACATCGGGGTTCAGCAAGCCTCTCCTGAGCATGCCTGGCAAGGTGATGTTGAATGATCCTTGCCAGGACCTTTCCCAGCACACTGAGAAGCGAAATGCCCCTGTAGTTATTACAATCGGTGCGGTCCCCTTTCTTAACGAGGGGGACCACTACGGCATCCTTCCATTCTTGTGGGATTTTACCTGTGCTCCAGACAGTTTTAATTACGTCATGTAGGGTAGTCTGCAGACAAGCACCACCTTCTTTCAGCATTTCGCTTGTAAGATCATCTCTGCCCAGTGCTTTTCCTGGTCTCAGACTCTGGACGCCTTACATACTTCTCTACATATGACACCTCCACCAGCCACTCAAATACATCCACAGACACACATACACCCATGAATCTACATCCCCACAGGTGTGTGAACCACAGATACCTCCTCCTTTGTAGCGCAGCAGCGGCCGCCTCACCCTGCTCACCCAGTATATGAATCGCAACTCGCCTATAATACATTTGAATTTTTTATTTTATTTAGGTTGTGTTTTTGCTACAAAAAAATGTATGCTAGAGTGTAACTTCCTACTTTGCTTTCTACGAGAAAATTATATTCGAAAAAAGTTTTATCGCTTAAAGTTGCACTTTACAAGAATGGAACTAGAATAAGTGAAGTTACCTTATACCAATAACAAAGCTGAGTGACTTTAAAACTCAATTAAAATGCAGAGGCAAACAGTGTTAGGTTACGTAAAAAATACACAAGTAGAAATAAAACATACTCCAGCTAAAATTCCACTTGACAAATGATAGTGCTTATAAACTTGAATGTGAGTTTAATGTTAGCCGTACCATATATTATCGCAATGTAATCCTATAGAAAAATAAAACATATGCTGGGAATGCACAGAGACATGCGAACGTACAATAGCCACATAATAGCAAAACTGTAATGAAACAATGACATAACGACTTGTTACATGGGGGAAGCAGGTCGAACAACGACCGTAGCCGAAATGTATCCATTCCTCCGAGTGAGCAACGTTGAAGTGAATTGTGAAATCCACCACGAGGGGTGGCGACGAGGGCTGTGGGGGCATTGTGGGGTCGGAAGAATCATAATTGCTTCAGATGATGGAAACTAGCGATGTTCAAGGCTGTGACCCATGTGTGACCAGGAGGTTTGACCCAAAATGGGAACTTTAAATTAAGGAGACATGGGGCCTTCTTCAGCACAGCCATTGGGTGAAGAGCAGCATAGCATTCATACAGATGGATGCACTCATCTTAAATTAAGTTTGCTTTAAATTCGATGCACCATAAATTACATTGGGTGATTTTAATGAAATGTATTAACAAAGTAACATGTTGACATTTTGTCAGCTAAATAAAAAAATGCAAAGAATCTGCAATCAGCCAAATAACCTCAATGCTGAAAATGAATATGCAAATTACACAATTAGGATTACAGTACCCCTTACTTTAATGAAAACCTGGCAGGATTTTCCTGTAAAGTGAGACGCAACACGGCTTTTCTGGGAAAACCAAGCATACGGAATCATATTTAAAAGTTATCTATGAATCTCACAGGAAGAATACCCATTGACTCTCGACTTGTGTATCTTTCTGTATGGAGTTTGCATATTCTCCTCGTGCCCACATTGGCTTGTCGGGTACTCTGGTTTCCTCGCAGAGTCCACAGACATGCTGCCTATGTTTACCAGCCTGACTTAATTTGTCCCCGGTTCCTTTTGATCGCCTGGAGTCTCATCATGGGTTTAGCCCTGCCTTGCACCCTCTATCTGCCAGGATACGCTCTGGCTCACTATGACCTGGTACAGGATTGAGTAATGATAACGAAAATATCAATCTGTTTTTTTAATTGTGTGCTATAAACTATGTTAAGTTGTTATCTATATCTGCGTAGCAAAGGTGTATTTAGATGTGCATACATATATGGATATTAAAATGCAGTACTGTAGTGTTTATTTTTTTGGCTGTTTTTTTAAACTTGCAAGGCAGAGGTGTTTCTTAATCAAGTTACAAGGTGTGGGGTTCTTTTCAAAATAGACAAGGTCTTCACTTAAATGGCTAAATGTGACCTTTGTTGCGTTGATTTTATGTTGCTCATATGAACATTTGGATTGAGGTTGAATGTCTTGAGTGTTGACCTTCATGGTCACATTTTTGTTTCATTTACTGAAATAATTGTTTTCCCATCACGCCTCGATGAGCCTCAAGACTTTTTTCTTAAGGAGAATCTTGTGAGGCTTCCCAGTATGGGGAAACGATTGTTACATTTCCCAACTATGTAATTGGAGGGATGCGATAATACAAGAATAAATGCAATCGAAATTCGATCTGGGTTCAAAACTGCACTTTGGGTTTCCTCCGCATAAACACCCAAGGTGATGTGGAGTTGGACCATTTGAACATCGTATTTTAAAATTAACATTTTGTTTGCCCATGTAAAAAGCAAAAAAGTTACAACAGCAACATACGTTCAATAATGCTATAAAACAATGATTGTGAGCAACTAATCAAAAATGCAAAACTTTAACAAAAAAGTCAAACCTAAAGGAATTAAAAAGAAGCACATTCCATTTGATTTGTTAGAGCAGTGCTGCTGCCGTAAACGAGGCTACCTGCCCACGGGAGGTCTCCCGCTGGGCGTGCTGCGGCCACGCTAGGGGCCTCCTCCTCCTCGCGAGCCGCACACTACCAGGGGCAAGATTAACAATCAGCCAACACAGCTCCCGATTGCTCTTAACACTAAACATTTCATATGATTATTACTTATTATTACGCTTGTTTACTCATGAAAAAGCCATATTAAACCTCAAGACTGTCATTCAGAAGGGTCCTGTCCAATTTTTACAGTAGGAGGTGATGGTTTCCATGCTTTTCCCGATCATGTAACTTGCATGCAATTTTTTCACAATTAGGTAAGATAGAGAATTTGGACCATGGCCTATGACGTAGGGAAATCTTTAATGTCCATTTTGATGCAGTTGACACATATTTCAAGGTTAATACATCATAATAATTAACAGAGCTCTGGCGATTGCTGATATCCATTCCACTTTGGTTACCTTCCATTCTGACTGGAGGGCATAGGGGTCTCGTTTTGCCCTGTTCTGGCTTAGCTCCTACCTCTCCGACCAGAAGCAGTTCATCAGCCTCTGAAGATGTAACTCAGAGAGCCAACCTGCTTCGTCTGGAGTCCCTCAAGGTTCAATCCTCAGCCCATTCCTCTTCAGCATCTACATAAAATCACTTGGTCATATCCTGTGTAATCTCAATCAAAGCTACCATTGTTATGCCAATGACATGCAAACCTATATCCACACAAAGCCATCCATCAATGTGTCTGTTCTTTGAATGTCATCCTCAGTCAACTATGAAGTCCTGGTTCAATTCAAATATCCTAAAACTCAATGCTTGTCAGAACCCCGCACCAACTGTCAAAGGGTGAACCTATTCAATTAATGCTTGACGACCAGACCATCGAAGTTGCCAAAGCAGTCCGGAGTTTAGGGGTGATTCTTGATTCATCACTCACCTTCGAGACACACATCAACAAGGTGACGAAGGTGGCCAATTTTCATCCCAGAAATATAGCCAGACTGCACAACAACCTACCACCCTCCGACGCTGAGAAGCTAATCCACACCGTCATTTCTTGACAAATCGATTATTGCAATGCACGACTTCGTGGCATCCATGCCTACCTTATCAATCGTCTCCAATGTATGCAGAATGCGGCTGCTAGAGTTCTCACCCGCACACCCATCCACAATCACATATCCCCAGTGCTGGCGTCTCTCTACTGGTTACCGGTTAAAACAGGATCGAATTCAAGATCCTCCTTCTCACCAACAAGGCTCTTATTGGTGCTGCTCAGACATACATCCGTGACCTACTTCAGGCATCCTCAACACGCCAACTTCGATCCTCCAATACGGGCTTGTTACATGTGCCCAGATCACACCTCTGTTTGACAGGTGACAGTGCTCTCCCAAACTCTGAAACGCCCTTTCATTGAAGCTTCGGTCAGCTGAGTCTCTGGGCATCATTAAATCTCATCTCAAGACTCACTTGTTCTGTAAGGCTTTAAAGTCCTCTGGCTAGGACTGTTAATGCTGCTAACTCTGTACTTGGATTATGGTGCGCAGTTGACCTGCGCCTGCTCATGTACACTTCTCCTTTTATTTATTTAACAATTGTTTTATTTGTTATTTTGTGGTCTTCACTGATCTATAGTCATTATTTTGCTCAATCGATCTATTCTGATGTAAACATGCCATTCTCTCCACAGCTCTGTGCAGTGCTTTGTGACCCTCAGTATTTGATTTTCAGTGTCAAGAGCATTTCAATTCAGCATATTCCAATGCATGCCATCGTTGTATTCATTTTCCATTAAGAGAGCTTAAAACTACAAAAACAAAAGTAAACGTTTAGTATGCAGACGGTCCAGAATTCTACCTGTCATGGCCATATGCTACGTGCAGTGGCTACTATAATAATTGGCTGTTAGGAGACCTGGGAATCCCTTATGGTCGTGCTGGAACAGCTGGAGCAGGTGGTGTGAGGGTAGGGAAGGAGAGAATTGGTACTGAAAGCATTTAATGGCTCTTTGACTGTTAGCTCTACAGTAGAAGTGATTTCTAGTTCTCATTAGTAACGAGGCAGTGCACATCTCCTTGTTACAGTCGTGTGGCCACGTGGTGTAAATTCAACTTTCTTATGTTGAGCAAGAGTACATCCAAGGACAATCATCATCGACTTTCCCACAAAGCGGTACTTAATTTATCAACCCTGACCAGGTGTTGAACTCGCAAGCTTCTGATGGTGAACGGCTTTGGCCGATCGCTGAACCACCAGCTTACAAATAAATATTCATTCACCATACAGTAAAAGGGACGTTTGCTCGGCTGTTATGTGAGATGTCTTAAATGCTGAATTGTTTTGATCTACGGACTGAACTGCATTTTACCTGTGAATCCGGCCGAACAGCTGGAGGAGGAGCTGCCCCCTGAGTGGTGGCGGTGGCGCGTGCCGTCCGCTGCCCTGTCTACGTTGCGGTGCCGGTGAGGAGGGCTACTCTCAGCCGCACCCCCCACGTGGTGCAGCGAACCCTGGGCTGACCCTTGTGGGGACGAGTTGGCTGGGCTGTCCTGCGAGGAGACGCCACTACTCTGCTGACGAGCCACCGCAAATCCTGAAGAAATACATTTAAGTGTAAGTAAACTCGTTTCATGATCGTATTAAATATGTAGGCAAATTCAACTGTTAATACTTTTTTATTCTCTCCTTTTCCCAAAATGTTAAATAATTGCATCTTGTCATTAATCAGTGTTACAACCAAAATCATCCTAATTGCATTACAAGATGGTATCACACATAGATATGTCACGTAATGGAGTGCGATGCAATTGCCTTAACTGTTGAGGACTATCTAATCAGCACAGGTATTTTTAGTGCTGAATTTTCGGAAACCCCTTTCACTGATTTGCCTGTACTATTGGTTTAAGTCCCTTATCGGAACAGAAATGTATACTAAAAGTTTGTTCATATTGGGTTGTCTTAATGAGCGTTATTGTGACCAGCCCCACTAAGGAATAATTGTATACAGATTAGATCAACTTTATTGTCATCCCAACCATATACAATTGCAGTATACAGAGGAACGAAATAACATTTATCATGGGCCCCAGTGCAAAAATAAAACAAAGCTGAATACACATTCAACAGGGCGATATAGACTACATAAAGTAGAGTGAAGTGGTACGTGCAGGTATGCATATGTATGATTGGGGGGTGGAGCGTCTTGTGTCCTGCTTGTTGTGATGAAGAGGGGCGGGGTAGCATGGTATTGAGGAACCTGATGGTTTGGGGGGAATTAACTGTTGTAGATCTGGCCCAGATGCTGCGATACCTTTTGTCAGATGGCAGGCAGGTAAAGAGTTCATAGGAGGGGTGGGAGGGGTCCTAAACAATGCTGGAGGCCTTGTGTGTGCAGCGTTTGAAGTAGATGTGAAGAGACCAATATGAAGCAACATAAATCCAACAATGAAAGCCAACAGAGATATTTTACACTCCAATTCCTTCTTTTACCAATGTAAACGTTCAGAGCTTAGTCTTTCGGAATTAAGCAAAATTATGAAAATATTGTTTATAGCTCCCTCATCGCGGACAACAATTCGTCAGCGGCAATGGAAGGGAGTACGAAGCACAAACCAGGAACTCTGTCGGTGGAGGTGAAGGCAGAGCGCGGGTTCGCAGGGTCGCTAGACGCTCGACGCGTGGGCTCGTAAAAGCGAAAGGGAAGACCCTGGGTTCCCGTTCCACGGAAGCCCAGGTTCCCCGATCCCTCAAGAGATGGCTGCACCGGAAGCTCAAGCAGCGCTGATGCCACGAGCACAGCGATGGTGCACAGGCATGGAACCACAGCACACATATCACAGGACAATGACGTATGGCATAATGGTATATGTGATCACGATTTATTTTCTCAACAGAAATTTTCTGCTCCAATGTGCTTTGAGGAGATATTAATCTCTTGTTCACAGCCCATAGCTGGTGGTGGAAATCCCACATTCCTATGGGAGGGGTGAGTCTACCCATAGGGCAACCACTTATCACTTCACCATGCAGAGGTGCTAGTTTTTTTCAACTCTGGAGGGATGATGGGTGTATATCACCCTAACCAGGATTATAACTTGCAACCTTGTGCTTGTGAGCTGCCTGGACATTGTCTTATCTGCATGTGGCCAATGCAGAAAATACTTTTCCTAAACAAACCTGCTCTTCCACATAGTTAGCTGACTCTAATATGATCGACTATTCAGTTCTTTAAGATTTTTACGAATAATAATAACTGTTGCATTTCCAAAGCGCCTTTCACTCGAGTGTCACAAAGTGTTGCAATGCACAGCACTTTGTGACCCTCGGGTGAAAGGCACACTGAAAGTGCAAATATTATGTAAGTGTAAAATGTGATGAACAAAACGATCATTTCTCCAAATCGGTTTTGTCTCTTACTGACTGATGTGTCATTGAGAAATATAACTTGTGTACATAGTTAGCAATTATTTATAAAATTATAATAATCAGCTACTCCTACTTCTCTTAATGGCATCCAAAGTGATTTCATCTGGTCAAACTGATTTCCCATTTCTGATGCTGTGATATGCAGTGGTTATTTATTGAGATGTTACATGCAAAACGTGTTCCTTCTCATCTGAGAAATGGCTTTTGATCACGAAAGGCATTTGATACAGTAGATACTGAAGCACCACCCAAGAGACCACAGAGTAAGGTCTTGACAAATATTGTTTAAATTACTGTTGAATAATTCATCAAAGAGCCACTAGAACGAGAGTTCTTGGAAGCAGCAACATTCTAATCACAAGAGCAGTCAGGGAAGGAGATATGCTTCAGCAAGTCGATATACAGCAATATGAAAAGATATTTTCTGAAAACTGGATTGACTGAGAGGACCAGCAGATGCATCACCTGGGCTCACTAATGCGCCAACTGGCGGTGGCAGTCTGGTCATTGTAGTGAGTGTTGCTCCTCTGCTTTTTTGTTGTTGCTGGTGGCTGGCCACCTCCAATTGAGCAGTAGCATTCTTCATGAGTCTCCTGTATAGAGGCTGCTTGTGACACCATTAATACCAGTTAATTGAACACTTGCTTAGCTCAATAATTATTTTGTACCATCATTAGCCTATCTAATATTGAGTTATGTTGACTAATTTTCAGAGTGGGGAGTGGTAACATCTGCGCCTCACAGAAAGAATGGTCTTGCCCGAGCAGGTTCAATTCCCGCCTTGGGCACCTTTCTATGTGGAGTTTGTGTATTCTCCCCCTGTTCTGCGTGGATTTCCTCCGGGCTCTCCGGTTTCCTCCCACAACTTAAATAAATACTCATTAATTAATTGACCGATGACATCTTAATATATAGGAAGCAGTGTGTGGCAATGTGGTGCCGGCAAACCGCCTGGCTGCCTCCTCCACCTCTCTGTGCTTTCCTCGCGCCCCTGAGTCATTCTCTGTCGAATGCATAACTTCGACAGTGAATGAATATGTGCACGTTATAAATGTAAATTTATAAAATCAAATTAATTAATACAATTTCTATATTGCTGCACCTGATATGCTATCCTATATGTGTGCGGATATGAACACGTGGACCTGCAAATTAATATACGTCCTTTGGATCAGCTCACCTGCAATGCGCTGCATTTTAATATGGCGTGCGCGCAAACGACCCTTGGCCAGACGTTGTTTTGCAGCCATGCAGCGGATGTGGTCATCAAACTGGAACGTGGCCTGCAGGAGGGGCAGTGGCCGCGCATGTGCCGGAGACCCTGGCTTGTGGATTGTCACATGAAGAGAGCGGTGATCTTCCTTGTCGCCAGTCACTTGCAGATCCTGCCACCAACACATCATACAACAGATACCGAGCATTATTGCAATGATCACATATGATTTAAAGTGAACATTACTATGTTATGGTCAACTTGTTCCTGACACTTAGAATAACAATTTGGAATTTGTAGGTGCTTCAACGCAGAAACATCTTGAAGTGCCTTACAACAATACATAAACGCAGAGTACTACTGGCCAATAAATCAACAGCTGTTTGTCAATTGATACTCAAGTAACCCTTGCAAATGACATGTTTCATTGCAAGGGATTTTCTAGCTGAATTATATTAATACTAAAGTATATTAGTACTTCAGCCAGCAATACCCTACCAGGTGTGGTGATGGTGCACACCTGTAATCCAGCAGAGGCAAGGGTTAGTGGGTCACACAAATGTTATGACACTCTCTTCCTGTGAGCATCGACGTGCCATACCCATGGCTTACCAGCAGATGGCAGTATAGCATTCATCTCTATGTATAATGTTGCTCCCCTGCTCATGCAGGTTTTTACTAGATTCTTTGGTTTCCTCCCCACATGTAACCACTCATTAATAGGCCGATAACACCCTCATATACACAGGACCGTACAGGTTGCGGCTGAATTAGACACAATCTCTCCATCTGGGTACCTTTTTCACTGGGATATGACTTCGAAAGTGAACAAGTATCGTGCAGCACGTTACAATTTAATTCTAGAATATTATTAAAGTAAAATATGCACAACTGCTGTTTAATGTGCATGGAGCGTGTATTTATGGGTGGAAAGGGGAGCACCTGGAGGAGACCAGCAAATCGCACGGCGCCCCAGCCGAGGCGCTTCTCATCGGGCTCCACGAGCAGCACCTGATAGACGTCCACCACGAGGAACCGGCGAACCCGGCCGCTGTCCCGTTCGCTCACCACGCACGACAGCAGGTCGCTGTTATCTGGGTCACACACATGTATATATGCAACCGGTTAGAACGCTAAACGAGCAACCAGGTAGTCTGCTGGGTGGTTTGGTGGTTAAGTGGCTCGCAGTTGGAAAGCTGCAGGTTTAAATAGTTTTTGGCGAGTTGACTCAGTGCTATCGTCCTCCAAACTCGATACAATGAGTACCACTTTATGTTGATAGTAATTGTCCTGTGCAAACTCACCACAGCCATGCCTGCCATAGGAATATACACTAGTGGCTCGGGGTTGAAAACAGACAATACAACTGCCATAATGCTAATTTGAGCAGGTAATAATAATTGCATTTATGGAGCGGAGAGAATGGCACGTCAACAACAACGACGACATCAGAACAGCAAATAAGCAACAATCACCTTAACTGTTTTAAATGACCTGATAGAATGATAAATGCACAACGTGTAGCATGCTGTTAACATAACTGCACGTTTGTATGTCAGCCACCATTAATTTCATTCAGCCTCACCCTCCAACACTCAAGTCGCCAAGTAACTTTCAACAACTTTGCTTCCCAACTGATGCCCAGCGAACCACTAATGCCCCGTAAGCCCGGGAGAAGAGGTGAGCGGCAGTCTGCAAAACTGTTCCGGATAAGTAATGATATAGGTTTTCACGGCTCAATGCACAATGATTGCTTCGAAAAGCTGCTCTGTCGAGACAGTCGTGTCAATCGCTTCATCTCTCCCCATTCGAAGTATTCCGGATAAGATTTTTTTTTACAATACCATTTTGAGAATTGATTCCCATAGCTTTTCTTTTGGGATATCCGTATGGAGTGCTCCTGTTCTCTCCGTGAAGATGTTTCACCTCCCACATTGGGGGTATCATCAGGTTTCTGGATGCCTCCAATGTGAGAGGTGAAACGTCACCAAGGAGAGAGCAGGAACACTGGATATGGACATCCCAAAAGAACAGCTATGGAAATCAATTCTCACACACTGAGCCATGACAACCGACATCATTACACCGAATTAATGTACTGCATGGTGGTACAGGACATTTTCCTGAGGTCTGACAGCGGCCCGCACATCCAGACAGGCTGGGAGCCACTGCCCCATGCCGCTATATTTTTTTGCCACTCACTGAGGTCCAAGACGTCATCAGCTTTGATGAGATCTTCAGCCCTTGTGAGGGGGAGCTGCATCTCGGGTTCCGAGCGCAGAGCCAGGGACAAGCTGCGCAGCATCAGGAAGACTCGCATGGCCTGTTAGAAACATGCTACAGCAATCACTACACCACAACTGCACAGTGAAGTGTATGACGATACCAAGAGTGTATTATTAACTTGCCAGCTTGCTCAACAATACAGTTAGCAGCTCACAATTGAAAGGTTTGTGAGTAAAATCCTGGTTGGGGGTTGACTCAGCCCATTATCCCTTTAGGGTAGATAGTGAGCGCTACATTGTGGGGGAGTAAGATTGGTTTCGTTAGTTTTCAGTATAAAACAACAGGTTATAACAGTGGTTCTCAATCTTTTTGGCATGGCAGTCCCTCCCAGTGAAACCCACTGCGCTCCACGCCCACTGCCACCTCAGGCTACTATAGCCATAATACAATGAGTTCGATGTCCATGCTTTAATGCAGTCAGCAAGGCAGGTATTTGACATTGTGTTCCAATGTGTGTTGTGTATGTCATGTGTTTCACGTTGTGCATTGGTGTGTTGTGGTCGCAACGTGGTGCCTGACCTTCCCCACGCAAATTCAACATTTCTCCTGCGCAGTTGCCCTGCCGCAGCCTGCACTGGGTTAGAAGACGCTATGTGGGAGTGCTCATCTGTGGGGGTACGCGGGCCTCACCCTGCGAGCCCGCTCCGCGTCACCGCACGGCAGCCGCTTGGTGAACTCGATGCCAGTGAGCGGCGTGCCAGTCGGAGGCAGAAGAATGGAGGCATCCATAGTCAGATACTCCACATTGAGAGTCTTGGCCTAAACACGCAAACACCCGCGCCAAGCTAAAGTACACAACACATCAAGGAAATAGATTTTTCAAGCAGGTACTGAGGCGGTGGTTATCTCCTGTTTTCGGCCCACAGGTGATGATGGAAATTACACATTTTTTATGGGGCGGCATGGTGGCGCAGTGTGTAGTACTGATGCCTCACAGCAAGAAGGGCCTGGGTTCGGTTCCCGGCTCGGGTGCCTTTCTGTGTGGGGTTTGCGTGTTCTCTCCCCTTGTCCGTGTGCTTTTTCGTCGAGTTCTCTGGCTTCCTCCCACCGTACAAAGACACGTTGCTGTCTAGGTTAATTGGCCTGCTGAGTAAATGGCCCCCAGTACCCTCTGATGTACGGACATCGCATCTTGGGTATAGCCCCGCATTGCACCCTCTGTCTGCCGGGATAGGCTCTGGCCCCCACGACCCTGTTCAGGATGAAGCGGGTACTGATACTGACTGACATTTTTATGGTGGGAGCAAATCTGTTCGAATACATCCGGATACAACTGCATCCATTTAATTCCCTGTGACTTTTAAACAACATATTTTTGACAGAGTTTACACAGTTTAACAGTATATAAAGCTCTTTGAAAACGTGCTTACATGCACTCTATGCAGACAATACTCACTTCACAATACAGAGTCATCCAGACCTCCAGAAACTAACACACTTAGGCAAATGAAACGTTTCTAAACGTGAAATTTAAATTTAAGGAGTAAAATTTTCATCAAAAATTATTTTTCTTACGTTCATGCTTCTACATTCATCTTCAAACAAGTCCAAAAAAATTTCTTCACCCTGAAAACAGAGAATCGACATTACTCTGCTTTAGTTGTTTCTTGAGATGTAGTATAATTAAATATAAACCTCAAAAACACATTTAGTTTATATTGAATTGCAACGCATACCAGGTGAGCCTGAGTACACTTCATTCTAAGGGTTTTATTATTATCATTATTGATTGTTTACCCAGGAGAGTTTCACTCAGACTCAAAATTCTTTTTCAGGAGAATACATGTTTTAGCAGTATGTCGTCTTTCCAAAATAACTTGTTTTCAAAATTTGACGATTTGAACCATAATGCTGGCACACTTTAACATCCACTGTGAATGAGATGGTGCGTAGTATTTTTACAGTTTCTATAAATATTATTTAGCAGATGCCCTCATCCACTACACCCACTGTATTAAAGAAGGTGACCAAAATACCATTTGAAACATCACAATAAATGAATGTAGGAAAGCATGGGATCATTTGTTTAGTAGAGTTACAACAGCTATTCCAAAGATATACTGTTAAAGTTGCAGGTTTTAAAAAATGTGTACACACATCATGCTGTATTTGTTATGCATCACTTGATACCCTGGATACTCTTGCATAAGAAATGTCTCATTTCAATGCATTAACCTGATGAAACATTTTAACGAGTTTAAAATATCCATAGACATTGTAAACACCCATGTGGTTTAACACGATGACTGCGTAACGACCCATGGCTTGAGTCCAGTAAGGTACATTAATTAGCAAAACACGCAACAACCGCAATAACTGAAATTCTTTGACTTTGTTGTAATGTGACATCATCTGTTTACATATATTTCCATATGTGCAATGGATGCCCGAATTACCTTGTAAAAATTACGCAACAGTGCGACGCTCTCCTGTCTCGCACCCTGAAAAATATCAAACACACAACGACGTCATCACGCCAAGTGAGTGTCCACTTCAATGCGTCAGCACACGTGCAATTGTCAAAATAAAACAGTGATGATTGCTTACAAAAGCTGCTCTTTCGAGATAGCCGTGTTGATCGCTCGCGAAACGTCGCAAAGGAGAGAGGAGGAGCAATCGATGTGGCTATCCCGAAAGGGCAGCTTTTGGAACCAATCATCGTGCATCGAGCCATGAAAATCTACATCAGTTCAAAACAAAGCAGCAATGATCAAGTAATCGCCACTATTTCCACAGAACAAATTACAACGTATGATTGCCAATGCTATAATATTATTTAGACGTCAACAATGCACAAAGTGATTTCCTGCAGAAATTACCATTAAGGCAGTGCTCATCCCCCCATTTTCAGCACTGACTCAGCGGTGGATATATCTCATTCCTATGGAAGGGGATGGTTCATTCATAGGACTTTCCCATAAAGTGGTACTCATTTTATTGACCCCAGAAGAACGATGAGAGGAGTCAACCTCTAACCAGGATTTGAATTCCTAAAACCTTCTTAAATAGCGAGGCACTTGCTTTACCACCGAGTCAACATGTAAGTATATACATGCTATTCTCAGCACCTTCACACACTGAAACAGTGCTGCAGAGGCTACATAAGACTGCACTATTTAAAATGCAATGTTGAAAATTTTAAGCACATATTTTTAAGATAACTGCCCCGCCTTACACAGAGCACATAATCAATTTCTATTCCTAAGCACACAAACTACAGCAGCTGACCATAGGAATATAGGTATTAAGTCAAATCCTTGTACATCAATCACAAGTTTTCACGCAAAGCATGTGTGTGAAATAAGCAGGTGTGTGCACGTGTATGTGTGTAGATACCTCGATACAGGCGCGGTGAACATCTTTAAGTGTGCAGTGTGCCCCCGTGGAGACCAGTTGCTTAAGTAACAAGCAGGCCAGTTCCAGCGTGGCCAAGCGGATACGGCTGTCTGTACTCATGCATATCCACACACTCAGTTTAGTTTTTTATATATTTTCCCAGCATAGGGCCAATTGAGGTGAAAAGCTTATTCTCAAGTCAAGGGTGAGCCCGGGGGGCGGGGAGCAAATAAAAGGATACAGAAAAACGAAAAAATTAAAAACAGAAAAATAACAGCCAATAATTTAAAAAGTAAAATCCAAAATAAGAACAGCAGCATTAAAAGCTAACAAATGTCCATTCATACAGTATTACACAGCAAACAAAATAAATGATGGCCAGGATGCAGGCAGTCGTTAAAGCAAGACATTTGTTTTGCACCAGTAGCTCTGGGAGTAACGCACCTGGCATGGCTGCCTTGTTCAGGATGACTATGATCCTCTCGACAAGCAAGTGGCTGTAGTGCTGAGTTGCTCCTCCATCTCCTCGAGGCATCTCGATGCTATCCAATATCACAGGGTCCATGCCTGTAGGCAAAATATCAACTGGCATCGCCTGCAGGGATGGACAACTGAACAGTATGGTGCGTTGATCAGCGAATCATACCACACACAATGAGATGACCCAAGCATACATCTGTCCATGGGTAGTTAAGTCGCAAAACCTTCCAATCCACCCACGTGTTGTCAGTGGAAGAACAAACAGGACCAGAATTCGTGCTGAAGCACAGCTGCTAGATGCATCCACTTCCACAGACACATCCACTTCCATGAGGCTATGTTAACAACAGCATGTTTAATCACACTTTTCATTTTATGTGGGGAGATATATATATATGGGAAGGATGCATCATGTTTATTATGTTGATTGCAAACCGAGTGATGTAACCAAATTTCCATACCACTAGGACATGATATACATAGCCATACAACCAGCATGGATAAGCTAATACTTAATTTACAAATTATAGCTTGTAATGATGATGTAGGTTTTCATGGCTCGATGCATGATGATTGCTTCGAGAAGCTACTCTCAGGACAGCCACGTCGATCGTGCCCTCTCCCTCCATTGCGACGTTTCGAGACGTTTTGCGTCACATGTTAGAGGCATCCTCAGGCGCCAGAGGCGAAATGTCGCGATGGAGGGAGAGGGAGCGGTCGACGCAGCTGTCCGCAGACAGCAGCTTTTCGAAGCAATCATCAAATTAAACCTTATCGATGACATTCTTTTAATCCAGCAAGAAAAATATGCCTTATTAAATCAACCTTCAAAGTTCTTAAGAGTGATGAGTGCTCACCTTTGTTATGCCGTAAAGCATATAGAAGGCAGAGAGCAAACAATGCAGTCGAATCATCTTCTTCACATTCCAAAGACGAAAAAATAGCATCAATGAATGGCCTAAGGAAAGCAAAAGGTACATGTAGAACACCTGTTACATGCTCTACACATGAACACACATATATATAAGATGCAGCGCTCAAGACAGGACAATACAATGGTAACGCTGTGGGCAGTTATGTTTGCAATATGAGCATGTGTTACTGGTGATAAGGTGTTTGCATAATGAAAACCTCCCAAACTGCTTGTGTTTTGTAAGCTATATTATTTTTTGTATATGTATTTCATTAAAAAATACATGCAATAAAAACGGCTGCATATTTTTCCGAAGACCCAAGGTATAAACTGGCATTATTAGTTTTCCATGGACGTCATTTGCTCAACACATTGGAATATTATTGCAGACAGAACGTTCCATGTCGAGGGATGATCTAGGGTAAATATTTGAACAATAGACCAATACACGCACCTGTTGGTCGGTGCCGGATGTCTGGAAGCAGCAGCCGATTTCTCTTCATCCGTGGTGTTCAGCTGGGTGATGAGTGAAGGTGACGGCTGGGCATGACTGCCTCTCTCCATCACTTTCATCTCGATCTCTGTGCACATCCCCGATCACATTCAGTGATTACCCCAACCGAGAATTGGTTACAAGTAAACTTTGGCAGAGTAACGAGATAAACTGTGACGTCTGTGCACAATACCAAGCACCGTTATTCCAACCAAATAATTGTTTAGAAATAACTCCCTAAAATTATTTCCCACATAGCCATATCTCGGTCCCACAATAATGGCCTGGTGCTCGTGGGTCAGGTCATAACACACTCACAATGACAACAATGAGTTTGGTGAGTTTGAATTCACAAGGACCATGTATTATATAAATTTGCGAGGGTCCTTGCATATAATCATCTGACAGTTCACCAGTATAGCTTTCAATAAGCTTGCTAGTCCAGAATTTGCTTGTAGTAAACCAACGCTGCTGATGAAAAACAAAATCACTCCTGAAGGAGTGTTGTGGCTGATTGAAAGGTGTAAAATATATATTTTTGTAATGTTGAGACACAAGTAAGGGAAGGAGGTGTATGTATTGTCAATGTATCAGTCCAAATCCCGGTCACGGCTTAACCCTGCCCTTCACGTTTTGAGGGCTATCAAACTATTTCTAGAACATTGACTGATTTTCCATTCTGCCGTTGTTGTTGACGTGCCGTTCTCTCCACAGCTCTGTGCAGCGCTTTGTGACTCTCGGGTGAAAAGCGCTCCACAAATGCAACCACTATTAAATTATTATTATTATTACAATATGCACATCGTTATTTATATGATACTCATTACGCTTTTTACCAGGAAAGCCATGAAGGTACCCACCACATTTCACAGTATGTGTGTTATGGCGACGTGGGCCCGCCTTCCAGTAGGCTCACCACCCGTAGGAAGGTCCGTGAGGGGCCGGTGCAATGTGGTTTGGGTAGCAGTCGTGGCGGGGGGCCTC
>JAZEWT010000002.1:35248819-35261667 GCA_036362905.1 Mordacia mordax | reverse complement strand
AGTGTCTGGGGTGAGGGAAGTTTGGGCATCGCTGCTTAGACTGCTGCCCCCGCGACCCGGCACCGGATAAGCGGAAGAAGATGGATGGATGGATGGATGTGTTATGTGTAATACCAGTTTAATAAATTTCTGTGATTTTTTTTTTGGCATTGGAAGGTATGTTTACTTTTTTTTAAAGCTATGGCAGGAAACCACATGACTCAGGGGAGAACATCCAAACTCCGAGTCAGGATTTAGAGACAGGTTCCTCTTACTCTGAGGCACAAGTATTACGACTGCTGCGCCTTGCCGCATGAATATTATGCAGAAATAATTCATTACTATTACTATTTTTGTGAGACAAAGACAGAAAAACATACGGATTCACCTTCCACATCAGATGCATGCTCGTGCATGTGTTCTTGGTCACGTGGGAGTTCATCCAGGCCTGCTCCTGCAGACTCAGCCTCAGCGCGCCCGGACTTCTCTGCATCCCCCTCCACATCTTCATCCTCTCCTATGTTTTTGTAATTGGGTCTCTTTGAGGGTACCTTCTTGATATAGCCACGACTCATCTCCAGGGATTTCTCCAGTGGCTCAGTGGGCTGGGTGAATCTACGCACTCCAGGTGAAAGCTGCAATACACACACACACACAATCACCCATACCAATGACACACGTGGATACACACGAACACACATTAACAAGCTAAAACTCTAAACTCACAATTGTATGCACACAAATGTACCAGGTACACGTTAAAATACATGTTCACATTCACACATATACACAATGCAGAAACTTATACACACTTAGCAAGAATTAACATTCACATGTACACAAATCAAGTCAAGAGCTATTAAACATGTCCAATGATCAAATATATAAATATGCTCCATTAAAATGTGGGTTTTTCACTGCTGTCAGAGAATGGACAACATATAAAATACACAGCTTTTGTACATGTTGAATTCTAGTTGGATAGTGTGTGGGATGCATTTCTGTGGTCTCGTAGGTACAGGGCACGTGCCATAGCCAGGCTGGGTCAGAGTAGGAGGTAGGAGACTAGTCAGCCAAGCAGGCCACCCTCAATCCCAGATTTAAAAATATCACAACAGGTAATAGAGGTTGGCACGATTTACTACTAACAGCATTACATAATGAGGCAATCAAAAGCAAGTCACTACGATTACATTCAGTTTTGCACAAAATGAACATTATTTGACAATTACTATGGCCATACACGTGTTCTTTTAAGGATTTGTTTTCTCATACCCATACACATTGTGCCTCTAAGAAGATGGCATCCTGATATCTGATTTATGGAGGGAAGGTGGGTATGTGACCACAGCCACTAATAGTTATTGTTGAGATAAAGAGGAGCCCAGGCAGCAGGTATTCAGGAAAATGGAGGCATAGATCTACAGCTATATATAATAGGGCTAGGCATGCGACAGGTCACCGATCATTTCCTGGCCTTTCACTGACTGACAGCCTTTGTGAAGTCACAACCAGTCCAATAGATGGTGTACAAAATATCTTATTCATTTAGGTACCACCAAAGGTGACAATTTATTATTGGGTACGAGCACATGGAACTTGCCGTAGCATGGGTGTGTGCAGGTGAAGGTTCACAGTTGAAAACAGAAATATCTCCGTTGAGGATGACAGCACCCAGAGAATTTACCAACGGTCCATGGTGAATGATCAAGAATACCTGTTAAGCATTCAAAAACACAGCCAAAAATCTAAGTGATGTGTTACTCATCAAGCAGTGAGGTGGTGTTTATTCTCTTTACAGCCCCATGTAGTTACAGGTTATAGATTGCACAATCCCATAGTGGGGAGCAAGTCTCCAAATAGGATAACCACCGTGAATTTCCCCAAAATGTCAACGTGATTTCCTGCTTAATTGAGCATTTACGTAGTGCTCATCTGCTATTTAGAGCCCTGAGCTGGTGGTGAAAAATCTACATTCCTCTGCCAGGTGCGAGTCTTTTCATAAAACAACCAATGTTGACTCGAGAGGGATGATAGACTGAGTCAACTACCTACCTAACCATGATTTGGACTCCCAGTCTACTGACTGCAAGCAGCTCGGCCGTTATCATGAAGGCAACTGGGTGGAATGTTATATCACATCCAAACCTACATTAGTCCATATATATTGTGTACATACATGATAGGCATCATAAACAACAAAATGAGCTGCATACTGTATATATTATAAATATAATATACACTTTTTGTTCTAGATAGGCATGATCTGGAAATGCCTGTGGGTGGCGACATCAGCTGCAACGCAGTCAGAGTATTTTCAAGATGGTGGCAAAAAGTTATGTAAAACGACATGTGTAATCAAGTTCTTGGCGATGGAAGACATTACAACCTGTTGCAAAACATGGTAAAGTGATGTACATCTAACAAAGACTTATGTTTGAGGGGTTCAAAAGGTTTCAAAACTGGCATGGCTTCAGGACAGATGATTAACATGTTTAGATGCAACCAAACATTTCAACTTCGACTCAGAGAGAGACTCTCAGCAGAGGGGCCGCATCACTGCTCACTGGCTGTCCGTCGGGTGCTGGTTGTTGTTTGTCAGTGTGTAGTTGTTGAAAGTGTGTTACTAGCGTGTTGTATGCTGTGTGTGATTTGTTTTATGTTGTCTGTGGTTTGTTAGTTTGTGGTGTGTTGCTTGATGTGTAGTTTCTTCCTTTAATATTTAGCAATTATTTTACTTTTATGTAATGTCCTTCATTGCTTTATAGCCATTAGTTTATTTTTTAATTGATATACTCTGATGGTGTTGTTAACATGCTGTTCTCTCCAGAGCTTTTTGCAGCGTTTTGTGACCCTCGGGTTAAAGGCACTCTGGAAGTGCAAAGATTATTATTAAATTGACCCGTGACAAACCGTTGATTTTCAACAATCGTTGCATAAATAGGCATCAAACGGTCAAAGCAAGCTTACAGGGAACACAATGGTAGTAGAGAGCATGGGTGATATATGAAACTGGTGATACAATAGCAGTCACAGAACATGCCCAAGTGGTCGAACAGCAGAAATGGAGGCATTGTGGAAACACAGGATTATCAGGGGTGGTAAAAACACAGGGCAACTGCCCAGTGGATAACACAATATCTTGTGATAACAAGTATTACTAGTGTGTTAACATAAATTTATTTGAAGGCCATACCTGGGACAGAAGGTAAAGAGACACTTTGGGACTAATCTTTGGCCAGTCCAACTAAAAACAAATGAAGAAAAAGTGTTATTCAAAAGTGTCACAACACAAACAATACGTTATTTACATAGCACCTTTCAAGATTGTGTTCTTACATTATGATTACAATCCAACAAATGAATCAAGAGTTACTATTTTTAAAAAAGCTAACACACTGACATTAGCTAAATAAACACTGGTCTTTTTTACCAAGTCAAATTTAATAAAAATACCTTCTGGTGTTATTTTTTAATGGACACTAAATCATCAAATATTAGTGAGGGTTGTAAAAAGTCGCAGTAAGGTGCAATGGTAATTAAAAGATGACAAAAGTTGTATTACAGTTAGTGTCGAGGCAATGGATTCAGTGTTAAAACTCCCCAACCGCCCTCTTCCTGCCCACCCCCTCCTGGTGAAGCAAACGATCCGACCAACATTGACCGAATTCTGTGAGCTCCAACTCTACCATGCAAAATAAACAAACAATAAAAGGTATTGGTCCAAAACAGCCTTGCAAATGAGACTATCTTAACAGTCCGAGTTCTCAGTAGTCAATAATTATAAATGTTAAACTTAAACCCAAGAAGCACGAACAGCTTGCATCTTGTGAATGTCAGAAACAATCTATATTGATGTACTCCTGTAGGCTTTCACGGCTCGATGAATGACGACCGCCTCCAAAGCTATTCTTTAGGGGTGGTCTTATCAAGTGCTCCTCCTCTCTTTTTTGTGATGTTGGAGGCATCCCCAGACGAAACGTCAAGTAGAGAAAGCGTGCTCGACACAGTGATGCCAAAAAATACCTTTGTACGGCAGTGGTCAATGAACATTAATATCCCTTAGAACTAAATGCCTTCATCATACTGTACGTAATGGACATGCTGCTGCTATGAACCGTGTGTTCGTTTAGTTACGGTACCTGGTGTGGATCCCATGCCACAAGAGAGTACGTGTAGAGTGGCAGGAAAAGACGGTTGAGTAGGTGGTCAGTGAGGACGTCGTTCAGGAAGCCACAGTCGATGATGAGGATGTCATTGAGATAGTGAAGGTGGTCCAGGTGCTCTGCTACCAAATCACTGAGACGTCCTCGATTCTTGTGCCTGAATGACAAGAGCATAGCATCAAGACACTGTGCTCAAATGAGCATCGATACATTGCTCACCTCGAGTTTACAGCCCTGTACTAGGAGTGGAAAATTACTGACACAAAAATATACACGTGTGAAACACAATTAAGATGACAGAAAGAAAACACTTTGTGGATTTTGGGTCAGCCTGGTAGTTGAGTATTTCTTCTCTAAAGATTTTACCACACACTACTTCGGGCATATTTAGGAGCTGAACTGAAGCTTTAACTCTGGCATTTTCCACCTCAAGCTTTTGCCATGCATTGTTGTGTGCATCTTCACAAACTGAATTCAAGGTCAACTCCTGACGACAGGCTGCAGTACTGTACGGAAAAAACTTGGGAAGGAAAATGCTCAACGAACAGCACAAACCATAAAATTCCACTTAATCACAAATTTCTGTGCAAACCTAGCACATGTTCATGAGAAAACAGATTTCTGAAAGAGTAAATATGTGAATGTTTCTTGTACACTGCACTGGTACCTTACTCTTTATCAGAAGTCACACATCTGTCCATCTCGATGACATGGCTCCCAATAAACCACACAAGATTGGAGAAATAGGGTGCTGCAGTTTTGTCTCGAATGTAGTGCAGCATTCCATCATTTTCCACTGCACACATTCCAGAAAAGCACAACTCCAGATAAATACAGCATATCCTTTACTCTTAAGGGCCATTCAGAAAAACGTTATTCCACAATACACATATTCTTGTTTTTGCTGATTTGTCAATCCGCACATATATTTTAATCATGTTACCTTGCTAAAGAACTACATTAATTTCAAGAAATCATGATCATAATGCAAACAGGTGGCTGCAAATGTAACCCCTTAATCCTACAAAAGACATCGACTAAAAAGGAAAACTCACTTTAAACTCACATATAATGCTATTGCTGCTATATAATGCTGTTATCTAGATTGTTTACATTATTAAAAGTGTACTGTTTTTCTCTATGCATGTATATATTGAGAATGTTTTGCCATTGTGGTGGATGTAGAGGTCTCCATTGGTTGCATTTATCAACGTTATCATTAGCCATGGTCAATTCATTGCTGGATGAAGGCCTCTTCCAAGCCACCGCTACCTCCTAGAATATCGCGATGCTAAATCCACCCAGCACCTGTACACATGTGGATTTTACCATTGCATTTCGATGAAGTCAGCTTGTGCGAAGGTAGGTATTAGGCAACTTGTGCCGTGAACCCACTTTATTCCACAGTACTCTAATCATAAATAATAGTCTCTAACATGCAAGATGTAACACATGCATCGTCAATGCAAGAACTGATCTTTATTTGTATCACTGCATGCCTAGGTTCATTCAGTGACAGTCTATAAACGTTGTGTGAAGAGAGGTTAAAACAACTTACATGCAACTTCGGCAATGGGGTTGACAAACCAGATGACAAAAAGAGAGGTTAGAATGAAGAGGTTATTAATGTCAATAGTGTATACAGTATTTTCAACAATTGTTAAAATAAACATGCATATTGGCTTCATACACTTTGTATAAATATAACGAGAGAATATAAAACTCACCTTTATACACATTTAGGGTCAGCGTTCTCACTGCAATTCTCACCATGCTTTCTGTGTGGTTAAAAAATTTGATAGCTTCTGTATAGAGCGCAAAATCATTGGTGTGCTGGGACAACAAACAGAACACGGTCATGAATAGAAAGCCCATCACATCAAATCCCATCATGTTGTGTGCGTACGAAGGTGAAGGCAATTTCACAATTATCGCATATATGCCCACTTTTCAATGGTTACTGAGGGGCAGTGTGATCATCATTTGTGTCACAACCCCTCGTCAGTACAGAGGCAGTGGGAAGTTTGTTGTTGCATCCCGCATCGACAGCTCGGAAGCTCACTGGGTACTTTCTTCTGTAATAATAAATATTATTATAACATTTATTAATAATACCTAATAATAAACGTCGAAATATTAGTAGCTGAATGCTTTGAGAGCCAAAGGTACAAATCCCAGTCCCAAACACGCACAATAAATACTGACAAGCTGGATATTAGTCTGCGATCAGGTTAGCGTGAATTTTTAAAAGATAAAATTTATATATTAAACCTATTTTCTCTAAATCTTTTTATTTAACTTATTTATTAAATCTGTTAAAACTATCATATCTTATTAAAATATTGATAGTGCTGTTTGTTGCTGGTCACTGAATATTTTGAGCCTTTGCGTAGTAACTGTTAAAATCAAGTAGCATGCGGAATAAACCAAACATACATCAGCGTTTTCTGGGTATGCCCAAAAATATCCGTCTTCTTCACTAGGCACACGCATTAATTCCATCACATACTGGGAAGGAACATATTTACCTCTCCTGGGGTGACACTGTTAAGTATGAAACCTCATGGATTAACCGATGCACTGTTCCAAATCTTTAACGTTACTGTAAATCAGGCCATTCTTAAGGAATGGACAAATCATACCTCACCACCTCTTTCTTTAGTTTGGCGTGCCATGATTGGCATAATAACACCTACGCGTACGGTGGAGGGAGAGGAAGGAGGCCTTTATGGGCAATTAGGGCTCATGTCAAGAACCCACTGTCGAAAATGCCACTATGATGACCCCCAGATGGACCAGGATACACTCCCCCTCCCCTATCCACCATTCCTGTCGGGTAGAATTCTCACTCCTGTCCCCGCATCATGATGGTGGTTTGATGTTGTTGTTTTTGCAATGAAGTATAATCTTTAAAAAGTACCATGGTGTGTTTGTCCATATAGATGATGCAAGGGTCTATCAAACAAGTTGTGCTCAAACGGCAGGAAGGCACAATTCCCATCACGTTTTACATACATGTAATGTGATCGCTACATCATAAGCACATTGCTTACGGCTTTGTTATACGGGTTTTATTACTTACATAAGGTTTTGGATTTAAAATAGAAAGTGAAGTACAGGCAATCCACATGAGTGTGGATTATTCTGTCCAACAGAGACTGTATGGCTGACAGTTTAGGAGGCCATTCTTTTCATCTGGATGAAATATTTTTTGAAGCACATAAATGAACTTACATCTCTCAAGTGATCTCATCTCATCGTCAGAAACCGCTTAGTCCTGTATAGGGTCGCGGTGAGATGGAGCCTATCCTTGCATATACAGGGCACAAGGCAGGGATATACCCACGATGGGACACCAGTCCATCACTGGGCACTGCAGGCAATTTAGTCTGCAAGCCAATTAACCTACACAGCTGCATGTTTTTTGGACTGTGAGAGGAAACCGGAGTGCCCGGCAAAAACCCACACGGACACGGGGAGAACATGCAAACTCCACACAGAAAGGCACCTGAGCCGAGATTCTAATCCGGGATCTTCTTGCTGTGAGGTGACAGCGCTACCCACTGGGCCACCGTGCCGCCCCTCTCAAGTGATAAAGTTGTTAAAAGTCTGAGAAAGAACTTACCTCGTTGTAGAAAAAATGTACGGTATGGCTGTTAAGCTTCAGAGACAACGTTTTCAAAAATGAAATATAATACGCCATTATTTCCTCATCTGAAAAATCAAACTTGTGAACAATGATTGAGTTCACATGGTTGTTCGACAACAAATAATCTAAACAAAACAAAAAACAAAGAATGTCTTAAAACCAGAACGTTATAGATTTTACATTAAATATCCATTTATGCCAAAGTACTCTGGCTAATATGGGCTATGGCCTCACACATCAAAACCTGCATACAGCATATAGGTCTGTCCAATAGCCGTGGCAATTGCAAGTTTGGAGAAGTTTGCAAGCGATTTCGTGCAAACCCTATTCAAAATGCGATTCAGGCGTTGCTCATGTCTAGGCGGTGGTTAAAACTCTACACTCATTACGAGGGCAAGTGTATCCATAGGACAACCAATGTCGACTTTCTCACAAGGTAGAACAGATTTTATCGACCTCAGTAGGAAAATGGGAGACTTTTAATAACACATGAAAAGTGGCTGCTGGGTTTACAAATGCTGTATATAAATAAGGATGAGACTATAGCACGCAGTCACTGTGGTTTGGTAGTAAGAAGAGTAAAGTTTGTAAATAAGCGATATACTCACACAGGGATGTTTCGTGACTGATGTTCTCAAAAAGAATATTAAGAGTTTGCAAAAGCTGCACGCAAACATATCTTCCAGATTTTTGTCTTAAAATGTTCAAGAAAAAAGCAAACATATTTTTTTCCAAGAAAAAACTGAAAAACAAAAACATATACATGTGTGATTATCTATGAATATAAAATGTACCACCGCAAGTATTATAGATGGCTAGTGCCTGAAATGTAACCTATCATACATTTTTCCTTTCCATGCAGTATTATTTACGAATGTTTTGAGGGTTTTTTTGGTTAATGTTATATAATTATATTATATTAATACAGGTATTTACACGCGGAGTCTCACCATCACCCGAAACAGAAATGGGGGACACTGCACACCTTAGCCCACCGGTCAAAAACAATATCAGACAAACAACATCTAAGAGACGAGCTACAACATCTACAACAAGCACTAGCGAGCATTGGATACACAAAAACAGACATCTAACGTGCCATAATGAGACAACGTTGACAGAAACAGCAAAAAAATTAGGAAGATATCAAGACCCGCGCTTTCCTGCCATATGTGAGAGGCACCACAGACAAAATTAGCAAATACCTAGAAAAATATAAAACAAAAACAGTCTTCACAACCCACCAGAAGCCACAAGACGTACTCAAATCACTTAAAGACCGACTACCGTTACAGACAGAAGGCATATATTGCATTCCTTGCAACTGTGAGGAAGTATACATCGGACAAACAGGAAAAACAATAGCCACAAGAAAAAGAGAACACGAGGCAGCAGTACATTTGCGGCACACGGATAAATCAGCAACAGCAGCACATAGTGTAGATAAACACAGAATCGATTCTGACAAGATACGAGTACTAGCAGCCATCTGCCATAAAGGTCCAAGATTAATTCGTGAAGCAATTGAGATTCACAAGACAAAAAAGACAATGAACCGCAAACAAGAAATGAATATCAAGCTTAGCCAAACCTGGAGGCCAGTTATTGAAGTCAGTAATGCACAGGTATATATATAGGTGTGAACACAAGAGGGGGATCACAAGGTGTGTGGGAAGTTCTTTCATGAGATGCAAATAAAGGGACTAGCCACAAAGCAGGAGGGGGTTATCGCAGTTCCGGGGTGTGAATAGGACAAGGAGATTAGTGTTAATGTGATTCAGATGTTGCCCCATACAACAAAAAATGACTCGACACATACATAGTACCCACATATATATATATAGGAGCAACAGGCACTACACACACACACTGCGCCTGAGGGTGCCTCTAACGTACGAGGCGAAACGTCGCGAGGAGAGGAGAGGACGCGAACGACGCGGCTGTCCCGAGAGAGCAGCTTTTCGAAGCAATCATCATACATGGAGCCGTGAAAACCTACATCATTACAATGGGGAAGTTTGTCAAATCCCGTTATTACAAATGGGTCTACCACAATCACCAGTTCGAGTGAAGGTAGTGGCGTTAGCAAGCAATAGAAGAACTGTGCATTAGTTGGGCCTTCGCTTGGCAACAATTTTGAAAAACTGTCCAGTATTATGTATACTGTACTGCAAATCAAATTATTACAGGTATGAGGCATTCTAATCAGGGGTAATTGCAGGACTTTAAATGTCTCGTTTTTTATTGCCTTAGTTACCAATTTGCCAATTACAGAAGTGGCTGTCTACTCCATTGCAGATAAGAGGCTTTTCACTGCACAATCTGTTGCTGATTTGCCGTTCTTATGTCGTTGTTGCTGACATGCCGTTCTCTCCGCATTTCTGTGCAGCGCTTTGTGACCCTCGAGTGAAAGGCACTCTATAAATTCAATTATTATTATAACGCCACTGTTAGCAACCTGAGCAGGCAAGATAGACTGTATCACGATTCGTAGCACTCACACAACTCAAATCTGCAAGACCCTGCCACACGGAGCTGCCAGCTGTGTCATTAGCCGCTGTTAATTCACTCACTCAAAGACTGTGCTGTCATTTTGATCTCCCCAGATGAGGATCTCGGAGATGGATCGGATCGTTTCCACCAGCAAGTTGCGGTTGCCCTCGGTGACGGTCGTATTCTTTGCAAGAACATTGTGAAGATATCTGAGAAACAAAGTTAATAGCACTGTTATGAAGGCATCCATACAACAACCACAGATTTAAAATTTGGTCACAATTTACAAAAACAAGTCGCAGACATAATTGTTTGTAGTTATGCTAATCATACCAAATAAGATTCTGGGAGCCAAATTTCCGAATTTGTAATACATACATGTGCATTCAGGTGAGGGTAGAGGGAGTGGCTAATAATGGGATGTTTTGCGCATTCAAATCCTGATAGGAGGTTGACAGAGCACGTGCCTATCGGTTAAATTGGTACCATATTGTGGATAAGTTAACAGTGGTTGTCCTATAGAAAGACTCGCCTCGACAAGAAGGAATTAAGAATGTATGCCATTGGCTTAGGGCTGTAAACATGAGCAGAGCATTATCTCAATGCGCATATATATTTTGACAAACATTATTCCGAGCAAACAGTGAGTGCTTCATGGTAACGTGACGTGGGTATTGACTTACATGAAAATGCAATAGTAATGTATCGCCATCTCCGAATTAACTATTGCTTAATGGCCTCGCTGTGCTTTGTGAAGCCCCGAGATCGTTTGGCCATCACCCGTGAAGGCTGGCGATCGTGGGTTCCCAGCACCGATTCAGACGAAATCGAACTCTGGTAGCCGGGTTCACAATCCCCCTTAACGGACTGTAGGGTAACGCGGTGTTTGCGAGACTCTATGCAGGTCGACACAGCACACGAGGTGACCGCCTTTGTCTCCCCAGTGGCGATGTTTACGCACCGCACCAGATACTCATTTGAGGCCGAGTCGACGCAGGGGGAGGCCCAGGACCGTTTTGAAAAATAGTCACTGGTGTTGGTGGCCGTAAACGTGATTCGAACTTAGGTCACCAGATATGAGCCCCGCGTGCTAACCATGGAGCCACCGCTCCACACATCTTGTTCATGCCGAGAGCCACGTTTTATACTCGCGTGTTGTGCCAGGTTTGAAAATCAAACTCTACTGCGATCGAGTCTTGTGGACGCGTGCGGGGAGAAGAGCGATTTTACCGCCGTCCTTTGTATCCTCGACGAGCTGGAGAGGCTCTGCCTGCTGTGTTGTTGTGAGGAGGGGTATAGTCCTGTGTGTAAAGTTGTGCTGTGTACACATCGTGTTGTGCCGAGACCCGGGCAGGGGAGACGAGGGCACGGCAGTCAACCGGGCGTGGGTGGGGATGGGGGTGGGCGGCAGACGAGGGGTCAGGGGGAGAGATTCGGAGAAAGGGGAGACCAGGAGAGATCCGGGGTAGATAACAGACAGCGAGCATGGCTATCAAGAGTACGGGAGAAGTGGGAGAGATCCGGGGGAGGAGAAATGTCCGGGTTGTGTGGAGGCCGCGGATCAGGAGGTCGAGTGGTGGTGGGAAGGGGGGGGGGAGAGGCCTCACTTGAGCTGCTCCAGGGAATGGAAGGCCCTCGGGGTCCGCGAAGCCGCGCCACCGATCCAGCTCCTAGATTTGCTGAACATGATGACCACGACGACGAGGAAGAGGAGGAGGAAGAAGAGTCGCTCTCCGCTGCCGCTACTGCTGCTGCTCCCCGGCCGCCCGGAGGCCGCGGCGCCCCGCCGCGCTCACCGCCATCGCCACCCGCAACACAACCCCCGCCTCGCCGCGCCCGCCAGGGGCAGCAGAGGTGCCAGGTCCCGCAGCCGCAAGGGAGAGGAGCTCGCAAAGCACACCGCGGCAGCCGGATGAACGGCTCTCGAGTCCCCGCTCCTCGGGCTTCTGCTGGATCCTCGGGTACCGTCTCGGGGTGCCGCTGCCCTCTCTGTGAAGCCGGACGTTTGTGGTCGCGGCGGCCATCAGCTGAGACACCGCAACGCCATCGCGTCTTTAAACACGTACGTCGCTCGGTGTGCTGCGTAACAACGTCACGCGTTCAAATCACACTCGACGTCCAGATAGCGTCTTGACGTCATTGCGTCACCGGAGCATTAGCATAAATTAAAGGCTCACCTCGACGGGGACGGAGCCGCGCATGGGGGCCTCTGACGATGTTTGATCCTTGACGAGTGATGATGGAGCGATGGGGTTGAGCTCGTGTGTGAGAGCGAGAAGGAGTGCCACATTACAGGCTCGGGCAGGACGGCAGCAGCGACTCGACGGCGAATATAATAATAATTGCATTGACAGAGCGCGCTGCACCCGAGGGTCACAAAGCGCTGCACAGAACTGCGGAGGGAACGGCATGCCAGCAACAACGGCATTGGAACGGAATATCGGCAGCAATAAAACAAAATTCGGTTATTTATTTTTAGTATAAGGGCGGCGCGGTGGCGCAGTGGTTAGCGCTGTCGCCTCACAGCAAGAAGGTCCCGGGTTCGAATCTCTCGGCTCGGG
>JAZEWT010000002.1:35223044-35240410 GCA_036362905.1 Mordacia mordax | reverse complement strand
GATGATTGCTTCCAAAAGCTGCTCTTTCGGGATAGCCTGTTCGAGCGCTCCTTTCTCCTTGACGATGTTTTCATCTCCCACGCTGGAGGCATCGTCAGCACGTCATCCTCTCTTTGTCCACCCAGCAGTATAAGTGCATGCACCGCGCTGTTTTTCATTCTAAAACGGTCTCTTATAACATATACATTGCTGCATGTAACTTTTACAGCTTCTATCAGCAGTATTTTACACAATTCCTTATCTATCAAATACCTTCTGTCAACAACTGTGTTCTTCGCTTTATTTTGTAGTGTCCACCAATTACATTATCATTGCATTGTAATTATTAATGTTTAATATCATCTTTGTTGAACAACTAAGCCTTCCTTGCAAAAATATTAGTGGATTAACATCTGGTTTATACATACAATCCTATGGCGTTATCATGCCTCTTTAAACCATGTAATTGGAAAAATATATATTTTCTTTACAGCTGTGCATCTTGTCAAAAAAAATATTCTAAGTAATGGACAACTAGCAGAGTATGAAAAGGTAAGTGAACACTGAAGGAAATGTTATTTATTTTTATGCATAAAGGTAGAGTTGGGCCAGTATATGACTGTGTCATACCGGTACACCAAATACATTAGCCAGCACTTTTACATAAAGGTTCGCAATCCTGGCTGTGGTGCGGAGGGCAAACACAAGTTAACATGGGCTACGGGAACAATGGGTGTCACATCAGAGCTTCTTCGTTACCATTACGACTACTGAACATGCATATATGATGTTTGTACAAAATGTAACAGAAAGGATGTGGTTTATTGTATAGATGCGGTACCACCAACTTTTCAAAAGTCAGCATTGCAAGTGGGACTTTGTGATCATTCAGGCTCAAGAGCAAATCCGGTTCGTGTGTGAGCTGCACAACATCGCACTATTAAATGGTATTCATCTGTAAAATACTGGAGTCTGTTACAATATAATTCTTACTGCACAATCGTTTTTAATAGCATATGCAACAAACACATCTTTTGGCACATTAAGACAAAAGTGAATACTGGGCAAATTAACAGGGGAAGTGCTTATTTCCTGCGTACAGCCCTGAGCTATTGGTGGAAATTCCCTTTTCGTATGATGGGCGTTAGTATTGTTGTTGACTATCCTACCAAAGGCCACTGATTTTATCAACCCCAGAGAAATAATGAGCTTTGTCATCCCCCAACCAGGATTTGAACTCATAACCTTTTGATTGCGAGCCATTCACTGCTCTGATGCACCAGCTCGACGATTGTTTAAATCTTATTAATACATTTGATGAAAGCAGTTAATGATGATTGCTTCGAAAGGCTGCTCTCTCGGGACAGCCGCGTCGATGGCTCTCTCTCGCGAGAGCCATCGACGAGCCATCGACGCGGCTGTCCCGAGAGAGCAGCCTTTCGAAGCAAACATCATGCATCGAGCCGTGAAAACCTACATCATTACGAAAGCAGTTAATCTCAGCGCACGTTATCTTGTTCTGATACTTGTAATCGTGGTAATGAGAATTCCCCTAAGGGATTACCTCTATTATTACATTATGGAGATACTGAATGTGTAGGATGGGCCCCACTGGAACTGAGCGTGTGTGAATAGAACTGTCCAGGAACGAAAGAAAGGAGATCGGATGGTGTTGGCCAACCAGGAGCAAGCCTACTGGAGGGTGGCCCGGCCACCGGTACGTTATTGATCTGTTTGGTTAAATCCATGAATATGTTGCATGCCTACACCATAGTGCAAGGTGCAATGTACTAATGATCATACTAATATAGACTGTTTAAAACATGTCTAGAATGTTATAGTGTAATAGACAAATATTTACATAGCTACTAATAGTGTAACTGATAAACTAATAGTATACATTCATACAACTGTTTAAAATTCTAGTCAGGTTCCCAAGGTATAAAGTGGTTTCTCTAACTCATAATATCTCCTCTATTTCACTGGCCTCGCTATGTGATGTGAAGATGAGCCATTGCCGAAAACGTCACCTGACGCGTATTTTTTCATGGCCACAGAGTTAATGTCCAGTGTGTCGAGTTTTTGTCAATTGTGCTTGTGCACCGCTGCCAATCCAGCAGCATCACTGCTAAATCATTTGCTTTAGCTGAACGTAGTATGTTTTTGCTGGGTGCCATAGTCGAGCATATGTTGCCACGCACAATAGCTCACGATTAAGGTGCTCTCACGGCAATACTCGGTGATGCGACCACACCTCGTTACCGACGCTTTCTACCCTCTGCTGTGCAGATGCTGCACAGTACTGATCTAAGATTACAACAGGTTTTACCGTGTCTGGCGATTATGCAGGTGTTAAGATCTTAACACCTGCCTAACTGCCAGGCAACTGCCACTGCCTAACTGCCAGGCAACTGCCAGGCGATTATGCAGGTGTTAAGATCTTAACACCCGCATAATCGCCTGGCAGATACGGTAAAACCTGTTGTAATCTTACATATGTATACTGGCAAAAAATACCCATAGCGTTAACAGTACTGATCCTTGGTCGTAGGATACATGGACACCTCCCTCTCCAATGCCTGTCACTGCAACCGATTCTACCCCAACCTACACAGACATACTCTCCAATACAACCATGATTTGCCTAATGATACCTTATAAAAGAAAAATGACTTTGTGTTGCAGCCTGGACTTGATAGTGATGCGCTGCATGGACCTGTAAAGCACACAATGGCTTTACATCGTGACCAGGTAATAGGTAAGCTATGCGCTTTATGTTCACATGCACAAAAGGTATTTTAAAGTCATAACACAATTTATACATTCTGTATGGTATTCTTTCAAATGAATAAATAAACTTGTGTTTGTTTTTCTGACAGCATACACGCACATGGAAACATATTTCTCTATAACCAGGTGAGCGCACTCTGAGCCAAGACTCTGTGCCACTAAAGGGAGAGAAATATGAGTTGGGGACATACATCATCATTATTATCAACACCCACTTAATTCTATACAGGGTCACGGGGGGACGAAATCTATTCCAGCAGACAGAGCGTAAAGCAGCATATACCCTGGATATGACGCCAGTACATCGCAGGACACATTTTTGGGGGCAAATTACTTAGCAGACTAATTAACCTAGACAGCAGGATGTCTTTGGTTGGTGGGAGGAAACCGGAGTATCTGCCGAAACCCCACGTGGACACGGGCAGAACACGCAAATTATACACATAGCACCCGAACTGGGAACCGAACACAGGACCTTGTTGCTGTGAAGCAGTAGCGCTACTCACTGCGCCACTGCGCCATCCCAGAACATACATGGGGCTACATAATACACCTCTAACAATGATAAAATTAGCCTCCTCTGAGACACCTGGCCAGCATGGAAGAATAGGCCACATTTTTTCTAGAGGGCCTCTATAGAGCACCTTCTATTGGAGATCACGATGCTAGCAGTGCCAAGGAGGACATTTAAGGGTTGCACCTTTACCCATTATTGTTTCGCAATAAGTTAATTTGTATCTCTTTTTGACAAGTAGCGGTACCATCGCTTCACACGTATAATTACCAATACCTTGCCAATTTATCATTATGCAATATGAAAGTGTGTATTAATGTATAAACTTGACACATTCATATCTTACAGCAGTAATGTTCCTATGTATGTTCTTAACCGTTTATATTTACCCCCAGGTTGTGGAACTGTACAAAAAAGAGGTATTTTATTCCTTATATATTATTGATAACACTAATCATTATCATTAAATATTTGACAGCCTTTCATACTATAAGATTCAAGACTACGTCACACAAGTTAAGATAAAATAAACATTTACACATACAATACAAATGTAAAAAAAAACCTTATGAAATAATCCAAATACATATAGAAAACATGCTAGAATAGTAAAATTATAATAAAATGTCAGGCTAAAATCAGAAATTAAATTATGAACAAAAAATCGTTCTTATGTCTTGTTTTAAAACTAGCCACTGTGAAAAATGCTTTGGATATTTCTGGTCAAACAAAGGTAGCCATCCAGGATATCTGACAGACTGTTACTCGTGCTTTGTAATGAAACTTGTTGGAGGTCACAGTGAAGCCTGCCATTCATCCATAATACCATGAACTGTTGAGGAGTTTTGCGTTTCAATGCGACAATATCTTTTCACGCTATACTTAACGATGAAATTGTTTTAAAAGCTTGATGGGATAATCTGGAACATCCGGCATTTTTTGACGGTTACCTGCGTCTTTAGATTTCCATGTTTTTTAAATAATAAATTCTGAGGGTACGATGGTTTTGAAGGTGGTCATGCTCTAATAGCAGTGACAGTGATAGTGAATGCACCAACCACACAACCTCTGTGCTGCTGGTATTCGGAACCTTTTTGTGCTTTAGAGTGCATAACCATGTAGAGAAAGGCCTTGCCATATTGATGTTTATATGCTTAGAACACAAATGTCTTCTCTTTAACCTATTGACAGAGAGAGCTACTGCGGTGAAATGGTTAGCACTGGACCCAACATCCAGGTCACAGTTCGATCACAACTTCTAACACGGCAGGTGAAACAACGGGGCAAGTTTATCCATTTCGTCCACCTCTGTCTACCCAGGAATATAGATGGCCATACCGTAGTTATTCAATCAGCAAGTCGCCTGTGGTGGCTACACTACATCTCCTTCAGCGTATATGGTTAGTGTGAAACAATGGATTAAATTCCCCCCAGACATTGCTTAAGTGGAGGGAAGCCCTTTCGGCAGCAGTGACACAACATCACAGCGCCGTGCCTCGCTTATTGTAACACGATTGTAACACTATTATAACAATGAGAATTAAAATGAATATTGAACACCAATCACGTATGTCCTTTTATAAGTCTATCACAGATTAATATTTTCTGTGGTTTTGTCTTGTGGAACATGTTTAAACACTCCCTCCAGATTTTATACTGTCGCAAAGCTCTCGGCAGAGCAAGACTGAAGCCATCCGTTTCACTTGAGGGGTATGTGTCGTTATTAACAAAGGCTTCCAAAATGACACTCCAGCAAAATTGTGATCATATTTTATTCGTGTAAGATACATTTATGTTGGCGTTCACGATTCAATGAGAATTATTCTTAAGAGATGTTTTTTTGGGATAGCTGTGTCGAGCGTTCATCTCTCCACCACGTTTTTCCTCTTAAGTTGGTGGCATAAGCAGAGTTCATTCGGCATCAATAGCCTGATGATGCCTCCAATATAAGAGACCAAACGTTGTGAAGGAGAGAGGAGGAAAACTCAACATGTCAAAATAAAAATAGCAGCTCTTATGAGCAGATATGATTTTCTAAACAGTATTTTCGTCATTTTCAACAGTATAAAAAAAGACTTTTGTTATTCGAATGGAAAACAAGCATACACAGTACTCTCCTAAACACAATTTTTTGTCATTTGTACCAATATGAATCTGTGTAGACTCCTTAAATACAGCGAGCAGTTCAGTCCCCTGGATCCCTTGCTCAGTGGCTGTTTACCCAATAACCCCTGGATGACCGATGACACAACATACTGGGTACTCAACGCTACTATGTGAGTACCAGTGTTTGTATCTAGCCAAGTGTACCTGTAAACATTACACCCACTATTTTAAGTTGTTAAAATGTTATACGTAATTAAAAAAAATATATCTTTTCATGATGCAGTCAAACAATCTAGTTGCTTCCAGATTGCATGCATTGTGATAAGCTGTCCCGTAATTTACATAATTGGATAGCTTTAAAGATTATCCGAAATAAGCAATCAAAAAGGGTGAAAAGCATAATTCTTTTTACTGTTCTCATAGAAAATACAAAGGAATTTAAAACGTCTAATAGTATTTTTTGCATAAAGAGCATTGTAAGAGCACTATACGTGTTGAGGATTATCCAAAGGCCTATACCTAAACGGTGCAGAAGTAGGTAGCTAGATTTTATATAAACTGAAAGGGGGCTGCACGGTGGCCCAGTGGGTAGCGCTGTCGCCTCACAGCAAGAAGGTACCGGGTTCGATTCTCGGTTCGGGTGCCTTTCTGTGTGGAGTTTGCGAGTTCTCTCCTCGTGTCCGCGTGGGTTTTTGCCGGGCACACCGGTTTCCTCCCACAGTCCAAAAAACATTCTTGCGCATAGGTTAATTGGTTTGCAGACTAAATTACCCGCAATACCCGGTGATGGACTGGCGTCCCATCGGGGGTATATCCCTGCCTTGTGCCCTTTGTCTGCCGGGATAGGTTCCGGCTCACCACAACCCTGTACAGGACTAAGCGGTTTCTGACAAAGAGTTTAGATGAGATGACAAGAACCGTGGAGCTATGTGGTTCTTTTAACAGTTGTCCAGTAGTGGGTGAGCCAAGTTACATAATAGGGCACCGGCAGCAAATTAGTCAGGACAATTAACCTCGTGCCGATGCCGTACACCTGCCATCCAACACTATAGAGAACTGGTGCATTACTCAAATTCGTGAACTGCCTCCAATCCATGCGTGTTCATGTCACCGTCTCCTGGCTCATAACTAAGATATGGCACTACAGCAAGTGGTATATCCGTTTGTGCAAGGAATGTTACCCCACTCACACTTGTCAGTTTTATTCTGGGCACTCTGGATTTCACCTACATCTATAAACCCCCATTAATGTAATTGGCCAAACAGCCCAATATAGAACAACAGAACTTGAGCAACTGTTAACACTAATTTTGGCAACTTTCCCACTTTCCTATGGTTTCCTACACTTCCTGGCAAAATTTGTACTCTATAAAAGTAAAACATAAAAAATGGGGCCTTGTAAGGAGATGATTGTATCCACAGGGTGGAGGTTCCATTAAGACTCCGTGTGGAGCGCTGGGCCTTCAGTTTCCAAGAGTTGATCCAAGACCTGCGTGGTCGCAAAGAATTCCAGGAGTTCTTGTGCAAAGAGTTTAGCGGTGAGTAGATCAGCACAACACCCACAAAATACTAGTCTGCATATATTATAGCAATCGTGTCATTCTGATTCTCGTAACGTCCTTAAATCAAAACATTACTTTACAGCACATTAGAAAAAAGGAACATGTGCTTTCATAATGAGCTATTGTGTCAGCCCACAGCAAAATGCTACACGTAGTGTATGTGTTAAAGTGGTGTACTCTTATCTGTGCAGGTGAAAATCTCAATTTCTGGGAAGCCAGTGAGGATCTTTTACATGGTGACTGCACAAGGGTGCAGGAAAAAGTTGAACAAGTTTACACGTAAGGATGTAGGCTTTTTTTGTTATAGTAATATACTTGATCAGTGAAATATATCAACATTTTGATATCTAATAAGAAACGTATTTTAAATGCGTGTTTTCTGGGTCAGGCTGCGTATTCAGTAGTTATTCTCTCGAGCAATAGCTCGTGACTAAAACTTGTGAATAGGCATGCTCATCGTGCAGCCTAACCTAGATACCTGCAATTTGATGGCGTAAACATTTAGTTCATTTTTAAACAATTAGCATTTTCGTATAGCACATAAAACGTTCGAATTTCAGAGACTTCTTAGCTCCTGGGGCCAAACGCTGCATCAACATCGATGCAAAGACGATGGCGGTGACAATCGAAGGGCTCAAATCGCCACATCGCTACGTTCTCGAGGCAGCCCAAACACACATTTACATGCTCATGAAGAAGGTAAGTAGAGCATCACGCAAACAGTGCATATTGTATATATACTGATCACTCTGTTATTTAAGCACAAAACCCACCGCGTCCCAAGCTGGATTATAATGCCATTCTGTCCTCTCTTACATTTCCCTACCTTGACACATGAGAATTCTGTAGAATATCTTGGAAATGGCTTTTGTGGGTCAGTGATAGAAGAGGCTCATACTTCGTAGGCTGCGAGTATAATACTGGTTGAGGGTTGACTCAGCCCATCATCCCTCGATGATAGATAAAATAATTACTACTGTACAGGGATACCCAGCAGGTGTCCTGTGGTTGTTTTTCCTGCCATACAACCTCGGAATTTCCTGAACTCGCTCGAGACTATAAACAGAATGCTCATTGAGCAGGAAATCACTTATATTTTACTAGAAAACATCTTAAAATGCAATCGCACTCAAGACAATAACATTTTACATTATTTGCTTTGGGCGGCACGGTGGCCCAGTGGGTAGCGCTATCACCTCACAGCAAGAAGGTCCCAGGTTCGAATCTCGGCTCGGGTGCCTTTCTGTGTGGAGTTTGCATGTTCTCCCCGTGTCCGCGTGGGTTTTCGCCGAGCACTCCGGTTTCCTCCCACAGTCCAAAAACATGCTGCTGCATAGGTTAATTGGCTTGCAGACTAAATTGCCCTCAGTGCCCGGTGATGGACTGGCGTCCCATCGTGGGTGTATCCCTGCCTTGCGCCCTGTGTCTGCCAGGATAGGCTCCGGCTCACCGCGACCCTGTACAGGCTTAAGCGGTTCTGACAATGAGATGAGATGATTATTTGTTTTGACAGGACTCATATCCACGCTACCTCAAGTCCGACTTATACAAGACGATGTTGGCCAGAGCTATAGTTGCGAGTGCAGTAAACGCACACTCCCACTGAGCAGAACCAGGAGCCTTCAACCACTTTTTGCTGCGAGATGCTGCATCCATCTACATTGACAACTGAATATTCAGCAGGAGTTCTGTGTGTCTAGTTTTGATTGCAGAACCATGTTTATTCCTTGTAGCACCTCAATTATCATTGTTGGTATTTTATATTATTCGGGATATCAGTACCTGTTGTCATGGTTGTATGATTTTGGTAAAGTTTTGTATGATATAGAGCTCACTACCATTAATTAACAGGCACACAATTTTAACTTTGTTCAACAGAAAATATCACGAGATAAAAAAAAAACAGTTGAAAGTGAAGGTAATGCATTTTCCAATTGTTCACATTTAAAAATTTTAAATGTCAATTTAGGAAGTCCTTGCCACACAATATCGAACGTATTTGTCACACATTAGAATGTTCTTGTAACCACGGGTCATTATCACTCTATGAATATATTAGCATTTATATTAGGTGAATATAAATAGCAATCTGTGATCGATGGAGCCATCAGTGACTAAATGTTGAAACATTTGACATGCACATTTGTTCACAAACTTTAATTTGTTTTATTCATGTGAGCTAATTAATTACTTGCTGTTTTTTTATGGAACTGTTCCTGATTGATGTATATCTAAGATAACATGTTATATGATAAGTAATCCCAGTATTTACTCTGTAGTCTATGTTTCGATTTTTTTATTTGCAATGCATACGTAAGTAATTATTTTAAAAAGAACTTACGATATACAGGTATTGTATTTAAACGAGGTTTATAATATTTGAAGTAGTGATATTTAGAATTATACAAGTGTCGATTCAAGACCGTATAGCATTTTACATTTGAAATAAATTCGAGAGTTCCACCACCACAGGTTGTAACTCTCTTCAATAGGAAACTATACAATAATAGATAGATGATTTGGGATTGTATCTCTCGTTTGATGTCTTATTTGCTCCAGTTATTATACTAAAGAAATATTAGATTATATATTAAATATTTAGGGTGGTACGGTGGCTCAGTGGGTAGCGCTGTCGCCTCACAGCAAGGTTCCCGGGTTCGAATCTCGGCTCGGGTGCCTTTCTGTGTGGAGTTTGCATGTTCTCCCCATGTCCGCGTGGGTTTTCGCCGGGCACTCCGGTTTCCTCCCACAGTCCAAAAAACATGCTGCTGCATAGGCTAATTGGCTTGCAGACTAAATTGCCCGCGGTACCCAGTAATGGACTGGCGTCCATGCCTTGTGCCCTGTGTCTACCGGGATAGGCTCTGGCTCACCGCGACCCTGTACAGGACTAAGCGGTTTCTGACAATGAGATGAGAATATTTATTCATACATACATACATAATCGGATGTGAGCATGAAACGTTATTTTAATCCAATCATTGATTAAATGGTAAATGCATATGGAATGCAATGCACTTCATTTGAAATATTAAGGTAATGTTATTTTAATCCAATCATTGATTAAATGGAAGATGATTATGGAATGCAATGCACTTCATTTGAAATATTAAGGTACTCTATAGTGTTGTGTCTCTACTGGCAGGAATCGAAACATGATGTGGTCGTAATTTGTGTAGGGCGGGTCGAGGAGGGTTGTTCTTGTAATGATCGCATTTTCCAATGGCTGAGAAAGCTCAATTAGACATATGGGCACCACCAATTCACACTTGAGAGTCGGATGTTCCTGATAGACAAAGTGTCCAGTCTATGTGTACTTTTTTACAAGTGTACATATGTAATAAGTAGAACAGGTTTTACCATTTTTTGCAATTATACACGTGTTAAGATCTTAAAACACCAAAATTAGACACATTTCACAATGATGGGCGGCGCGGTGGCCCAGTGGTTAGCGCTGACGCCTCACAGCAAGAAGGTCCCGGGTTCGAGTCTCGGCTCCGGTGCCTTTCTGTGTGGAGTTTGCATGCTCTCCCCGTGTCCGCGTGGGTTTTCGCCGGGTACTCCGGTTTCCTCCCACAGTCCAAAAGCATGCTCCTGGATAGGTTGATTGGCTCGCAGACTAAAATTGTCCCGCAATGCCCGGCGATGGGCCGGCGTCCCGTCGTCGGGTGTATTCCTGCCTTACGCCCTATGTTTCCGGGATAGGCTCCGGCTTCACCGTGACCCTATATAGGATTAAGCGGTTTCAGATAATGAGATGAGATGAGACATTTCACAATGTGTCCAGTTTGCAAAAGCCACACACGTGTACAATTGCCAGAAATGGTAAAAACCTGTTTTACTTATTACATATGTACACTTGCAAAAAAAGTACCCGTAGCTTAAACAGCTCCATCTGAGCTACTAAGCATTGATATTGCATTGTCCTAAGCTGACTGCCTTTTGGCATCATCTGACGAACACGGACATTCAGGCTCAAAAGAAAGCCATGTCTGGTGTAGACCAATCAGTTTGAAGGATAATGCATATGTTATCAAAGCTTCCTGTTTGCATATTTTTGCCACAAGTATGTGTAGCTTTTGCAAAGTAGACACATTGTGAAATGTGTCTATTTTGGTGTTTTAAGATCTTAACACGTGTACAATTGCAAGAAATTGTCAAAACCTGTTCTACTAATTACAAAGTGCCTCGTCTTCGCCAAGAAGCTGCATGCGGGCTAGAGTTGATTATGTAAATACTCAGCGATACTATCATGGGGTTTATCACTGATTTATGCACCTTGGTTCGATCTCAGGCTTGGCAAAACACGTCGGTGTGTGTGGACCTAATATATCGATAAATGTGACAGCATGCGTGACCATCACAGCACATAGCTACTCCGCTCATAGGCAACAGATTGGGTGGTCAACGGTATCAAAGGCAGCGCTCAGGTCCAGGACAAGAATACTTGGCACGCCTTCATCAACAGCAACGTGTAGGTCATCAACTACTTTTACCAGAGCAGTTTCAGTACTATGGCCGAATCTGAACCCAGATTGGAAGGGATCGAGGAGGTCGTTGTTGTTGTTAAGCGGTTACATGATGAGGATCTCGGCATTGCACACGCGTAATCCGTGAACTGAATGAGTTTAACATACTTCCCCAGTTTGCAAACATATTCCTCGGCATTCATTATTGCCATTATTTGACTTTCAGTTGAACTGTCCTACTGTTGTTGTTAACATGCTGTTCTCTCCACAACTCAGATTTGTAACAAAAAAACAAAAAGGGTGCTATTGTTGCTGATTTTATGTTCTTGCGTCGTTGTTGCTGACATTCTGTTCTCTCCGTAGCTCTGTGCAGCGCTTTGTGACTCTCGGGTGAAAAGTGCTCTAGAGGTGCTATTATAAATAATAGACGCGCACACGCCGCGGAGCCAGTAAATGGCAAAGAGGAAAGAGGGAGCAAGGGAACAGAGGCAGCTCAGCAAGCCAGCAGCAGAGTGAGCAACAGGCAAGCAGAGGCAAAAAGCAAGACAAGCAAGGAGTTAAGAGACAGAACATTCTTTGTGTCGTCTTGTTAAACCGGACACTTAATTATTTCGGGAGGTGGCGTTATGTTAAGTCTAAAGGTCTTCATTCTTCATTGGTTGGTGCACGGAGCAAAGGGACGTGTGTGTCTGAGCTCCATCGGTCTCTTGGACAAGGTCAAATCCAGTGACGATCAGGTCTCTTCTCGATCGACCTAGTATGTGCTCACTGCATTATACACACTGCCACCATAAAGATAAAGGCCGCGCACGGTGCCAGGCTCCCAACTCCTCGTGTGCCATGTCGACTCCAATAGGTACTCACTAACTTCACTTGACCCCAGTCCACCAGAGCTATTTGGGCACTTTTGTCTGTGCCTGTGTGTCCGCGTGTGGTCAGGGAATCACTGCAGGAATTAGCCATTTGCCTCAGAAAATCTTTTGAAGTTTGTTTTTTGTGGAGGGGGAGGTGTCTGTGAACAATAGGCCTTTGAGTTTTGATAACAAAAAACCCATTGTTGGCACGTTGTGACATGCACATATTTGGGAGGCCCAGTGTGGGCGAGGGATGTGTCAGAGGTTGACTATGACGTTTATTGTATGTGTGGAGGTTTTATGGAAATGGAGGGTGATATACAACAACAGCCATAAATGGCACATTGTATTCAACTTCACATTATTAAGTGTCTAAAACTGACGACGTCACTATAAGGGCAAACATTGCATTTTGACATAACAATACACATTTTAGTGGTCAATTTAAACTTTTTATGGATATGTTTTAAAAGGCTCAAATCTACAAACCTATATATTGACAGCAACCATATCACTTTGAAAATCACACGTTTTATTAGTAAAATAGTAGCAAAATACCAGAACCTAAATAATGAATGATTTAGAATGACTTCCTCACATTGTGAGCTGAGTTACTGAACTCCTCAAAATCCAGAAAGCCAGCATTGCTGTTGCTGAGGAGATGGCTCTGGCATGCTTTAATTCGTAATAAAAGCAGGAGTTTATTAAAAAAGAGAATGCGTGCATTTATTTAATTTAAATAACACTCAAGTTGCTAGCCAACAATACAAATGCCTAGGTTATATAATGCATTAATTGTAAACTCCCAAAAAAACCGTCATGAATATGCATGACTGCTCTGAACCCTTGACAGGTGCAATGCAATTATTGCATTTGACCAGAACAATTGTGAGTTCACAATGAAATGTAGCACAGAGGCCACTAGAATTTGCTTTAAATTATCAACTTAATATGTACAGGAATCTTGGCAAATTGGGATATGAAGGAAACATTAACTTCACAATATCCTGACAAAGTCCACACAAGAGTAATTGTGAACGTGTCCTCCCGGTAACTACACTGAATGATACAGAAACGTGACGCAGCTCACTTCCCAAGTAACTGCTTCCGTTGCTGCTCCAAGAGGCCTTCGAGGTGTTCTGCACGCTTTACAGAAGCCTGCAGCACACAACTTTTGTTTAGCCACACTACAACAAACCACATGGCATTTCTCAACTTTAAAATGTGCAATATCTGTTCCATAACGATCATCGGATTTTATAGTCATTAAGCAGCCGAGGTAGATATATTCTCATGGGCCCACACTCATCACAGACATTAAAAAATTCAAATTGGCTGAAATCAAATACATGATGTGATTTTAAAAGTTAATATTTTAAGTAAGCTAACCTCATGTTGCTTGCGTAAACTGTTCACCATTTCTTCTTTTTTCACAATGGCAGCTTTAACTCTGGATAACAAAAAAAAATTAGACGTTAAAATATCAAGTATAGAAAATGAAACCATAATTATAGGAATGTATTATTAAATGTTTTAATAGATAGACGTTTATTATTACAGCACAAAGTGCCCAGTAAGCTTCCAAGCAATCGAGTCTAGATTCAACAAACTTAGGAATTGACCAAGGTCACCAACAATGCATATGAAAATCCACGAAAATTAATAAGTTTAATGTGTACACCTTCACTCGCAAATACTTACCTCTGGTGCACTTCCTGCAGCTCATTTTCCTTATCCTGATTAACCCTTTGTATCTCCACATGGTGCCGTGCTTTCAGCTCCGCCATCTCGGCCAGCAGGTGCCGATTCTCTTCCTCTGTAATCGCCAGTCGCTCAGCAAACTCCTGCCGCAGTACAGCACCCAGGCGACTCCGTTCGTCCATCAGCTGTGCATTCACCTGCACTCATGTTTGTCGAGTACACAACACCTCATTGATCATCGGACATTCAACAGCATGTTTGTCACGTCTTGCACGGATTCATCGCGGCAGGCAGTTCCTCGACAACTTAATTTGGATGATGATGTCATTACGGAATCCTAACCGATTGAGTTGTGTTATACGGTTATATAAAGTATGTAATGTTCTTGCTTCAGGCGAATCAAATCCTAGGGATGGATAACAGAAGATGCATGGGGAATTGAAAGGTGATAATCTGCTCAGTAGATATACTCTATTAATACCACGTGTTTAAGTTTGGAAGTGAGACTAACAGGCTGTTACACTCTTAATTGCATTGTTGTTTTTTGTTGGGAATATAAGAGCATCGTCTTTTTACCATCACACAAGTGCATGCAAGCTCGCACACAAATACAAGCAAACATACAAAAGTAATTGCAATTCACGCTTCTTTATTCCACAAAGGGGTGTTAGATGCTCTATGCTGGCGCTGCGCTTGTGTTTGAAGGAGCAAGTGCAGAACAATGTTCAGAGTCAAGTCAAAGTGATACGTTGCTCAATGAGCATTGTGGCGGTACTCATGTGTCGTTTACTTTACTACGTCAGTGGTGGTGATGTGCAAGGCCCTACATCCTACAATGGATAGATCATGACTGATTATGAGTGCACACGTTTACTTATGTGTGTGCATTGTTACCTTCTTCATTTCAGATAAATCGATGTCCTTCTGCTGCAGCAAGCCTTGACAGCGGGCAGCCTCCCCCTCCACCTCAGTAAAATGGGTCCTCAATTCAGCAACCTTAGCCTGAGCCCTCTTCTCTGCTTGCTCCAGTTCACGGACCTCAGCCTCTTGCATTTCTCGCATGTGTCGTAGCCTGACGTGAAATACATGCAAACACACACGTCGATATGCATCAACATGCACAGTACAGCCCACTGCATTCACAGACTATCACGCAATGACCCAGCTGACATCTATTTTAATTATGTTTCAGCTCTCGTTTCTCGTTTCACCACCCAACGGTGCCTGAAAACAGGAATGTGTGTTCATAAACACAATGTGTGGATTATTTTCCACATCTGCTTCATGCATGGATGTCTGCAAGAATAAGTCAAGGTGACACCTTTTGTGGTGTGACTTAGAATGATAACGTTCAATGTGCAATATAATCGGTCATCGATACAAAGTCAAGTGTAAACGCTTTATTAATAATAAACTTGACTTATTGTTCATGTTTATCTAGAAATATTAAATCTTCCACAAGCTGTTGTAAGACCTCTGACAAATGGAAGTGTTGTTAAAATGTAAATCATCTTATTTGTATAGCAGGGTGGTGCAGTTGTAACAATTGTGCCTCACATCACGAAGTATCTGGGCTCAATTCCTGACTGGGGGCCCGGGGGACTTTCTTTGTAGATTTATTTGTTGTCCCCATGTTCTTCATCGATTTGCAGCCAGTTCTCGGGTTTCATCCCATAGCTTAAAACATACAATGGAATCGGTGTCTGCCAAACATCTCAAAGTAGAGTTGTGTTCAATGTGGCCTTCCAAATGAAAGAAGTAACATACTTTACTCAACCTGTTTTCAGACGCACGCTCACACTCTTGGCGAGCGGCTGTAGCATCGTCCTCCAGCCGCCGGATGACCATCTCAATCTCCTCATCACGTGTCTTGCGAACCTCCTCGCGCAACTCCCGCTCGCGACTCAACAGCCAGGCCTCCTGCGTTACCATAAGAGACGTTGTCGCATGCCATTTTAAATCCGATGGTGCAAATTGTAAATTCTGTATGTCGCTGAATGTATATTAAATACAATGTTGATGGTACATTCTCAAAATGAAGATATCAATATTGCCAAAGTGATTTCCTGCTCAAATGAGAGTTCAGGTGGTGCTTAATTTCCGTTTATAGCCATAAGCTGGTAGTAGATATTCCACGTTCTTATGGCATGGTTGAATCTTTTCATAGGTCAATCATTATAGACTTCCAAAAAAAGTGGTAACAATCTTATCAACTGCAGAGTTATGATAAACTGAGTCAACCTCAAACCAGGATTTGAACTCGCAACCTTTCAATTGCAGGCCACTCACCCTACTGCTGAGCCACCAGGCTAGTTACTCTGAACCAATGATCACTGCGATTAAGGTTTCCATTGGTGGCATAGCCAGTGGTGATAGATTTGAAGTGATAGAGCAACTGACTACTTACCATGACCTGCTGATTTACCATACATTTGTCAGCAGTTATTCTGAGGTGGAGTAGTTATAATGCGATTATAAATGTTCAGTTGTTATCAGTTCCGTAGCTTTCAAACCTGTTTTTTCTTATAATTTTCTTCCCAAGTCTGTTTCTCGATTTCAAGTCGCTCTTTATAGCCCAACAATTCTGCCTACACAAAAAAAAACAGAAAATTAATTATTCATGTCTTCCAGAAAAAAAAACAACACAAAAGAAAACTACGCACACTTGTCAATGTTAACATCGGTGCCGTAGTTTATCATCTACCCAACAAAAGTTGTTCATTGTTTGATTTTCAGCAATGGTTTTGTAACAATAAGCATATTGATGAATTCTACTTTTTGGGTTAGATCACGTAAAAAAATGTTTGTCGTAAACCCTGCACCACCTGACAAAGGCCAATCAGTAAAGTTTATCAACGTGAACAAAACGTGCCAATTCTTTACTATCTCAGCACACTAGTGCGTTGGAGAGCAAACTCACAGCGTTTACTAACGGAATATGACGTTTCGATGATAATTGCAATTGGCATCATCAGGCAACCCGTACCTAATTGAGACGAGTTCGCTTCAAAATAAACAGATACCGTTTCGATCTCCATATATGAGGAGGATGTGATGTCAACAATCGTGCGCTCACTCATGCTAGTATCCAATGGGGGGGTTGGAGTGTGTGGTAACAATTACAGAGGTATTCAAAGTTTGGTTAATTAGATTAGTCAGGTGTTACAAATTACGTGAGTCTTATTGGACAAAGGGCCAAGATTGTCAATTTACCTTCATCAGAAAGTGTTATGCAATGGGATTGTGTTAGCGTTAACAGGATATACGTAACAAATAAAGTGTGTAGTTTGAGAATACGATTTTTTTTAAACCACACTTATTTTTATAGTTATCAGAACGATTACATTTGTATTATTTATATCAATTTCAATAGGCTTTCAGATTAGTCCAA
>JAZEWT010000002.1:35211171-35222963 GCA_036362905.1 Mordacia mordax | reverse complement strand
CACTTAGTTTATAGCTATCAAAACGATTGAAATTATTTTCAATAGACTCTCGGATTAGTCTAGACTCTAGACCAATACTGATTAGTTTTACACAAAATGTCAACGTTGTCAAAATCAATTGTATGACCTTGTTGACAAGCATGCTCATCCACTGCCGAAAGCTGAACTTGTGAATTTTTTATATTTCTCTGATGTTCTTGAAGGCGTGCACTAATATTTCTACCCATCTGATCAACATAACATTGACCACACGAACAGGTGATGCGATAAATGCATTCTCTGGAGATTTTTGGAAGTTTATCTTGGTACTAGTTAAAAGTCCCTCTATTTTTTATAACATTGGTCACGAAAGCCTTCGAATTAAAATAAGTATATTGTTAGATCTAAATGGAAAAAGATATACACTGCACTAAACCCTTATGAGTGAGACAATCAGAAGACACAGACACAATCATTTTGCTTTAAAGGTTTGAAATTAACTCTTGCCAAAAGTAGACATACTTGCGTTTTTATATTTAATTAGTATCCACAGCAATAACTAATAATAATTGCACTGCTAGAGCGCTTTTCACCCAAGGGTCACAAAGCGCTGCAGAGCTATGGAGAGAATGGCATGTTAGCAACAACAATGACATATGAACTTTAAATTAACAACAATAACTTTTTTCTGTTTAACCTAATAAATAACCTAATAAAGAATTACTTTATATATCTCATCTCATCTCATTATCTGAAACCGCTTAATCCTATATAGGGTCACGGTGAGCCAGAGCCTATCCCGGAAACACAGGGCGTAAGGCAGGAATACACCCGACGACGGGACGCCAGTCCATCGCCGGTACTTTATATATAACATAGTGATATGAGACTCCAGTAATATTCCATATACATTTTTTACAATAACGTTGAGGTGGTGCTCATCTCCCATTTACAGCCCGAGCCAGATGTGGATTTTCTGCATTCCTATGGCAAAGGTGAGCCTCTCCATAGGACACACCGTTAAATTCCCACAAAGCAATGCTGGGCTGAGCCAACCCGCCGAACAATATTTGAACTTGTAATATTACAATTGCAAGCCGCTTGCTCTTCCACTGAGCCACCTGGCCAGTCAGTAAGTGTATGGATATGTCAGAAGCAGACAATAGTATTATTTCCATCTTTAGTTGGCAGCGAAAATTCACCTGGTGTCGTTTTTCCTGCTCTTCTTTGGCACGGTGGTATTCTTCCTTTAGTGCCTGGCAGGCTGTAATAGAATTTTTCTCGAGTTGTTTGCGTAGTTGCTCCATATCAGCCCTCTGCCTGTGCAACAACATGCGCAGCATGGGAGAAGATCAATCAGGTAAAACAACATTGAACACGTGTCTACACTGATATCATTATGCACTAAGAAAAATTCTTCCAAGTTAGAATGATATGTGACGTCAATTTGTGGAGTCTCAGTCTATATATTACCAACTTTGAAAATGTAACTGTCCGGAGAGTAAAAACCCAGTCATGCTCTCATTCAGACACATAGGTGCTTTAACATGGAACAATCTCCCACACATGAAATAATGTCATCCATCTCAAATGATAAAATATTAATACATAGGATTGTGTTCTTTCTTTTGTAACCAACATTATGATATATATGATCAGATCCTTATGCGGCATAACACGCATTAATTATGAATGATTGAAATATTTAATCAAACACACAGAGCATTGTTAACAATGATAGTACATTCTATGTGAACTGGGAGCGTGTACTACCTCGTTATTTACACATTTACGTGATTGACTGGATGTAATATTCAGTGTGTAAATGCATATTGCATGAATTATAGATTAAACATTTTGAATGTGTCATACTGTTTGCTACGTATTTGTCAAAATCAAACGATATGGTCCATTTTAAGTAAACAGTATTAAAGTTGACCGAGAGTTCCAGAATGTAAGGGATTTCTTTCCATATTTCATCGGGGCTCAAGTAAAATCACACAAAGCCACGTGTGGAACACTACATGTCCTGCATTAGGGCATACCTGTGAGCCTGTTCGCCAAGTCGTTCTTTTTCTTGAGTCAGCTCCGTGGTAATTCTGAGTCTCTGTTGGTGCAGAGCTTTCTGTTCCTCCATCAACGCCTGCTCATAGCTTCTCATTCCAAACAGTACATATAACACACTATGTGGCACTGTCGTCAATAAGAATATATATTTTTATTGGTTATGGGATTTCACCGATTGCAGTGTTCAACAACCTGTGTACTGTTCTTTTGATTGTTTTTCCTATCTTGGTTTTGTACAGCACCTTGCGACCTTTGTGTTTAAGGCTCTTTCGAAATATAAAGCATTCTTGCTGCAAAATAATATATACAGAGTCCCTATATGCAGAACAAATGATGTAACACACTGTACCGCTAACATAAGGGAATAACATAGGAAGAACGACCAAACAAGGAAAGGAGATAAACTAGCAATTCAGGGGGTCTGACAGAATGGGATTGAGAAGAAAAGTTTTGAGGAGCGGCTTGAAATCAGAAAGAGAGAGAGGGGTGACCAGGGAGTGTTGCCTCGGGAAGGAGTTTCAGAGTGGTGGTGTTGTAGCCACATGACGGACACCGTGTAACAGGGAGATGGAAAACCACCCACTATTTTTGTGCCACATCTCTCTCCCGCTGGCATGCAGCTTCCTTTTCCTTGTCGAGTTGTGCTCGAAGCTCCTGGATTTGCTGCACATAACGCTTGGCAGCACGCTCATCACTTGCTTGTAAATCAGCTTCATGAAGTGCACTCAATCGTGACAATTCCTGTTTGTGTTTGCCGATCAGTTTCTGGATTTCTGGCTCCAGGCCTGGAATGATGCAGATACATCTATGATATAACATGTTTTATTAGTGCAGTGCTACTATTTTTTTCTAAGTATTGCAAATTTGCCACAATATACTGCAAAGTACGACAAAGCACCCCCTCTCCTGCAGCCCACCCCTCCCAGCTGTCCTCCTCCCCATAGCCATTGATAACCCCCTCACTCTCTCCCCCCCCAACCATCGATATGCGTTGTTACCTTTGACTGTTATTTCTTTGATTTTCTTGGTCTTTTCATCGATCCACTTTTCTCGTCTCAGTTTTTCTGTTGCTGTCATTACATCCTTCAACCTCTTTATCTCCTGTGTATCAAATAATATGTAGTTGTGCATGCGTTGGTAACATATGTTTCTGCCGTGGCTTTATTGAAATCATAGCATATGGTTATCTTGTCAGCCAGTCTGTATCCTTTATTTAACCAAATCAAAAAAGCCCGGTGAGATATATGAAACACTGCCTATTTTGAAGGGCGACGTAGATTACATGAAGACATTTTAAGTCACTATTTTAAACATTTATATTTAACAAATCTAGACTAAGCTGTAAACATAAAGATATTGCCACAGGAAAGTCATGGCAGACGAAAGTTGAAATGTGCATGAAATAAACGCAGTATAATAATAACATCATGTATTCTATCCTGAGATAATATACGGCTGCTTAGTGGTGAGTAGGGAGGCGAGAGGTAGAGTGTTCAATGAAACATTATTTTAAAACATAGTAGTTAAGGAAAACTCTTGCTCAGAACCTTATCATGCTGTTCTTGCATATGCTGCACCCGTCGTGCATACTTTCCATCAATGTGCTGCAATTCTTTCACAACTGTTTCGCACTTTCCACTTAGAGTCTTCTTATCTTCAATTAGCTAGTCACAAAGAGATAAAACAATATGACAATTGCTAAACTGTTACCGCAAATAAGATGAATCATTTTGAACTTGATGTATTTAACATTATCATTTATTTGTAAAAAGGAAGAGGCTTTACTAATTTTTCTGGCAATAATAGTGTTAAATTGTTAAAAACACCAAACAGACATTTTTCGTAAAGTGTCAAGTTTGCAAAAACCATACACGTTGGTGGTAAAGACTACAAACAATATGCTTTGATAATAAATACATTGTCCTTGAAACTGATTGGCCTGCATCAGACACCTTCTTTTTTAGCCTTGTCGCAATGCTAGCCAGATGTTACCAAAAGGCAATCAGCTCAGGACAACACAATATCAATGCCTTACAGCTCGGGTTGAGCAGTTTATGCTATGGGTACTTTTTTGCTGGCAAAATAAAGTCTTACCTTGTCTCAATGCTAGCCAGATGTTGCCAAAAGGAGCTCAGTGTTGTCCTGAGCATAAACTGCTCAACCCGAGCTACAAGGCATTGATATTGTATTATCCTGAGCTGATTGCCTTTTGGAAACATTTGGTTAGCATTGAGACAAGGCTAAAAATGAAGCTGTCTCTGATGCAGGCCAATCAGTTTCAAGGACAATGCATATATTATCAAAGCATGTTGTTTGCAGTCTTTACCACCAACGTGTGTGTTTTTTGCAAACCTGGCACTTTTTGAAAAGTGTCCATTTGGTGTTTTTAAGAACTTAACACTATTACCTCCAAAAAAACGTTATTCTGATTTGACGTTCTTGTCTTGTTGGTGTGACGTTCTCTTCGCAGCTCCGTGCAACGCTTTGTGACCCTTGGGTGAAAGGCGCTATAAAAATGCAATTATTATTATTGCCAGAAAAAAATGGGTAAAGCCTATTCTTTTTTACAACTCTTGCTGGCAAAAAAGTACCCATATAATTTATTCGTCGAGCGAGATAAGGACGATAACAATAATTGCACTTCCAGAGCGCCTTTCACCCGCGGGTCACAAAGTGCTACACAGAGCCGAGGTGAGAACGGAATGTCAGCAACAAGAACGACATATGAACGGCATATCGACAACAATGTGATTATGAAGTGGGAAGGAGAGGAAACCTGGTCAATGAAGGAGAGGTGGCGCTGTATGGCCGTCTCATAATGCTCCTTTTGTTGTTGGATTTGAAGTTGCCTCTCGCGATCAGCTTCCTTTGCAAACCTTACTGTGAGTTCCTTCTGTTGAGCCTAGACATCGATGGAAAGACTGCTTCAAAAAATACATCGGTTTGTGTTTATTACATATTATAGTGTAGTTATGCTTACATCCACATCGTATGAAATGTTATTTACTCACACAAAGTCGATAATGCACTCGACACGTGATGCACTTACAAATGGCCATTTTACTTTACTGCCTAACTTATAAGTAAGATGAAAACAACGCACACATCGAGCCTTCATGAATATAAACAAAACCACAACCGTGCCACATTTTTCCACAACACACCAGAGCAGTCTGCAGCAGATGAACACTCCTCCTCTTCTCTTCCAGCTCCAGTTTCATCTTTATTAAGGTACTTGTCACTTCTGCTGATTCTTGCTCAATCTGTGAAAAATATCTTTCTTCGCATACCTGGAGCACACACATAGCAATCAGTCGTGTGAAAGTATTGTTTCTTCAAATCCTGAAAATACACTAAAAATGTATTTGCAACTTTTGTAACCATATTGGCGTTTAATTCAAACACAAGATATGACATTGGAACTCTTCCACTAAATGTTAATGTAAAGATTTTACTGCAGAGAATTCACTTACCTCTGCCTCAAGTGGTGAAACAAAAGTGGTAGCGATATCGTTCTCATTTTTCTCCATCTGCTCCAATGTCTCCATGAGATTGGTTAACGCAGCATTGGAGGGTACAACTGGATGGGTAAGGCTGTCCATGGCCGATTCCCCCTGCACACAATGCACGAATGATATTCCAGAAAGGAGACTTTAAATATTTTACTCTTATACACGAATTCCAAGAGATTAATTAATATAAGTGATAGACATAAATTTAGGAGTTGAAGCTATGGGTAAAAATTATGGTGGCATGATACTTCAAACCCACATTAGATATAGTTACACGGCCATCAGTAACTTTAACCAAGCTCAGTCAAAATAACTTGAGTATATGTAATATTATTTTTCTAATCCATTGATATTCTGAAGATCGGGAAAATTTTATAATACTGCTTCGAAATGACAGTGATAATTTATACAATGGCATATTACTGTTGAGTTTTAAAACGTTGTCAATTTTATTCCATATTTGTATGGAACTTAGTTCTAGTTTGTAATGGCATAAGTTGTTAGAAATCAATGTATTGGTAGGAAGTGATTGTACATGTGATAATTTACTGTAGCACAATTCATGCAAACTAACAGCAGATTCTTCCACATGGGTTTTTTTTAACAGTTTCTGCATACAGGCCCAAAAAACAAATCAGGTATTCGTTAAACGATTGGCTAAACCAGGGATTCTCAACCTTTTGCACGTGTGTATGGTCTCCACGGACCACTAGGTGGCGCTCACGGCCCACTGATAGGTCACGACCCAACGGTTGAGAATGGCAGGGTTAACGACAGGGTGGTCCAGATGTCCTGTGACCCGCATGTAATTGATCCCATTGTTTTGCCTTTGCTCAATCGTTGTTGTTTTAAACAACCTTATTTGTGTCAATAAAGTTTATACACGTCATTTATATATTACTTACATTACATTACACACCCAGTCGTATGCAAAAATGCAATGTTTTCAAGAATTACATTGGAGTCACATCTGTAGAGCAGAGTTATAGGCACATGGCTTACGTTGTCAATCCAAGCATACTTGTCTGGTTGAGCCAATGTGTCAGGTTCCTCCTCCAGTAACTTCAGGGTCTCCAGAAGATCCCCAAGCGTAGACGCTCGAGACTGTGAGGTCACACCAGATGAGACCTCGTCTCCCAAAGTTTGTTTCTCGCAGACCGCACCATCTGCTTTCTCCTCCCTCGAGGCGCTGACGTTTTTAGTCATTCTTTCAGAACGGTCACCTATTTGTGGGGGGCGATATAAACAACTGAAGCGTTTTATATGTTCAAAAGTCGTACGATAACATCAGTGTTTGTTCACTTATAAGCGAAAAGCACGACATATATTCCCAATATATGTATTAAATTCACTGATAATTTTGCATTTTAAGATTGTATTTGAAGGTCTGTTCAAGTTTTGCTTGTTCTGCAACGCTGTGTATATTAAAAAAAAAACCCAAAAATGTTGTTGCTGCTGATTTTCCATTCTGGTGCGGTTGTTGTCGACGCGCCGTTCTCTCCGCAGCTCTGTGCAGCGCTTTGTGACCCTCGGGTGAAAAGCGCTCTATAAATGCGATTATTATTATACGTACTGCAATGTTGGAGAATGTTTCGTAGAGAATGACGGTCGTTCAGACGACATTAAGTTGAAGTGATTTTTCTTAAAGAACAAGTACGCAAACATCCATCACCTGCATTCCTGGGTGTCGTGGTATACTTGGGACTCCTGTGCACCATCACAGCACCCGGACATGTGCTCCGTTTCGTGTCAACAGTTCTTTGCTCCGTGCTCTGTAAATCTTGCACTGCCACACGCTTCACATCAGCGACTCTCTCGGTTCGTCTTCTCTGCATTTCCTGAAATGATTTAAGAGGTTACTCTTGAGCGTTAGTGTTCATCTTTTGAGATTGCCGCAGTAGTTGTTTATTAATAAAGTGGAAAGCAATGCTCTCCGTGTGAAAACATCACTCATTGACGCCTCACGCTCATCGGCACGACGTGACTTTCGCGACCGCAGTTACGCGTTTGCTATGCATTTGTCATTGGACACTCTGGACAGCCTTGCAAACGAGACACCGCATCTTTAGGGATGTTCAGATTTATTATTACGTTTAAATAACACGCCGCAACAAGTCTAAACTAAAGGCACTGCTGAGCAGTCGCTAGAGCAGTTGCTCACTACGACGTTTGGCTTTGGGCAGCCCAATAAAAACGCAACATATTACACGGACGCTTGTCTGTGCACACGTACGCGCACCAGTAACGCAGCAGCGATGTCCCTGTATGAAAATAAACGCGAACCGATAAGAAGGCGACACGTGTGGCTGGGAACCGCGCTCGCCTCGGCGCCTCAACCAGGCCGCGTTACCATAGCGACCACGACAACACCAACCATTGAGCGTGACGTGAGGCGTCACCTGGCAACCGAGAGCGCGTCCCGTACAGAGTACACGGACAGTGCACGGGTTAGCGCGCACAGAGTACACGGACAGTGCACGGGTTAGCGCGCACGGAGTACACGGACAGTGCACGGGTTAGCGCGCACGGAGTACACGGACAGTGCACGGGTTAGCGCGCACAGAGTACACGGGTTAGCGCGCACGGAGTACACGGACAGTGCACGGGTTAGCGCGCACAGAGTACACGGACAGTGCACGGGTTAGCGCGTACGGAGTACACGTACTCTGGGTACACAGCAGTCAGTATGCACATCAAAGCACATGCTCACGCACAGACGCCTGAACGCGATATCGTATTAAACCTCATCGCCGTATTTTCAGGAGCTGAGCCCGCGAATCCTCCAGCCTCGCAGACACGATGCTGTCTTTGGGCCAAGCCAGCCAGCGGCAAGACACGGAGCAGCTGCCGCACGAGGATAATCATGGTCAGCCAGAGCAGCCAGAGCAGCAAGGCGAGCAGCATGAGCAGGGCTTGGCGAGGGATGAGGACAAGGGCCACACAGAGGCGGCCAGCAGAGACTTGAGGCCACTCATCGCGATCATCATTGACAGGCAAGAGTACAGCGAGGCATGAACGGGGTCAACCCGTGTATATATTGTTACAGTTTTATACACAAATATGCATTACTATATGTAGTCCATGTTAAGGAAATATTCTCGATTAATAACAAAAATTACATGAATTGCCGGAAATGTTTAAAGTAACACCTTACATGGTGCAGTGGCATGGTCAGTCGCATGGTAGTGCCAATGGTCATTCCAGAGGGTCGCGATTGGAATCCGACACGCTGCCCTGGTTAATAAAAGCAGGTGTGTTAAGCATTATGTACGTATGGTCTGCTTCACAGTGAACGCTAAAGATGTCTTACAGTCATTCAAAGGAGAGTAAGTCAATGTTTGCCGGTGTCATGGGCCAAGTTTGAAATATCACTCCAAAAAGTCTAAATTTGGAAATACCGTGTAGCAATTGTTGCCCTTTACTGCGAAAACACAGCAAGAGCTTCGTGAGAATGAGCTGAGAGGTGGTGAAACATTCCTGTGTAAACAACTGTGGGATAATACGGTGCTATGTCTAAAATCGCTCTTCAAAGTCCTTCCTTTAATATATGGTATGTAATAATAATATGTCAACGGTGGTTTATATATGGATATCGTCTATCCTGCCATAGGAACTTGGAATTTCTTGCACTGATTTATGGCTGTGAACAGGATATGAGTACTGTCTGAATGCTTCTTTGAGCAGGAAATCACCGACTTTGACTCGAACATACAGATAACATCAGTCATCTCATCTCATTGTCTGAAACCGCTTAGTCCTATACAGGATCACGGTGAAGCCGGAGCCTATCCCGCAGACACAGGGCGCAAGGCAAGGATATACCGACGATGGGATGCCAGTCCATCGCCGGGCACTGCGGGACAATTTAGCCTGCGAGCAAATTAACCTATGCGGCAGCATGCTTTTTGGACTGTGGGAGGAAACCGGAGTGCCCGGCGAAAACCCACGCGGACACGGGGAGAGCATGCAAACTCCACACAGAAAGGCACCCGAGCCGAGAGATTCGAACCCGGGACCTTCTTGCTGTGAGGCGACAGCGCTAACCACTGGGCCACCGTGCCGCCCAACATCAGTCATAATTATCGATATGTATTTCAATAATAAACCACCATCTTTATTTCATAGCATTTGAGACATCCTTAGGCTCCTTGTAGTGGAACATGACAGGTGGAATAATTAAGATTAACTTGAGTGACACTGTCAGTCGAAATCTGTATCTTGTTTGATTGAAATAATCACAATTGCATTTCTAAAGCACCTTTCACCCGAGGGTCACAAAGCGCTGCAAAGTATTGGATATAGAATCGTATGACTCTACGTGCCGCTAGCATCGCAGCAATGAACTGATTATATCCAAGAACCATGTCTTTTTTTTACAGATTCGAAGTCACAGATGAGAGTGAAGATCAAGTAATAGTCTCTTACCAGGGAGGAAATGTCTATAGGGTAGGTATAAACAATGAAGATTGTTTTGCTGGTCCACTTCGAACAGAGGGGTATTCTAATAAAAAATACTGAATCTATGTAAAAAATAGTAAAATTAATTTATAAAGTGTCATTTATTAGAGAAGGGCTTTTTTTCAATCAATTGTACACTTTACTGCATAGCGAATTACCCATGATTTCAATAGATTCAAATAAAATTTTACTAAATCACAGATAAAATAATGACATTGCATTTGAAGTAATCATGTAGGTTTCAAACAAATCTCATCTCATCTCATTATCTGAAACCGCTTAATCCTATATAGGGTAATGGTGAGCCGGAGCCTATCCCGGAAACACAGGGCGTAAGGCAGGAATACACCCGACGACGGGACGCCAGTCCATCGCCGGTTTCAAACAAATGTACAAATGTATTTTTGATTGAGGCATTTAAGGGCCTTTAACATTCAAAAATTATTACTTTGAGAAATTATAGCAAAAATTGTGTTTTGTGACAATGCACCTAATGGTTTGACATGTGTTACAGGGTTCCTTCTGTAACAACATGATGCATGGAAAGGGAAAATACGTGTGGGCAGATGGTGTGGAGTTTGAGGTATTGTCTCATCTCATCTCATTATCTGAAACCACTTAATCCTATATAGGGTCACGGTGAGCCGGAGCCTATCCCGGAAACACAGAGCGTAAGGCAGGAATACACCCGACGACGGGACGCTGGTCCATCATTATATCCATACAAAGCATACACACAACACTTCAGTGGTATGAAAAAAAACAGAGGCACATTTTTGTATACACTATTGTGTGCACAGTACTTAGTTTGAGGTTCCGCAGCCTTCGTTAAACTTACAATATCTACTTAATTCGGGTTTGACTACATGTGTGGGTGGTCACCAGTTGTTACTTAAAACGCCCTCCTCCCACCTGGTCACAAGTGCAAAAGGTAAATTGAGTGGTATTGTAACCAAATGATGTTACCAGTGAGTTCAGATGCAACGCATCTCACCAAAATAACTTTTCAACAGGGTGACTTTTGGCTGAATACAATGATGGGAAATGGTACCTACCATTGGCCAGATGGAAGCAAGTACACTGGCAGAGTGGAAAATGGGGTGCGTCATGGGCATGGTACCCTTACCGTATCAAAACCTTTTGTTTCATACAGTGGACAATGGAATGCCAGCGAGAGAAATGGCAAGGTAAGACTACCATGATTCTCTCTTGTACTGAAAGTTGCTAATGAAATGAGACTCAATGTGAACCTAACTCCCACCAGAAATGCATATCCTGGAGTGGTAGGTGGTTCAAGGTGGTTCTTGTACTGGCTTAGTGGAGACAATTAAAAGTTTTCTTTGAAATATAAAGGCTATATGGATGTTGTAGCCCCAAGTCAATAGTGAACAAAGTATATATTTGCCTCCTGCCAGTGTAACTTTTGAGTGCAGAAGTGCATTACAGCGCAGCATCACTCGTAGATAGTGGTATGGGTTGCTAATTATGGAATTGATATAATGTGAGATGTAAGGAAAACAAATAAACAAGCCCGACCTCTGCATTACAACAAACATTGTTAGACCATTGATTATTTACTCATCTGCTGACTCTTGCATATACAGTATGCACAACGGCATAAATGCATATACTATACATTAGTTTTAAGCGGAATATTTTTTGAATTAATTTATATTAAATATGAATGTGTCCATACTTGTGATTGCTAAATTTACATTAGGGAGTATGAGCACCATCGAAATATAATGCAACAAGCGTGTATACATATGTGTCTGC
>JAZEWT010000002.1:35190331-35211113 GCA_036362905.1 Mordacia mordax | reverse complement strand
AGTGGATGTCAGAACGATATGTTACATGCTCGGAACAAGATTTGCTCGTAGACCAAGCACTCTGCCAGTGTTTTAAATACAGTACCAGAGAACATTGCTGGAAATGAAATATTGTTTAACATTTTACTCTCCAGGGAATTATGTATTATGATGAGAAAGGGGGATCTTGGTATGATGGAGAATGGCATCACAACATGCGACATGGATGGGGAATTAGAAGGTAACGCAGTCTAATGCACATTTCCCCGTTGGTTATGGTCCAGAGATTATTAATGTTAAAAAAATAACATTTCAATACTACTTAGGATTTGCTGAACATTAGTAAATACAGTGTATGACACAGTACATTATTACTGAAACCCACCATACTATTGCATTTGTTTTAAACAAGTACCGTTTTTCAAATACCTGCCAAGCACTACAGAATTTTTGGTTACGAGTCGTAATGTTTTTCGTGTATGTTTTTTTTCTTCTCTAAAATATACTAATCATTTAACTCGGTATTGTGAAAAAGCGACATTCGCCAATGTGTGTAAGATCGTTCATAATCAAATCAGTCGTTTCCCCAGCTCAAAATATGAATTCGCAGTCGATGACACGATGACAATAAGTCCGCAACAGCCGTGTGTTCTCATCATGCAGGTACCCTTCAGGTAACATATATGAAGGGCAGTGGCTGAACAATGAACGCCATGGGGAGGGTTGTATGAGGTGGGCTACAACAATGCAAGAGTACAAGGGCCAGTGGAAGCACGGCAAGCAGGTATCGCTCACGACATTAGCTTCCATGCCACGATGTCCTAACGCAACATTACAATAGAATTCCAAATATAACCGCGTTTATACGCCAAAAATAATGATTGCCCAAAAATGTCATCTTCAACATTTTGTTTCTTTTAAGGCAGCGTTGTTGACGAATGTAGTGCGTTTGTGTTTATTCAATAATGAGTTACGGATAAAACACAAAATCCCAGCCGTACACTTGAGCAAGTCCGTGTGTATTCTCTTTCATGGTGAGTCCCAATGACTAGAGGATAAAGTTACACATTGTTACCAGCAATCAGCTTGTGTTGGTTTGCCTGCAGGCTACCCGTGATATATCGAGAATATAAACCTGAAGGCTCACTTGACTCACTTGGTTATGGTCTCTACAGACTACTTGGTAGCGCTCGTGGCCCATTAATGGGTAATATTTGGCGTTTACTTGCAACACAGTGTTGATTGCTAGACACTCTTTTATTTATAAAATCCAGACACCATGTGGAGAAAAAGTACCACTTTCAAATAAAATTAAAATGGCTACATTTTAAATACCTTGTCTTATTGACTTTTTTTAAACGTTATACAGTAATTTGAAAGGGCGGCACGGTGGCCCAGTGGGTAGCCCTGTCGCCTCACAGCCAGAAGGTCCCGGCTTCGAATCTCGGCTCGGGTGCCTTTCTGTGTGGAGTTTGCATGTTTTCCCCGTGTCCGCGTGGGTTTTCGCCGGGCACTCCCGTTTCCTCTCACAGTCCAAAAAAATGCCGCTGCATTTGCCCGCAGTGCCCGGTGATGGACTGGCGCCCCATCGTGGGTATATCCCTGCCTTGCGCCCTATGTCTGCCGGGGTAGGCTCCGGCTCACCGCGACCCTGTACAGGACTAAGTGGTTTATGACAATGAGATGAGATGAGTATTTTGAAACCATTTATTTCTTCTCACCAAAGTGATCTGTGTATTTGATCACTTACGTGGATTTGTTTGGTACTATACATTATGTATCTATTTTGTAGGTATAATTTGGTCATAGAATGCATGTTAGTGATTACAGGTCAGCTGGTATACATTAAGAGCAGCACGGTGGCGCAGTGAGTAGTGCTGCTGTCTCACAGCAAGAAGGACTCGGGTTCGGTTCCAGGCTCGGGTGCCTTTCTATGTGGCGTTTGCGTGGTCTCCCTGTGTCTGTATAGGTTTTTTGCCGGGTACTCGGGTTTCCTCTCACCGTCCAAAGACACGCTGCTACCTAGGTTAATTATCCTGCTGAGTAACTTGCCCCAAAAAGTCTGGCCTGCGATATACTGACGTCACATCCGAGTTATAGCCTCTCCTTGCACTCTTAGACTGCCGGGATAGTCTCCAGCCCCCCGCGAGCCTGTACAGGATTAAGTGGGTATTGATAATGATAATAGTATACATTAAATTCAAATTACTCCAGCAGATCAAGCTAATATTACTATATGGTAGTTATTCAACCGTTTTAGTCTTGGAAAACCCTGGGTTTAGACCCTGCATAACATTCATCATGAGGTCAAGTTATGAACACAATTTATGGGGAACCTCCAGCATGGAATGTAACCAAACAACTTGTCACATACAAGTATTTAAAGCACCAATTATAATTTTATCTCACTGGTAAGTGGAATTACGACTCTCACAACCAAGTTAATCCATGAGATGTATTTTATCTGAAACTCTAGCAAGCATCTTCAGGTTCGGACCCAGGAAAAATATTGGACAGTGTACTAACTCACAATTCAATCACGAACCATAACGGTTGCTGAAAAATAAAACCGAACATGCTAAATTCATCATAATAATCCATTGTCTTATTCAAGAAACGGGTTAATACTGATGTTTTATTCTGTTATTAATATTTTATGTTGATGGTCATATTGCATTACAGGCATTTGGGCTGGTGGGCAACAGCTGTGAAGTAAATAAAACCTTGGTGTGCATGTGCGTGTACGTGCAGGACGGATGGGGAACGCACAAGTGGTTTGTGAAACGCATTGGGTGCTCGCAGTACCCCATGTGTAACGAGTACCAGGGGGAGTGGGTGGCTGGGCACCGCCACGGACAAGGACAATTTCTGTATGCTAGTGGGGCACATTACAAAGGGGAATGGAATCAAGATCGCAAGCATGGCTTGGTGATTATACTCCCAGCGCATCTTCACATGGACACTATATGTCGTGGAATGATGAAATACCCTATACTATAATAATAAATATTCGTCTCATTTACAGGCAACGTTTACGTGTAAGAGTGGTCAAATCTATGAAGGATCATTTGTGGAAGATGTAATGGTGGAATGTTCTAAAATTTCTGTGGGTGAGAAGGGGAATACAAGAGCAGATGCATCTATTCCAAGTACGTTTCTGTTTATTCCACAGGCCATGTCTTGATATCATTATATTGGATGGAAACGTATTATACTGTATTTTGACGATTGCTTTCAAAAGCTGCTCTTTTGGGATAGCTGTGTCGATCGTTTCTCCTTCGAAACATTTCGCCTCCCATGTTGGAGGCATCCTAAGGCGTGCTGTGTGTTTGTCATGTGTATGACAACTATTTGTATGCCAGTCCCTTCTACAGCGTCACTCCCTTCCAGGGACAATGGAAGGGAGGTCCATTTGTAAGGGTTCCATTGTCTTGCTCGCATATAAGAATTCAAATTAACTTAATCCGATTTCGCCTCTGACTCACCCACCAATTTGTATTTCACGAATGCCTGCCCAATTATCCACGCACGTGTTGGGTGCTCTCTCCTGATGTCTGGATCCTGTGTTTTATAGCTGTTCATTGCTGATTTTAAAAACTGACTTCCAGGTTCATTTCCCGTTTGTGGTTCATGGTTTGTTCTGTCTTACGATTATTTATTGCTGCACGAATTAATCTTGGGCCTTTGTGGCGGATTGCAGCCAATACACGTATTTTGTTAAAATCGATTGTGTTGTTTGTCCACAACGTGGGCTGCCGTTGCCGATTTATCCGCATGCAGCAGACACACTGCTGCCTCATGTCTTTTTTCCTTGTGGCTATTTTTCTACCTATTTGCCTGATGTAAACTTCTTCACAGTTACTGCAAGGAATGCATTATATGCCTTCTGTCTGTAACGGCAGTCAGACTTTGGCTGATTTGAGTACGTCCTGTATCTTCTGATGGGTTGTGAAGACTGTTTTGTCTTGTATTTCTCTATATATTTGCTGATTTTGAAGGTGGCGCCTTGGCAGGAAAGTGGGGGTTTTAGTATCTTCTAATTTTCTTGTTTTTTTCTGTCTTGGTTTTCTCTTTATAGCACATTGGATCTCTGTTTTTGTGCATCTATTGCTGAGTAGTGCTTATTGTAGATGTTGTAGTTCATCTTTTAGATGTTGTTTGTCTAATATTGTGTTAGACCGGTGGGCTAAGGTGTGCAGTATCCCCTATTTCTGTTTCTGGTGATGGTGAGACTCAGCATGTAAATACCTGTCCGTATGTGTTGTCATCCTGTATACAGTGTGGCTGAGCGTTTTATTGGCATTTTCACCAGTACATCCAGGAACGGGATTTTGCCGTTTTCTTTTGTTTCCATGGTGAACTTGATGTTTTGGTGTATGGAGTTCAAGTGACCAAGAAATTCCATAGCTTATGTCTTCCATGTGGCCATACAACAAATGTGTCACCAATGTATCAATACCAGTGAGTGGGTTTTAGTAAACATGACACACATTTGAAAAATGTTAGTGCTGGCTAAGTGTGTGGTTGGCTGACCCATTATAGCTTTCACAATTCTATTTGTTGCTGGCCACTTGATATTTTGGGCCTTTCGGCTTGTACTTAGCAACTGTGACACAGTTTTCAAACGTGACAGGCATTTGTTTTGTTTGCAGCTAAATGTCGCATGGAGGATGAGACCACTGGGGAGAATACAGGGACAATGCATCCGAGTTCGCATGTGGATCTCAATTTGACATCGCTACTGCAAAGATTTCCCGCTGATAAGAGGGAAGCCGAGTACAAACAGGTACCGATACCATCAAATGTTGCATGTATCTTTCCTTTATACCAGATGGCTTTGACTTTTAAGTCTGATTTAGTTGCTACTGCGCAGCTAATTGTTTCCGTCAATGGCAAACAAAACTAAATACGTACAATGTCTTCAGTTAGTTACACCCTGCGACGCACATCCCCTTTTCCTGCCTCACATTCATACATTCACTTATCCACTCTATGTGCAAATCCGGATGGTGAAACTCGTTAAAAATAAACCAAATTAAAATGTGAACTGGAGGGTTCGGTGAGCATCCCTGCACTGCACAGGGCATTGCTTCAGCACTGCAGGAGCCCGAGCACTTCCCTGGCGTTTGTGTGGAAGACGTGCGCCAGGCACAGCTGTACCTTGATGAGGCCCTTGGTCATTGTAAGTGCGACCGCCAACATCACCCTGCAGCGTATCCTTATGGGTTTGGAAATTGCCAGCCTCACCTGAGTGAAGACCAATTTCGCGACACCACTGTGGTGGCCAGTGGTCCAGGATACGCAACTGCACATGATGGCGCTTCTGTGGAACAGCCTGGTTACCTGAAGTTACTGCGCAGGAACTGTGAAGCAGGAAGCAAAGCTGCCGGCATCCGAAAAACTGCTAAATAATAATTAAAAATAACTGGTGAGTGAGTTCCTCTCTGGCTCTGCAGTCCACTCGGATAACTCACGTGGCCAAGGGCAGCGTCGGGTGTGCCAACCTCCATCAGGTCCCTGCAGAATTTCGCGATGGGGGACCTGTACATGTGTTGCCATTGAGGCACGAACTCTGCCAAGGCAAAGAAATGACTTCTCCTCCTCGAGTTCAACAGGATTTCGAAGTTTCTGTATTGCAGCACTTTCACAGAGTGCATGTTCATTACCCACATGGAGATGTCCTATAGCACCACCTTTTTTGCTATTCTCCATCTTGAAGAGCTTGCCTACATCCATGAGTCCTGTAGCTTGGGGGCACGAGAAGTGCAGGGCAAGAATCACGTGCTCACCCCCAGCATTCGTCTATTGGAGGCTCAGACTCAACGCCTTCATGGCACTGAGCGCCTCATGCAGTAGCCGCTCGCCAGCGAGCATGCCACGCAGCCCCGCAGCAACGGAAATTTCCGCTGCACTCCTCCATCTCCAGTGGTGCACGTCCTTCAGCTTCATCACTGCCACTCCCACAGAGGTGATGTGCAGGTCAAGAGTCCACTGTTCCAGTCTTTGCAAAAGTTCTTTCAAGAACAGGGGTTCCTGTAGGAATTGTGCGAGGTTATAATGCGCATACGACTTAGTCCACTCAAACGCCTGCCAGAGATCGAGCAGGCTCTAGAAATAGCTTGGAAGTATCATTTAATCTTACAGCTCAGGGTTTGGCAGGAAGAGATCGCAAGCGTACCATAGCCGCTCGCTGGTGTCCAAGAAAGCTGAGGTCCGGGGCCTTCCAAGGCAGCTCCTCCGCATCGTACAGCAACCGTCGAACAGCCTAAAGGACATTACCCTTCCTGAAACGTTCACCAGTCACTGGCCGCGCTCACCCACTGGCAGGCACAGAACCCCCCGACTTTAGCCTGTCCCGTGCCACATAAAGTGGGCGAACATGCTGTTGATTTTCGTTAGCAGCCAGGCAGGGGCTGAAGGACTTTTGCATTGTGCTACAACATCGATGCTGCCAAGCTGTTGATCACAAGCACTCACCCCCTAAATGACATTTGAGCCATGAATCACGCCCAAGACTGCAGTTTGGTCTCGATTTTTCTGACCAGTTCACTCCAGTGGTTTTCTACAAAGTGCCGTTTTCCCAGGTATACACGCAAGAACGTTACACCGTCGGTCTCCCAGCTAATTTCACCCATCAGGGACACAGACCGCACACCTTTACCTGATACAGAGTGCCCTGATCTTTGGCCTGTCCACGTGTGCAGAGAAGGCCGTTTCGTGCAAGGCAACTGCCCTACAGAGAGCAGACGCGTCTTGTGCGTCGTTGATCACTGCACAGATGTTATCCGCGTAGGCAGAAACCTTGACAACCACGTGCCCCAGGCCAGGAAAGAAGCAGATTCATTGCAGAGGCTTGTGGTTTAAGAATCCAGCAGGTCGCCTTGATTAGTACTGTGCGTTTATTAACCAAAAAACACCTGTCATCTGCTTCACAGTGGACGTCAAAGAACCTGTGAGTTCATTTGAATAAGAGGAATAATATGTGTGACGGAGTCAGCCTTCAAATGTGCAAAATCACTTCATTGGAAATCACTTAGCAATCGTCTTCCCCTACTGCGAGAACATGACAGGATCCTCCGGGAAAAAAAAACAAACCAGTTGAGACTCAGCGAGGATTTCCTGGGTATACAAGTATTATAATAATTAAAATAATAATAATAGAACCACAAAATGTAAATAACTCGACAACTGTGGACAAACTAATCTCATCTCATTGTCAGAAACCGCTTAGTCCTGTACAGGTTTGCGATGAGCCGTAGCCTATCCCGGCAGACACAGGGCGCAAGGCAGGGATATACCCACGATGGGGCGCCAGTCCATCACCGTAGACTAATATATATTACAATAAACCATTCTACAGTGTGACATTTTAAGTGTAACTATTTCCAGTAAGCTATACCTTTGGAAAAGGGTAGATTTCAAAAGCAATAACGTCTACCTACTAGCAACCTTGCCGCCCTACGGGTGACCTTGTTTCAAGCATGTAAGAGTCTCTTTTACTGATGACTGCTTTGACCTGGATTTCTTTCTGGATAAACGTGAAAGAGTGCTTAAGAGGGTTAATGGTATTGAAATGGTTAGACCTGAAAGTGTTAAGATGTTAGAAGAATAATCACTAACTTGGAAGTAAATATAATTATAATATTAATTGCAGACATAAAAGCCTTGGCGTTCTGGAGATAAAAGTTGTACTTGTAAGGGATTCCAACCCTGTACCCTTTCTGTGGACACACGTACAATATTTGCTCCATTAAATATACAATTGCAATGAAATGAGGTAATCGTATAAAGTGCTCTCTATTTACTGAGCCGCTGATTGTGGCGAGAAGCTCAAGTTCTTTCCTCCCCATTGTTTTAATCCAGGTGCAATTAGTGCTGCTACAGCACATGGCAGCACTGCGCAGAATATACAGCAAATACAGCGAAATGGGAGTAACACACTCCCCAGACAACACGTTCATCCTCAGTCAGTTGCAGTGGTGGTGCCTCCTAAAGGACTGTCGGGTGCATATCGAGGGTCCTTCCTTGGCAGAGGTCAACCGTCTGCTTTCCAGTAAGGCACTCTTACACTGGATCACCAACATACAAGTAGTAGCAATTAGAGACATCCATGTTGTTTCACAGACGTTTCACAGATGGTTCACTTGGTTGGTTCACAGGCACGGGTATGCAAGGAGATACACATAGGATAGAGAATGAATTCATTGGGCGAGTTAAATTAAAGTGAGCAAGTTGTTAAGACACTACAGTACTAGTTGGTTGACTGTAGGATGAATGGGAAGCTACGCAGACATGTATGTGATGAAGTTATAAGTAGTGTTAAAGGATATTTGTGAGGTCCTTACAAATATGGCGTGTTGACATGACATTACTTTGACATATAAAACCTCGAGCATAATGTGCGCTATGTTTTGTTTGTACCCCACAGCCTTCGAAGAGCCTGTGGATCAGATCCACTACCCTGATAAACGACTTTTCATGAGGCAATTCTTGAGCAACTTGATCTCCCTGGGATACCACATATATCACATGCAATACAAGTAAGGCTCCCTATTGCAACATTGTCATCTACAAACGCCTTCAAGTGTGATGTTTTGCCAATTCCTTGTGAAGTATATTTATTAATATCTACTTCACAATTTAATACTATCAGAGTCTATATGATTACTTCAGGCCTAGATATGATCTGTGTACCTTATCAGGTTTTAAGCATAACCAATGTTCAGGATTTAATTTCGCACTGAATACTTTCGGCCTGGAGTAGTCATGTCACCAGTAGCTACAGCCACAGAGAAAGATGTACTGCATGTTGTCTGGTGGGAAAAATAAATATTTGAGGGTCACCAACCCGGATATATCCGGCTAAAATTAAACTGCCAATTTAATGATGATTCGTGAAGCAATTGAGATTCAGAAGACTAAAAGCATCATGAACCGAAAACAAGAAATGCGTATAAAACTTAGCCAATCCTGGAGGCCAGTTATTGAAATCAGGACATCAGAGAGGGATCGTATAATTGTGTAAGGGGCATCTTTTCATGAGATGTAAATTAGGGGACGAGCCACAGACAAAGCAGGGAGGGGGAAATCACAGTTCCGGGGGTGGGAATAGGATATGGAAATTAGTGTCAAGGTGACTTAGAGGCGGACTCACACAACAAAGAACACACGCATCACGCCCACACATATAAGGAGACAATAGAAGCCGCGCACGAACACTTCGCCTGAGGATGCCTCCAACGTGTGAGGCGAAACGTCGCGAGGAGAGGAGAGAGGGCCATCGACGCGGCTGTCCCGAGAGAGCAGCTTTTCGAAGCAATCAAACTGCCAATTAGAAAATGTGATTCTTTATTTTCATGCCATGTCTGTACAGGAGCAAGAGTGGGGAACTGGCCTGGTGTTTGTCACAGCTCATGAATAATGCCATCATCCCGCATGCGTGCACCACCAGGGGTAAATCCTCCCATTCCAGTCCAGTCACTGTGTTATTTCGGAATACGTTCTGCTTTTGTACATTATTGTAACATCTCATCTCATCTCATTGTCAGAAATAGAAATCGCTTAGCCCTGTACAGGGTCGCAGTGAGCCAGAGCCTATCCCGGCAGACACAGGGCGCAAGGCAGGGATATACCAACGATGGGACGTCAGTCCATCACCGGGCACTGCGGGCAATTTAGTCTGCAAGCCAATTAACCTATGCAGCAGCATGTTTTTTGGACTGTGGGAGGAAACCGGAGTGACCGGGCGAAAACCCACGCGGATACAGGCAGAACATGCAAACTCCACACAGAAAGGCACCCGAGCCAAGATTCGAACCCAGGACCTTCTTGCTGTTAGGCGACAACGCTATCCACTGGGCCACTGTGCCACCCTTTTGTAACATTGAGCCATATATTATTTTAGGGTAAATTCTTTGAACAGAAACATTTTCTCTTTGGAGACGCTCCACCTTTTAAAACGCAAAGCAGCTCGGATAATGTTGCCATTTTCTATTCATCACATTGCCTTTTAACAGTCATGTGTCAGTTTTAACTGTCACTGCTCACACAGGATCCGTGTTTGGAGATGCGAGGCGCGCCCATATTGCTCTAGAGTACGCATCAATGAGCTGGGATATCTACAGGAGCCTTTGCAAAACCAACTCAAATTATCCACACGAACCAACTCTCACTGCACGGAACTTCTTGTGGATGCTGCAGGTAAACCCTCAGCAAATACAATCCAGAGAATGATTAAGTATGGATATGGTTGTTTATTTATGCCTACTAATCAGTGCATAAAGTTTCGTTATGTAAGGATATACTACATATAATGGATACATTTGTAAAAAATCTAGAATTTACATTTCTGTTTTAATTCATCCATCAGAAGAAATATCAGTGATACAAAGAGAGTCGCGCGGTGGCGCAGTGGTTAGCGCTGACGCCTCACAGCAAGAAGGTCCCGGGTTCGAATCTCTCGGCTCCGGTGCCTTTCTGTGTGGAGTTTGCATGCTCTCCCCGTGTCCGCGTGGGTTTTCGCCGGGTGCTCCGGTTTCCTCCCACAGTCCAAAAGCATGCTCCTGGATAGGTTGATTGGCTCGCAGACTAAAATTGTCCCGCAATGCCCGGCGATGGACCGGCGTCCCGTCGTCGGGTGTATTCCTGCCTTACGCCCTGTGTTTCCGGGATAGGCTCCGGCTTCACCGTGACCCTATATAGGATTAAGCGGTTTCAGATAATGAGATGAGAAAGAGAGTTAAGAGCTCATTCTCACTGGAAGGAACCAGAAATTCACGTGATGATGAGCTCTATAATGCCTGTATGACCTTCTTGAAAAAGATAACAAGATCTTTGCCATAGTTATTTGTAGGTTTTCAACGACTGAACCCTCTTCCGATTCTTCATTGTTTTGATGTACAATTATAAACATATTTTTAGAATGAAATCATTAGGTGCAGTATGCGTACCTGGTAGGGATTTAAACTCCAAAAGTTCACGGGCAGTTTCAACAACAGCAATATTAAATTGCATATGAGCAGTTTTACCAATGTATTGGTTTAAAGATTGTTAGTATAGCCCCAGCCACATCAATATGAATTGTATACAGTACTAGTAGCTATGGGCCTATTCGATGTATGCTGCTCCCTCTTGAGTAGTCAAATTAATACTTGTCTTTTATTGTTATGGCATCACCATTCATATCAGTGTCCTGCAATACAAAGCATTTAGGCTTCTGTATTCACAGTTGGATGTATTATTCATACTTGAATGCATTGATTGTAAAGTATGTATATTGCACTTCTGTTTTGCATGGAAATGCATAATTAACAAGGATTTTAAGCTCATCTCCAAGTCACTCTCAGCAGCCAAAGTCTTGGAGATCTTGAGCCTGGATAATCCGGCTATATCAAATGAGGCGACCTGCAACCTTCAATATGAAGTATGTTAATTGTGGCCACCTCTATCGCATACTGGCCTTAATACACATAACCAGTACACGTTTCTTGTTTAAAACACAGGAGTTGAACACGAGGTGAGGTGGTTGGCATTAACAGCTTTTGGCCATACAGTGGTGAGAAAACGTTTGTAAATCCTTCAGAATTTTCTGTATTTATACATAAATGTCACCCTAAATGTGATCAGATTTCCATCTAAGTCGTGATAATAAAGCGAATCCGATTAACGAAGAGCACAATAATATCTAATTTATGTGAGCGAAATGATTCCACATTCAATTGCTTTGTCATAAAAATCTATGGTCCGAGTCTTTTTCTCACGACTCGATATTGCGCAAATGCACAATGACGATCGCACCCAACACGTGATACCATGTGGTGCACATAAAAAAAGATCTACCCTGTGACAAGTTGTAAGGTTTTGAAGTAGAACGTCTTCTTTGATGATTGCTTTGAAAATCTGTTTGCGGGACAACCGCGTCGATCGCTCCCTCCATCGCGACGTTTCGCCTTACACATTGGAGGCATTCTCAGGCGCTTGAGAATGCTTCTAACGTGAGGCGAAAACGTCGCGATGGAGGGAGAGGGAGCGATCGACCCGGCTGTCCCGAGACAGCAGCTTTTCGCAGCAAGCATCATGCTTCCAGCCATAAAAACCTACATCATTAAAATGTCTTTTTTTGTTATTTTAATTCTGTATAGCTCACCTTTCTGGAGTTCTTTGAGGCTCTGGTAGGGTGTGCTGAGGTGAGGGCACTGGAGAGATTGGACAGCCAACCTGCTATGGAATGCTGCACCGACGTGGAGTCGGCTCACAGCTGCAGTGGTGTACATGGGAGATGGAGCCAGAGAGAATTGAAGCCACAGTACCAATTGAACCAAAAGATACTCAAGCAGTCACATGTGGTTCTATCAGTGGACAATAGTCAAGGGTCCAGTGCACAAGAATCATCAGGACCTGCAATCCAAGAGTGGATTTCCAACAATACATGTGCGTAGTCATTTTGCTGTGCTGTTTAGAAAAGACACTCTATTATGCACTTTGTTCTTCCAAATAATGTGATGTTATTTACACTGTAGCCCAACACTAAAGCACTATTGGATTCCCAATCACAAAGTTAAGCCTGAACATTGCTTTTGGAAAATGTATACAAACATGAGATATTAATATTTTAAAATTGCTGTTCGTATTATTTTACAGATGATGAGAATACTGTGCTTGACGATGCATGGAAAAAACATCTGCATACGTTTTTTGTAGAGAAACTGTTCGCAGCATTTGAACGGAACGAGGCCCTTAAAGTTGCAGTCAAAAAAGAGCAAAGCCAGGAAGCTGAACGGCTTTACCATGAAAACATCCAGATCCGGCAAGCCTGGTGGGTGAACACTAAGACATGTGCACCGAGGTGGCTAAGTGGCGCAGTCAATGCTCTGCCAGTGAATTAACGTAGTTCTCAAATATTATGCTGATGGTCCCAGCTCAATCACCAATTAAACCACGAAAAGAGATAACCAAATAAATGTTGGTTACATATTTCATTGTGAAATTTCATATCTGTAAAGTATAAATATGGGTTTGACCAACGTTATAAAACTTATTCCGATATGTAGTCAGTGGAGAGTGCTATCCTCTGTCTATTAATCAGAGGTCACTTGAATGGATCAGAGGTAGCTCTGACACCCGCTTCTGCGAGCCATGCCCTTACATGTACTGTTCTGCCAAAAGTAGACACAAAATCTTAGCCTCCTAGTCAGTAACCCTTCAAGAGCGAGCAAATACCATGTATGTTACAAGCTAGAAGTATTATTGTACATATATTGTGACTCATAAGGCAGAGGTGTTTTGACCTGTGTTTGTACACCACCGCCAATGAGGTGTTCTTCATGATAAAATGTTGGCCCACTGAAAAACACAAAGTTGTTGCCATGTGCGATCAACGTTATCAATATCAAGTTAATGATATACAGTAATTGTACTTATTTATGTATGTAGGCATTGAATAACAAGACGTAAAATAGAAATCAAACATAAAACTCGTCTCTTCACAGCAGTCCCATTTATTTTGGACTCATTGAGCTAAGCAGCTCATTTTGAATGGCTACCCAACCAATGGATTTAATAATAATATTTGTACTTCTAGAGCGCTTTTCACCCGAGGGTCACAACGCGCTGCACAGAGGCTGTAGATAGAACGGCATGTCAACAACATCAGATTAGGTCAATTGGAGTAAAACAATGGCTATAAATCAATGAGGACATTAAATTAAAAAAAAACATCAATGGCAGAAGACCGATCATGCATACTAATGAATAACAGTAATAGTTGCACTTCTTGAGCGCTTTTCACCCGAGGGTCACAAAGCACTGCACAGCGCTATGGAGAGAACGGCATATCAACAACATCTTTCTTGGCCACCCCGGCTGAAAGGTTTCCGACCACTGCACGACCTCTGCGTTGCCGCATGCACGCTGCTCCTAGTCTGCAGCAGCAAGCAGGTTGCCCACGTGTTGTCAATTTATCAGCCGTTGTCAATTTATCAGCTGGCTTTAAATGAAGGTCCCTGGTCAATAACCAGTTGTAAAACTTTCAAGATTGAACACATCTTTACAACGTAGATTTTGGTGATCGCTTGATTTGAAAGCATTGCATTAACACCACTAATAACTATGTGCATCCACATTGTGATAGTGAATGATGTCATTTGAGTGTTTTATTCCGGAAAGTGAATAAAAAAAACATGTCTCTATATAGTTTTCTAACGTATGTTGCCCGAGTGCTCACGTTTCCAAACTGCGGATAAGCACAGCGTCTCTGCCACTATTGTAATTCAGATTTCATATTTGGGATAAGTAATTGCATTCGATAGTGCTTATTATTGTCCTCGCTGCATACCCCCACAATACGTATGAACATGACTGAACCGTCTAAAAGAACTGTCAGGCACCATCGAACATCTGCTAATAACACATCAGAAGAGAGATTAAATATATTATTGGACCATAATGAAACTTGGTGGCGACGAAGACGCACACAAACACTTTGAAGAGAACAATAGGAACACACTAGAAAGAGCAAAACGCAAGGTTAATCAAGTTGCATACCGGATGCAAATCCTCAATGAGCTGTCATTACCGTGGAAAACCACGACGTAGGAGACGAGGCACAACTGTGAGTACTGTAATACATGATAACGGGTACATGAATTGAACACTGTGGATAGTGCGGGCAACACGCGCGAGCGGTCTCCAGCACCACAGACCGCTCGTTGTCGCGCCTGTGGATCCCGGCACGTGCTGGCGCTTCTCTGCAGGCGGCGGCACCAGCAGTGACGAGGACAGGAAGCTTCTTGCTCTGCCTTTACTTTATTAACACAACTCGACAACATAACTCTGTGTTGCGTGCGCCAACCGAGCTCTCTCCAACCGCTGGTACATCGGCACCGAACCGCGCGCTACCGTCCAGCAAGCCCATTGTTCTCGACATCGTCAACCGTCAGCTCGCCGAGATCCCCTTCACTGACTCTAAACCGAATGCTAGTCACGCCTTATATCTGCCACCCTCCTCGTGCGTACGTGACATCTGACGTCTTATCCTTCCAGTCATCCTTCCTGTTTACCCCACATGCACACCACCATCTTTCTTCCGTTCCTCGAACTTCCTATGACCCCCCCCCCTCCGGTGGACCATCCTGTAGCAACAATACCCCATGACCCACCATCACAGCCAACCACACACGACCCGTGCTCGGCCCAATCCCAACGCAGCCCTCTAGGCTCAAACACTGGGCGTGTCAGGGTGCACCTAGCCTAGCACCACGCGGAGATTGGCACCACACATGTATGGTACATGGTCCTCGCGTCGCACTCAATGCAGTTTCGTTGCTTCAAAGGTATATGCAATTATTACGTAGTAAGGGATTTCCACAAGTCAAAAGATTCAACAGAGTGTCAATGGCTACCCAATATACAGAAGGTCTCATTTCATTATCTGAAACCGCTTAATCCTATACAGGGTCACGGTGAAGCCGGAGCCTATCCCGGAAACATAGGGCGTAAGGCAGGAATACACCCGACGACGGGACGCCGGTCCATCGCCGGGCATTGCGGGACAATTTTAGTCTGCGAGCCAATCAACCTATCCAGGAGCATGCTTTTGGACTGTGGGAGGAAACTGGAGTACCCGGCGAAAACTCACGCGGACACGGGGAGAGCATGCAAACTCCACACAGAAAGGCACCGGAGTCGAGAGACTCGAACCCGGGACCTTCTTGCTGTGAGGCGTGAAGGTCCCGGGTTCGAGTCGTTGTTAAAGTGGGAAAGGGTGACGTGGAAAATTGATGGATTGTATTTTTAATCCATGGTTATTGAAAAAATGTAATGTACATCCGAAGAGTGTAAAGTGCCTCTATAAGTATGTTTACAAAAGGCTCTTATGCAGCATCTGTGCAATTATATAGAGAAGGTATAATGAGATTTCGTCGTTCTTAGACGGTGGTGCAGTGAGTAGCGTGGTTGCCTCACAGAAAAAAAATGCCTAAGTTTGAATCCTGGCTCGGGTGCCTTTCTGTGTGGAGTTTACGTGTTCTCCCCGTGCTCGCATGGGCTTTCGCCGGGTACTTCGGTTTCCTCCCACCTGTCTAAGACACGCTGCTGTCTAGGTTAACTGGCCTGAGTAAATTGCCCCATAAAAAGGTGTGCCTTGCGATGTACTGCCGTCACATCCTGGGTATTTCCCCGGGTTTCACCCTCTGTTGGCCGGCATAGGCGGTGTCTAGCAAATGCTGACGCAAGCTGAATGCATGGCTGCCTTCCCCTCGCTTCTGTGGTATCCTCGCACCTCTACAATTAGTGCATCTGAAGCTAGTTTCCACTGTCGGAGAAGTCGCAAACCTTTACACGACTGCCAACGCATTTACCCATTCAGCAGGAAGTCATCTTTCATGAGGACAGAGAAGAGCAACCCTTGGACATGTCTAAAAAGACTATGCTTGAAGCATGGTTTGAATGTAACAAAACAGATGAGCAAGCAAAACTATTCAATGACGTTGAGTACTCTGTATTACAGAACATCAAGTACACACAATAAACGAACATGTTTGGATCGCTTTATACCAACAACTGGTTAAGTCTTTTTAATCTTAACAAGAACATTGACAGGATCTTTTCCGTAAAAAAATAAAATATTTTAAAATATAATAGCATTTCTAGAGAACACTTCACCCGAGGGTCACAAAGCGCTGCACAGAACTGTGGAGAGAATCGTACGTCAACGAGATAAGAACGGCAAATCAGCAACAATAACTGTCAATACTCTCATTAAAAAAGTTGCAGCAATACTTACAAATAAAACATATTTTTCGTAAATAAGCATGCTGCCAATTTTCAGTTTACATAAACTTTCGTCATGAACTTAGCCATGTGTGTTATACAAGGGTGTAGGTATGTCACAAATAATGTCAAATAAAGTTTTCTTGACGTATTGAATTCTACAGAATATCATCAGCCTTGACCAATGAATGCACTGCTGGGTGGAAGCCTCTGCAAACCTTTGACACCTTTCAAAATCTTGTCATACATCTATTTTATCCAGTAGGTTCAAGTTATAAATATATGAACAATTAATTTCAAAAGCTGTTATTTCGAGACAACCGTGTCGAGCACTCCACCCCCCCTTCTCCTTCGTGACGTTTCACCTCCCAAGTTGGAGGCATCGTCATGATTATTGAGACCGAATGAAAGTGATCCAACTTGGGAGACGAAACTTCACGGAGGAGGGGGGACCGCTCAACGTGGCTTTCCCAAAGGAACAGCTTTGGAACACAATTCTCATGCAATGAGCTGTTAACACCTACCTACATCATTACAAAAGGTATTAATACTTTTTTTCCCATCATGGTACCCTGTGTGAATGCGCTAGGGAGCAGCGAATGGCATTGGAAATGAATGCAATGAATGGTGTGGAACAAGATGGACTCAATGAGCAGGCCTCAAATCTTCTATTGGAGGAACAGGCAAAGGTGCTGCCTACTGACCCAACTACTAAAGAGCCAGAGAGGCCTCCTAAGTCCCCAAACATTATAAAATCACCACCTACAATGAAAGCTGCTGTCAACTCTAAGCCATATTCTGCTAAGGACAAGAAGAAAAAGAAATGACCTTAATAGTCCCCGTATAACAATCCCTTTGAGCCGTTTTTAAAATTATGATTTTACATATCCTCTATAAAGAAAAATAGCAGTCATAAAGGTCCTTTATTTGAATATATGGCTAAAAAATTTCTCTAATCTTTTTTTTTGCACTTGTAAAATGGTGAGCATACCCATGTGAGGAATAACGGACCAAACTCCATACAGGTTCGCCAGTGTAGTTGCTGTACTGTTACCTGCTGATCACCTCAGGTCAGTGGTGAGAGTCTTGGCACTTAAAAAAATGGTTATTGTTTAAAAGAAAAATAATAGTTTAGATTGTTAATTAAATTGTTAACGAGTGTATACATAGGCTTTCAAAAGGTAAACAACACGACTGAGCTGAACTGTTAACACCAGATGTGGGATGTAATCTCCAGTGAAACGTATATAATTATCAAACGTTTGCTTGGTTCTCAACATTTTAGTTTAATGAAAAACAGTCACTTGGCATATTTAACCAAGTAACAACTTGAATCGATTGGTTTTGTCCAGTGGTGGAGAGTTGTAGTAAAATCCGACAAATGTACGTGCACTAATTCAAAATAAACTAATGATTGTTCACTTGTTATATTTTGCAATACAATATTGGAATTGAATGTGCTTGTGTACTCAATGGAATATGGGGCACATAATGAACTGATTATTTAAAATTACTAAGTGGAAAGTAATCACGACTTGCTGTAACATTTGTAAATTGTGCAGCACTATAGCTCCATGGCAGCTGAAGAGGAACAGCTTCTGCTCTCGGTTTCTGTGGATACAAAGCAAGTTAAATATAACTGGACATATTCTTTTCATTTAAAATGCTGTTTCAAAAATATCTGTAGCCCTAACACTATTCCAAATTAGTTGATTTCTGAGACTTTCAAACTTTATTGTTGATTTAAGTTACCCAAGTCGCCATTAGACACTATGCCGCTTCCAAACAGGTACACACTTTGACAAATTGTAGAATGCTCTAACAACCAGCTCATGCACCTCATTGTGATCAGATGCAATGACTCAAGCAATGGAATCTAGTAACCATATCATCAGTTACACCTACTCAGCGAGGAGTGTAGTGCCAGTGTGCTGTGCTATAACCAGAACCTGACTGTAAAGACAGAATACACTATGAATTGAATTACAAACAAAATAAATTAATTTGCTAAGTTAAAACCAGTTTGCAGAAACGCAGCAGTTTAACTAACATCCATTCCTTCATATCTTGTTTAAAGCACATAATTGTCGAGTGTAAAGTGAAATTTAATGCAAATACCAGCCATTTGTTGTCATCATCATTGTACAAATGATACATTTTCTCTGACATGCCACTTTTTTAAGATGACCTGGTGCCAAGAGTTTAATCTAGTCCCCAGATGATTATTACTGCACAACGTTTGACTAATAAACAATGACACCTGGCAGAATGCAATGATGTAGGCTTTCACATCTCGATGCGTGATGATTGCTTCGAAAAGCTGCTCTCTTGGGACAGCTGCGTCGATCGCTCTCTCTCTCTCCACCTCGTAGCTGTCTCGAGAGAGCAGCTTTTCGAAGCAATCACCTGGCAGAATGTCAGCCACTTCATATTTTTAATTTCTTTTTCCCAATCATGTCATATTAGACATGTCCATTCAAAACGTTGATATAGCAATACATTTCCAAGTGTCACAAAACAGCTTCAGGAAGGTGGTAATATAGATTTTATCTGACACTCTCAAATGACCTCATATATACATTTATACAGGTGTTTGTTGCATGACAGTCAAAATGAGCTTGTATTTTGCTAGTTTCATAACTGTATTTTTGAAAAATAAAGTGAAGATCAAGCTTAATATGTTTTTTTAAGTTTAAAATAATTCAGCCTGTTTACACACTAGGTCATACGGGTTGCGAATTGTTGCTGGGCTATATACATCTTACCAGGCGGGTCATTGACCCAGGGCACACTGCAGTGAGGGCACATGGGAGACTTATTTCCTTTGAAGAACTTGGCAGAACATGGAATATGGATTTTGAGGCCACAATCAGAACAGACTTGGCCCTGTGGTTAAAAAAAATGAGAGTTGGAAACAGGGGAAACATAAAAATGTCAATTCTGTAAAATCTAAACTGAGAAAGGTGCAAGGATGCATGAAGAGACCATCCAGCTGTGAGTGGGGAGGTCAATGCATCCCAGCACTCAGTCTCCACACACGCTAACATTATATTGAACAAAGATTGGTCTGAAACCCCCTCATTGCCACATTTGCTCCCATTTCCTCCCATCAACATTTAACAAAGTTATTCTTAGCCATAATAAAACCATAATCTGCTTGGCACAAGAAGCGAGTGTCAGAGAATCTTGGTTTCTTTTCCACATCAAAGCCTTTTTTTAACCCTGAATAATGATTACTATAGTTGCATACATTAAATTGGAAAAAAAATTGGAACAGTGTCATATAAGGGGCGCATGCCACATTCCTACCTCACTGTATTTCACAGGATTCAATTTAAAGCAGTAAGGGTGATTTATTATTGTTATGATCCAGCTTTATCACCCTTTCGTTACTATGGTTATTGTTCCGATGAACGTCACTCATTGATTTCTCCATGCATCTGTAGACTCAATCTATCCGAATATATCATATCATCTAGTGTTCAACCACCATACTGTAGGGCACATTACATCTCTTACTAAACTTTTTTCCCTTATAGCTCCACTTTTAAATTCTTTCCTATACTTCCATTTGCTATTGATTACTTGCCATTTTGGGCAATTGAGCCTGTGCTCAAGTGTGATAAATAAAACATCCTGCACACTTGGTCACTTCAATGGAATGCACCAAGCTTCGATTATTAAAACCAGTTCCTTGGCATAACCTATTTTGAAATTAAATAATTTGAAATAAAACTAGCACAACAAATTGTAAGGTTGCGCTGAAATGAGACATACACGGGACAGCACAACAACACCCTCTCACCTTTAATGCGATTCTGTCGCACAAATGGCAGCTTTGAACATCGCTGAAGTGACTCCGAATGAACGGATCCATTTCAATCAGGCAGCGTGGGCTTAAACTGAAATATCCATGGCTCTACAACGAAATGCACAAACAATTCTGGTTACCCAATTTCAGGATAATATAATTAACCACGGCAGTCTGGTGTTCAGAAAGATGCTGTCTTGTGATTGTCCAATTTATGCTTTATTG
>JAZEWT010000002.1:35163299-35189959 GCA_036362905.1 Mordacia mordax | reverse complement strand
CCATTATCCTCTTAACCGTGCATTCTGTTATGATCTCAGTCCAAGAAATCCTCAGCTCTTCTCATTTGACATGGATCCTTCAGGATTCGTGAAAAATTGGATGATACAAAAGTAAATTATCATGCGTGAAAAGCTTAGTTCGTCAAAACAGGCACACGTGGCCATTTAAAATGTCTACACGGCATGAGACCAACATGAGATGTCTGCGGTTCCTCTGCTCATTTGCTCTGTGGGTTCTTGAAATGAATACAAATTTGCAGATACATGTGTGATGGCTTAAAAAATAAATACCACGCAGAGCCACTTGTCTTGCACCAGGCGCTTCAGCAACACCTCGGCATCGACCTTCTTCATCTTTTTGCACTTCAGCTGATCAACTAGGTTCAGGATGTTTGTAGAGGAGGCCATACCCACACCGCTGTCGACTATTATCTCCATCTGCTCGCATTTGTGAAATTAGAAAGACAAAGACCATCTCTTCAACATGTATTATAACATGTGTGCCACTTGATGTACTGGCGTCACATCCCGGGTATTCCCCCACCTTGTGCGTTCTGTCGGCCGGGATAGGCTCTGATCCCCCCCCCCGCCACAATCCTTTACAGGATTCATATTGACTAAAGTATTGATAATGAATAATGAATGAATGGCGTGGTCCAGCGACTGCACCGTTGCCTTTCATTATAATAACCTGCATTTTTTTTCCCTCAATGACACTCGCTGGCCTACTTATTTAAATAAACAACAATAATGATATGATATATCAACATTAAGAACAAGAATAATATCACATCATAACATTAACAACGATTTGACATAACAATACATCAACACAAATGCGATATACCAAACATCAATATTACTGTTCTTATCATCAACATGGACAAAAACTACATGACCAATAAGAACTCCTCATCTCATCTCATTGTCAGAAAGCGCTTAGTCCTGTACAGGGTCGAGGTGAGCCGGAACCTATCCCGGCAGAAATAGGGCGTAAGGCAGGATATATCCACGATGGGACGCTCGTCCATCACCAGGCACTACAGGCAATTTAGTCTGCAAACCAATTAACCTATGCAGCAGCATGGTTTTTTTTGGACTGTGGGAGGAAACTGAAGTGCCCGGTGAAAATCCACATGGACATGGGGAGAACATGCAAACTCCACACAGAAATGCACCTGAGCCGAGATTCAAACTCAGGCCCTTCTTGCTGTGAGGCAACAGCGCAACCCACTGGGCAACCGTGCAAAGTTAATATCATCAACACGTGTATAGACAGCATAACTCCACCACTATTTTACAACAAATGAAGTTTCAATATAAGCACAACTACTTCTAACAACAATCACATATCCTCAACTACAACAACCACATAATCACAACAAACACAAGCACAACCACAATGCTGTAAATGAATTGTACAACCTTGTGATTTTATACATGTTTTGCATAAGTTGGAACGTTTGTTTTCTCGTAGCAATCCCACATCCAGAGCTTGCAAGCTCACTGGGTATTTTCTGCTGTAAGAATACAACTCTATCACAACAGATGCAGTAATAATAATGCATTCACTTTGTAACGCGAACACATATTTTATGAACCGCATGCACGTTAACGAATTCAGAGGCGCAGAGCCCGGCTCAGCGGTTGTTGGTGAGCGCTGGGGAAAAGTTGACTTTTTGGAGTTTTTTTTTTAAGTATTCGGAGATTTTGTCTGGCGAAGCTCCTGGTTGCGGGTACAGCGACGGAGAAGCGGCGTTGTGTGAAGCTTGTGCACGAGTGGGGTGCGTGAAGCAGATGCTGCGACGAGCTTCTGCGTGTGCGGGGTTGTGTTGAGGTGATGGGGCAAAGGAGCGGAGCGAGGTTTAGTGGGAGGCCTTTGTGCATTGCGTGGTGGCACATTAGTGCTGTTTGTGGTGGACCGGCTTCGAGCTCTGATAGTGAGGCCTGCACGTGCTGGGTTGCTTTGTAAGCGCTGTAGTTTGGTGCACTGTTGTTTCGATGCAATACTTCTATAAACCAGATGTGCATTCTAACCACAGCTACAACTACATTATAATGCAAGAATAAACGAATAATAACCAGATCCACATACTAACCAAAATCACAATATTGTACTGCCACTCACGATTTTATTGAAGAGTTCCAGCTCAACCGCAGAGTAATCAGAAGCCAACAGAGTTACTTCGTTTTGTTCAATATTAATCTGTGAAAGTAACAATATGTAAATTTACTTCATTTCAACCAATAGCTTCATATCGGGTAAGGCCCATTTAACTAGGAGGCTGTTGTACAAGGGCAATTCAGCCAAAACAGCAGTTCATTCAAGGGCAAGGTTTTAAAAGGGTTGCGTAGAACAAAAGCAATATTTTGTTAAAAGACATAGTACCAATAAAAAACAAGAACTATATAAATTGATTTATAGTAAAACATACAAAATAACGTGTTGCATGACACTGGGGAGAGAAATTCCTATTGTAAAATGTTCAGACAAGTGACATTTTTAAATTCCCAGTCACAAACGGCTCTACGGATATAGCAGTAGTCGTAATCAACAAAATCCTTCAGTGGAGGTAAAGTTTCAAGGATCGGAATACAGACACGGCTTTGCAATAAAGATGACACATACAATGACAGAGACATGTGTAGTTATAGAATCATACGGATCTGCAAATACCTGCAGAGAGGGACAAATGCTCAGTGAGAGATCTTATAGAGACAGAGATTGACACAAGGGCACTCACATTTAGTGCACATGACCCTGTACAATGCAAATGTTGTTTATACGGGCTTTTGCAAGTATTTACAAACTAATGCACAATTGATACAACTCTAATATTAAAAACAATTACATCCAAATGATGTAGCCCCTCAATCACAATTGTCCTAAAGGATATCTCTCTCACTGAAATTGTTGGTCTTGAATAGCTGGGCTCTGCCAGCAGCAGTGACTCACCAAAGCATAGTGCAATATTCCATCATCCTCAGAAGCTCCCTTTTGGATATCCATGAAGAGAGGTCGGATGTGAGTGTTGATAACGTCAATAAATGCACCTAGCTGGTCACGTGCATAAAACTCTGTAAATACATGTTTCAAAAAACATTCAATTGCACAACGTATAAGCACACACACATAAAAAGAAAAAAACACCAGTGATATACTTTTATTAAAGTTTGATGTTACTGCTTTTCACAATTTATACATTAAAATCAGATGTTTAACATAACTGCAAATTTTTCTACATACAGTTGCTAAAACACAAAGACCAATTTCTCATTACAGGCATCCAAATTAACAATAACCTAATTTTTGGGTCGATCCGCCCACCCAGGTTTGGTGTGGGTGCTGATGATGCTGAATGTAATTATCAACGAAACGTCTTATGTATATTTTTGTAAAATATTGTGGGGTCGCTTTTCAATGCACCAGTGTGCTGAGATAATAAAGGAATTGGCATGTTTTCTGTTCACGTGACAACCCCTTACCGATTGGCCGTATCGGGTGATGGAGGGTTAAACGACACAATTTTACAATGTTCTACGTGACCTGACCCAAACATGAATTTTTTCGATAATATTGGTCACGAAAGCCTTCGACGTAAAGTAATCGCCTAATTTGCCTATCAACAAAACAAGTCAATTCGTGTGTCCGACTGCATCCAATGATTTAACCACCATGGCTGCCACATTCAAGATGCCACCATTTTCCTGAAGAAAAATATCTTAAGTGTGATGGGAATCTCATCAGCGTCATTTGACAAAGCTGATCAGTTTGGTAGGAAGGTTCACATGATTTTATGTGAGCCACCAACTCTCAACTCCACAGCATATGCTACTACCGCCAAGCTAAAAAAAACATACTTCATAGTAAAATGTGTTTAACAAGTCCTCGAGGTTGGCCCTCACCTTCAGCCAGTTGACAGCATTTCATGTGCACCTTGGCGACAGTGGCACTATCCAACGATTTGTGCACCATCATGTGCTGAAGGAACATACGGTGGCTGGCACTCATTTGGCCTTGTGCCATGACGCTGGAGCTTGTCCCTGCTGCGCAACATATTTCTCAAACAATAATGGAAGACAATTAAATGGGAAATTTAAATATATATCACGTACTACCATGGATTTTCTTTACGTTTTTGAGTTTAACCAGGCTGAATTGTGTGAGGATCTCACAGAATATTGATGGTTCTGGACACGTTCCTATCAGTGAGCTCCTCTGAGAGGTGAGGCTGCATTGGATGGGCGATGTAGCTCGCGTGGCCAGCCACCGTATGCCCAAGAAGCTTCCATTTGGCTGAATATAGGTGGCTAAAAGGGCGCGGCACGGGCTAGAAAAAGGCTAATGCGGTTACAGGAGGACGTTGAGCTTAGTGGACATAGTGGTGCCCAGTACCGGTGGTGTCAAGAACTACCCATGCAGGAGACTCATAAAGGAAGCTACTGGGTAGTTGGAGGCAGCTGCTCTCTAACAAAAACCGAGGGTGGAGGAGTTCTGCTTCCACCAACAATGGGACTGTGCTGACGCGTATGATATATTCTGCGAGATCCTCACAACATTCAACCTGATTAAACCCAGGATGATATATGCTGTGTGACTATGTTCTCTGTGCACTCCTCTGCATTCAATGTTTATTGTTATCATATTGTTAAACTGTTTTAGCGCTTTAGAGTTAAAGTTCCTCCTTAGTTTGCTATACTCAGTATTTACCTTGTTTATATAATTCTACTGAGTTGTAGCCTATCCTTGAATGCCTGCCCTGCTTTATTCCCCTGCTGCTTGATTTGAGTTCCTTTTTTACTGTAGTGGTGAGAAAAAGTTTGTGAACCCTTGAGCATTTTCTGTATTTCTGCATACATTTGACCTAAAATGTGATCAGATCTTCAGCTAAGCCCTATTAATAAAGAAACCCCAATTAAACAAATGGAACACACACAAATCTACTTCATAATTCACTTATTAGGAAAAACGATCTTAGTCCCATAACACCACAGGAAAGTCACTGGACTTTTGCAGGGTTAGTCCGTTGTTTTGAAACAATTTGCCTAATGGAGTTAGCAAATCTCAATGGTATGAAATTCAGACCTCACATTTACGATATGCCCTGCGATGTACTGACGTTACATCTCGGGTATAGCCCCGCCTTGCACCCTGTGTCTGCTGAGATAGGCCGCGGCCCCCACAACCCTGTATAGGATTAGGCGGGTAATGATACTGAACTAAACATCGACTATATTGCAAGGAAGTTCTGCTTAAACATGATAAAGGCGATCATTCCAGCATGCTTGATTATTTTGACGTTATCTATAAATTGGCATCTAGTACTAGATTTAATAAACTTAACCAATATTTCATTTTGCTCTTAAGGTTTACTTTGGATGCCGCCTACAAATCCCACCACTGTGAACATTGGCTCAGGATTAATTTCTCTGATTCACTGCATATGATCCTGATCCTTCTGTGTTGTGCTAAAGCACGTAAGATGTTTCCCCAGGCCACTGTTGTACCGCTGGTCTTATCTACAATATATTGTGCTACTCTTAACTTTATGTTGATGGTTGGGGTTTCATCTTTCTACACGTCGACATTGTGACTTTCTTTAATTCGTGTAATCTTGCGTGTTACTGTGTTTACTTCTATTATTACGGTAATAGTATCATAAGTTGATTTGCCCTGGGGATGTATGCGTTGTTCAATTGAGCTTACAAGCTCGCTGGCTACTTTCTGGCGTAATAATAAACATCAGTCGGTGCGTTTCGTGCAGCCCACTTAAATCGCAGGTATTTAACACTGCTTACCATAGCATGTGTACTGATTGTGTACAGTGCCAATGTGGAGCTTTGCTCATCGGGCCTTGATACAAGTACAGTAGAGTACGGTCGGTCGTTAATGATTGAGCGGTCGACTTAAGACACAGCGAGTCGGACACGGTGGGGGGCACAGGCGGGTGCCTCTGCTGGTCATCTCCATGAACCCACGACACCGTGGCCTCAAACGTGCACCTATCTTGGCACAAGCGCCGTGGTGACATCTCCGTCACTGTAATGGCGAACGGCGGCCTACTGTGCAGTGCCTCCTCGAAGCATTGCCGGGCTGCGTGTGGCGGGCGCAAGGGAAGGGCGCGTGTAAATGTGAAGCGCAAAGCAATTAACGGACGGATAAAGGAAAGAGCTGTGGGCAGCGAGAGGCGGCGCACGACGTCCCCGTGGTTGAATGAACCGACCGCCAGGGCCTGCACGTACCGCGGGGTTCGGGAGCAGCATCGGCACGGGACCTCGCCCGCGAACGGCCTCTCCTTCCCGCGTTGGCTGACATTTCCGAGGTTGCCCCCCACACTTCCCCCCCCCCAGACACGCACTCTTATTGTCTCGAGCACGTCATTTAGCGACACTTTTTTTTTAGCGAAAAACAAGACTTTCACAGCCGACCGCTTCGAACATTAAACCGCGGCAACGTACAGCGTGCGCCTCAAACTCGCATTTTCAAGGGGGAAATTTTTTGAAACCGTCCAGCGAAAACGATGATAATGGCGTCAACCGATTGGGGAATCCCTCCCTGAGACAAGCACACGAATGGTTTGACCTGCATGTGTATGGTCACGCGGAGAGCTGCTTGACGGACAGGGTCAGGCTCCATCTGTCACTCGGAGAAACGTCAAAGCGACTCTTAAGTAAAAGCACAACACTATGCAGGGCGGCGCGGTGGCGCAGTGGTTAGCGCTGACGCCTCACAGCAAGAAGGTCCCGGGTTCGAGTCTCTCGGCTCGGGTGCCTTTCTGTGTGGAGTTTGCATGCTCTCCCCGTGTCCGCGTGGGTTTTCGCCGGGTACTCCGGTTTCCTCCCACAGTCCAAAAGCATGCTCCTGGATAGGTTGATTGGCTCGCAGACTAAAATTGTCCCGCAATGCCCAGCGATGGACCGGCGTCCCGTCGTCGGGTGTATTCCTGCCTTACGCCCTGTGTTTCCGGGATAGGCTCCGGCTCACCGTGACCCTATATAGGATTAAGCGGTTTCAGATAATGAGATGAGATGAGACAACACTATGCATTAAGACTAATCAAATGTCACATGTAGCCGCACGTACGTTCTGCCCATAAAAATCTGTTAACCAGTTACACATCCGGGCATATTTATCAGGGGAACTGTTATTTTACACACCTCTACGAATACATATATGAATCTTAAATCAGGACTCTACATTTTTCTGATAAACTTTAAACGTCTATTCTTGATCAGATCAACATACACTCAATAGAGCAGCATTGTAAGATCAATCAGTCTCGTTTGACCGGCTCGCCCAGCTCGCCTCCGCATACACCTCGTCATCATTATCATCTCATCTCATTATCTGAAACCGCTTAATCCTATATAGGGTCACGGTGAAGCCGGAGCCTATCCCGGAAACATAGGGCGTAAGGCAGGAATACACCCGACGACGGGACGCCGGTCCATCGCCGGGCATTGCGGGACAATTTTAGTCTGCGAGCCAATCAACCTATCCAGGAGCATGCTTTGGACTGTGGGAAGAAACCGGAGTACCCGGCGAAAACCCACGCGGACACGGGGAGAGCATGCAAACTCCACACAGAAAGGCACCGGAGCCGAGAGACTCGAACCCGGGACCTTCTTGCTGTGAGGCGTCAGCGCTAACCACTGCGCCACCGCGCCGCCCATCATCATGATCAATACCCGATTAATCCTGTGGACGGAACGGTGGCCCAGTGGATAGCGCTGTCGTCTCACAGCAAGAAGGTCCCGGGCTCTAATCTAGGCTCGAGTGCTGCTTCCTGTGTGGAGTTTGCATGTTCTCTCCACCGTGTCCACGAGGGTTTTCACCGGGCACTCCGGTTTCCTTCCACAGTCCAAAAACATGTTGCTGCATAGGTTAATTGGCTTGCAGACTAAATTGCCCGCAGTGCCCGGTGATGGACTGGCGTCTGATCGTGGGTATATCCCTGCCTTGCACCCTGTGTTTGCCGGGATGGGCTCCGGCCCACCCCGACCCTGTACAGGACTAAGCGGTTTCTGACAATGAGATGAGAGTATCAGAGGGTGACAGGATGTCCTTATTGGGCTGACATGGATAACTTACAAAGGGGGTGCGGCACGGGAAGCAATCCTACCAAGCTGGATTTGTAGATTATGTCCGTAATGAAAACCCACGTTTGCTTTCGTACAGCGTTTAACTCATTTTTATTCCATGTTTTGTTTCCTCATGACTCATTTCAAGTTCTCTTCTTGCACCGCGCACCATCGGGTTCGTGCTCGTAAATTTCACGCTCCTTTGTTACATGAGTAAACCATAAATGTTACCCGGACAACGCACATGGATCAACCATCAAATATCCTGGGTAACGCCGGGTCGCTCCACTTCGTTCATAACTTATAAAGCGCTTTCACCCGACGGTCACGAAGTGCTGCGGTTATTATGTGAGCAGCAGCAACGTCAGGTTGCCTACAACGACAATCAAAGGCTGTTTTTATTTAACAGTATCGGGGGATAGCGCGAACGCAGTCCCCCACTACCACAAATTATACAGTCGAGTTTCCCGCATTTGGGGAAATCGCAGGGGTCAACCCTCCCGAAGTGCAATGGGAGAGCCTCGCCCTGGGAGGACCACCTATGTGATCATGGTACCTCCCCTGTCAGGTAAGTATGAGTTGGACGCCTCCTACGCAGTCATATCAATCCTAGTGTCGTTGCTCTACACAATTGGAACGAAAATCCTTTCAAATATCTATGGAATTTTTTTTTAAAATTCATGTCAAAGTTAACAAGCAAGTCTATGCAGTACTATTATCCGACTGTTATTTTTGTGTCATCTACGTGCTTCCATATCGCTTTTTGTGTGCGATTTGTGATTGCAGATATGTATCGCACAGCATCATGGGCAAAGTCCTTTTCCTCTCCACAACCCACGTGACGTGAATGCACTTTCGGTCCGGCCCCTCTAGCGATCCGATTCAGTTCGAAATGTTTCTGCGTTTAGATTCTTCACTCACGACTGTTTTCGCATCGTTTATATTGTCCGTTTTTTGTTCCTTCAGGTGGATCGACTTTTAATACCCTTTACGTGACAAAATATCCACAACTCTGTTATTGCTTATTATGTGGTTTTTTTATAAATATCCGTTGGCGTAAATGTAACAATTTGAATTGCATTGAATCGATTCGACGCCGAGTCGCGCCCCCCGAATCGCACTGGTGACCGTTTACAGTGTGACGTTACTTTCCGTACAGTGTGAAGTTACCGCGGCGCTGGTGACGGTGGTGGTGAGTGTTAACGGCGGCGCGTGTGAGGGAGCGGTGCTCGTCTCGAGGTGGCGACGCTCGCTCACAAACGCTCCGTCGAGGCTGAGTGCAGCCGCGAGCGTGGCGCGAAATTCAAACGCACGTCTGAGGAGCGGGGCCCCGGCACACGTGCTCAGTACAGTGTTACAGTGCACTGTACGCCGTGCGACGCACGACACAGAATGCCACACTTGACACCATATATTATATAGTGCATGGCAGTATTACGTTTGTTGTATTACCCAGAAGACCAGTGGATGTTAATTACTACAGCAGAAAGTACCCAGTCAGCTTGCAAGCTCTAGATTCAGGATTCCTGCGACACAACACTGGCTCCTGTCTCTAGCACTGGCTCCTATCTTTAACACTGTTTTCTATCTCGAACACTGGCTCCTGTCTCTAACACTGGCTCCTATCTCTAACACTGGCTACTGTCTCTAACATTGGCTCCTGTCTCTAACACTGGCTCCTGTCTCTTAACACTGGTTCCTGTCTCTAACACTGTTTTCTATCTCTAACACTGGCTCCTGTCTCTAACATTGGCTCCTATCTCTGCACTGGCTCCTATCTTTAACACTGTTTTCTATCTCTAACACTGGCTCCTGTCTCTAACACTGGCTCCTATCTCTAACACTGGCTACTGTCTCTAACATTGGCTCCTGTCTCTAACACTGGCTACTGTCTGTAACACTGGCTCTTGTCTCTAACACTGGCTCCTATCTCTAGCACTGGCGCCTATCTCTAACACTGGTTCCCACTGGTTCCTATCTCTAATACTGTTTTCTGTCTCTAACACTGGCTCCTATCTCTAACACTGGTTCCTATCTCTAACACTGGCTCCTATCTCTAACACTGGCTCCTGTCTATACCACTGGCTTCTATCTCTAACACTGGTTCCTATCTCTAATACTGAGCGGTGTATAAGCGCGCGTGTATGTTGCTCACGACTGTATAATTACTGTTGCTACACGGTGAGCAACAGACGGCAGTGCAGCAACACCCATTGTGGGGTCATCGGATGCGGTCACGTCTGTTCTCCCTAACTTCAACCCGCACTACCAACAGCGAGGGGAGGCCCTCATTCAGCAGTAGATTGACTGACGGGCTGCACATCTACGTATACTTATGTGCGTAGTGCTTATTGCACTACACAGCTGGCATGGAACCAGGGGTTAAATTGGACGGGAACGCTGTTCCCCGAGTGAACGTCCCAGAGAAGTTTATTATTACAACTTAATGTACCTAGTGAACTTGCAAGCTCTAGAAGCGAGATTCCTGCGACACAACAGGAGAACATATTAAGCTTTCATCGTGTTAAAGTGGAATTGTTACGTGTTTAACCTTTCAGAAATTCAGAAAATGCGTTCTCAAACTCAGCATTTTATGTGGGAATGACCCCTACGCCCCTCTCTAAAGGGGATGCTGACCCAGGTAAGTTCACCTTGATTTTTGTTCAAATTCTATTCCTGTTTACAACCAGCTGAGAGCATAGAGGTACTATGAGACTCTTCTCAGCAGACCTGTCTCAATGCAACCTAAGACAGATATCGAGGGTGTCCTGAGGTCATGCCTCAAGACTATTCCAGACACTTGTTGTCTGCGACATCCTTGCGACAGCGTGTTCAGGCTGTTGCTGTGCTGTGTGCAGGGATTTCCGGGGTGCTCTCCAGCATGGCCCTGCACGAGCTGTCGTCATGCAGCGAGGACGAGCTGCCCATGGTTCCCCTTTTACAGCGGATCAGGGTGCAGGCGCCTGCGTGGGCAGCTGCCGGTGGACGAGGCGCCCCTGCTCTGGAACCCTCGCATGGCAGCCACGGCTTGCAGGGTGGCGCAAAAGACAAGGCAACGAACATTGATCTCCTGCAGGACGACTCAGACACTGATGAGGAGACTCTGAACCTTATGAACAGAATCAGGGAGAGGTTGGATAAACGGCGGCGGGACTTTGGGGCTGGAGATGGCAGCAGCGGCACCACGAAAACTCAGGCCATGCTGAGTGAAGGTGTTGGCGACGTAGCGGATACCGGTGTGGGGAACTGGACCAAAGTCCGGGACCCAGAGACCTTGCTTGGTAGAAACAGGCAGGTGCTGCTCGGACCCGAAGCGTTGTCTGCTGGCGGTGAAGATCCCTCAGTCTCCTTGTCTTATCAAAATCCAAGGGACACTCAGAGTGCGGAGACAGATAAATTCGGACTTCCGAGAAAACGCTGCCACACGATAACAGGTGAGTGCCAAACAACTACTGTACTGTGCTAAAACATCGTTTAATGTCCCAATAGCATTTGTTAACGAAACCAGCAAGCAGATGAATGGCCATTATGGAAAATACAAAATAGTATTGGCACCCAGAATGCGGTGGTAGAACTCAACAATTGTGACCTCCCTAGTGAGCCTCTGGTGGGGCACTGGCACTGGTGTAAGACTTGAAAGAGTAGTAGCTGCTGCTCTGTGTCTGAAATGCCACTATCCACCTCAACATGGTCGGAGCTGGCTATGACAACATATCAGCCTGATACCATCTGTAACGTCTGAGGTATCTAGGGGTGAGAAGTGATGTGACATCAGTCCTGCTTTCATTTGAACCCTGGATCGGGATGTGCTCACTGTGCATTTCTCTGTGAATTGGTCTCGTTGAGATTTTGGAGCCTCTGCCCCGACCCGGAAGCTGGCTCGACAGCTGCCACAGCAGCAACAGGAGGAGGTGGCACCATGGGAGAAGAAGGCACAGCGGGAGGAGCAAAGGGCACGACGCATAGAGGCACAGCAGGAGAAGGAGCGGGAGAGGGCCAGCAGGCAGGCCACGGCCACCCTCATCAAGGCTCAGCGCCCTGAGGAGTGCATGAAACACATGGCCGTGTGCGTGGACCCAGGTGTGCCCTCCGTTACCCCTCTACGTTTAAACACATTGCATGATTTCCCGCTGGTCACACAGTGGTTATCTCGCGATAACTGTGAACCTGGAAATCAGAGTTAAATTCCTCATCATGGTTAACATCAATCACAAGTGATATTTTAACTGATTATGGTGGACCCCTTCACAAACCTGCTCTGACCAGTATAGGTGAAGTATGGTCAACGCCCACAACTGACACGCCTTGGGGGGGAGTCTTCATTCAACTGTTGGTTTATTAACGATTGCAGGTTCTAATCTTGATTAGCACCATGAACCCCCAGTCCACCACACTTATGTGTAGTTCTATCTCAGTGGGTGTGCTGCATTCTTTCTGGCGTGGATGTATGACCTGCTGAGCTCACTGCTGACACAACGTGCATATGCCAGGCGTGCTGGAGGCTGAGGGGGGGGGCTTGGTGCTGTCGGTGCTGCAGGCCCTCGAGTCGCGCTGCATCATTGCTGGGCGGCGAGTACAGCGCAGCATTGGCTGGCGCAGAAGATTCCCAGGTCTCGCCGAGGAGGAGGTGATGGCTCCACCACTTACTGCCTCAAACTGCAAATTGTAATCTATGGGAGATTTAGTTGTTACAATTGAGTTTTGATTTTAAAAGGTAACTTAAAACGAGGCCAAGTGTTAAAGTTGTTTTGGGGGCATTCTTACCCGTAATTATCCGGGAGTTCACCAGCGATCCCGACCACTGATAGGACACTGTGAAAAGCAGTCTCCAAAGTGGTCCATGGTGGCCCAATGTGGTGTTAAAAAAGTAATTCCCAGGAGGCTGCGACCATTTTGATGTATACAGAATACATTTGATAACGCAAACGACTACAGAGTTTCTCCCAGCCTTACTCCCGGGTTACTGGCCGTGTGAACAGGTTGCTCAGGTTGAGTGAGGGGAAACCCTCGACGAAGTGAACACAGTCACTCTGTGTGTCTTCTGCCAGACTTGGGACCGCTGAAAGGGGCGTGGCCACAGGAGGGGCAGAGCTTAGATTTGTCCCATTATGCCATGCGAAATCGTTTTGATTTGTAACCATAAATTGTGCATGTACAACGGCATGGATATGCATCAATAAACTAAAATCTCTACGAATGTCATTTCGATATTTATTTGCTCTTTAAATGTAACAACATGCTGAAATGCAATGATGTTGGTTTTCACGGCTCGATACATAATGATTGCTTCGAAAAGCTGCTCTCTCTGGGGACAGCCGCGTCGCTCGCTCCGCTCCTCTCCTCGCGACGTTTCACCTCACACGCCTGAGGATGCCTCTAACGTGCGAGGCGAAACGTCGCGAAGAGAGAAGAGGAGCGAGTGACGCAGCTGTCCCAAGAGAGAGCAGCTTTTCGAAGCAATCAACATGCTGAAATGTTTTGCTATGTATTTGCAAGAATGTTTGTGCCATTGTGTAGAGGAAAGCTCGTCGGGTTGATATGACTGCGTAGGAAGACTCCCAACTCATACTTACCTGACAGGGGAGGTACCATGATCACATAGGTGGTCCTCCCAGGGCGAGGCTCTCCCATTGCACTTCGGGAGGGTTGACCCCTGCGGGAAACTCGACTGTATAATTTGTGGTAGTGGGGACTGCGTTCGTGCTATCGCCCGGTTATGAATGAGTGATCAGTTCTTACTATACATCGCGAGCCGCTTTCAGATTAAACATTTAATAACAGCAGCGCGTTCTTGCAATGATGTGTGCAAAAAGTACGATTTGTTTTATTTATGGAGAGATATAAATATAGGGAGGCCAGCACGATTCTTTTGTTGTTGTCTAATCTAGGTTTGTATATTTTTTTTCCGTAGGCACGGAGTGTGGAGAGTGGTGAAGAGGAGAAGCCTGTCCTGGTTGTGGTCCCAGTCTCAGACTTTATTGCCATGGTGCATGAATACAAGCAGGTGAGCAGGCTGCAAAACGTCCCTGTGTGCGGGATGACCAGTGGTATACAATGAGGTGTTTGGCTATCCAACGATTGGGAGAAAATGTCTCATCTCATCTCAGTCAGAACAGCTTAATCCTGTACAGCGTCGCGGTGAACCAGAGCCTATCCCGGCAGACACAGGGAGCAAGGCAGGAATATACCGACGATGGGACGTCAGTCCATCACCGGGCACTGAGGGCAATTTATTCTGCAAGCTAATTAACCTACACAGCAGCATGTTTTTTGGACTGTGGGAGGAAACTGGAGTGCCCGGAGAAAACCCACGTGGACACGGGGAGAGCATGCAAACTCCACACAGAAAGGCACCCGAGCCGAGTTTCGAACCCGGGACCGTCTTGCTGTGAGGCGACAGCGCTACCCACTGGGCTACCGTGCCGCCCTGGGAGAAAATGTATTTATTTATTTTTTCATGTAGGACTCATGTAAAAGCTTAAATATCCATCTGTAGTGGGTGGATCACACAATATTATTTCTCATCGTCTGTTTTTTCAATATTACATTTTATAGTACTGTTTTGATGAATTTGTCAGTGCAAATCCATAACAAAAACAATACTGTAGATATAGCTGCATGCTCAGGGTTGGTTGATAGGTAAGCTGAGCTATGAAGTTGTGTGAAGGTATTACACTATGTGTTTGCGTTTCAACCTTCTGAAAGGCAGTTGTAATTTTGTCTCCTCCATCCTCAGGGGCTGGCATCTTACAGGGACCACAGCTGCTGTCTCTCTCTCAGGCAGTTTGTCTCCACAGTCATGACAGCCCATCCGCACTGCACCCTCACTTTGGCTGTTGTGGATATCAACAAATATTTCAAGTGAGGATCAAAGACACGTTGGCTCGTGCACAACTCCCTCACACGTGCGACCCGGTGTTGAAAACAAAGCCCAAGAGATAATTGGTTGAAGTGGTAATGCGATGACTGTTATGCATATTTTGCCTGTTGTACTCACAAATACTGCTTTAAGGCTGATATTTATAATATTGATAGAGCAATGAAATTTATCCAAAGTCTGAACCTCATATTTGCACAAATCGTTGCTGTGAGGTATATTTATTTTATATGTTGTTGCGTTGGTCAGTTCGAACATGTATTTTATGGCAGGAATACTGCATCCAGAGCTTGCAAACTTACTGGGAATTTTCTGCTGGAATTATAAATATCTTGCTATCTATCTAGTATTGGTGACCTCTTTATTTTTTTCAACCAAAACAGCCAGAAAACCAAGGGACAGAAATCGAGTAAAGAGTTGGGGGAGTGTTCCGAAGTGGAGTCGGTGAGGAAGAGGAACAAGCGAGCTGTGCCAGCCAAGCCTGACATTTCCCGGGTGGATATGGAGGAGGTGAGACCGGATGTCTGGGTGCGTATCCTTGGTGCATGATATGAGGAGATGGATCGTGGAGGCTCGTGTGCGGTTTGTGTCTCCATCCCCCAGGCAGTCGTGGACCTGCAGCTGCACACTAGCACAGCGTTGCGCTTCCTGGAGTCGTGGAAGGAGTTTGCTGATTTTTTGGCCATGTTCACCAAGGCTATTGCCGTGGCTCCCTACAAGTAAGATATGCAGCTTCTTCACTTGGTTTCCACGATGAGCAAATTGCTGGACATTAGAACCGGTGTTTGATGCAATTGGATTTGTTGCCTTGGCGTTTAATAACAATAATTCATAATAATTGCATTTATAGAACACCTTTCACCCGAGGGTCACAAAGCGTTGCACAGAGCTGCTTAGAGAACGGCATGCTAACAACGACGGCATTAGAATGGAAAATCAGCAACAATAAAAAATTTTGGGTTTTTAAAAAAAAATACACATTGTTGCAGAACATGTAAAATATGATCAAACTTTCAACATTTAAAAATGCAACATTATCTGTTTATAATACATATATTGGGAAAATGTTTAATGTATCATTTAACGTATAGTAATGATTGCATTTCTAGATTGCTTATCACCAGAGGGTCACAAAGTGCTGCACAGACAAGTTTAGCGATGTTTAGTCTGATATCAGATTGCCTCCAAAGTGGGAGTCAAAACGTCTTGAGGGGGGTAGGAGGAGTGCGTGACACGGTTATCCTAAAAGAATAGCTCTTGAGAGCAATTCTGATACATAGAGCCATGAAATCCTACATCTTTACATTGGTGTAGTGTCAGCATATTTAAAAAATACCATTACACGTCCACCATCACCAATAACGAGCTATGTGTTGTATTATATACTTTTGCATGCCTCTGACCATCCGACGCTGTAGTGCAGTAGCTGAATCCTGGAGCATTAGAATGTGTTGTAGTAGCAGTGAGCCTGCTGGTGCTATGGGTGTGGACATTAACCATTGGGGGCCATGTGCAGGAGAGAGAGGGAGGTCACGGGCCTAGCGTTCTGCGTGGAGAGCGAGGGTGCGAGCGGCATGCGTGTCGACCGTGAGGGCCGTGGATATCTACAGCTGTGGCAGCGCCAGCTGCAGCAGCTGAACCGCGTGAGCGCCGAGATGGCGAGCGCCGTGGTGCGCACGTTCCCTTCTCCTCGTCTCCTCCTGCAGGTGCGTGTGGCCATGGCTCCAGCAGGAAGGGTTCTCTGGCCTGGTCAAACTCCTTTGTAACAACACATTTATTTTGTCTTCATAACCTTTACGTTTTAATTGGTAAGATATCCAAAATAGCCTGAACAAGTCTTTAGACTTTTAAAGACGGATTTGGCTATGTAGAAAACTGGAGAGTTATTTGGCTATTTCAATTTAATGCTGTCCTTTTTGTGAGAGAATTCGAAGTTCCCAGAGAAAACCCAAACGTGCAGAGGGGCAGTAATCATTATAACCCATTATAACGTGACCATCATATTTGACAATATTTGCACATTCTCTTGTAAAATTAAATATCTACTTGGTAGATGAAACCCCCCCCAATGTCGCATTGTGCATAAGGCTTGTTTGACTATACTTCACCATACTGACCACCTTATATTCCTGTAGGTTGCTGTTTATGGTGTTCTTCCTTTAAGATGTTGTACATAGTTTTGTTCGAACATAAAATATTCACATGTGGCAGCAGCAGCACTGTAGCAAGGACAGGCTGGGTGCCCTGGCTATGGATTGGAATTCTCACGACAGGATGATGCTGAGTGAACAACACACAAAAAAAATACAATTTTAAAATACAATTACAAAGTTTTGGTACACTCATACCTATAATTACGTGATAAACTCATACCTATATGCAGCTTTGTGGGAAAGTTAACAGTGGTTATTCGATGGACTCACCCTACCATAGGTACGTGGAATTTCCACCATTTGCTCTGAAGACTGAAGATGAGCTCTGCTTCGTTGCTCTATTTGATATGGAAACAACGGTCATCTCGTGAAATGTTATTCCCGAGGGCGAAAAAGAGTATTCGGGCAGTGCTAATTGTGTGGTGCTCTTCACGGTGTGTGGCAGGCGTACGCTCGGTGTGGGAGTGATCGCGAGCGCACGGTCCTACTCGCCGACCTGCTGGTGCGGCGTGGTGAGGGTGTCGTGGCGACGTCACGACGCGTGGGGCCCGAGCTGAGCCGCCGCATCTTCATGCTCATGACGTCGCGGGATCCCGAGCTGCTGCTCGACAACTGAGGAAGCATCTAGGAGAGTGGCGTCATACGCCACAGTGGTACCAGGCCTCTGCACAACTTGACGCAAAGCGGTGGTTCCCACGCTGCACCATGAACCCGGCATCCCAAGTTTTATTCCCAATTATGGCTTAGCGAGTGTTAAATGGTCAATGTTATCTGAACTGATACTGGAGACCCCGCTCACTTTCTCTTTACCAACCCACACTGGGTAGAACAGTAAAATGTTAAACAAGCTGCATGAACAATATGGTATTGAGGGTACCTTCATATAGTTAGTCGGTTAGTTTTTCTTTAAACTGAGAGGAACCGTTAAGCTATGTAGCTCTAAACAGTTGTCCAGCAGGGAGAGGTACGAAAGCTACATCTCGGGACACCGGGGCAATTTAGTCAGGACAAATGATCCGAGGCAACAGCATGCCTTTGAACTGTGGGAGGAATCCGGAACACCTGGGGAAATGCCACACGGACATGGGGAGAACATGCAAACTCCACACAGAAGGGTACCTCATCTGGGAATCGATTTACAAAGGTCTGTAAATTAAAGGTCCAATTTACAAAGGTCTGTAAAATAAAAGTACTAAGCGACCGTTATTCACGTGTAGGTGTAACACTGATGGTGCGCTATTGTGGGCACATACCATGAACTCTAGCAGTGGGGAAGGTATGAGGAACAGCATGGATCACGTGTGGCCTGCAGCTTGGGGGTAAATGTGCCAGAGCACTGAGCCAGCAACACCATTACCATCTTCGGGTGTGATGCCAGGTGCCATTTATGATGTTCGTATTTTTTTATTTTTAACAGCAGGCTTAAAATGACAAATGATGAAACGCACATTCGTGCCCAGGCGAAGAGAAAACGTCATGTGCAGGGATGTGTGCTGCAACTTCAATGAACAAGGAATAACCTGAAACAATGGTTAATTCATGCATCTTTCAAATGCAAATAAAGGCAGCATCAGACAAAATTAAAATTACAACTAATTTATTGTCTGTTACTGCATTTAATGCAAATTCTGAAGTCAGTTCCATCCAGAAATATAATTGGCACTTCATTTCAAGTCAACGTGTATTTTACTAACATCCTAAGGGACATTTGAAGGTACTTTTAAAAGCTTGTGTTATGAACTATAACAAGATAAAAATCAGCAGCATCGAATTTTAATTCATCAGACATTTTTTTAAATTTGTGATATTCTTTGTAAAATTTGTGAGCATATTAAAAATGTTGGTGTAATGAATGATATGTGACCAGCGTGAGGACAGGTCTGTGTATGGAACAATGCTAACTTGGCATTCAAGATTTAAGCAAAGGAGTCCACGCAAATTTTCCCTTGCATACTTGAATTGATAACGATATGAAATGTACAGTAGTGTATAAACTTGACAATACATTTGTTTTATGAAAATGAACCCAGTCGAAAATTATAAATGTCAAATGAAAATGGACACAACTGTTAAGTGTAAGCAGCCTGTCAATCCCTCTTCATAACGTGCGCATTACACTTGTCTCTCGACCTGTCCATGTGTGACGTCTCCATGTCTGTCTCATTTTCTCTCCCTCGCAGTTCCATTCTGTAAGTACCACATCATTATGTTTATCACTGCTCAACTCAATCAGTTGTTCAAGTTTGCCCTCCTGTTCACCTGGATTGCTTTTTTACTATTTTTGCATCTTGCAGTGATATGCATCTGTCTCTCCAGATACTTTACTTTTTAAAGTAATGTTTTGGTATCTTTTTGGTGTGCTGTTGGCATCATATCTAGGTAATCCATTTGTTAATCATACAACTGAAAAAAATCTGCAAGTAGCTTTTTCTTTATACAATAGGGACCATTCCCATGGACTCTGAAAAGAGATCGTCACAGGACACTTAAATATTTTCATTTTCATACCTACAACTTAGATAACTCCAATACTGACTCAAACGTAAGTGGGTTTTTATTTTTCAGTCATTGGTGAATAAGCTGAAGTCATCAATTTTCTACATTATCGATCCAAACCACTTGTACATTCAACTATCCTGGTTTTTCGAATTTACACCTGGCTAAACAAAGTAAGCCGGTTTTGAGAACCTGGTTAAATCATGGCTGGTTGCCCAGACCTTTGAAGCTGGCGCAGCACTGCAGCCGATCTTTATGTTGCAGCTCCATCATTTTGGTTTGCGAGCGTCCCCCGCATTCTGCCCTGTGTATCGTGGGGTAGCAGAGCACAGTGCCATCACGCCTGCTTGCTTTTCTTCCTGTCAGAACGCGCGCGCCGTGCCATGAGGGAGAAGTAGAGCGAGGGCAGCAGGGTGCGTAGGTACATGGCGGCGAGCGGCATCAGCCCGGCCGACACCACCTCGGCACGGCCATTGAGCACCGCCCCGACCACGTCCTGCGCCATGCTCTCCGGCGTGCGCCCACTCGCCGTACTCGCATCCATCACTGCACGCAAGCAGCACACGGCAGCAGAGTTCGGACCGGAAACCTGACTAAGGCCCGGCTTTCGTACACGTAATGAACATCTGTGTGCGCTGTTAAATCTGTGTTCTTGGCCGTACCCTGGTAGGGCGTCCCGTCGGCTGTGAGCGCGTTCAGCGAGAGGTTGGTGCGGATGTAGCCGGGGCTAATGACCGTCACCTTCAGCCCCGAGTCGGCCACCTCGGCACGCAGGCTGTCAAAGTACGCTTGCGTGGCGTGCTTGGAAGCGGCGTCTGCACACGCGGTCGGAGCGACGGGCCGCGTTTAATGGTGCCCACGTGTGTAGGGGCGCATGGTGCTCGTGTTAAGAATGCAGGGTACTTGCAATGTGTCGGTGTGCAGGGTGTCCGCTCTGCGCGGCGCTTTGTGATCCTCGGGTGAAAGGCGCTTTAATATGCGGTGTGTGGGCGTGCAGGGTGCTCAAATGCTTACACGCAGAGCGGAAGGGAATGGCGATGCGGCCCTGCACACTGCTAATGACCACAATGTGTCCCTCGCCTTGCTTCAACATTGACGGCAGCAGTGCTACAACAATCACGCACAGCAAGCAAAGTCCTCGCAGGGTTAAAGACATTAGTGTCACGGCACAGTGGTCTGCATTAAATAAAACATACTTTAATAATAATAATTGTACTTCTAGAGCGCTTTTCACCAAAGGGTCATAAAGTACTGCACAGAGGTGTGGAGAGAACGGCATGTCAACAACATGAATGGCATAACAACTAACATTTTTTGTTAAAAATCGGAACTGTGGAGAGATGTTGGATTGTGAAAATACACCATCTCATCTCACTATCAGAAACCGCTTGGTCCTGTACAGGGTCGCGGTGAGCCGGAGCCTATCCTGGCAGACAGGGTGCAAGGCAGGGATATATCCACGATGGGACGCCAGTCCATTATCGGGCACTGCAGGCAATTTAATCTGCAAGCCAATTAACCTATGCAGCAGCATGGTTTTTTTGGATTATGGGAGGAAACAGGAGTGCTCGGCGAAAACCCACGCGGACACGGGGAGAACATGCAAACTACACACAGAAAGGCACCCGAGCCGAGATTCGAACCCGGGGCCTTCTTGCTGTGAGGCGACAGCACTACCCACTGGGCCACCGTGTCGCCTGTCAAAGAAAAACACTTGGATAGCAAGGTGTTGTCAGTCACTCGGTTTGTTATGCCGTATCTCCTCGGTCTGTCCCGTGGCCTGAAAATGGGCTTTCACCATTCCACGTGGCCTCAATTCCTAGATTGGCTCAAAGGATACCTTGCACATGCTGTACTCACATAAATTATACCACTTACGAGGTGACCAGCTGGCTCACAGTTACAGCACTTAGCCAGCACTGCTGAGATCCTAGGCTCGTATCTGGGCAGCAAACAGTTCAATCGCGGCAAGCTGATGGTCTTACCCTCGTCATCAAAAACTTGACGTCAAACCATCACACTTTTTTTCACTTAATTTAGCTCAAAATAACCTTTATTTTTATACAGTACCTAAACACAGAATGATCAGTGATGTAGATGTAAAAAAAGCAACACTCCACAATATAAATAAATATTGCTATAAAAGCCATCTCATTCGATGCAGTGCTTTGTGACCCCTGGGTGAAAAGCGCTCAAGAAGTGCAATTATTATCATTATTATTCCAGACCTGAAAATATACATGGTTTGGTAATGCTGCTGCATTGACGGTGGTGCTTGAGCATTATTAAAAAAAAAACATCAACACATTCGTGAATAACAAGGTCCTTAGGATGTTTTTAGCAATGGCTCTTCTTCACAGCACAAAGAGGCAAGAAGACGTGGACATTAATAGCTGCGGACAGCACTGCACACTATGGGGCTTGATAAAAAACACATGGAATGAAAATATTTCATTTGATAGACATGCAATTTACACCCACTTGGCAGGGTATATGAAAATCTCATCTCATCTCATTATCTGAAACCGCTTAATCCTATATAGGGTCACGGTGAAGCCGGAGCCTATCCCGGAAACATAGGGCGTAAGGCAGGAATACACCCGACGACGGGACGCCGGTCCATCGCCGGGCATTGCGGGACAATTTTAGTCTGCGAGCCAATCAACCTATCCAGGAGCATGCTTTTGGACTGTGGGAGGAAACCGGAGTACCCGGCGAAAACCCACGCGGACACGGGGAGAGCATGCAAACTCCACAAAGAAAGGCACCGGAGCCGAGAGACTCGAACCCGGGACCTTCTTGCTGTGAGGCGTCAGCGCTAACCACTGCGCCACCGCGCCGCCCGGTATATGAAAATGTGATATCATATTCATCGTTACTCTATTAGTTCCAAATATAAATTGGTTCATCTCATTTGCCTCGTACAGCTCGATTATAATAAATGTGGAAAAAATTTACGGCTTATTTTTAAACGACCACTCGTGTATTGCTTATGTTGATGTTGTGCATGGCTCAACTGCAGTTATGGTTTCACCTTTCCAGCCAACTGGTTCAGCAATTGAGGGTTTTCTCAGCACATCATCTATCTTGTTTCAATAAAATGAGTACCACTCACCCCCATCATAGGATTGGTGATTTGCTGGCACTGGCTTAGTGCCCCACTGCTCAACGGAGCAGCCAATCGTTTTTACTCATTACTCTACATGCGCACGAGTCACGCCAACAGTCAAGGTTGTGACGCGAGCGAGACCGACCTGTGACGAGCGCGATGGAGCCAAAATAGTTGACCTCCATGAGCTGGCGGTGCACGCTCATTGCGGTGAGCACCGCCTCCCCGCGGAAGCTGATCCCCGCGCTGCTCACCAACACATCGACATGGCCGTGCACCGCCAACATACGCTCCGCCGCCCGCTCCACCTCCTCTGGTGAGCCCAGGTCGAAGGACACCACGTGAGGGGCGCAGTCCTCGGGGACCTGTGCGCAATACACAGGCTCATCAAGGTATGAATGGGGTGGCAAGTATCCAATAGGTACCAATCTTGGATTCATCAATTGTGCTGACATCCACTTTCGTTTGTGAGTACGGCAGGCCGACAATTTAAGAGATTCGTTAATTTCTGGGAACTAATTAACATGGCGATTTTGTGTAGCAGCCCATTCTTGATACTTTTTGTTATCCTGCAAACCCACATGTAAACAGGAAGAATTTTAAATGAACTGGCCACCGCGGCAATCACTGATGGATGTTAAGTAAGTTATCAGCAGCACACCTTTCGTTCCCAGCATTAATAATCCGATGCTTTTCAACTGCCATGAGCAACAAAGATGTTTCATATTTTGAGAATTTATCTTAAAAGCCGCTCTTGCGCGATCGCCGAAAGAGCAGGAGAAATGCTCGCCATTTCTATCCTAAAACAAGCTCTTAAGAGCAGTTCTCACATATCTACAGTGGTGAGAAAAAGCCGGTGCACCCTTACGAATGATCTGTATTGCTGCATAAATATGACATAAAATAATAATATTCGCACTTCCAGAGTGCTTTTCACCCGAGGGTCACAAAGCGCTGCACAGCTGTGGAGAGAATGGCATGTCAACAACAACATCACGGAAGATCAATTAAAGTAAAATAATGGCTATAAATCAATGAAAGACATAAAATAACAAATAAAAGAATTGTTAAACAAATTAAGGAATTAAGTGTTCTACAGTAGGCACTCTTCATCTAAGTCCTAATAATAAATAAAATGAACCTGATCAAACATATCGGATACAAAATAGCTACTTTTTCAATTACCTAATGAAAAAAAATATCTAACATTCAATGTCTTTGCAAGAAAAAGTGTGTTAACCTCCAGGTTAATCAGCTCAATTAAAAGGGTAATTTGACTCAGGCATTTCAATCAATGGGATGACAATCAGGAGTAAGTTTTGGTGACCCTACCCTGGTCTTCACCATACAGGCTTGTGAAAGAATGTCAAGCCCTGATCAAAAGAGAATTCTGAGGACCTCAGAAAAATAGTTGTCGATGCTCATTGGTCTGGAAGGGGTTACAAAGCATTTTTTTAGAGAAGTTAGGCTCCACCAAATAATACGCAAACTCTACACAAAAAGGCACCCGAGCTTGGAATCGAACCTGAGGCCTTCTTGCTGTGAGGTGACAGTGCTATCCACTGCATCACTGTGCCATCCAAATTCACACACTGATGAAATGATCAACCATTATATCAGTAAACTAACGTGGCCTTCGGCTTAAAAATTCTGGATCAAAATGCAATGAGTATTTAATCGGTAAATAATAGTGTGGTTGTGGTAGGGGCTGTGGATGTGGTGGAATGAGATTGGTTTGGGCATTGGTGCCGAAAATATCATGAGCCCCCAGACCCTTCCATTTGCCCCTTCCTTGTGGCCTAGTGACTCCTGTCTGTAGGCCTACTCGATAGCTGATCCACTAGGCGGTAGTCAATTGTGTGGTCGATTGTGGGACGAGTATACTTACTCCCGCCGAGAGCTCATCACGCAACGACTCGAGTCTTCGTAGGTCACGTCCACAGAGCACGAGCCTCGCTCCCTCCGCATGGAATGCACGTGCACACGCTGTCACACACACACACACACATACATAAAAACGATCCTCCATTCACCTCTAAAGGACGATAGCGCGCACAAGTTTGTGGTGTGGCTAGGACCACGCACGGCAAACTTTGTCTCACCAGTGCTGATGTTTACCCACATACACACAAAAAGCAAGACAAAGTGATGAAATCGGCCCATACGCAGATGATGGGCGGATTTCTGCAACGCTAGATCGCGGGCGGGAGATGGTAATAATAATAATAAGAGCTCTTCTAGATTGATTTTCACCCGATGATCACAAAGCGCTGCACAGAGCAGTGCAGAGAATGGCATGTCAACAACGACATAAGAACAGCAAATCAGCAACAATAACATTTTTTTTGTTACATATGTAAGCTGTGAAGAGAATGGCATGTCAACAACATCAGGACAGTTTAATTGAAAATCAAATAATGGCTATAATTTATAGTAGACATAATAAAAGCGATAAAATAATAATTGCTTAACAAAACAAGGAAGGAATATATGTTCCCAAGGAGGTACAGATCGTCAGCGAGCCATCACTCTGGCACGACAACAGTGAGTGGCATTAACAGTCCTTCCCAGAGAATTTGAAAACCTTACGGAACAAGTGAGTCTTGAGATGAGATTAGAAGATGCCCAGGGTCTCAGCTGATCGAATCTCCAATGGAAGGGCATTCCAGAGTATGGCAGCGGCTCGCAAGATGATGATGACTTGGTGAGATCTTTCATTCAACAGATGATTTAACGTGGCTGATGATGAGTGTGATGAAGGCGAAACGTCGGTCTGCACACGCACCCAATCCAAGCCCAGAGCTGGCGCCCGTGACCACCACCACCTTGCCGTGGAGGCCGGGCGAGCGGCGCCGCAGTCGGCGCAGGAGGCGGTAGAGCAGCAGCAGACCTAGGCCGCCCGCCACGAGGCACGGCACGGCCGCTGCACCACCGCCACCAAACTCCAGCCCTCGGCCACGCAGCATTGGTGCACGGCGCCTGCTAGCGCAGCACGCACATGTGCAAATATATGGGGACGGTTACAGCTCTCACTTTCATTCCATGGTGCAACAAATGTTGCAAGTGTTCCAGCCTTTGTTTGTACACGTGACACACCTCTTTAGTGAACCGTCTGGTGGATGAGGGTCTCTCCACACCATGCAGGTTATTTGACAATACTTGACCAAATTGATCAGTGTGCAGGTTGGTGAATGTGTGGGGCATTGTTGGGGTATCACAGAAATAGAGTGTAACAATGATTAAACCTTGCTTAGCTTCCGAGATAAGAATGAATTGGATATATTTTGGGTATGTAATAAGATTTTTTTTTGTAATTAACAGAATGTGCATTTGAAAAACAAGTAAATTAGCATACCAACCCACAACTTAATCTTTATAAGTGTGTCACTGGAAAAAACAATGCTGTCAACAACTTCATATGAGTGGACCGAACATTCCACAATGCATGCTCATGTGGCGCTGGCAGTTCCACATGGTCGAATGCTTAAATGTTCTGCTCTGGAATTGGCAGTTCGAGTGCTGTTTTTCAGAGCGTTTTCACCACCATAAGTAAAATCACATACACACATGCACATTTTCGCTGTGATGAACAAATATTTTGGCATACCAATATTTGTTTACACTGGTGCTGGCTCGGCACAGCCCAGTTTCCCACTGGTCACGGGGGAATGTGGCATTAGCCCTTGATAATGTAGCATGAATAAAACACGCCATGCAGAGAAGGCACACACGGCACTCGATCACGCAAAGGTTGGAGACATCAGGCACAATCAAGCCACACACAGGTGACCTGCCTGGGAGGAGCAGAAGGGAGAGGGAGAAGAGAGCAAGGGTGCAGGTAGGCATCTCGCCATGGGCACGGTGCCCAAGTGGGGACAAGCGCTAACCCTGCAAGAGGGGCACAGGCAACGATGGACACTCACACGACCCCGCGCACCCCGCC
>JAZEWT010000002.1:35129148-35145886 GCA_036362905.1 Mordacia mordax | reverse complement strand
TAAGCGGTTTCAGATAATGAGATGAGATGAGAGATGAGAGGTACAGGTATAGCAACGGTGCAACTGACAAGACCTGCAAGCCGGCACTCACCCAGGCACTTCCTGTTCTTGTAGAAGGTGAGTGTGCCATGCCACGTGTCCAGGTGCACGCCCAGGATGGAGCCCTGACCAAAGCGTGTGGAGAAGTGGACTTTGTCTCCCTTGTGGTACAGCAGGCCTTGAGGAACATCAGCCACAGTCCCCAGAGATTGAGCAGGCAGAGGCAGGGAGCAACGTGCCACAACTTGCATGTTCCTATAATAAGATTGTCCTGGAGGGTGTGGGATCCTGTAATCTAATGGTTGACTCGTTATGAAGGGATTTTTTTTAACAACTGCTAAACAGGCCTGAAGGCCCAAAATGTCTGAATTGTTAGATGCCGAGCAGAGCTATGCTTTCGTCTATGGTGGGATCTGCCTTGCATTCCAAATGAATATTTCCTGTCAAGAACTAAGACTAACAGCAGAATTCCCTTTTTAGAAAGTACATACATTTCCACGTAGATTAAGGTTATATTTTTCAATTAACATATGCTCACCCCTTACCTCACTGTTCTACATGCATACAGCAACCACAGTTGACTACAGCGACGTGAAACAGACTCGTGAGGTGTCATACCTTAAAGTACAATGATAGTGTGACTAACCAGTGTAGGATAGGCCCCAGCTCTCATCATCCTTGCCCAGGAGGCTGCAAAACATGTGGCGGTAGCGGTCCAGGTTCACCTGCCCCGTGCCCACACCTACCATCTATCGAAACAGTGGTAAGCACGTCAGCCTTGCACATGTGCAAATACACAACACGCCAGATGGGTATGTTCTGCTCTGGTGTCAAATCTCATGAAGTACATGGATTGTGTAACACGTGCGCTGTAAAGCCATTGGTGCCATGTACCCAGTTTGTTCAGCGCACTATGTATGTGAAGCGCACCATGTCTGTGCCATAAACGGGCGACGTCATCTTGATCTCCCAGAAGTGCTGTCCCTCGCAGAGTTCCCGCGAGCCGCGCACGGCCGCCGTCCCACAGCTGTAGTCCATATGGAAGTTCACCTCGCGCTTCTCGCAGCCCAGTGCCACCGCCGCGGACTTGTGCACATCATCCCACACCCAGTCGAACACTGCTCCCGCAAACACAACCATGCACAAGCCACCTCTTATCCAACCTCTTCACTACCAGCGGTGTGCAGCCTGTGTCAATGGTGGTTTGCCAGAAAATTCTGATGCCGGGCGAGTCAGGTTTCCAAAAGCACAGGGTATGGTTTCGTTCTGCTCTGCTCCCTCCTTCTTTACTACTACTAATAATAATCTACAACTTTAAACGTGCACAGTTTCGTTCACTCTTGCAAAGAGAGAACAATTCAGAGGCGTGAGGAATTGCAGATGTGAGAGGGTGAAGGCAGTCACGCAGTGAGCCAGCACCAACATGTTAGACTCTGCATTTTCTATAAATCAAGATGTTATGGGCCAAATGGCAAATGTTGTATTTCAACCCATGCAGACACATAGAGAACACACAAACTCCACACAGAAAGGCACCCGAGCCTGGAATCAAACCCAGGTAATTCTTGTTGCAAGGCACGAGTGTTACCACTGCACCACCTCACCTAAACTCCGTGCCATACAACGCGACTTATAAGCGAAGATTTTCAGTAAGCGAGAATATAGAAAATGCCTTCAAACAGCTGCTCTCTCACGACCGACGTGGCTGTCCCGAGAGAGCAGTTTTTTGAAGCAATCATCGTGCATCGAGCCGTGAAAACCTACATCATTACAGAGTATAGATAAGTTCATTGGTGATTAGAATGCCAGGTCAGACTTTTCTTGTTGTCAGTTTAAATGGCAGATATCCGGGTTTATCAAGGCAGGAAAAGTCATGTCAGACTAGAAAGGGGAGTGAAATAACAACACCAGCATCTCGTTATTGAGGCAATCCCGCGATATTACGTTTGACTTAGGGGGCCACCGAGTGAAAGGATGTAGCGCTGTTTATCAACAACACCTTCGAGTGGTGGCTCACTTGTTACACCATGGGCCCAACATCATAGACACACACGACCAATGGAGAGACCCGGGAACGAGCCCAGGGATAGAACACAATTCACGTGCAATGGAAACAAAACAGACTGTGGGAGGCAAGTGCTGTTAACATGCACCTATTAATGTCAGTATGACCCTAACAAGTTGTGGTTGGCCTTCGTCTCTTCAGTGCAGATGTTGACAATGTACCACAACAATTCAGTTAGCCTAAGGTGACCTATGGGAGAACTAGGTCAGAATCATACACAAACTGTCAATGGTGATGTACATGGACATGAAATGAATTTGAGTCGCTGAGGCTGCATAACATGAAGGTTACATCCATACCCTCTACTCCACTGCATGAGCCACTACTTCAGCACATACAAAAATATAAGTTAAAACAATGCCTTTCTTTCACAAGGATACTCGTATCTGACTGTTTCATATAGGTTTTTGAGATGTGGCCAAATTTATTAGCTAAATAAATCCAAATTGATTTGCTCTTGTACTTTGTAAAAACACCTGACTAAAACTCCCATTACCATTGTTCTTGACACTGGGGACTATTACATTATGTACAAGTGTAACCCAGGCAATATGTATAATGCACCCCTCATGCATACAACTACCCTCACCCAATATATATCTCGTATAACCATGGGCCCAAACCGTGTCCTGCAGCAGATGTACAGAGGATTTCTAGAAACTCAAACCCAATGTAATCCACACCCGGGTGGATAGTGGGACATGGAGTTTGTGTTTAACATTGACCCTACCCGTGTGTGTATGATGAGTATGTGTGCGAGCATGTGGTGGAGTGTGGTGTGGGTGTGTAGTGTGTGGTATGTGTGCATGTGTAGTGAGTGTGTAGCATGTGTATTATGTGTTGAGGAGCGGTGGCTCAGTAGTTAGCGTGCTGGGCCACAAAGCTGGCAACCAGAGAAAAATTTCCTCTCACGGCCAACAGCATTAACGGTTTTATGAACCGGTCTTGGGCTTTCCCTAGGTCGACTCAGCCTCAAGTAAATACTTAGTGTGATGTGTAAACATTACCACTATGGTAACAAATGTAGACAAGCATGGTGCTGGTGACCCACCTCCTCGTGTGCCTTGTTGGCCTTCATAAATGCTCGCTAACAGCACTTGTCCCTACAGTCGGTTAAAGCTATATGTAGGGGCACTTGCTTTAACCGACCGTAGGGGCACGTGCCCTACATGTAGTGGGATTTTTGCATAGCGTGTGTAGCACGCGTGGTGTCGCGGCGCAGTACGCACGGTCATCATCCTCTCCGCAGCGGCAGTCGCGAGTGCGCTTGCTTGAGCGCGTCCCATGGAAGCGCGCCGGTGGCTCCACCCTACCCAGGCAGTCGCAATAGGACTCCCCTGTGACCGGCACGGCCGACGGGAACTCCGAGTCCGAGTCGCTGTCCTGCAATACGCAAGTGGAATTACAGCCGCCAATTATTTATTTCATGGTGTATAGTGTCATCCAACGTAATAATAATAACAATAATTGCACTTCTAGAGCGCTTTTCACCCTGAGCAGTGGAGAGAACGGTATGTCAACAGCAGAGTAGATCAATGAAAGTAAAATAATGACTATCAATCAATGAAGGACGTAAAATAACAAATACAAGAATTGTAAAACAAATTAAGGAAGGAGTAAGTGTTCCTGAGCAGGTGCAGGGTGTTGTCATCACCAGTGTTGAGAGATAAATGGCCACGAGGCAGCAAAGTTAATGGGCATGATTCAACAATTTTGGACAGTTTGTCTTTGTCGTCGTGGACATTTGTCACTGTCCTGAAGAACCCAAAGGTGGAAGCTCGAGAAATACTGTCCCTGTCAAGTTTGGAAAAGCTACACACATGCTACTCCCATCACATGTTAGACAGACACATAACGCACACGTTGCACACCGCATAACGCGATGAAACCCCAACATTGCAATGGCCACATCATCACGAAGGGAGGTGAATAGGGGAGATGACAAACCCTATAATCTATGGCTTTCTGCAAAAATTAGTCATACCTGCCATATATCATGTAATAATAAGGGCATTAATAGAGCACCTTTCACCCGAGGGTCACAAAGCGCTGCACAGTGCTGCGGAGAGAACAGCACGTCAACAACGACATAAGTACGAAAAATCAGCAACAATAACGTTACATCATGACAATAATAACGTTATATTATTATTAATCATACAGTGCAGAAAAATGGCCATAACACAGAACAAAATCTGAAATATCTACAAAGCATGCAGTTACATGCTTAGAATAACATTAAGGGACAGAAAAGAACGTGAAGATTAAATAACAGAAGCATGTGAATTACTCAGCCAAACCATTAAGAGAAATAATTAGGCTGTGGCAGGATATGTCACTAGAAGGGACGATGGTCAAGAATAATGACGAAGGGGCAGTCAAGGAATGGAACGTGTGCGAGATGACATCCACGCGTGTATGGAGAATTGACATCAGCTCATGCTGATGTCAATGGACTGTTTCATTGCAGGACCGTGAGAAATGACGGCAGCTTATGGGGGCCTTCATCAAGCGGTGGATTGATAATTGCTTATGACACGCAACAGCGTGATGATCCCCTGATTACATGGGGAACAGGCTGCCGTTATATGTGAATAACAAACAATGTTGCTAATAGGAAGCAGGCGCAGTTGTTGAAACAATATTAGAGGAACTAGTTGCTAAACACTTACACAATAATTAAATACCTAAATTATGGTTTGACAAGACTATTCTTTTCAAACAAGGGAAATAAAACAGTTTGTAAAAATAACGGGACACATTAGCTTCTGTTCATGTATTTTAACAATGTTCACCTAAGCTTTACATGTCCAAGTCTTACCAAAAAGTCTAAAAGCAGCTAATCGAGTACTGGCAAGCAACAATTCTCATGCTGATTGTCACAACTGTTACAAACCTGGAGCCTTCTCACACAATCCTCAGATCATATTAATTTAATTTACTGTCCTCTCCTGCCCCCTTGGTAAACACAATACCAACCTACAACCTAGGTTACAATTGGTCATCAATGTGGCAAACAGCCAAATGCTGGATAGCAGATGCTAATTACATTCAATTCGGACATTCATATCTACAGGATATTGGGCACGAAAGCTACGTAAACACTGGCAGTTCCCTCTGTGTAGTGCAAGGGTCGAATGTGGCAGAGCTTCACTTACTCAACTGTTTACAAATGACAAATATCTCGCTCACACATCTGTTTGTGCTTATCACACCAACGAGTCAATGGTTGTTGCCGTTTGACAAAGGCGTTTACAAGTATAAAAAATAAACTCGGTAAACCACTGTTGAATGTACACAACACGTTAGATTGGCCAACCAGAAGGCTCTATTTCCTTTACCGTCAGGCAAACATCAGCTGATGATGCAGATCGCAGTAGGTGTTGTTCTGTTAGATTCGTGCAGCTGCCCAAACAACCTATTAGGAATAATAATTAGTTTTTCTAAAGTTACACGGTTTTGTAATGTATAATGGCAAACGTTTAACTATAAATCTTCCCTATCCGACAGAGCAAATCATATAAAGCTGTCAGATCATGGGCAAATGTGCAAACTGATTTGGTTTCTCAGAAAACTGAAATTCTGCAGAGCACTTTAGTGCTTAAGAGCACGTTTTACAAATCTGCACAATATTGATTTGATCGGCTGTCGGCGAGTGAAGGGTTATGATTTGAAAAAAATTGAAATGAAAACTACACAATGGTAATAATGGCCATGAAATATGCATATAATACGTGGGTTTTTGCCGAGTATTTCAGTTTCCTCCCACCATCCAAAAACACACTGCTATCGAAGTTAATTGTCCTGCCGAGTTAATTGTCCCAAGTGCCCGATGCACAGGCGTCATATCCTGAGTATAGCCACGCCTTGTGCTGTCTGCCAGGATAGGCTTTGGCCTGCCACGACCTTGTACAGGATTACGCAGGTATTGATAATGAGGATGAGGATTAACCCGTCATGACCCACACAGATGTCCTTTCCCAGCAACAAATTAAGCGTCAGGCTCACAACTCCCTTTACACGCGTAAGCAACAAAATTGGCTCACAAACGCTTTCCCGAGGCCCCCAGTTATTTACAGAAAATTGCCCAAATGTTTGCAATTGAAGAATGCAAAAACAGACTCTCATATGACAAGTTCATGCAAAGTCAACAGCACTGTAGATGTTTTCACGTTGACAATCTACCACCTTCGGCACGAACACTCTGGTCCTCTGAAAAGGAGCTTGTTTCGCAAGAGCGAACATTCCAATTAGCACGCTTTGTCTCAACTCTGCTAACTGAAACTTTATGTAATGTGGTGGCAGTGTAATATAAAAAGAAAACAACTCATGAAGAACGTGACTATGCCTTGTCATGGACGAGACGTGGATACGCAGGCGCAACGAAACTTCTGTAAATCTGGTTCCTACCGGAACCCATGTATGACCCCTCTGGGTACGGAAAGTTATGGAGAAGTAAACAAGGTCATCAATGTGGCCATAACAATGAAAGTGGTCCAATGAGGAAGAAAACACTCTTCCTCTAGCTATGGTCCAAGATCCCTGGTATAGAATGTGGTTTTCCAGTGTTAGGAGGGAGAGTGGTATCAGATGAGATAGAGGGGGCTTTAGCAACAGTACCTAATCTTGGGCACAGAACTTGAGGCTGAGAGATAGGAAGATCATGGCAACCGAGAGAGGCACGATTCGTGGCAGTCGTGTGCAGACGAAACGTTATAGAAACTCACAGATTAAGAGTGGAGTAGGTCATATACGCAGAGATGACATTTTAAACCATGCGGTGTCTCAGTGAAGTCATGCCTCGGTTTAATTGTCTCTAGACGCCTAGAGCGATACTGAACCTTGCACCCTAAGCTATCTCCCATATGCGTGATTCAGAGACCACTTCCACGTAGAGACGTCATCTGCAGGCGACCCATGCATCCCCAGGGAGGTGCGGGTCCTGCGATGGCGCTGAACAGCTCATTAGAGAACCACAGTACTCCGGGTGCCAGCACTGCAGTGCTATAATTGGATATAATGGCAGTCATGGGAGAGAGGTGTGTTTTGGAGGGAGGGTTTACCCCACCTGGAAAGGTGAAGCAATGAAATCAGAGCACATGTGCGGTATAAAAAGGTTCATAGCAACACGAGGAAGCCTTTACACAACAGTTAAGTGAGAAAGGTTATTATTGTAATTGAGAACCGTGCCACATGTTTATGAAGATAACACTCAAGTCCAAGTGTATTCGTGCTCATAGAGTGGTGAAAAAAAGTTTGTGAAACCTGACGACTGCTTTACAATGCTGTTCTTTCGTGATAGCCGTGTCGAGTGCTCCTCCTCTCTCCTTGGCAGAGAGAAGTGGTCGTCACCATAAAGAGGAAGCACGCTCGACACAGCTATCCTGAAAGTAAGACAGAACAGCTTTGGAAAGCAATGACCAAAGATTATGTTTTCATATAGGGCAGGGCCACCTAAATTAACTCCTAATTGTCATCCCATTGATTTGAACACCTCACTGTAATTGACCCTTAACTGGGCTGATTAACCTGGAGTTTCAGATGCTTTTTCAGACAAAGAAACTTAATGTTGGATATTTTTTCTCAATAAATGAGAAAGCAATTCTTTTCTGTGCACTATGTCAATCAGGTTCTCTATCTTTTATTAGGACTTAGATGAACATCTGATATTTTGGTCAAATTTGTACAATAATACATAACATGTTCAAGGTTTTTACAGTTTTTCTAACAAATGTACACAAGTTAAACAGTGACTATCTCCACTTTGGGTTCTGAGGCCGTGCAGTGGAAGCCATTTTATATATAACAGCCACTGCTTACCACAAATAATATGGTGCTCACTAGATCAACTTCGGAGGGATGAGTGAATGAATCAATTCGCAATAAATGCAAATACTACTAATTTTAATAAGCATCTACTTTAACGCATATAGTTCTGATTGTGTTTTGAGCACTATCAGTTGTAATCTGGCTAGACTCGTGCAAACATTTTAAAAATAATAATTCAAATGGAGTACTATGTACAGTACTAATGTGTTTTCCCTCTACCTATGACTTACTGGCATTACAAAATAAATCTGTCCACCGTTTTAGTACTCTGTCCAGAGAAGCAGTGAAATTTACATTTGAAATACTATGAAAACCAAAGGTTTGTAAATTTGTATGAGGAAGCAAGGCTGTAGATATATCCATAAAATCCATTTCTGGGTTAGGTCATGCAAAAATAGGGTTGTAAACCATGTGGGTTTGCTCTGGAATGCACTGGTGTGCTGAGATAGTGAAACATTGGCTCATTCTTTTCATGTGACAAAACCTTACTGATTGGTTGTGTCAGGTGAAGTAGGGTTTACAACACGCAATTTTTGCCTGAACCCAAAAAATGGATTTTATGGATAAAATTGTTCACGAAAGTCTTTGCATTAAAGTCACTGTAGAAATGTATAAGAAATGAGTAAGGGCAAATACAAGTCCAGCAAAAGGCTGGGGAGGCTCATCTCATCCATCTGTAGATTGACAAAGCAATGGACATGCCCTTAATAAATTCTTTCAAGCTTCACCCCTCTGCCTTGTGAATATGGCCACGAAAAAAATGTTTACTCATAGGCAGAGCAGCCAAGCCAAACAAAACGATGTATATTAGCGGTAGGAATGTAACATTGCCATTACATTACTTTTTAGACAACACTGCTCACCTACCACACAGTGGTACTTATTTTATTGACCATTGAGGAATTATGGGCGGCACGGTGGTGCAGTGAATAGCGCTGTCACCTCACAGCAATAAGGTCCCGGGTTCAATTCCCAGCTCGGATTCCTTTCTTTGTGAAGTTTCCATGTTCTCCCCATGCCTCCCATCGCCTAAAAACACGCTGCGGCCTATGTTAATTGACATGCTGAGAAAATTGACCCAAAAGTATGCCCTGCGATGTACTGGCATTACATCCTGGGTGTTCCCCTGCCTTGTGACCTCTGTCAGTAGGAATAGGCTCCCCTCCCACCCCGTGACCCTGTACAGAATTAAGCAGGTATTGATAATAACAAATGATTTGAGGAATCACCATGAGTAGGCAACTTGAACATATCAAACACTCTAACTAAAGCACTGCTTGGATTGACACCAGAGCCGAGCTGATTAGTTGTTTCATTCATGTTATTGACTGTGGTCCATTAAGAGGGCCCCTTACACAAATGGTGACAAGTCAAGGCCAGCGTGATACGGCTGATGTTTCCGATGACATCAGCAAGCACCGTTTATCAACTTCCAATTTTTTTCCGGTCATCTGATTACTTTGGTATTCAAACCGATGTTCGGTAGCACACTTTATTGTTTAAATAAATGGATATCCTAGCTCAAGTTTTCGCACAATGTTGACAAAGCGTCACAGTGATGTGAGCCTGTCCTCTCTGATGTGCTAACAATGTGCAGACACATCCCATCCTTCAGGGAGGCTGACCGACATGCCAGTGGCATTTGGCTGAGGATGGTGCACGCACCTGCGTGTCGAGGTCGGAGGCAAAACTGTGGAGCATGGAGGAGGAGCACGGCTCCGACTCGCTTGGAGAGCGTGTTGGCGACGAACCCAGGGCCACTCCAACGGCGCCCGACTCTTCCTCCAGCTCGGCCTGCGTGGCACCGCCCTGCCGCTCCAACACCCGCTCGTGCTGCGACGTCATGTCTTGAACCCACACCACTGGCGCACACAAGGCGGACGTCACGGCCGACACGCACGTCAAACACAGGTGTACAGACACAGGTGTGGAGAGGGATACAGAGGAATGGGGGTGAGACAGGGGCTTTGGGTAGATCACATGGACCTGGATGCATTTGGCACAGGGTAAACAGTACAAATGGTTAAATCCCATGGAGAGCCACCGTGCTGGAGTCAGGCAAATGGAATGTAATGGGCACAGCAAATGGTACGCTGCAAATGGGATACAGCCAATGGCACGCATCCAAAATCGCTTCACTCCCAGTCTGGCTCACGCTCAAGTGGCACACCAAAGTCAAGGAAACCTCGTCCACATGTGGGAAGGTTAAGAGGTTCTTCGTGCAAACTCAGGTATGAATCCAATTAAGACTGGGTCACACAAGCTGCTGTATGGTTTCTATATACGTACCACCCTTCCACAAACATGAATAATTCTCGGTGGTAAAAACGAGACATGTATAAAAATTTAAATAGGAACACAAAATAATTGTTTAATGGTGCTTTGAGAATGATACAGTCATACGTTCGGGTACCCCCTCCAGATACTTAGATTTTTTCCACCTGCCAAAAACACGAATGAATAGCATGGGCCAAACGTCCCAATATAAGAAGATCCAAAACTTATAAGTCTTGCATCGGAGTGATGGTTTCCCAAATAAAAAAATCGCATTATTTTCATTATTGTTATTTCAGTGTATTCTCTGAACTTATGGTTACACCAACCAATATTTGTTTTCACCTGAGCGTTCGTTTATCAAACATTCATTTCACTGGGCTGCCCACCAGGGTATACTTCGTTGAATACCTAAAGTTACGGGAATTATTTAAATAGTATTCACACAGCGATGGTCGCACATGAAACTAATAGTCAGCCATATATTCCCACTTAGATTTCAAGATCTGGCAATAGTATACTATCTGACAATAGTGTAAGATCGGGCATATTCCTGGTGATATGATCAGATGAGGCCCAACAGGATAGCTTACTTATGATAGATGATTCTACTGCAAGGAATTCTTCATAATGACGTCAGATTGCATTCAAATATTTAATTTTCTCACAAACACCGACAAACTCAAATCGCTGTTGCACAATTGTAGTATATAATAGCTGGCTATTCTAATTACTGTAATTTGCTTTACTTCTCTACCGCTTTTTAAAGTGATTTTGCACGCTCAAATTCAAAACGAGAACTTAGCACGAATGTACAAGCATTTGGGTTGGGGTTCACCTGGGCAGTGTCTGAGCGGTGAGCAAATATTAAAGGGGCGCAGTGCGCTATAATCGCAGGACTCGATGACTAACAGTGGGACAAGTCACGAGCCAAAGTACACCGCTGTGGCGGACCTTATTTAGCCGCTCAGTAAAATTGGCAGTTAAGAGTTTTTGGCCATTCACACTCACTTGTACATAAACACAACCTTGAAGAGTGAGATCGGACTTCTATGATCGCAACAGAAACTCACCACGTTCGTCACAAACACTGCCTTGTAACTCGGGCACAAACCACGCTAATTTATCGGGCAGTACAGATGTCTTTAAAAGAGAGAGCAAGAACGTTGAATGACTAAAAACGTTTAGACACCCCTTTACACTATGGTGCCTACAATAATTAATAATGTTGCCACGTAAACAGTTTAGAGTTAATAATAACTGAGATACGACGTTATTTCCATGAACACTGTATTGTGGTATGAACTAAACAGAAAATGAGTCTTACTCTGTAGCGTGAACATGCCGAATCTTGGCCTCTCCGAGGTAAAAGCAGCGACTTAAGCGACAGTGATGTCTTGCAGTCCCGAGAAAGCAAAGCTGAAAACGAGCACCGTGGAGGTGTGAGAATTCCGCTACCATGGCCCATGTCATACGACTTTTTGAGGAGGTCTACGCTGGGGATGGTGGGTGATATGGTGGGTGGCACGTGGTTGGATGGGCGGGTGATCCTGTCGGAGGTTTCCACGAATGGTCTGTTTATAATGATATAATGAATATCAGATGACTGACACCACACGCTGTTTACGACGCACCACCGATAACAACCACCACGCCTCACATCATAAAGAAGGAAAACACCACAACTGCCCGTGTGCTTTACTGACACGTAGTATACACCAACTAGACGCATAAGCGGTTTCAAATGTTTTTGTAAATGCAACCGTGGCACAGTGAATAACGCTGCTGCGTAACAGCAACTGTCCCAGGTTCAGTTTCTGGCTCAGGCACCTTTCTGTGTGGCGTTTGCGTCTTCTAACCGTGTGCACGTGGGTTTTCTCCAGGTACACCGGTTTCCTCCCACTGTCCAAAGACACGCTGCTGGCTAGATTAATTCGACTGTTGAGTAAATTGCCCCAAAAAACGTGCCATGCGATGTATTGGCGTCACATCCTGGGTATACCCCCGCATTGTGCCCTATGTCTGCCAGGATAGGCTTCGGCCACCTGTGACCCTGTACAAGATTAAGCGGGTACTGAAACCAAACAGAATATTACATGTACACAAGTCTATTAATTAAAACACAGATTTTTGGTTTAACTTTACAAACTGAAGGGACCTTGACTGGAAAATACATTGAAGTTGCAATTAGTGGAGACTCCGTTATGGCAACATGAAAATCCAAGCTACCGTCATCATATATGATATACGGCCCTTCATGAAACATACGAAGATTCCTATGAAAAACCGTGTGCACAGTGAAGTACAAGATGAACCTATCTCATACAGCAGTAAGTGATAATAATAATTGCATTTACAGAGCGCTTTTCACCCGAGGGTCACAAAGCGCTGCACAGAGCTACGGAGAGAACGGCATGTCCAATAACAATGATATTAGAACGGAAAATCAGCAACAATAACATTTGAGGGGTTTTTTTTTGTGTACAAATCCGAGCCGTGAAGAAAACGGTACGTCGACAACAACATCAGGACAGTTCAACTGAAAGTCAAATAGTAGAAATAAATTATGGTAAATGGAGAATAAAAATAATTCTTCAACTAACAAGGAATGAATAAATGTTCCGGAGTATGCGCAGGTCGGCAGAAAGCCACCATCTCGGCCAAACAACATTCAGCCACGTCAACAGTCTTCACCAGAGGGCTTGAAAGCCTTTCGGGACAAGTGAGCTTTGAGACGACATTTGAAGATGCCCAGGGACTCAGCTGATCAAATCTCCAATGGAAGGGCATTCCAGAGTCTATGAGCAGCATGCAAGAAGGCTCGGTCCCCCATCGAATGGAGGTGCGATCTGAGCACATGCAGCAAGCCCGTATTGAAGATGTGTTGAGGAGGTTGCCTGAAGTAGGTCACGGATGTATGTCGTAGCAGCGCCAGTGAGAGCCTTGCAGGTGAGAATGAGGATCTTGAATTCAACCCTGTTTTTTAACCGGTAACCAGTGGGTGTCGGAATGAGGACTCTAGCAGCCGCATTCTGCACACGTTGGAGACGATTGAACAGGTAGGCAGTGGTTCCAGGGAGCAGTGTATTGCACTAATCGATTCGTGTGGAGATAAAGATGTGTATTAGCTTCTCAGCATCAGCGGGTCACAGGATGTTGTGCAGTCTGGCTATATTTGAGACGGAAATATGCTACCTTCCTCACCTTATTGATGTGTGTCTCGAAGCTGAGTGAGGAATGAGGAGTCACACCTAGACTCTGGACTGCCTTAGCAACTTCAATGGTCTGGTCGTCAAGCATCAATTGTATAGGTTCAGCCTTGGACAATTGGTGCGGGGTTCTGACAAGCAAAACTTCTCTTCTGTCGCCATTTAGTTTTAGGAAATTTGAATTGAGCCATGCCTTCACAGTTGACAATGAGAACGACATGCAAAGACCAGACGCATTGATGGATGGCTTTGCGTGAAATTAGATTTGGATGTTATTGGCATAGCAATGGAAGCTGAGATTGAGGCTGCTGGGGATATGGCCAAGTGGTTGTATGCAGATGCTGAAGAGGAGTGAGCCAAGAACTGAACCCTGAGGAACTCCAGACAAAACAGGATGGGTCTCTTGAGTTTTGTCCTCCAAGACTGATGAACTGCTAACGGTCGGAGAGGTAGAAGCTCAGCCAATGCATGTAACAACCAGAGACCCCTATACCCTCGAGTCACTCAAGTAAGATCGGGTGGTCAACAGTAGTAAAGACAGTGCTCAGGTCCAGGAAGACAAGAATACTTGGCAAGCCTTCATTATCAGCGACGAGTAGATCATCAACTACTTTTACCAGAGCAGTTTCAGAATAATAGCCGTATCTGAACCCAGACTGGAAGGGATCGAGGAGGTCATTGTTGAGAACATGTTTCTGGAGTTGCGCAGCTAGAGCACGTTCAAAGACCTTCGAGAGGCATGGCAGATTTGAGATGGGGCGATAATTATCAGGGATGTTGCAATCGAGGCCAGGTTTTTTCAGTAGGGGGGTAACTACGGCACATTTGAATAGTGGGGGAACGATACCAGAGCAAAGTGAATTATTAAAGAGATTAGTGATGAATGTGGCAAGGAGCTTGAAATTTGCCCAGATGATTATAAATGGGAAGGGATCCAGGGAGCAGTTTGTGACCTCAGTTAATTCGGATAATTCCAGGAGTTGAGGTCAAGGAAGGTGGAGGAACATTATTGACGTATTGGTTTGTGGTTTAGGCTGTGTAGAGATAGGACGAGCTTCGGTTTTTTCTGAGAAAAACGTAATCAACTGATCCATCTGATCTTTATTAATGAAGGGAGGTGAGAGCGAGCGACTGGTTGGACAAAGGAGCCGATTAATGGTCGATAAAATAATCTTGGGCTTGTCACAGGTATCAGCCAGAATGCTGGAAAGATGGCTGGTACGGGCACATGCAAGTGCTTTCCGGTAGCATGGGATCTGATCCTTAAAGATTTGGGCATGAACGGTGAGGCCAAATTTTCTCTAAGTCCGGTCGGCCCTGCGTGCATTCACCTTGAGATCCCGGAGTTCAGCAGTATACCAGCGGTATGGTTTTCTGCCAGAGACATAGCGTCATTTTAATGGGACCAAATCATCCTGTATGCTTGATAGCACGTTGTTTTAAGTTTCTGATGTCGCATCAGAGGCAGAGTGAGCCGAGGCACAGAGTGAAATACTGTCAATTACCGCGGTGAAAATGGCTGGAGTGAAGGCGTTAAGGTTTTGAAATTGGATTTTGTGCTTGGTGATGGAAATTGAAGGTGGTACTTGAAGATCAAACCACACAACAGAGTGATCAGACAGACCTGGATCAATGATGGGCAGGTTGGTTACTGACATGCCCCATTGGCAAACCAAATCAAGAGCATGGCCGCAGCTGTGAGTGGCAGTTGTCACGTGTTGAGAGACGCCAAGTGAGGTCAGTGTGACCATGAGATCCCTTACAAGGATGCTCTTTAGAGAGTCAATATGGATGTTGAAATAGCCAAGAATCAGGATCCCTTCAGAACTGGAGCACATCTTAGAAAGAAGCTCTGACAGTTCATTGACAAAAGAAATGGAGGGTCCAGGTGGGCGGTAGAGCAGCACCAACTTCACAGGTTGAGCCGACCTCCAATCCAGAGACATTTGCTCAAATGAATTGAAGGTCGGCGACGGAATCGGTCGGATGTCAACGGACACATCGTGGAGAACTGTTAGGCTGCCACAATGGCCATGTGAACGAGCCTTCTGATGGAGTGCAAAGTTTCACGGTAATTCCAGAAAAGCCATGTGATCGCCCGATCAGCCGTTTCAGACATCGCAGTACGCAGCAGGTTCTTCTTGGGCTCTGTACATTTTAAATAACTTGACTGGCCTAACCATGCCAATTTTTTTTGTGACAAGTCAACTTACTACAATGAACAACAAAGACCCTCTTAATCATACTCATTACATGACAACATAATGGCCATCCAAAATAATTACACTCAGTTTGTAATTATTTTGGATGGTAAACTATAATAATGTACCGATATAGGTTTTCACGGCTTGATGCATGATTCCTTTCCAAAGCTGTGCTTTCAGGATAGCCATATCAAGCGCTCCACCCTTTCTGCTTCCTCCAAAACAAACAGCGATGGTATTGCAAAAGAAATCTGCAAACTCCTTTATGACAACCAACATTATGCAAGCATCAAAAAAGCAAAATAGGGACCAGTATTGTTCACTCACGTGCTACTGCCTACAATGAGATCGATATATAATGGAACAAGTGTAAGCCCCACCCACAAGGGTCGGGATTACACACGGACGTTGATTATGTATGTCCACATTCAAGGAGGTGGCTTCCAATCCTTTACAAGTGCTCATTTCATCTGTACAAGACCATGGCTTGTGTGTAACTTCAGATTTACCTTCCACTTACGACTCTTTGGAAACGTTAATTTCAACTATAAATTCTCACTTTCACACTGGCATCATTCCTCCGAAGCAATCTTCCACCTTCATCACGTCAAAAGAACGTGTCCTACACCTGGAACAAGGCTGCCGACAGGCAGGCAAATTTCTAGTTCCTACAATCTCCGAACAGTCAAAAATAATCAATCAACACCAACTTGCTGTAAAGCTGCTTAGTTCAAGCTTAATTAAGCAGTGCATTTTTAGCACACCTTTGTAGCTCTCCTACCATGTCGTGTAAATTCTACAACCATGACGATTTATTATTATGCATATTGTTAGCGAAGAAAGCCCACCTGAGTTAATGAGAGTCCTGTCAGATGATTGATAATAAAATAGGATAAAAATTAAAAATTTTAATGACCCGCTTTCACCGCACTCACAAAATCAATCAATCTAGGGATACAGACTAAAAGCGGGTGGCCAAACACTGACAATATAACTTACGATTGACTGATAACAGTGAGATTAACTTTTTTATTATTTAAGTCATAAATACGTGTTTTTCTAATGTTTTGTAAATGGAACAACTATCAGTTATCATGATTGCTTCGAAAAGCTGCTCT
>JAZEWT010000002.1:35115173-35129095 GCA_036362905.1 Mordacia mordax | reverse complement strand
AGAGCAGCTTTTCGAAGCAATCATCATGCATCGAGCCGTGAAAACCTACATCATTACATATCAGTTATCACTTAATGAGTATGGTTAAAAGGTTTTCATTAAAGGAAAATATTATTGTAGTCCTATACAGTCAGCGTTTGGCCAACACTTTAGTCTGTATCCCTGGATAGATTGATTTTGTATTCAATAAAATTATTTTATACGTAGGAGTGTGGTAAAAGTGGGTCATTTAACATTTTAATTTTTCTCTATTTTATTTTCTACTTTTTTAGTCTTAGCCATTTATTGTTTGATGTATACTTCCAAATCAAGCCAAGATCTTTGAATTGTTAATCAACAAAACATAATTCTTGCATTCAGCAATTTTTGATGGGCAAGAACCCGATTAATTTAAAGAAACTGTTAAGAGGTGTAAAGTTGTGGACTGGTTCACCCCTAACTAGGCATTGCCCCCTACAGACGTAAAAATGTCAAGTCAGCTCAGTGCGTGTCTGGCATCGGGAAAATATTGCCCCCATCAAAATGAATAAATAGTAATTTGAAAGGATCGTTTCTATGGCAGACCCAGGATCGACTTGTCACCCATCTTCAAACCCTTCACTAGATTGCATTGTCATCCGAGTTATGCCTGCGTGCAAAATTTTAGCTCTCCAGCTTTATCAGAAATGCTTTAATTTTGTGCTCAAAGATTTTAACCATTACACACATCCCCCAATGTAAGTTAAGTAAAAGCGAGCAAAAACGTTCCTGTTAAATAATTCCTATATATAAGCCCAACTGAGGAATATGCGGATTAAATTTCCAATTTGCATCACGACACTGGACCACAATGGCCTCTCCTTGCGAATGACAAGAGGTTTTTATTTATTTTTCTTACTCTGGAGCAGATTGTGGGTATTTTACGATTAATGCAATTGCAGTAATAACCAAGGAGGCCGCTCAATTCGAGCCGTGAACCTCAACAACAAGTGGCAAACACACTACCGCTTGGCAATGACACCACTCTATCAATAGCGTAGAGGCCACGGAGGTCTGATACCAGATCCCAAACCTCCTTTTTAGCCTAGTCAAGGTGCTTCTCCCAAACCCAGCAAGGATGTAGACAGAACAACTTATGGCTTGTCAATAATAAACGACAAATAAAGCATATACAAAAATGACGGGCAAAAATACTAACACATTTCAGTGTCTGACTTATTTTTATGGGATTAATTCGATCACTTGGGTCTCCTGGTGCAATGCAGGCACAGTCACCTGGTTATTTTTAGTCCTGTGATGCCTCACACTTTGCTATGAGTAGTGTGCGTGATGAAATGTTGACATCACACCAGGAAGCACCAGTTTGAAGGTGGTTAAAAAACACATTTCTTTTGAAAAGTGGGGTTATTTTTCACATGGGAATTACCCCTATATTTGTTATTGGTTATTTATGTGCTGACGTGTGTAACATTTTCGTGTAAATTATGAAAGACCATGCTTATTTTTGGGAGGGAAAATGTAATTGGATTTTGCGACCTGTTGACTGAGTGATTTGAACTGCAGCTGACCTGGAGATGCAAGTCTTTAAACGAAAAATATATAATTTAAAGTTAACACGGAGTGAGTTAATGGAGTGAGGAAATTGAAAACAAGGTGGATGAGTTATCCAAGCTCTACATAGTCGGCAACGAGTAATAATAATGACATTTCTTGAGAGCTTTTCACCCGAGGGTCACAACGCGCTGTGCACGGCTGTGGAGAGAACGGCACACACACTTCCAATATAAAGATGTGGTAACTAATAATCGCTTAGAATTATGCCAGCGAGGAAGTTGGCATAGGTTGCTCATTTCAAGGCAAGGTGGCAGCATATTGAGGGCGTCTTGTCAAGCAAGGGCTGAAGACATGCATGTCAGGAGGGAATGGAGCGTCTTCTCACTACAATAAACTCATATGGAAGTGTGCAGTGAGTGAACGTATTTACGTTAAGTACTGTATAAGGATGACAACACAATGATTGCTTCCAAAAGCTGCTCTTTCGGGCTTACATATATTAGTTTAGCCATTCAGAAGTTCGGTGGCACAAGACCAACAAGGGTCCGTGTCTGGTGAACAAGACATCAGGTAAAGACGAGTGGAAAAACGACATAAATACAATACACATCTATGTATATAGCTACTGTGGATGATTTCCCCCATATCTAATCGTGCCACTACACAGGGTACCACTGCATGAGGCAAGAATTAACTAAACAGAATGGCTCTCACTTGTATTGGCCTCTTTGAAAATTTGATGAACTACTATGAACCTTTATTGTCAAAAGGCAGTGACCACACTTTGTGCTATGTTTAATATTAAAATTTGCAGCAGTGCAGGGCAATGTGATTGACAGCAGATCTACACAACATTTTAAAGATATGAAACACAGTTTTAACGTTGGTTAATGTAAATAGGATGAATTCATAAAAACAGACGTTTTTCATTGTAACATTATTGTTCAAAACCAGTCTGTGAAATATTCCTGTAAAAAACAATGCCGAGGATTGAAAACATGAAAACAATTATTAAGAAACAGCACATGCAGTGGTATACACCACAAAGTAAACCTCCTCACCACCGTCATTACACAGATATGCATACAGTTAACATTTCTGACAGTCGCCCTTCTCCATTCAAAAAGGCCACTGTCCAAGACGTTGGCCTGCTAATTAATGTATACGGCAGAGTTTATGACGAAGGCTGCGACTTAGTTTAGTATTCGTACAATGTTCACAACAACATGTGTTCAATTATCAGCCAGTGGCCATTGCGACCTGGGGCAGCTGAGGAACAGCAATGACCAGTGAAAAGAAAGCAGCTTTCCCTTCGACCGACGAGACCAGGCACGCTGCGAGCTACTCACATAGCAAAGCCGACATCCTCATCACCAGCATGAGCACGGAGAACGCGACGAGGCCACACACGCGCATTGCCTTCTTGATGGCCGAAGCCGGCGGCGGTGGTGGTGGCGGCGGCGGCACCTTGCAAGCCATTGCTGCTCACCCAGCAGTACTCCAACTGGGGCGCCCCTATTTCAGGAAGTAAACAGCGTGTCGACCCATCTATGCTTACAAGTCAAATTCGAGGCTGGGGACGCGGGGGGGGCGCGGGCAAATGCTGTCACACAGCGAATGAGCGCTGCCGTGAGGAATTCACTCACACGTGGATGCAAAGGCAGCTCGTATGACAGCATCCCCACATTCACGGAGATGAGATTCGGACACAAGGTACGCCTTTCCCTTTTCATAACGTATTAATAAAGTAAAAGTGTTTGCTGCAATATGTGGCCGAGATCTAGACGGTAACTAATGCGTTTTACGCTGGCATACAGTGGTCATTACTAGCCTCATCCCCATGTTCAGCGGCAGTGCGAAGTGACGCGTGTTATGTGTGTTCACGGCTGGTCAAGTAAGCGGATCCAGAGTCCAGCCACTCGCGATTAAACTTAGCTCTAAAGTTCAGCGTGTTGAGAGTCTTAGCCTGGTAACTCATGGCTGAACACCACACAAATGTAACATTTGTTTGGCACTTCATTTGAAAACATTCAAAAATTATTTAAAATATTCAATTTCAGTGCCAGACCGAACAATTTTTACATTGTACAATCCAAGGTCAACCTCCTGAAGGATAATAGTTCCCGAGCAAGGAATTGGGGCGTTTTGTTACATCACCTTTTGTGGGCCATTTAACACTTATTGTTATTATCCTGTTTACTGCCATCTATAAATAGAAGTTTCTTTTGGTTTTCATATCTGCCAACAATACAAATGGAATATACGACTTAGAACTAGGAGCAAAAACATAACAAGTATCGAGTGGGTTCTTAATGCATTCGCACCTCGTGCACAACTGCACCAGCTCAAGGTGAGCAAAAGCTTGTCATTCTATTGCAATATAAAATAGAAACATTGAAGTGTAAAACTGTGGAACACGCACCACCAGTTAAAATGTGGGCGTGCACGTATACTTCTTAAGACGTATACAGTCAAAGGCAACATTTTTGATCCTGGATTTACTGAACTGTACCAGTATGCACGGCACTGCAAAAAATTTGCCAACCCTTCTGCAGACTGCTGTACTGTGGAATCACAGAGACAGGCACAATCACTAATTCTCCAGCCGCCAAAGCAACTTGCCCACAACTTGCCCATAGATGCCGAATTCCTCCTCGAGGTCTCATCTCCCACACAGAGGCTTTATCTCACGAAGCTGCACTTGTATCCATAACACCTGGCCCTAACAACCGACTGCCAGGGACATTAATAATTGTCAACAAGGCACCACCGTATTAGAGTAAAATGGTCTCCCATGGAATAGCAATGCCCGCTAATGAGACAGGAAGCTCAAGGCATTCTGCCACTAGAATAATTAAGCACACAATTATGTGTGGTATGTTAAATTCATTGTGAATGATAGGATTGTTAACGATACTTAACAATATTGATACCAAAAAATATTTTTAAAAATGTGATTTCTGAGAGCTGTGGTATTTTATACGCTAAATATATTTGTAGAAGTCAGTATTTATTCATAGTTAATATCAATGACAGCTTGAATGACTGGATCTTATGGGTACTTTTTGCCAGTATACATATATAAAAGTAGGAGGCAATTATGCAGGTGCATAATCGCCAGAAACGGTAAAACCTCCCACTCTTATGTCTGGATCTTGTTGCAGGTCTTGACTTTCACCACCAATGTCACAGTCTCATTATCTCTACTTAGAATTCTAAGCCCAGGTCTCAACATGATACCTCAAGACATTAGCAGATATATTGGCCATGACATGAACCAGTGATATGTAGTTGACAGAATATTGCACCACTATAAGTAGATGGAAAATAATATATTAGATCAATGTCCCATTACAGTATGGTACAATCTGCAATCAGCTCTTGTTCTTGGATGTAGACTAACATTTGTCTCAAGTAACTTGACAATCTCCATCCGGGGAAGCATCCCAGCCTTCAAAACATAGCCACAATTGTCTTCAATTATTTCTTGTTATATTTTGAACATCCAAGTTGCTTTAAATAGCCACAGCATTGGCCCACACAAACCCACTCGTTTAACAAACATCAATAAGAGCAACGAATCAACCTAATGAGGAAGGCTGCAACAAACTACATTGGGGTTATTAATCTATGTCAGCAAGCTTTCAGTTCAACTGCTAGAGTGGATGGGGATCAGAACTCTCTTGATTTCACTGCAACTGATGTTAGCCACATGCACGAAATGAATTCAGGCTGCTTGATTTAAGCAGGTGTCCTCAACCTTTTGTACCTCAAGGCTCACTTGGCCTATTTGGCTATCGTTTCCATGGACCACAAGATCGCAGCCAACTGGTGGGTCGGGACCCACCGGTTGAGAATATCGGGTTTGGAGCATACTGCAGGAAGTACTACATTGCCCAACATTCACGAGTCAATATTAACAGCGAGCCGCGACTTTATTAGCCAGCGCACAACACGGCACATTTGTATTTAGGTAGGAAGACAGAAGGAGCGTACATGCCAGAGTTGATCAGTGCTAGATGTGGTTGTGCGGTTACTAGTGGTGCTGCTGTGCACCAAAAAGTCCTGGGTTCAATTCTCAGCTCAGGTACCTTTCGGTGTGCAGCTTATATGTTCTCCACACACGTGGAGAATATATAAGCTGGGTGTTTTGCAGGTACTCCAGTTTCCTCCCAAAGTCCAAAGACATGCTGCCAAGGTTAATTCTCTTGACTAATTTTCCCCCGGTGCCCGAAGATGTTGTGACTTGCTTGCCTCTCCCCGCTGGACAAGTGTTAAAAAGAGAAACATAGCTCAACAGTTCCTTCCTGCTTAAATAACAAATATTAATGTACAGCACAAGGGAATGTGCTGTGTAGCGGTGTTGGCGAGGAAACATCATTTACACGGTGCGATGAAGAGAAGCAAGTTACACGATTGTTAAATTCGTGGAATAATGATAGTCTTCAGAGGAACACATATTGTAGAGGCACTGTGACGACGCCAAGGGAGAAGTGGTGTAATGATCAGCTGAAGGGATGATGCAAATATGCGACAGGATCATTAACATTTCTGGCCTGCATTCGATCACGATGATTTAGTGCTATCAAATGCATCGTTCCAGCTTTGGAAGCATTGTTCCAACAACGTGTGCTCTTTAATTCCCTGGAGAAGTGTGGTGGTCACAGAACCTCCCATGTGGTAAAACACACGTCTGATATGGTAAGCACACTTAGCGCAGCAGGTTGCCCCCTCACGGTTCTGTCACAATTCAGGGTGACAAGCCTATCTTATAATTAAAACAATTTCACTGCAATTGCAGTGACTGGTGCATCTTTAGTGGCTACAGGAGTTGGGCAAACCAATGATATGCAACATAGCAGTTTGTGACCCTTGGGTGAAAGGTGCTCTATAAAATGCAATTATTATTATACAAATCATAATGTACTTGACTAAAAAAAACATGTTCAGTTATGTTTCATACGTAATGCGTTTCTCTAGTAACCGCAGGAAACCCTATAACACTGCACCGTAACACCACCACACCACCTGCCAACAGGCTACCGTTGTAAAACCATTTTCGTTTTCCTACTCGTTTGGGAAACGCAGCGCTTTAAAGGACATGGGATTTGACGACGCACCCTGTTATAGACACCTCATGCAGACGTAGGTGCGCTACGAGCAAATATTGACCCCTACAGGAAGCAAAATGCCATGACAATCATGTACACAATCAGCCCTCCATTTACGCGGTCTATAACTACAGTGTCACTTTGCACGACCAAAGACGACACTTTTTTTTGGCATATCAGAGCCAATTAAATGGTTTGGCAGCAGCCAATTCCATAATCGATACCTGATCTGGAAACTGATTCTGATTCTTTAAAAAATGCAGTTCAAGCGCGCCACAACCCAATACAACATTCCATGAGTACTGATGGTGATTGCCCAAGTTTGAATCCATAGTGGCCCTGGAGTGGACTTCACTATTTTAAAAACTAAAATCTCATATAATCTCATTGTCAGAAACCGCTTAGTCCTGTACAGGGTTGCAGTGAGCCGGAGCCTATCCCGGCAGACGCACGGCGCAAGGCAGGGATATACCCACGATGGGACGCCAGTCCAACGGGCAATTTAGCCTGCAAGCCAATTAACCTATGCAGCAGCATGTTTTTTGGACTCTGGGAGGAAACCGGAGTGCCCGGCGAAAACCCACGTGGACACGGGAGAACATACAAACTCCACACAGAAAGGCACCCGAGCCGAGATTCGAACCCGGGTCCTACTTGCTGTGCGGCGACAGCGCTACCCACTGGGCCACCGTGCCGCCCTAAAACGTAAAATCGACCGCTACATTTAAAGTTGCCCAAATAGGAAACATTTTTTTGGAGCCTTCACCTTCTTAATCTACAGTCAGTGGTCAGCAATCACTTAAACCACTTATAATCGCCCTTAATAAGTAAAATATTTACCACGAGCCTAAAGTGAAAAGAGTAAACAGAAAATACCAATTTCTCCTCCAACAAATCATCATCCTTGTTATTAAATGTTAGTAGCAAGTATAAATGTTTATGAAAACAATATTTTCCGGATTTGTTGAGCATAGACTAAGTTCTAGGATCAATGAAAGAAGTTATTTCGTGAGCCTAGAACCTAACACCCCATTTGCATTTGGCCCTTAGTATCTCGTTACACAATTTCCAGCATGGAATGACAAAGTGTATATCTATCTATATAGCGTTTTCAAAGAAACCTAACCAGTGTAAATTGAGGGCTGACTGTACTTAAGTTCTCACGACAATACAAATGTAAAGTAATGGTTTGTAGTGACCCTTGGTCCTGCCATACATTCAGTAATTATTTAAATGCACCGAACATGGGTTAATTTACAAAATGTGAAAAACAGCACCATGGAAACTGCTTTTTCATACGTTTGCAGCAAATGAAGGCATCAGTAGCAATGAGCGATGCACACACGTATCCCGTTACGAGGATTCATAGTTCACAGGGTCCAGGTGCAAACAAACCTAACGTTAGTGGTGACAAGTGTTTGCTTATCATGACACTGTACTTTATCAGACCAAAACCCAAGCTTACATATGTTACCCAACAAGTGCTCAACAATTCTGTTGGCATTCCAGAGTCTAATGTAGGAGGTTCCAGAATCCTATAAGTTGCTTATGGGGCATATCGGTAACGAACCTGTCCGTCACTGATCCTGGCCTGTCTGATCACTGTCCGTCACTGATCCTGGTCTGTCTGATCACTCCGCTGTGTGGTTTGATCTTCAAGTACCGCCTCCAATTTCCATCACCAAGCGCCAAATCCTATTTCGAAACCTTAACGCCCTCACTACAGACAGACATTCACCACAGCAATCATCAGTACTTCACTCTCAGCCTCGGCTCACTCTGCCTCTGATGCGACAGCAGAAACTTACAACAACGTGGAATCAAGCATACGGGATGATTTGGCTCTATTAAAATCACGCTATGTCTCAGGCACTTGACTGTGCCCGTACCAGCCATCCTTCCAGCATTCTGACTGATATCTGTGACAAGCACAAGATTGTAATGATCTAGGTTTTTCACGGCTCGATGCATGATGATTGCTTCGAAAAGCTGCTCTCTCGGGACAGCCGCGTCGATGGCTCCCTCTCCTCTCCTCGCGGACGTTTCGCCTCACACGTTGGTTCGCCTGAAGATGCCTTCAACGTGTGAGGCGAAACGTCACGAGGAGAGGAGAGAGAGCAACTTTTCGAAGCAATCATCAAGCACAAGATTCTTTTCTCGACCATTAATCAGCTCCTTTGTCCAACCAGGCACTTGCCCTCACCTCCCTACACTAACAATGATCAGGCGGATCAGTTGATTCAGTTTTTCTCCACCCAGTCTCAATCACCAATCAATACTTCTATGTTCGTCCACATTCCTTTACTTCGAAACTCCTGGAATTTTCCTAATGAACGGAATCAAGAGGTCTCTTCTATAATTACCATATCTCAAACTTCTCCCTGGATCCTTTCCCATCCAAAATCATCTGGGCAAATTTCAAACTTCGTGACGAACGTGGCAAGGATCTGTTTTGGTAACTCACTTTGCTCTGGTATCGATCCCCCACTACTCAAATGTGCCGCAGTTACGCCTCTGCTTAAAAAACCTGGCCTCGATTGCAACATGCCTGATAATTATCGCCCCAGCTCAAGTCTACATTCATCTCTAAGGTCCCTGAATGTGCCGTAGCCGCACAACTTGAGAAACACCTTCTTAACAATGACCTCCTCGATCCCTTCAAATCTGGGTTCAGATTCGGCCATAGTACTGAAACTGCTCTGGTAAAAGTAGCGCTTTGTGACCTTCGAATGAAAAGCGCTCTATAAATGCAAGTTTTATTATTATGACAACTGGCATATACATCCACAACCACAGATTTCCCAGAAGGTGGTTAATTCTCAACACGAAGACCATTTTAATAACAGCAGAAAAACGTTATAATCATGGACTTAAGAGTCCTAATAATATTGTTATAATGCACGACAGCCTCGCCGAGTGTACTATTGCACAAACTTTCGAAAGTTTGGCCGATTCTACAGAGAACTATTTGGCATGCGAGTAGGTAATACGCAATGGTGACCACACATGGGTTATCCTCACAGCCAAGCAGGGGATACAGCAATTTGTAAAAACATGTTCTAGAGCCACCAACCCCTGCCTTCAAAGCAGTGGCTCCAAGCCCATGCCGCCACACTTGCCGCACCGTCGCGATTTTGTCCTGGATACTGAACCCCGGCCACAGCACTTGCCACTTGCGTGGGCAATGTGTCCTTCACGAAGCAGAACTGGCAAACACGCCAAGTCAAAGGGTACTAATGACCAAAATCTCTTATCTCATTGTCAGAAACCGCTTGGTCCTGCAAAGGGTTGCAGTGAGCCGAAGCCTATCCCGGCAGACACAAGGCGCAAGGCAGGGATATACCCACGACAGAACGCCAGTCCATCACCGAGAATTGCGGGCAATTTAGTCTGCAAGCCAATTAACCATAAGCAAGTTTTTTGGACTATCAGATTATAGTGACGGAGATGCCGAAACGTAGATGATAAAACGCAGACCTCTTGATTCGGATTTTCTTGCGGCATAAATACTCGCCATTTCTTTCAGTATTTATGAGGGCCTCCCTACGTCGTGCGAGTCATGAAGGTAATCTGACCATACTTCACCACACTGGTCAATGGGAGTTGCTGGGAGACAGTACAGTAGCGACAGGCGCATAGCAGTATACGGCAATGGATTGTTGCTGCACTACGCTCTGCGGCTAAACAAATAGCAACGTAGTCTAGAAGACCTCAAATGACTGTGCACACAAATGCGGTGGCCCAGTGGTTAGCGCTGTCGCCTCACAGCAAGAAGATCCCGGGTTCGAATCTCTCGGCTCGGGTGCCTTTCTGTGTGGAGTTGGCATGCTCTCCCCGTGTCCGCGTGGGTTTTCGCCGGGTACTCCGGTTTCCTCCCACAGTCCAAAAGCATGCTCCTGGATAGGTTGATTGGCTCGCAGACTAAAAATTGTCCCGCAATGCCCGGCGATGGACTGGCGTCCCGTCGTCGGGTGTATTCCTGCCTTACGCCCTGTGTTTCCGGGATAGGCTCCGGCTCACCGTGACCCTATATAGGATTAAGCGGTTTCAGATAATGAGATGAGATGAGACAAATAAACACCGTGCAGGCTCACTCCTGCTTAGCTTTCGGGAGGTGTGACGAGATCGGGCGCAGAGCGGGTGTTGTGCTCACTAGCAACGAAGGCACCTTCTGGAATTAACGCACAAACAACACAGGGCTATTTACACACACACACACACATGTACGCGTACTGATGCACACACGGTATGGACTGTAGACCACAGCGACAAATGCGGTTTGCGAGCCCCTATTGCTCCCGGCGCGGTCGCATTGCAGTGACTCGCAACGCCACGCGTGACCATTTCTGTCTACGTCGCTTACGTTCACACCCCTTGCAAGGCCGAATGGGCCGCTGAGCCGCCCGTGGACGGAGCCAGGTCACGATCTCCCGGAGCGGCAGCTCCACCACCACATCCACCACCACCACCACCATAACCACCGCGCTGCCGCTACATTCCGAAGCGCGTATAAGCGCTAAGTCCCGCCGCTACGCCACCTGATTGGACAGGATGCGTGCCTCGCGAGGACCGTGACCAATCACGGCTCGGACTGCGTGCTCACGTGAGCACGCCAGTCAATGGGAGACGAGGGCCCGGCGGAGACCCCGATGCGCGCTAGGATTTCCAGGGCACCGCGTCCGCCGGGCCGCGCGCTCCGCGGCCCGGCGGACGCGGCTCCGCGGAGGCGGTGCGGGGAGGAGACGAGGTCGGAGGAACGACGCGGGGACGCAACGACGCACGCTCTCACCGCGGGCACGGGAGCCGCGGGGCCCGGCTGGAGGCGGAAGAGGCGCTCGGGTGTCGCGCGGTCCCACGACGCTCAGCCGCCCGAAGATTTTATCCCCCGCCGGGTGACGTCACCGGCGCGACGTCACGCCGCTCTGCCCGTGACGTCACGACGGCTGCCCGATGACGGCACAAAGATAATAACAATTGCATTTGTAGAGCGCCTTTCACCCGAGGGTCACAAAGCGCTGCGCAGAGAACGGCACGTCAACAACGACGACATTAAAACGGAAAATCAGCAGCAATAACATTTTTTGTTACAAATCAAAGCTGTGGAAAAACGGCTTAGAAGCAAAAAACATCAACAGAGCAATTTAATTGAAAGTCAAATGATGGCTATAATTTAGAGAAGAGCATAAAATTAGCAATATAAATTATTGTTAAACCAACAAAGGAAGGAATAAGTGTTCCTGAGCAGGAGTAGGTCGGCAGCAAGCAATCATCCCAGCACAAGTGAGCCGCATCAACAGTCCTAGCCAGGGTACTTGAAAGCCTTACGGAACAAGTGAGTCTTGAGACGAGATTTGAAGATGCCTAGAGACTCAGCTGACCGAATCTCTAATGGAAGGGCATTGCAGAGTAACGGAGCAGCGCGCGAGAAGGCTGTCACCCATCGAATGGAGGTCTGATCTGGGCACATGCAGCAAGCCCGTATTGGAGTATAGAAGTTGTATTGAGGAGGCTGCCTGAAGTAGGTCACGGGTGGATGTCGGAGCAGCGCCAGTGAGAGCCTTGTAGGTGAGGAGGATCTTGAAATTGATTCTATATTTAACCGGTAGCCAGTGGAGCGACACCAGTATTGGGGATATGTGATTGTGGATGGGTGTGCCAGTGAGAACTCTCGCAGCCGCATTCTGCACACTTGGAGACGATTGATCAGGGAGGCAGGGATGTCAGGGAGTAGTGAATTGCAATAATTGATTCGTGAAGAGGGACAGCACGGTGGCCCAGTGGGTCGCGCTGTCGCCTTACAACAAGAAGGTCCCGGGTTCGAATCTCGGCTCGGGTGCCTTCCTGTGTGGAGTTTGCATGTTCTCTCCCCGTGTCCGCGTGGGTTTTCGCCGGGCACTCCGGTTTCCTCCCACAGTCCAAAAAACATGCTGCTGCATAGGTTAATTGGCTCGCAGACTAAATTGCCCGTAGTGCCCGGTGATGGACTGGCGTCCCATCGTGGGTATATCCTTACCTTGCGCCCTGTGTCCGCCGGGACAGGCTCCGGCTCACCGCCACCCTGTACAGGACTAAGCAGTTTCTAACAATGAGATGATATGCACTGCAAGGCAAAGCCCCGCACTGTACGGTTTGCGAGCTCCTGTGGAGTGAGTGGTGGTGACCGGCACCACGTCCGGCCGATATAAACAAATCTCACCAAGCACTCATGAGTAGATATATGTGAGGCCGAGGACCAGTTCACATTATCTTTACTAGTTCCTCGCGCTAACCAACTCCACGGTCAACACGCAAGGATATACCTATTCTGGGACATTAAGAAGTCTATCACCAGGTACTGGGGACATTTCGTTCGGACAGTTAACCTAAGCAGCACGCCTTTGGACTGTGGGAAGAAACCGGAGTAGTGCACCAGGTAAAAATTCACGCAGCAACATGTAAACCCGAAATGCAAAGAGCCGGGAATCGAACCTGAAGCCCTTATTGACGTTCCAGCGCTAACGGCTATGCCACCACACAACCGGTCATTGCATTAGCTTACTTACATAAAGAGAATTGATATCACTCAAGTGTTAGCGAACTTAACTTGGTATTATCCACTCGAAGGCATGAACTGAGTATATAAATCGCCGTGGCTATGTAACCACACGTCGCACTGCTGGTCAGTGTGGGTTGAAGACAGGAAACGGATGTGGGAGAATGAAAGTACTATAACGCAATTTTCTGCACTACCGCCAACGTAACCTGCTATACACCCTCACCTCAACCTTGCTTTCGAGGTCAGATGTTCCAGGTATGTATAACACTACCCATGAAAGAGATTCTACATTCCTTCATATAATCATGCTTTTTTATGCAGTGAAGATTTGGATACCGTTTTCCACTCCTCTTGCACACAGGCATTTGAATTGTTCCAGGAATGCCAACAGATGGCATCTTTCACTGCTCTGCTGGCAGCTGCGCACATTCACGGTGTTAAATATCCGCTACATGCGAAGATAGCGGGCGGCGCGGCGGCACGGAGTAGCGCTTCTGCCTCACAGCAAGACCTCCCAGGTTCGATTCCCGGCTCGGGTGCCTTTCTGTGTGGAGTGTGGGTGTTCTCAACGTGCCCGCGTGGGTTTTCGTCGGGTAATCCGGCTTCCTCTCACCGTCCAAAGACACGCTGCTGCTTCGGTTAATTAGCCTGCTAAGTAAATTGCCCCAAAAAGTGTGCCCATACTGGTGTCACACCCTGGGTTATCCCCCGCTTTGGGCCCTCTGACGGCCGGGATAGGCTCT
>JAZEWT010000002.1:35099263-35115147 GCA_036362905.1 Mordacia mordax | reverse complement strand
CCCCCCCCCGCGAACCGGTACAGAATTAAACGGGTATTGGTAATGCATGGATAATCATCCTTCTAAGTTCTCAAAATGGAATCCTACCTCAAAGGGAGATATGCAGTGTGTACACCAGCTCCATCTCAAAGATACGAGGAGCCCAAACTTGGCAGGATTTTATCGAAAGGCCGTCCATGCTACAGGCCTTATCTCAAGGTGTTCTTGGCTGCAGGCATATTTATCCAGCAGTCAGCTCGTTCAGAGTTCAGTATAGCACTTAATGTCATTACATCAACAGGACCATCAGATACGACCTATACATCTTTTATTTTGTATTGTTTACATTATAGCCAGCCAACAAATACAGAGATCAGCAACAGCCTTTTGGTTAAAATGACCATAGTTACTGCAATGTCCAACCGATGATTGGCGTATGTGGAATACGCTTTGCGGTAGGCATGACCTGCACACCCACATGCGTGTTAATAGGGACACGATGTGAATGTACCACGAGTGCGACACAAGCCAACAGCAATGGTTGTCATGCCAGTGTTAGGAATACAGGTGGCATAGCATGTAGCAAACATTACAATATCTACTCATTTACATAAATAAGCCAGTATAGAGGAAATACAAGGAAAAAGCTAAGAATATGCATACAAGCGAATCGGAATTCTTTATCTTACTTTTTGTACATCAAACGGGCATCGTAATTATCCAAAGTGCACATTGCTGTCAGTTATATCTTTACTTTCTTTAATACCTACTGCCTATTACAAATGTGAATAATAATGCAAATGCTACCACATTCAAAACAATTTTAAGGAATCTTTCATATTGACAGAACCACATTGGTCAGAGAATGTTAGGAAACCAAGTAAAGACTTTAGAGAAAAAACCAAGTTCACTCTTGGGTTGTTACTGCTTCTTCTTATCTTCTGGTGGGGTATATGGAGGAGGCTGATCCTGACAGCGACAACACACACAGTAGCATACAATGAGATTATATAAGCTGGATTGATGTATATCATAGTATTCATTGACCTCTTCACAGCACAGTGTTGGAGGGAGTAGGGGCTTGATGGTGAATAACATTTGACTTTTGCAAGTGGGCTCACACCAAATTGTCCACTACCACTATGACCCCTAGTCTCGTACAACTGTATTAAACAAAGGCAGACCACAGCTAATAAAAATGGCAATTCTTACACTAGCCCATAAATGGCAATAGCATGGCATTTCACATGCACGAAAAAAAATTGTACATGACCCATATTTGCTAATAACGGTATATAATAAAGCCCGTGAGGCACTGCATTTCCCATATTTTGTTGGATATACCACATCATTGGCTGCAGCACCTGACAGTATGCAGTGCCAGAATCTGGTGACAGCTACAATAACAGAGTTCAGGGCTCGAATTCCAGTTATGGCTCAGTTCAGGCTTGGCTCTGGGTCAAGTGAGTTAGCTCTGAGGATGGTCCCAGCCTTGCTCAGGATGTCCATGAGCCAAATCTAAGCTAAGCCACAAATGGGCCGGTCACTTGTGTCTTTGAAAGCAAGAGAGAGGCTCAAGCCTGCATCAAGCTTGAGCGTCCAGAGGCCAAGCTGGAGCCGAGCCGCGACTGAGAATCTGACCCTAAGAGTAGCGGGAGCTGTTTACTGAGATGAGCACTCTCAGGAGAATAGACAGATGTTTATTATTACAGCTGAAAGTACCCAGTGAGCTTACAAGCTCTATATACAGGATTCCTACGACCCAAGAAACGCTCTGTCGATGCGTGTGTGCTGTACCATGGGCATGTAGACCGCGTGTGGATTTGCGGGGTCGAAGTAAGCCGCCTCTGCAGCCTTTCCAGAAGCTGGAATGACAAGCAGTCCACTTATTTAACATGCACGGGCGAAGGGGTGGGGACTTACAATGGCATGCACACTTTGTGCACGTGTTGTCTGGTTAAATCTGATAACGGCTCACACAGTGGCGGAATGAAAGGTTGCGGTAATGATAATACATTCGAAGCACACTGATCAGTACGGGTATGTTAAAGTAAGCGCCATAATTTAATAGAAATATGGATGTAATGATGTAGGTTTTCACGGCTCGATGCATGACGATTGCTTCGAAAAGCTGCTCTCGTGGGACACTGCACCTGAGGATGCCTCTAACGTGTGAAGCGAAACGTCGAGAGGTGGAGAGATGGAGCGATCGACGCGGCTGTCCTGAGAGAGCAGCTTTTTGAAGCAATCATCAGAAATATTAATGTTCCGTGCAAAGCTCTGATCCAGTAAAGTGTGAAGAACAATGATACTTGTACATCTGCTTATCTCTCTACAGTGCTGTATGACAACGCAAAATTAACCAGATGTGCTGATTATAAGGCTGTTAGCACAATGACGCACTCACAGCTCAAAATGTTTTTATCCTTCCTAATTAAATTTAAATGCACTCAAGGATGTACCTTGCACGAAATAGCTTTGGCTTTACCCAGACCATCAGCTTAAAATAACTTAATCTCATCTTATTGTCAGAAACCGCTTAGTCCTGTAGAGGGTCGCGGTGAGCCGGAGCCTATCCCGGCATACACAGGGCACAAGGCAGGGATATACCCACGATGGGACGCCAGTCCATCACCGGGCACTGAGGGCAATTTAGTCTGCAAGCCAATTAACCAATGCAGCAGCATGTTTTTGGACTGTGGGCGGAAACCGGAGTGCCTGGCGAAAACCCACGTGGACACGGGGAGAGCATGAAAACTCTACACAGAAAGGCACCAGAGCCGAGATTCGAACCCGGGACCTTCTTGCTGAGGCGACAGCGCAACTCACTGGGTCACCGTGCCACCCTCAAATAACTTAATATGCAGCAATTTTTACTGTAATGTAATTATTCTATTGATGTCATATGATGAGATGAAGACATTTCAGTCAGAAATGTTCACAGCCAGCAGTCACTTCAATAGGTCTCTGTATCAAATTAATAATATATATATTTGGACCCTAAGTACAATAATTTACTTCCTTTTTAATGGTAAATTCATAGACCTCTTAAGATGTTTGGGTCTTGTCATTGATAATAAACCTTGCGTCTTAATTTCACGTGTTAGCAGCATCTAATCATTGCCATCGATACACAACAATGGCCACCCTCCCCATGCATCACTCACCAGCATCTTCGGAAAAGTGGGGGGCAGTAGGCATGGGGCCGGGATAGGGTGGTGGTGGAGGATAGTAGACACCTGCAAGCAAGCACATGTCAGCATTTTATTACCTCTCCTGGTCGTGCAATATTCATGTCTGTATATACTGATCTAAGCTGAATAAATGGCCTACAAAACACATGCGAGGTGCCATGAGAAGTGCTATTTAATAAAAATATATATTTTGACCAAGTTTATTGGAAGCTATGTTCATAATGATCATCAGCCAATCTACGGTTGAGCCGCCACCACATTTCACAATCCTTCGAGCTAGTAATCCACCTAGCACCTGAAACAGCTAGATTCCATCACTTTATTTCCGTAGTGGATGTCTTCTGTGATACATTCCGTTCCAGTCACTTCTTAATCTTGACTAGGTTAGCACGACTATACCGAGTGACACAGTATTCACAGTGCATTAATAACATAGCCAGGAGTGTGGAGTCAAGGGTGTGATGTCAATGGAAGATTCCTGAGTTTCACTGTGACCCATATAGACATCCAGACAGTTCAGGGTGGGCTCAAATATCGAGCCCTCCTCCTCTCTCCTTTGTGACATTTCGCCTCTCACGTTGGAGGCATCCTCATAACGCCTGAGGATGCCTCCAATGTGGGAAGCGAAACGTTGCGAAGGATCGAGGAAGCGGGCTCGACACGGCCATCCTGAAAGAACAGCTTTGGAAAATAATCACGAGGCGAAGACATAGATTTTTCAAACAATGCTTGGCATTCGTTGGCTTTAAAAAAGCCAATTGAGCAAACAATATTTTAAAATAATGTTTATTAATAATCAGAAACACTGTTTAACAAGCAATACTTACAATATTCACAAACAATTTTTACAAACTCGATGTGACGATTGATATTTTGCTTTATATTATGGTCTTAAATGAACATGTAAGTTTTGACAACCTATATTGCAACATTTGTTTTATAAAGCTGTTCTTTAACTTACCGGAAAAAAATATGTCACACTCAATTTTTTTGTGCACGTATCATTTATAGATTTTTGATTATGTTGGGTCATGAGGAGTCATAGATTATGGTGTAGCCCAAACCAAAAGAACTGGACATCTTCTATATATATATCCTTTAAACATATTTAATAGATTCTTAAGCATGTTTTAATAAAGGAGAGAATAGCTCATTTCTATTAACACATACTTGGACGCATCCCAAAACATCTAGTATGAAGTTGAACCTTAATGGGAAAGTTATACTTGAAAGATACAATAATGTGTGTCCCTACAATGCTGCAGTGAAGTCGCAGCAGTGACAGTAAAACAGAGGGGCATCACCGTGAGATCAAAAGGGTGTTATATTACTGACTTATACTTTGTAGTCATTTTTCCTATTGTTCCTTGGCTGCATGACTGGGCATACAGCCAAGGTAACACACATCTATACAACTTGAGTTCTATTGTGGAATCTTCCTTCAATGACACGTTCATAACCTCTGCAATAGCGGTCATGGGCCTGCCAATGATGTTACATTCATATTACAATTTAGAACGCGCACAGTATTTGTTCAATGTTGTAGGTATTCTTTCAAAGGGAGAATAACTTTGGAGCACGAGGAAACCGCAGAGGCGGGGAGAGGCAACCATGTAGTTAGCTGGCTGGCGTTATAGCCGCACTGAACAACCAGGCAAGAACATAGCTCAAGCACATATTTTATAGGCCGTGTAAACACGGCGTGGCGCTTACCCTGTGGCGGAGGTGGATAGGGGTAGCCAGTGGGCTGTGGCGGAGCGTAAGGGTATCCCGTGGGCAGTTGAGGTGCGTAGGCCGCGTTGGACGAGGCTGCAAATCCGAAGGCGCCATTGCCCATGTAAGAGTAGCCGTAGGCACCATTCGCTGCCGGTTGGGGAGCTGCCGCTCCACTGGAGGCTGAGAAATCGGCAGATTTAAGGGGCTGGCACATCACCATTCACCTTCTTCACACCATGCAAGCCAATGAATTGTCACGATTTATTGTCATGATTATAATTAAAAATTGTTGCACACTTTCCTTGCTTGTATGATCTTGTTTGTATTGTCTGTCATGATTTGGTCTGCACTCAGTCTTTTGTTATGTTGTGGGTGCATTACAAAGGTTTAAACTTAGTTGTATTTGATGATTGCTTCACACGTTGGAGGCATCCTCAGGCACTTCGCCTGAGGATGCCTCCAACGTGTGAGGCGAAACGTCGCGAGGAGAGAGGAGAGAGCCATCGACGCGGCTGTCCCGAGAGAGCAGCTTTTCGAAGCAATCATCATGCATCGAGCCGTGAAAACCTACATCATTACATTAGTTGTATTTTATTAGAATGTCACCTGGATAATCCCTTGAGACAGCACATCTCATTTGCAAGTGCCCAGTGTCACATGAGACAAATATAGCAAATAACGTAATTTGGTTTTATTTAGTTCTGCCATTCTTAATTGGTGGGTCAAGACCTATCAGAGGGCCACAAGTACCACCTAGTGGGCTAAGTGGGTCTGATTTGCAAAAGGTTGAAACATCCCTTGTTTTATTTGCAACATTACCCCAAGGATCATATGTGTATATGATATGCAATTTAATAAAACGATTTTTGTACAAGCTTTGAAGTATGTGGTGAGAACATAGCCAATTTCAATCAATGGATTGTAACGTTTGGGTTGCGTCTGAAAAAAGGAAATCCTTCAACAGCACACCTACCATCATCAGCTACAACTGTTAGGTCAGCAATGGGGAGGGAACAGATATTGAACATAAAACAGTTATTGGAGACCGCACTGGAATATACACACACCACGGTCAGTCTAATTGGCCGCATAATAATATTTGCATTTATAGAGCGCTTTTCACCCGAGGGTCACAAAGCGCTGCACAGAGCTGAGGAGAGAACGGCACTAGAATGGAATATCAGCCACAATAAAAAAAATTGGGTTTTTTTTTTAAATTCACGTTGTTGCTGATCAAGTAAAATGTGATCAGACTATAAACTATAATTTTTAAATGCAAAATTATCAGTGTTTATAATACATATATTAGGAAATGGTTAAATGTAACATTAATTGTATTATAATAATTGCATTTCTAGAGAGCTCATCACCCAAGGAACACAAAGCGCTACACAGAGCCACGGAGAGATCGGCACATCAACAACGAGATAAGAATGGCAAATCAGCAACAACGGTTTTTTTGGAGCATGGTGGCCATGGGCAGACACTGCGATGCATACAAATATCAACAGCAATAGCATGTGATGAATACAGTTCGGGAATTTAGCACAGTCCATTCGGAGATGTTAAATATTTCTCAAGCAGTTCTATATGATGGAGTCAAACTCAAAGATACAAAACGTGCATAATTCAATGTGTTAAAAGGTTAATTTAGACCCTGCATTTGGATGCTTGTCAATTTTTGATATAAAGGAGTGATATTATGTGGGAGGAAGCTGGAGAACAAGAGTAAAATGTTGTATGATAGGAAATAACACACAAAGGTGTGCACAGATGGAGAAGAGTGAAGGAAGCCAAACAAGAGGGCCTATGTTCACTCTGGTAGCGTAACAGGAACTCAGAAGCACATCCTAACCAAACCAAAGTAACATCAGTGTCTGATTGGCTTTTATTACTGGATTCCCTCTATTTCACAGCACATAAGGCATCCATCCTCACCTTGTTTTGCCACCTGAAACATCCGCTGGCCAAACTCAATGGCTCCGCCACTGTTAAAGGTAAGCTTGAAGGATGCAGAGCCCTCCCAGCCACCTGCCACAACAAGAGGGGGCATCGAAGCATGCGTTCAAGGAAAACTCTTCAAAAAGCTTCAAGCCAGAGTTGAATTCTCCTAAGAGTACTTATTTTCTCCACCACGGTGAGATTAATGTCTAGGATGTCTCGTGAAAGGGATTTTAAGTCACAACTGAGTAATGCACTTTATTCATAGGACTCCTGTTAGGCTCTTTGGTTAGAGCTTTAGTCTACAATGAAAATCTGCCATTGGTAAACTACCTTGAGACAAAGACATGGGGCATCAGACTCGAGCGGTAGTCAAACCAAGCTCATGTATTTCCGCACCACCACGCCGGCACAAGAATATCAATGTTTGTTATACCACCTCATGGTGGGCACTTCTTGTGATACCGAAACTGCTTCTGCAACTCTCAACAAAATTAAGCATGGCTCTCTCTCGATGATCCCCACCTCCTGCCTCAGCGTTGATGGTGCCTTTGATGAAGTTGGCTCCGAACACGGGTTGCTTGATGTCACAGTTTTTCATCAGGTAGAAGGGCATCATAAACGACTGCATGGGGTCCTTTCCCTTCGTCACGAAGATCACCTGCACCCATTGCAGTGCGCATGTTGAATGAGATAGACATACGATGTTCATTTGTGACTAGGGCAGGAGACCATTTAAACCATAAGATTCTTGTTAAAAATGGACCTGCATTTTAATAAATACAACCAAAGTAGGCAAACGTTGTGAAGTTTTTTGAAGGCTATGTGACTACATCAATCATATATTCTTCCCTCTCTCCACAAGTATTATCAACGCCCGCGGGTTATACATATATATCTCAGAAAATGGTACCACTCTGATTTGTTATATATTAGGTAGCTTTGCCCATGGACATTTAGAAGTTCACCAGCATTAATTCAAGCAATCCTGATTGCTGATGAGATAATGTCATGGCCTGCCAAAGATTTGCTAGTATTAATCCAATGCTGCTCAAATTATGCCTCCCAGAAGGCAATATGATTAATGCGATCTGTGAAGTATATTTTTAATGTGGAGGGACATATGTCAAGGAGTCGGATGTTACCTTATTTAACAGGCAGAACACAGTAAGGCCAATGGTGAGATGCTGTTTTGGTGTTGGGGGTAAGGGCCTCACGCTAAATAGTGCTCACATCATGAGCAATGCTCTGCAGATCACTGCAAACAGCTGCGTGGGCAGCCACCGGTGTGTGGAGCTAACATATGCACGCAATAAGACGCGGAAATTGATCTGCTCAGTTCGAATTGTGCCTCGGCATTATGTTAGGCAGACCTGCTCCGCTCTGGCCGCACAACGGTATTCTTCAGGCACGTTAAATTGGCCAATGGCTAGACAAGCACACCAGCCGTTGACTTTTTGTGTATCATCCTAAAAAGGTTTTTCTTATCCTCACTCCTACCTAGAACAGCAAAGTCTAGCTTCTAATTATATGTGCGTACAAAGGATATCATTAAATTCAATAACTTAGGACAACGAAATGCACATGGTTGAGAAGGGCAGTTCATGCAGCCATCCAATGGGGTGATGTCCAGAGGTCAGCAACCAAGGGGCTGACCTAACCAAAATTAAGAGGACCTGCATAAGCAGACCTTGGAGGTCAGTGTTGACGTTACAGCAGCTGTGCAATCGAGCAGTAGGCAGTGATCACAACATGTCGTGGTGTTCACTACATTTTCTTAAACAACTCATGACAGGTGTACATGTTGTTGCCTAACTTTCTGTATTTTTTGCCTATACCACGAACTTAATAGAACATTTTAATTGATAAAATAAACATGGCATTCAGACCTGAGGTGTGACTATTAGTTCAGTTGCAGTAAGAATACCCATTTCTGCAAGTAGTAACTTACCCTGAAGGGGGTTAGGTAAACGATCCCCTTCTTGGATCCCTTAAAGACATCGGGCGTGACCACAAAGTCACTGAAGGACAGCTCAACATTTTCATAGTGCGCCAGTACACTGCAAACACAAAAAAGAGATGGTCATGTACGGCACACATTCTGTCGGCACAAAACAAAGGGCACTCGATATTCAGAGAAAAGGGTATGGGTCTTGGGCATGATGCGCTGCATTCTTCCCTCCATGTGAAAAACTCATTCCACGGGATGTGACGCAACGTCCCAAAACAGGAGCCTCCTGAAAAAGTCTGCAGGCCAAATGAGGGTTTCTTGGATATGTCATTAATAAATTTCAAAGGGATTGGACAAATATCCCGGAACAAAACTCTCTTGCAACAAGTCTTGAGACTCCACAATTCTCCTCACACAAAAGCCATGGCAACGCTCAAATGGAAGCCATAACAACTGAGACTTAAGTCATGACAACTTTCACACGGAAGCCATGACATCAGACGAAGATTTGTCAAGTCACAGAAGCAATAGACGTTAACAGCAGCAGAAGATGGGGGTAAGCCACTATCTCCTGTTGCAAACTCAGAACGTCCACAGCCATTCCCTGTACAGTAGCAGACTCGCTCATGACTTGGTGGATCTCCGCTGCACTTGGGAAACTTATGACTTTGATATCAAGTTATGAAGTTATGGATCATATTGATTGTTTTTCCTATGTCCAGTGATTTGATACTAAAGCCTCTGGAAACGATCAGATAATTTCCTCCAGGCACTAGGGTTGATATTTGTTTGTGTTTCGGAGAACTTATTTACGTCACATAAGACATCTTTGTAAAGTGCTAAGTTGAAAAAACACAGAAATATATCTTACATCACACCCAATAAAAACACACACGAAAACATGTTTAAAAGTCCTTGTGCCCATACAATGATGGATAAAAACCTCCCAATGGTATGTCAGTCATTAGATGCTCTTTGTAACATGCTTCATTATGCTGAGATTGTGGGTCAGTGAAGAGGATACCCACAATTTAGATATCAAACTGCAGTTACCAGGTTCATAGTGCAGTGCACCAACCACTATTCTGCGATAAAAGCAACACACGTCACAAAACACACGTAAAACTGTAAAGGTAACGCAAACATACAACTTGGTGCAAATGAACATTGAAAAACGAATCCCTAAATTACCTGAGGCACCAAAACAAGTGCTCTTCTAACAAATTAATCAGAAAAACAATCGGATTTTGACTCCAGCAAAATTGACTTGGTTTAAAGCCGCATGAATTGAAATGTATTCCAGACCAGTCACATCTACTGGGTAAAAATGAATCACCGAATTACAGGGTCAAGCAGATTACGATGCTCGTGGTGCTTGCATTGAAATTTATGGAAGCATTCATTTTGTCAGTTTCATAAACATTTACACCATATCAGATTCCAGTGATGGATACCAACTAAAGAATCGACATTTTCCAAACGGGGCAAACAAAAATGTATTCCTCAACCTATCCGTGCTGCCAAAAACAATGACAATCCATCAAGTTTTGGAGGGGAAGAATCGCTACATCTCCAGTGTGAAACCCTGACCGTGATACTCTAGAAGAATCAGTCTCAACCGGCTCTGTGGGACAGCGCTTATCGTGCTGAGAGCACAAAGACGAAAGAGAACATTACCTGATGACAAGTGCCAGTCACCACCCAACAACATCGTGACTGCACACTGCCGCCTCACATGATGAGAAGGACTCAAAAATTCAAGTCAGGTGACATCTTTAAACCCATGACATCACCCAGCAGGAGGACATTAGTGTTTACTTCATCAAACCCATGCAGAATACACATGCGGTGTTGGTGATGAAAGTGCTGCTTTAATTAAAACCAAATAAAGTGTCCAACTTAGGCCGGTGTGCATGTCGTTCACTCGGACCTCCAGTCCAACAATCTTGATTTGCAAACTCAATTGTCCTCCTTTGTATTAAAATAACACTGAAAACCTACCTAAAGAATGTTAAACAGCTTATGTTTGGGAGCGAGCGAGTGTTTACACAGACCTTTTATAAGCTATAGCATAGCTGAGCGGGAGCACGGCACCAAATCACCTGCAAATAAACACATTACTGCTGTGGTCTTTGACCAGCTGACCAAGCATCACAAGACTCTGACGCATACTGTTATTGAGTAATCCGGAGGGGTACGTTCTGCTCAACATAACTGTCCACCACTCAAGTTGTCACCCAGACAAACATGTCCAATGCTTCAGGTTTTCATTAAAATCGGAATGTTGAAATGTAACATTTTTTTGGACATCATCTTAGTTTATTTCCCGAGGCCACTGTTGTACAGGGGCACAGAAACAATACATATGCGTGATTTGTGTTCCATAACTGACAGTGCAGTAGAAAAACAATAATAATTGCATTTGAAATGATGTTGGTTTTCACGGCTCGATGCATGATTGCTTCGAAAAGCTGCTCTTTCGGGACAGCCGCGTCGTTCCACACGTTTCGCCTCACACGTTAGGGGGCATCCTCAGGCGCAGTGTGCGTGTGCAGTGCCAGTCGCTCCTGTATATATGTGGGTGTTATGTATGTGTTGAGACATTTCTGCTGTATGGGGTCTACATCTGAATCACATTAACACTAATCGCCTTGTCCTATTTACACCCCGGAACTGCAATAACCCTCTCCTGCTTTATCTGTGACGAGTCCCCTAATTTGCATCTCATGAAAGAAACTCCCAAACACCTGGTGGTCCCCCTCCGATGTCCACACCCCATAGCTCTATATCTATGCACTACTGACTTCAATGACTGGCCTCCAGGTTTGGCTGAGCTTTATCCGCATTTCTTGTTTGCGGTTCATTGTCTTTTTTGTCTTGTGAATCTCAATTGCTTCACGAATTAAGCTTGGGCCTTTATGGCGGATGGCTGCTTGTACTCGCATCTTGTCAAAATCGATTCTGTGTTGTTACTCTACACTATGTGCTGCAGTTGCTGATTTATCCGTGTGTAGCAATCGTACTGCTGCCTCGTGTTCTCTTTTTCGTGTGGCTATTATTTTTCCTGTTTTTCCGATGTATACTTCCTCAAAGTTGCTGCAAGGAATGCAATATATGCCTTCTGTCTGTAACGGTAGTCGGTCTTTAGGTGATTTGAGTACGTCTTGTATCTTTTGGTGGGTTGTGAAGACTGTTTTAATATTATATTTTTCTAGGTATTTGGTAATTTTGTCTGTGGTGCCTCTCACATATGGCAGGAAAGCGCGGGTCTTGATATCTTCTTCATTTTCTTGTTGTTTCTGTCTACGTTCTCTTCTTGTGGCACGTTGGATTTCTGTTTTGTGTATCCATTGCTCGCTGGTGCTTGTTGTAGATGTCGTAGTTCGTCTCTTAGATGTTGTCTGAAATTGATTTGACCGGTGGGCTAAGGTGTGCAGTGTCCCCCGTTTCTGTTTCGGGTAATGTGAGACCCCGCGTGTAAATACCTGTCCGTATGTGTTGTCTTCTGATCAAAACTATTTCAAAAAACATCTAAGAGACGAGCTACAACATCTACAAGCACTAGCGAGCAATGGATACACAAAAACAGAAATCCAACGTGCCAAAACGAGAGATCCTAGACATAAACAGCAAGAAAATGAGGAGGAATATTTAAAATTGGTATACGAGTGCTGTCGACATGGGATTCTTTGTGTTCCAGACTCAACAAACAATACTAAGATAACATTCTAAGGCGAAATGGCAGCCAAAAAGCCAGAATTTTTGGCTGCCTTGTTACATGCGGACAAAGTGACGTTTGCTTACACAGCAGACTTGATTGCCTATACTGTGTTGTATATGCTGAGCCAATATATTACACTACTGCTGATTTAATGTGCCAGTCCTGAACAAGTCAAAAATTGATCGAAATCATGTATGATGGATGGCCTTAACTACTATAACAAAACTTTTGACATTGTTACGCAGTCTGCTGTTCAGTACGTAAAACATTTTAACTGCTTTTCTGGCATTGGGATGTTGCCGCTATCTACTGGTTAGCCGAATGGGAAACATGTAGTCCAGAGGTCACAGGTTCGGTCTCTAATGCGGTAGTTGAAACAGTGCACAATTCTGGAATTTCCGCCCCACCTCTGCCCACCCAGCAGTACACATGGACTCACCACACCAAGTCGAGGTCGCGTGTGGTAGGGTTTGTTTATTTAGCATATGCTAAATGTGGTGCCATGTAGTTCCACCCAACTTAGGGAAGTCATCATCAATGTGAGCACTCCCACCAATTATAATACATTTTGCTCGCGTGGAAGAGTAGGTTAACATTCTCAAAATATTCTCCAGAGCTTCCCAGTGGTGATAACATTACCCATCTAAAGGTCATACCTCTCATCTGGCATGAAGCTTTACTTGACATAACTTATTCAAAGTGAAGACCTCCTCTCATTTGCAATGATGGAATGACATTTTTATTACAAACCGTTGATATGGATAGCTCCATATGAAATGAGATGAAAAACCAATAAAGGTTCCCTTTAGAAATCCTCAGCAACCCTCACTATGTACGTATTACATTATGATCCTTTTCACTGGATTCCACCACTCAGCAACTTTGTGTGGGCTGAGCGTGATTGTTTGGGAAATTAAATCTCACCCCTTCCAGGGATCATTAATGTGTGAGGCCTGCTATAAAGGAAAGCATTATTAATATCATATCACTCTATGGAGAAGACAATGCAACCAATGTCCCATATTTTGTAAGCGACAACGCAATATAGTATGCTTTACGATTGGGTACATGTGTAGCTCTTTGTAAACCCACTGCTGGGAAGAAACTTCCCATGCTGTATTCGACACGGGAGTTGTAAGGCCATGTTTCAGCACGATGGTTGAAAAAGGCAGGATACCCAGGGTATTTAGCTGTGGTTGCTATGCTATCTTAAAGTAAATATTAAGTATATTTCCTTGTGCAGAGTTTAAACGGGCTTACAACGGAATTTTTTTCACAAGCCAAAAAACATAATTCCAAATTGTCAATTTTCAATTACATAAGTAAACTCCAAGAAACTGTGGAGATTAACTAAACAACATGAGCTCTACATTGGGGAACTGTCAAAATGGGAGGTTAATTTTATGTACTACAGTGGTAAACAACAATAACTGCAATCGGCCACTAAGTGGCGGGACGTCACTACGGCGCCTGTGCCAGGCCATGTGCACTCTGCGGCCACGTGAAGTATCGAAGGCTCACAGACTGGTCACGGGACATTCAGGTGTTATGGGTTGCCTGAGATGACTGGCAGATGCACCACCTGTGTGCCTTACTCTCCCTACATCGCCCCATACATATAACACACACATGCCTGTGGCACATATACAAATGGAAGAAAGAGATATAACATATACAGCGTAGACTAAACTCTCATGCACGCAGACACACACATACATTTTTGGGAATATCGAAGCGGAAATAATCCGTGCTCAACATGAGGCACACATCCTGTAGAGTGGCACATTCTGGAACCAAAAAGAGAGGCGTCACCCACAGTGGCGGAGCTGGCCAGAGGGGATTACTGTACTGTATTGCCATCAGAACAGCCTCACTCTCCATCGCTGTGTATAGACACAAGGCCTCTCTCTATATCCCTCACGCACATCATTACTCCAACGCATTATTTTCCAAACACGGGCAGAGTACCCGATCGACGGGCAGTCTTATTTCAAGCGTAAAATACAGTCCATTGAGGTCGTGCTGATGACGTATTCTGCTGACATGATAATTTTCTTTGACCTGATATTCTCTTCACGTCCTGTCGTAAACATTACTAAATCTCTGAAGTTTTAAAAGAGTTATCAACACGTGGGTATTACAGCTGAAGACAGCAGCTAGAATTTGCGCCAATTCGAACCCGATACTTCAGTGCAGGACATAAAGACTCTATTAAACAGTATAGAGAACACGGTATCTCATAACCCATTACTTGTACATAGCATAACTCATCACATTCACACACAACACGAGTTTAGCACCACATCAACACCACTCACATCTGCGGGGTCAAGTGCCGTTAGCGAGCAGCACCTATGAAGGTCAGCACGGCACACGAGGAGTTGGGTGACTAGCACTATGCTCGGCCGCCTTTGTCTCCAGAGTGGCAATGTTTACACACCACACTAGGTACTCAATTGAGGCTGAGTCGACCGAGGAGAGGCCGAGGACCAGTTCACAAAATAGTCACTGGTGTTGGCCGTGAGCGGAATTCGAACTCGGGTCGCCAGGTTTGTAGCTCCGCACAAACACACATACAGTATAGGACACAAACATGACATCCCTCACACATCATCACCGCCGACACATTGCCATCCACCGAACCGCAGCTACGGGCGCTGATTAATTGAAAAAGGGACGTGGCACCGCGAGAGAGAGAAATGTCACCACACACCCAGACAACACCACTAACACACAGGACTGACACAACAGCCACCATTCCCCACGGTGGCGACGACCTCAGCATCGGGACTAAAGCAGGGTCGATGTTCCAAGAGGCTACGTAAACACACTCGCCGAACGCGTACTACACCACATCACACTAAACGCATCCATCACTCACAATACCACACAATACATACGCGCCACGTAAATAATAACACGCACAAGCAGTACAACACACAAGACACTAAAACAGAATCACACCAGTGTCAATACTTGGCGTAAGTCAGCGAGCAACTATTGAGATAGTTAAACGTCTCGTTAAACCGCCATTCTTTCTCTACCGCTGACCATTTCCATACCGTAGCAAGTGGCTCACGAGACGGACGCGAACGGTTTAAACGGGGATACAAATATTATTAGTCATCGCGGAACTTCACGTCGCGCCGTTAGCGCGGTGCTCTCCAGCCACTCCGCCACAGCTCCCGCACGCAAGCACGGTGGCGACAACACGCGCGCTCGGGAGTTCACGCGGCGAGCGAGGCGCGGTGTACGAGGAGCGGTGTACGAGACACGGTGTACGAGGCGCGGCGAGTGAGACGCGGCGTACGAGGCGCGATGTACGAGTCGCCGCGTACTACGCGCGACGTACGAGGCGCGGCGTACGAGGCGCCGCGTACTA
>JAZEWT010000002.1:35080769-35098100 GCA_036362905.1 Mordacia mordax | reverse complement strand
CGGGGAGAACATGCAAACTCCATACAGAAAGGCACCCGAGCCGAGATTCGAACCCGGGACCTTCTTGCTGTGAGGCGACAGCGCTACCCACTGGGCCACCGTCCCGCCCATAAAACAATTGTTTAAACATATAAAGGAATGTTTTCCTGAGCAGGTGCAGGTCAACAGTGAGCCATCATCCAAGCATACAGCAGTGAGCATGAGCAACATCAACAGTCCTAGCCAAAGGACTTCAACAAGGCCTCACGGAACAAGTAAGTTGAGACAGGATTGAAGATGCCCAGGGACTCAGCTGACTGAATTTTCAATTTAAGGGCATTCCAGAGTCTGGGAGCAGCGCGCGAGAAGGCTCTGTCACCCATCAATCGGAATGATGATCTGGGCACATGCAGCAAGCCTGTACTGGAGGATCGAAGTTATCGTGTTCAGGAGGGTGTCTGGCGTAGGTAACCGAGTTATGTCGGTGCAGCGCCATTGAGAGCCTTGTAGGTGATAAGGAGGCTCTTGAATTCGATCCTCTGTGTAACCGGTAGCCAGTAGAGAGACACCAACACTGAGGATATGTAATCATGGATGGGAGTGTGGGTGAGGACTTTTGTAGCAGCATTCGGCACACGTTGAAGACGGTTGATAAGGTAGGTAGGGATGACAGGGAGTAGTGCATTGTAATAATTACAATAACCAATTACCTCCTCATACCACAAACATCAATTAACTCTCACAATGAATGTTGTGATGGTTTTCTCTTTCATCTTAGATTTAAGACAGATGTTAAGAGCACCAAGCAGTATTGCATGGAGTTGGTCAATCAATAGATTGCTAGATGTCTATTACAACAGAAAGTGCCCAACGAGTTTGCAAGCTCTGGATGTGGGCGAGGGGGGGGGGTTTCTGCGACAATAACAAATGGCCGATATGGGCCATGAATGTGACCCCGTCAAACAGTCGCGACCCCACACCTTGGTTGGGACGGTCGGGGGGCTGCAAATTGTCTGGGTTGACCCATGGCTAACATCGCTAGTGGCCCCAACATTAACCCTACCCCTCTCCAACATGAGCCGTGCCTTCCCACGCGTGCACCGCGATACCAAAGCTGGACGCACTGCAGTGCTGGCCTAAGCCTCAGGCTGCTTGGATGCCTCCAACGCGGGAGGAAAACTATCGTAGAGGAGCGGAGAAACGTTGTCCAGAAAGGGAGCTGCCAGTGGTCACTGAACTTGCCCTGTAGAATTGGCCACTTCAGTGCTATCTCCCAGTGCACCAGTTAAAACAATGACACGTTTTCAAGTCACCACAATCTCTGTACGACCAGCAGCCATATGGGTTCAGCAGTTAATCGGCAGGTCGTTTGAGGTGAGGTAAAGTGTGGGGAGGGTGATCGTTTTTTTTACAGCTAATCAGTAGCCTGGTATTCCAGTCCCCTTCACACAATTGCACTGAGAACTCACCCGACGGTCACAAAGCACTGCACAAAGCTTTAGAGAGAACGGCATGTCAACATCAGCGTAGATAAATTGAAGTAAAACAATGGCCAAAACTCAATAGATATGAAATAACAAGTAAAAGAATTGTTAACTAAACACGCAGCAGTCACCTTCCTCCTTACAAAAGCACCTGTAAATGAAGCGCCTGTTTCGGCAGAACCTTTCCATCGACTGCGAGCTGGGCACCGCACATAACACCACACCAAGACTGGATGTATACGGATGTACACCAGACATGACGTGTAGACAATGCACCTTATCTCGTACTGCACTGTGTGGTTGGTCTGAATTGTAGCAGGATGTAACACAGGATCAAACTATGCAATGCCACAAAATGTTTCACAACTTGAAGCCATTGAGTGCTGAACTGCATTATCCAAGACCATGTTCGGCAATGGAAAACTAATCCCATACAATCGTGACACACTTTCAAAGTGTTATTTCTTTAAATGTTATGCCTTTCATATGTTGTTGTTATGTCCTCTCCGCAGCTCTGTGCAGCACTTTATGACCCTCGGGTGAAAAGCGCTCTGGAAGTGCAAGTTTTATTACCTCCAACCACCCTCAAATTTCAGAACGTTGACAAAATCGTACAAATTGGTTCAATTGGCTTATTGTTATAAAGACACAAGAGCACAGATTGTTTTTTTCTCAGCTTCTTTATTCTGTTCACCCATCTCATCATATTGGTTTTTAAACTTTCATTCCACACAAGTATCACACCAGTGCAAATCATTTCAATAGAGTTATCGCCGTTAGGGTCAATAGTTTTTAGTAGTCTTGGGTTTAGCCTTGTAAAAGTGAGGTATTAGAACGAGAGATGATGAGACATTGTTAATGCTGTAATCAGTATTAAAATAAGTGTTTGATTTGCGACTCTCGCGAGACCCTCCACCAGCTGACATAGCCAAACATATTGAAGAGTCACACGTGACTTCAGCTCACTAGTAAGTTTATATCATTTGGCCAGATTATTACGTGATCACCTCTGAAGGATAACATTGGCCACAATTATCTGCGTGTTCATGCTGGGTATAGTCATCAGGTTGGTAATGTTTCTTGAGATTACGCTTAAAGTCATTGCGAAATAAGCCTATGGTAAGTTCACCAGTGTAATGGTTTGCTTAACAATACATTGGTTATAGGGTTGAGGCTTACTATAATGGTTAAAACTGTAGCTTTCTTATTGCAATAGAGATTGTCAGGATGCTAGAGCCATTAACAGCTCACAATGTAACTACACTTTGTGGAGTATGATATAAAAAATGAATGTTCAAAATTTAGAACTTGCCGACGTACGAGATGTTCCGATTAAAACGGTTCAATTAAAGTAGGAGAGATATGTGGGTTATAAACTGCAAAACAGGCAGGCACCCACATTCTCTACTATAAACAACAATAAAGAGGCAATGTGATATTTTGCATTAAAAAATCAAGATATACTTTGTAATGATGTAGGTTTTCACGGCTCGATGCATGATGATTGCTTCGAAAAGCTGCTCTCTCGCCTGAGGATGCCTCCAACGTGTGAGGCGAAACGTCGCGAGGAGAGGAGAGAGAGCCATCGACGCGGCTGTCCCGAGAGAGCAGCTTTTCGAAGCAATCATCAAGATATACTTTGCTTTATAAAATCTGTGAATTTATACAACCGAACAGCCACCAATATATAAGCAACCATTTTGTACAGCATAAGCATGGTCTAGAAGACACATGTGACCTAATTTTAACCAATTTTAAATTCCCTTCGTGAAACATTACATGTTATGCAGATTTTGCATAATATATCTCACAGATACAGTTACAACTTTAATTTCCGCAGCACAATATTTTATATTAAACACAGTAGTAATGACTTTTAGGATACAGATCGAATGGCGTTTTGTATTTTTCAAGACGACCTCAGGAAAGCAAGATATGGTGTGGCTGCCTGCATGACAGAGGAAGCATTGTGAGAATCACAATGCTTCAGATGAACTATGCCCATATTTCTTCTTGCAAGTGTACCTGCTGGGTGGAAGAGGTCAAAGGAAAGGCCTAGAACATTCTGGTTATTGCTTGGGGAATTGTGCCAGGAGTTACATTTCCTTGTTTAACTAGCTAACTAGAGACCACAATGAGTCCCATTTGCAGGCGTGACCTGGGTAGAAGGGACCCTTGGATTGTCATGGGAGGGCACATGCTAATATACACACTGTCTGGGCATGTGGCTCCCACACTTGAAAGAAGCACAATTATATGAAATAATTACAGCACTAGTCTTCAACTGCAGTTTTAAGTGTTGGGGTGATTGTGATTTTATGCAATGCAGAGAACTGTGATTGTGAAATGATAAATGAGTGAGCTGCCACTGTGAGTCTCGATCACAGGAAGTCGCCGGGAGGCACAGGCATGCGGCCACGTGGTTTTATCTGCAGGTGCTCAGCGGTGCCGGTCGGGTACAAGTACCACATCTCAGCACCACTAGGGTTGATCGATAAAGTGAACTTCTCCTCGGACTGGATGACGCCGATTATCTTCCCCGAGAACACGTCATGCACCTGCAGAAGAGATGCTCATACCTGTGAGACTCGGGAGGATGGTGGGCGGCAGAGTTTGCATCATAGTGTCGGGCGGCACAGTGACAGTGAGTGGCGCTGTCGCCTCACAGCAAGAAGGACCCGGGTTCGATTCCTGGCTCGGTTGCCTTTCTGTGTGGCATTTGCCTGTTCTCCTCGTGCCCACGTGGGTTGTCACCGGGTATTCGAGTTTCCTCCCACCGTCTAAACACACGCTGCTGCCTAGGTTAATTGGCCTGCAGAGTAAATTTCCCCCAATCGTGTGCCCTTCAATGTACTAGCGTCACACCCTGGGTATACCCCCGCCTTGCGTCCTGTCGGCCGGGATAGGCTCCTGCCCCCCCCACGACCCTGTATAAGATTAAGCAGAAATTGATAATGAATGCATTAGTCAGTGTTAGTCAGAGTACTCAGAAATGTTAAAGTTACACATTCCACTGATATAGATATGTCTATCCACATGGTAATCGCTGTTGATTCATTGTATCATTACCAGAGAGATGATGTGCTAAGTCATCCCTTAACCAGGATTTGAACTGAAAGCTGCTTCCTGCTGAGCCAGTTGCCCAGGTATGTACATCATACAGTAAGGCTCCTTATGACCGGATGGAACTAGTGTTTGACAGCTTTAATGGCTTATGGACAAATTTCTGAAAACTTTTTTTACCTTTGGAGGTAAAAATATATATTAGAGGGGGTGGCGCTGTGGTACAGGGAGTAGCACTGTCACCTCACAGTAAAAATGTCCCAAGTTTGATTCCCAGTTCCGGTGGATTTCTGTGTCGAGTTTGCGTGTTCTCCCCGTGTCTGCGTGGGTTTTCACAGGGCACTCCAGTTTCCTCCCACCGTCCAAAGACACGCTGCTGCCTAGGTTTATTGGCCTGTTGAGTAAATCCCCCCAGTGCCCTGCAATGTACTAGCATCATATATTGGGTATAGCCCAGCCTTGCACCCTGTCTACCAGGATAGGATCCAGTCCCCCGTGACCTTGTACAGGATTAAGTGGGCATTGATAAGGATATAAGATGTTAGCCTCTTCTCATTCCTCATTGAGTAAGGAGTAAAAATAGTTTTGCAAAACAAATAAATATAGGTAACACATGGGCAACAATTAAGTGTGGTGGCAGTGGGGATTGGGGTGCAAACTGAAATTTCATCAGTATTTTTCATTGAAAATAATCCATGTAACTTTGAGCTATATGGCTTTTCAAGAAAGCGATGACCAAACAAACACAAGCTGTTGCCATCATGAAGGTATGTCCTAAGGCTGTGTATCCTGTGAAGCTAATGAGTCTTTAAAGAATTGGCAATGTGAAAAAGCCCTTCTTCAGAACCTTGGCGGAAAAGTTGTTTGTACAGTTAATGCCACGTCACACCATAAATACAGCAACACTGTGATCCTTGGTGCAAAGTCAGGTTTCATGCATTTGCAATTAATTTGGATCCCATAGTTAAAAACATTAAAACTGGTACTGGGCCTCTGACCAAGGACTGTACAAAAGTTATACATATATATATATAAGTACCCTATGGGTACTTTTTACCACCGTACATATGTAACGACTAGAAAAGGTTTTTACCATTTCAAGCTTCCTGTTTGCATTTTTCGCCACAAGTATGTGTGGCTTTTGCAAACGAGACACTTTGTGCAAGGTGTCTATTATGGTATTTTAAGATCTTAACACCTGTATAATTGCCAGATATGGTAAAAACCTTTTGTACTCGTTACATATGTACACTGGCAAAAGTACCCATAGCTTAAATAGCTCGACCTGAGCTACAAAGCATTGATATTGCATTGTCCTGAGCTGACTGCCTTTTGGCAACATCTGGCTAACACTGACAATCAGGCTTAAAAGAAAGCCATATCTGGTGTAGGCCAATCAGTTTGAAGGACAATGCATATGTTCCTGTTTGCATATTTCACCACCAGTATGTGTGGCTTTTGCAAACTAGACACTTTGTGCAAGGTGTCTATTTTGGTGTTTTAAGATCTTAACAACTGTATAATTGCCAGATATGGTAATAACCTTTTCTATTCGTTAAATAAGTACCCTCTTAATCTGGTACAGTGTTGCAGGGGGGCAATCTCCGTAGACATGGGGGAGGTCTATACCCAGGATGGGATGCTGCTCCATCACAGAGCACCAGGAGCAACTTAGTCAGGCCAAATAACCAAGGCAGCAAGCCTTTGAACAGTGGCAGGAAATCAGACTGCCTGGCGAAAATCCACATGGACATAGGCAGAACATGCAAACGCCACATAAAAAGGCATCCGAACTGGGAATGGAAACCAGGTCCTTCTTGTTACGAGGCAAATGCTACTTCCTGCACCAAATCATCCCTCACAAAAAAAACAAATTTACTGATTAATTTTCTGATGCTAGCTCTGAGATTAAACATTTTCTTTAACGGACTCCCATGAATGCAAGCTATGAGAGTGCATCTGACAATCATTTTAAATGCACATTTTTATCATTGAGGCTCCAAACTTGTACAGGATGGCCTGAATAAACACAGACTCCACCGGCGTCCGCAGTTATTGTATTTTGGCCTCTGTTTTTCTGTGGGCAAATTCCTTATCCGCCCCAAATCTCAGCAATAGGTTATGAGGAGACAGCAGGGGGGGAACACTCACCCAGTACTTGGAGACTGCAGGGGCCCCCAGTGCAGCCAGCGCAGTAGTGTACAGGTACGGCATGTCCACGCGGCGACTCACAAATGCCAGTGCCCATGCGTTGTTCGTCAGATTCCGCGACCATACCTCAATGTGAGACTTCTCCTGGACAGCACAGATAGCGGCCACACAATGAGCACGGGCGGTCAAGGGCAGCAGGGAACATGGTGCCAAGTGGCACTTGATTATAATAAGTGGTCGGCAAGAAAGACTATTGGAGGGAATTCTAATTTGGAGCAGTAAGAAAGCAGTGTTGTGATCTGCACTGTGAGCAGCTGGGTGAATTAGTAATTGTTTGAGTGAGTGGTTGGGCATGTTGTTGTGACCTGCAGTGTGGTGGTTCAACACAGTGTGATCGATGAGCTGAACAAGTGTCTGGTATACCGAATCTTGAATACGGGTAGAGGAAACAATGAGTGAAGTTCACGGTTACAGTACACCATGGTTGTAGAGGCAGAAGAGTGATGAGGTGACCGACTATATAGGTGCGTGTGGATGGCTTTGGCTTACCTTGACGATGCGCCGGCCCTGCTGGCCCAGCGGGTCCTGGTTGATCTGGATGAGAAGGCGGTTCTGTAGCAGCTCACGTGCCGTGGCGGACATGCTGCGCAGGTCATTGGACATGAAGTAGGGTGCGGCCAGCACAGCCCACACGGCCATCTGTGCGCGCGACTCGTCGTAGCTCAGCCCAAAGTCACCCACGATTAGCTGCAAGCACAAAACCCCACACAAGGCCATCGTGAGCACTTGTTCAGAGCTAGCAAACCGAGGTGGTGACCAGCCAGTGGGCTCGGAAGTTGGATTGCTGAGCAGCATCACTGAGATCCTAGTTTCGAATCCAGGATATAGCCACTTGCTGAGATTAAACCACTGACTGCACAAAATTATAGCAACGAAGATTAATTATATTGTGAGTGTCATGTGAGGAACATTACTCTTAGTGGCAGAGCGGGTGAGAAAGTGATGTCCCCTACAATGTGAAAATGAGGCCGCTTTAAACAAATCCTCAGGAGGTAGCGCTGAAATATTTTCTTCCATGGTCCATTCTCTAGCAAAAAGCACTGGGCTGCTTTGCAAAAGTTCCGAAAGGACTTTGCGTTCATGAAACGAAACAACAATTGAGGATAATAGTGGTACAAACATCATTTTTGAAAAGCAGATATGGTACATGAGAGCAAGGGGTGATAATTTTGCTTTTAGCCCGAAACACCAAGTGGACAGTACCATATCAGGGTCGTTCCAGCGGCCAGGCCCGGCTGCAGGGATGAGCACTTCCTGGTTGTTTCCCCACCAATCCATGATGGATTGCACGCTGCCCCATGAGTCCTCAATGTCATCATAGTTGCGCCACAGGTTGCAGATCTCTCCGAGCTGTGTGTAGTTCACCTGTATCGCACATCGCCACAGGGGACGCTATCAGCTCTGGATTCCTGAGCCAGAGGCCCCTTAGTTCTCGAGTCACTGTAATGCCTCGAGAAGTCAATGAGAATTAGATGCCCTTAGCTTTACATCATGCTTTAGGTTTTCCTTTACCAGGTCACTACTTAGGGACGGTATGGTGGTGCAGTTAGCAGTGCTACTGCCTTACAGCAAGAAGGTCCCAGATGCGGATCCGGCTCAGGTGTCTTTCTCTGTAGATTTTGTGTGTGCTCTCCGTGTCCACGTGGGTGTGTGCCAGGTACCCTGCTTTCCTTACACACTACTGGCTAGGTTAATTGGCCCACCAACTAAATTTCCCCCAGTGCCCTACGATGTACTGGTGTTACATCTTGGGTTTAACCCTGCCTTGCACCCTCTATCTGCCGGGATAGGCTCCAACCCCAGGCGACCCTATACAGGATGAAGTGAGTATTGATAATGATAATGAGGTCACCACTTACAGATGCACCAAAAGTGCTCCTGTAGAGTCTCTACATTTCTGCACAGTCTAACAACTTCCGGACCTCGCAGGAACGTCAATGCAATCACAATCCTCCACGTTTTCTCCACTTATCTTGTCCTTGAGTTCCAATAATGAGGGTACAGGGAGAGAGTATGGGGGTGGTAGAGCGGCAAGTGGGAGCTACCTTGGGTGGGAGGCCACCCTCATATGCTGGCCAGCTGCACGAGTAGGCGATGGGGCGGCCTGTGGCGTTGAGGGCACGGCTCATACTGGGGTAGCCTGTAGAGAGGTATGGGTGGACAGCCCATCACATAGGGGCATCAGCACATTTCACTCCAAACCAGGACATGGTCAAACGTGGCCCACGACCGACTCAACGTGGATTTGGCCTTGCAAGCTTGTTGTGGCCATCACTGCTTACAGCAGAGCCGCACTGACAGCTCAGTGATAACAGTATGTTACATTTTACATGATCATTGGACAAGGACAACAGTAGGCCAATTATGATCGGTTGGGGTCTCACAGATCCATCACATTGAAGGTTAGCTATGTGCAACCAAAGACCTTTGAGGGAGACTAGCATTCTGACCAATGAATGCAAATCACCACGAAGAATGTACCACCTAGCAGACGAGCAGTGGACAGCACTGGGATTGCACATCAAGCTAAACATCACAAAGATGTCAGATCTTAATGACATTTTATATAATGATACGATGAACTCATTTCGGTCACAATCATGCCCAGGTTATACGCAGCACATCACGAACACCATGGACACCCGGCTACTCCAAATGAAAGACACCATGGCCGATTATGGGATTGACAGGGGAAGGGTTTGCACAAGGGATGGGTGAGGGAAGGGTGAGGCTAAGGGGCAAGGATAATGTTAAAGAAGAAGGGCCAAGGGCAGAGGAAAAAGGGACCCAGGTGACAAATACAGGGCTAAGAGGGGATGGGGCAATGAGAAATATTCACCCATCTGTAGGAGAGGCTGCCCTGTTGTCTACATTATCAAAGAGCCTCGTGTGTCCGAGTCACATTGCAACGCTAAACAAACATTTCTCGTGTCCGAAACTTATGGCGTAGTATGTCTACGAACATTCTCTTTGCAATGATCTAATAATAAGAATACAAATGGGTGTCAATACACTGATGGATGCCTTCTTATTACACTGGCTTGGTCAGCTCTTTAAGGAGGGGCTGCTTCTTCCTTTAATCACGTGCTGAGAAGCAGGAAATGGATTTTGCCATCGCTGCACCCGCTGCGTGGCGGCACCTTCAGCCTTCTCGGAGGAGTTGGAGTAACAGCCGTCCAGCTTGAGCATGTCCACCTCCCACTCGGCGAAGGTGTTGGCATCGGTCTCAATATCAGCGAGCGTTGTGCCAGGGTAGCCCCCACATGTCATTGTTCCAAGGTCCTCATAGATGCCCAGCTTGAGGCCGCGGGCATGCACCTGTGCCCCAAACACACAATCGTCACGCTGCTCGATACCATCCTCAGCAGCAACAGCTATGATCTATCTACTGCTAGATCAAGGACTCCACAAGCTGTCTCTTCATCGTTCCCAAAGTCGTGTGATGAAATAATCCATCTTGCAAACGAGCTGTGTCATCGATTTAAACATACGCTGACTATTCTCTCCACAATGTGCTCAGATGGCAACACTTCATCTGCTCGGAAGTAACACTTGTCACCTGCCAATGAGACTTCTTTGTTCAGGGGACCCTCCCATTCACCAACACAAATGTTTCTCCACTACTTCGACTTGCAGAGGTGGAGACCACCATCACTCAAAGCTTGGAGGTCGCCTGTAATGTGTTTCCCAGATGTTATTAAACAGTGACCTATTCTATCAGCATAATACACAGCTGTACATTAAATCTCAGTGGCCTCTCCACGCAGTGCCGCTGCGCTCCTCCATGGGAGGTACTGTGGCAGGTCCTCCATTTCGGGTCTGCAATGGAGCTCGAGCGGCTGTCAGTGACACGAGTTAACCTACATGTTGCTAGTCACATGCCCATCATCTACATGGTGTACAGCAGACACCAACTGAACCTTCATCCTGCTTTACAGCCAATACATGCAGAATTGCAGTGACAGTCACATGGCGTTATGTGTGACCAAGCTTAGCATCCTTCTCCAGTGCAGCACTTCAAAAGGTTGACTTATTTCTCATTCGAGGCAGCATTCATTTACAGAACAGTTTCTGAAACACAATAAATCCATTAAGCTCACACACGAAAACATAATTTCTCTCTCTTCAGGCTATGTGGCACTAACTGATATCCCTTGAAAACCATTGCTCGCCATGGGGACAAATTAACGGGCATCTGTTAATGCGAGCAAAGCTCAACGGTGTAGTTAACACCACCCCCAACGGCCTTTGTCTCCATAGTGGTGATGTTTGAACACCAAACAAGGTACTCATTTGAACTCAAGTCAATCTAGGCGAAGCCCAGGACCGGTTCAGATAATCATCACTGGTGTTGGCCTTAAGAAGGAATCAAACTCAAACCACCTGGGTCATAGCATCACTTACACACACGGACGCACAAAGACACAAACATATACACACACACATAAGAGCCGGTGGGTGACAGTGGGGGGGCGTGGCTGCCGGCGAGCCAGGCCGTGCTACTCACATAGTCAGCCAGGGCCTTGATGCCACTGGGGAAGCGCTCGGGGTCAGCCTGCAGACGGCCCTGTGCGTCGCGATGCTTGCTCATCCAGCAGTCATCAATGTTGACGTAGACATAGCCCAGCTCGCGCCACCCGTCCTCCGCCAGGCGGTCGGCCATCGCTTTGAAGAGCTGCTCGCTGGGTGGGGCGCAGAGGAGCATCACCGTTACCACAACCGGACTTTCCTCAGCGGTATATTATTCTTTTCTATTTATGAAAGCCTTATTGAACCTCAAGCCACTTTTTACGGAGCGCTTCACCAAGTTTCACAGTGGGGGTAATGTTGCTGCAGTGTGTGATCTCAGTGGAGTAATTTAATGGTGGTGTTGTAGGAAACTGTTAAACCAGGAGGAAACACATGCAGCACTGGGGAAGAGCACACAAACACCACTCACAAAGGCACCTTACTCAGGAATTGATAACAATAATAATTGATTCAACGGCCTTCTTGCTCTGGGGCATGAGTGTTACCACTGCACTACCCTGCCTCTTAATATTGCTCGTAAGTTTTTTTTTTAAAAGCACTCCCACTTGGTTTCATCTGCCTCCATTTTATAATATTTTACCTTCGTCTGCACCAGGTGTAGTATTTTATTATTAGTATATCGTGACTCAGTCACAGCATGCCTGAAGATGCCTCCAACGTGGAAGGTGAAACGTCATGAAAGAGGAGTGCTCAACATGGCTATCCTGAAAGAGAAGCTCTGATAAGCGTGCATCAAGCCGTGAAAAATACATCAGTACAACAGCATCATATTGTAAAATATCTGCCGTAACAATCAGTAAAGATGGATCTGGCCTTGAAGCACAAAAGCATGCATGAGATGATAAGCATTGCATGGAAATTTAGGACATTCAACTTGGAAGTCTGGTATGGAATGTGACAGAAAAGCACTGCAGACAATCAGGAACATGAGGCAGAGAGGGGGCGGACACTCGTGCAGGACGGAGTAGGGCAGATCACTGCCACAGGCATTGGAGTGACAGTTGGAGGTCCAGAGATGAATAGAAACAGCGAGAGGCAGAGGGTACGAGACTTTCAGAGCAAACTTTGGAGACGGGTGTCGCCATTACAACAAATGGTAAGAAGTAGTTGGTCAGCATTTAAGATTTTGGCCGGTATGAACTCTTGAGTAGTCCTCTGGCTGTAGTGGGACTGTTTTAAATTGGTTGAGATACAACTGCTATTGTTCCTAATTACTTGATGCAGTTGTCCGGGTCGTTTTTGCAGTCCACGTTGCAGCGGAAGCGCTCCCAGGCGAGCCAGCCCATGGGGGGAGTCCTCATGAGGCCATTATCCAGACCCAGCACACACGTCGCAGACACGAGCGCACACAACAAGCGATGCAGCAGCATGACCTGGGCACACACAACCACACACGGGAACTAATTACACACAATCATGTAAAGTCACGATTGTCACACATGCATGGGTAAACACACACGGTTATGAATCACACGCTAATTCCGTGAACGCAAGTTGAAATTCACATTTATTAATTTAACCAGGTGAAAAACAACAACAAAGAAAGTCTCATTTGCAAGATTTACTTGGAAAACCAATAAAACAATAAATAAATTCGGCAAAGGATAAAGCAAATCATACATAAACACACCATCACTGAACACACACACGTATACATTCACTAATAACACAACCTATTTTTTTTAGAAGGCAGATGAATTCTTCAAAAGTCTCCCTGCTGAGAAGAATAATGGGGCTGTGCCAACATCCACTGTTGGCCTCGCTGAGTGGTAGGAATTCTACATCTAGAAGTGCAACCTATCTGTTTAATGTTTCTAGATGCCCATCAAATTTTAGGGAAAAGGCTGTTGTGGTAGCTGCCTCCCACGTTTAGAATATTATCATGAGCTTTCAGCTATAGTCACTACCATCGGTGACCTAGCTTCGATCCGAATTCGTATTAATTTCGACTCAGCTGCATTTACATGAACTGATTGGTGTTTTTGTGAACTTGTTTAAATGTGCAATATTACATGTTACTGTTTACTTTTCGGATTACAGTTAATAATAGCACGTTTCGAGCGCTTTTCACCCGGGGGTCACAAAGCGCTGCACTGAGCTGTGTAGAGAACGGCGTGTCAGCAACAACATCAGAGCAGATCAAATGAAAGTCAAATAATGGCTATAATTTAAAGGATGGCATAAAATAAGCGATACAAATAATTGTTAAAGAGACACAACGAGAGACTATTTCAGGATAAAAGAGCGCACGTTTGAGCGGCCACGATAGTTTCATTCATGCATATATTGTTTCTGCAACTGTATTTGCGCTTTGAGTTCACGCGTCCTTACGTTGGTCAGTTCGAAAGTGTCTTATGTCACAGGAATCCCACATCGGAAGCTTGCAAGCTCACTGGGTACTTGCTGCTGTAATAAGAAATATTTACGTGTCCATTGACTCCCTTCCAAGGTGATGATAGGCTGTTATTACGCCAGGCTGAAATTTGACATCTAAAGCCTTCATATCGTGGAGTTTAGGGCTTTTGACCAGCCGAGCACGTGGCCGGACTTTGGGAACTCTGGTCACCAGTGCTGTCAAGGCATCGAGGCGTCTGCAGCGGTTTTACTGAAGGCAGGGAACCTCAAAAACTGGTGTCAATAAATCTTTGCGACTTATAATGGATTCAACAAGTACTGTTCTTTCAGAATATCATACACGTCCCTTGTTCCACAACGGTTACGTTTGTCGAAAGTTGTGTTCAACAAATATTTATCAATGTACAGACGTGTTGTGAACGCACACCGGTGGAGGGGCTCCCAGTGCCGTGAGTGTTCGCCCCCTCCCCGTGTCGGCGTGGGATTTCGCCGGGGTACGTTCGTTTTCTCCCACACGCTGCTGCCTACGTTAATTGGCCTGCTGAGTAAAATGTTCGAAAAAAATGGCCCGGCGATGTACTGGCGTCACATCTTGGGTATAGCTACGCCTTGCGCCTTCGGTCTGCCGGGACAGGCTCCGACCCCGTAGATGATAAGGCGGGTATCGCATACACCATATACAATTGCCGCTCGCCACTAAGTAGCGGCGACGTCTTACAACCGAAAATACAACCCGCACCGGCAGTGCGACCACGACCTTACTCCATGGAGTCACGCCAGGCAAGCCACCCAGACGGACAGGACCTCTGCACCACCGCCACTCACCTAGCTTGGGAAGAGCCTGGCACGCGAGAGGAAGCAAGGGGCGTGCGGATGCTCGTCTCGCCGAGCTACCCAGAGCGCAAGGCTGTGTGCGGAGTCCGTGGATCCACGCAGCGCCTTCAAGAGGAAGCGGCCGGGAGGGGGGGGCGGCGGCACGCGGAACCCACGTGGCGCGATCAGCTGAGATGCCACGTGATCCCCGCCACCACCGTCGCGCGCCGGGTCACGTGACAACGCCACGCGGCTCAGCGCGTGACCCCCGCCCCGCCCCGCTCGGGGCAGCGGAACGATTCGGCGATGCGATTCCATGGGGCAGCGGAACGATTCGGCGATGCGATTCCATGGGGCAGCGGAACGATTCGGCGATGCGATTCCATGGAGAGCGGTCGAGGCAGCGGTCACCCACCACTCACGACCCCCCCCCTTTCCGGGTTCCCCACACGGTCCTCTCCACGAGCTCTCTACGCAGTTGTTTACTTTTTTATTCCCACCCAGGCTGCACAGAGATGTGGAGCGAGCGGCATGTCAACAACAACAACAACAGAGTAGATCGATTAAAAGTAAAATCATAGCTATAAATCAGTGGACATAAAATTACAGGTAAAAATAATTGTTGAACAAATGAAGGAAAGAATAAGTGTTCCGGAGCAGGCGCAGGTTAACAGTGAGCCATCATCACAAGTACAACAACAGTGAGCAGCATCAACAGTCCTAGCCAGGGGACTTGAAAGCCTTATGGAACAAGTGAGTCTTGAGACGAGATTTGAAGATGCCCAGAGACTCTGCTGACCGAATTTTCAATGGAAGGGCAATCCAGTGTTTGGAAGCAGCGCGCGAGAAGGCTGTCACCCATCGAACGGAGGTGCGATCTGGGCACATGCAGCAAGCCCGTATTGGAGGATCGAAGTTGTCGTGTTGAGAGTGCCTGAAGTAGGTAACAGATGTATGTCGGAGCAGCGCCAGTGAGAGCCTTCTAGATGAGAAGGAGGATCTTGAATTCAATCCTGTATTTAACTGGTAGCCAGTGGAGAGACATTAGTACTGGGGATTTGTGATCGTGAATGGGTGTGCAGGTGAGGACACGAGCAGCCTCATTCTGCACACGTTGGAGACGATTGATAAGATAGGCAGGGATGCCAGGGAGTAGTGCATTGCAATTATCGATTCGTGAAGAGATGAAGATGTATATTTGCTTCTCAGCATCTGAAAGTGACAGGATATTGCACAGTCTAGCTTTGTATCTGAGCTGGAAATAGGCTACCTTTGGCATCTTGTTGATGTTTGTCTCGAAGGTGAGTGAGGAATCCGAGTCACTCCGAGACTCCAGACTGCCTTAGCAACTTCGAGAGTCTGATCGTCAAGCATCAATTGGATTGGTTCAGCCTTGGAAAATCTTATGTTTTGTCGCCATTTCGTTTTAAGAAATTTGAATTGAGCTAGGTCTTCATGGTTGAGAGTGTGGACATGTAAAAAACAGACACATTCATGGATGGCTTTGCGTGGATAGAGATTTGGATATCACCGACATAGCAATGGTAGCTGAGATTGAGCCTGCGGTGGATATGGCCAAGTTGTTTAATGTAGATGCTAAAGAGGAATTGGCCGAAGACAGAACCCTGAGGAATTACAGATGAAACAGAATGGATCTCTGAGTTACATCCTCCGAGGCTGACGAACCGCTTGGTCGAGAGGTAGAAGCTCAGCCAGTGCTGGGCACAGTCAGAGACCCCTGTGCCCTCCAGTCGTTCCAGTAAGGTAGGGTGGGCAACGGTATCAAAGGCTGCGCTGAGGTCCTAGAGGACAAGAAAACTTGGCAAGCCTTCATCAGCAGTGACAATTAGGTCATTAACTACTTTGATCAGAGCAGTTCAGTACTATGGCCGAAACTAAGCCCAGATTGAAAGGGATCGAGGAGGTCATTGTTGAGGACGTGTTTCTGAAGTTGCATTGCTTCTGCACGTTCAAGGACCTTGAGAGGAATGGTAAATTTAAGATAGGGCGATAATTAGCAGGGACGTTGCAATCGAGCCCATGTTTTTTGAGCAGAGGGGTAACTGCGGCTATTTGAATAGTGAGGGAACGATGCGAAGTGAGTTATTGAAGAGATTGGTGGCGAACATGGCAGCGTATTTGAAATATGCCCGGATGAGTTTGGATGGGAAGGGGTACAAGAAGTAGTTTGTAGGCCGAGGTCTGGTAACTAATGAAGAGACATCAGATTCCGTTATCTCTGAAAATTTCTGGAGTTTTCAGATCACGGTAGGAGAATGAACAATTGTTGAGGTATTGGTTGGTGGTTGAGTCTGGATGGAGATGCAGTGGGCTTTGTTTTTTTTTTGAGAAAAACTAATCTACCTGATCTTTATTAATGAAAAAGAGATGAGGGTGAGTAACTGATTGGATGAAAGAGCCGATGGGTGGTTGAGAAGAGTATCTGGTCTTGTCTCAGTTATCAGCTAGGATGCTGGAAAAGTGATTGGTACGGACGCCATCAAATGGCTTCCGACAGCGATTGAGCTGATCCTTAAATATTTGACGTGAACGGAGAGGCGAATTTTTTCTTCAAGTTCGTTCGGCCCTGCGTATATTAACCTTGAGGTCCCGGAGATCAACAATATACCAGGGGGATGGTTTTCCGCCTGAGACACAGCGTGATTTTAATGGAAATAAATCATCCCTTATGCTTTGTAGTACGTTGTTGTAAGTTTCCGCTGTCGCATCAGAGGCAGAGTGAGCCAAGGCAGAGAGTGTTGAACTGTTGATTGCAGCGGTGAATAAGTCTGAAGTCTCATCTCATTATCTGAAACCGCTTAATCCTATATAGGGTCACGGTGAACCGGAGCCTATCCCGGAAACACAGGGCGCAAGGCAGGGATACACCCGACGA
>JAZEWT010000002.1:35061498-35075597 GCA_036362905.1 Mordacia mordax | reverse complement strand
CCCCCCCCCCCCCACGGGTAAAATACGCGTACACTCAGCACGTTCGTCAGTAATAACACTGAGTGTGACCTCGCGGATGCGTGTGGGCGACGTTTCTGGCGATGGATCGCTACAGCGCACGAGTAGGCCGCCAGAGAGGCCGGGTGAATGAAGAAGGAGCATCGCCCGAAACGAGCTCGCATTTAACGTTTTAAGGCTACGGAGTGTGACTGAAGAACGCGGAGTTCTGTTGTTATTTGCTCTCATCAGCACGGTACGCGCTTCGTCGTGTACAGGGGTCGCGGGGAGAGGCCGGGGTCTATCCCGACAGACAGGGTGCAAAAAGACCTCTCCATAGGATAGGACGCTTCTGCATGCCAGGGCAGTTAATATAGGAAGCATGTTGTTCGTCTGTGGGAGGACACCGGAGTACACTGGTGTAGTGAGTTGAGAGACTCAATTGAGCGCTACAAAAACATTTGACTTGCCAGCAGATAGCGTAGTAACAATGCAGTAGTAGAAAACGGCATTGTTACTACGCTGCAGTACACGAATTGTTTCAGGTTACTGCGGTGTTTATACAAAAAAATAATCATTCCACACATTCTTCAACAACAACACCGCCCTAAAGGCAATAAAATGCACTTTTTTTTTCGTGGGATACGTTCCAGCAACATGCAGCTCGCTTTTCGGTGGGGGCTGTGTCGGGGGCTACACGATGGCCACCCACACGATGGAGGCCCTGGGGGGGGGGGACAGGCGTTAATGACGTCTCCTGGCCGAACTCCATTTGGCGGAGGCAGGAGACTTGAGTTCCCACCTGCGGAGTTTCTCCAGACAACGAAAAGCCGCTGCGTGTGACCACGTGGAATGTTCGAACTTTCGTTGCGGAGGAGACGTTGCAACTCCTCTGTCGGGAGCTGCACCGGACCTCCTGGGATACAGGAGGTCCGGTGGACTGGTTCTGGCTCCAGTCAGCAGGAGGGGTGGACAATAATCCATTCGGGACAAGAAACTGCCAAGCAACAGGGAGTGGCTCTTCTTAATAAAGAAATGAAGGGGTCATGGGAACATGGTGGTGAGGTGTGGGAACCTGTGAGTCTCAGGCTACTGTGGGCTCGCCTCCCTATAAATGGGAGGCGAGGGATGGTAGTGGTGGCGGTGGCTTACACTCCCACTGAAGATGAATATCAGTGGAGGGATGCAGGCAAGGCTGAAGAATCAGATGCCTTCAATAACCTCCTGTCCCAGGTTTGGTTAAAGTGGCCCCTCGGAATAGAGTCATCCTGTTAGATGACTTTAATGCCCGAGTTGGTCATGATGCAGACACCTGGGCTGGAGTGATTGGAAAGCATGGGCCAGATAAGCTCAATATCAAGAGTAGGAGGCTGCTGGACTTCTGTACAATCCATGGGCTCGTAATAACGAACACATACCATCATAAAGTACCTTCATGAGGGTGGGCAAGCCCGGGTAAAGCTTCGTAGCCTCTAGTCCGAGCCATTCCCTGTTCACCTTGGGGTGCGACAGGGATGCCCTCTAGCTCCTACATGATTCAACATCTTTTTTGACCATATAGTTCGAGAGGCCTTCCATAGATATTCCAGCAGAATTTCCACCTAGTAAAGGCACAATGGGAGGTTTATCGATGCCTGGGTGTGGTTAGGGGATGGCTCTCTATTAGCAACCATGTGATCATTTGGTGATCATTTGGTGATTGCTGCTCATTCTGAGCAGAAGTTGGGAGCTATGCTGTTGAACCCGGAGAATGCCACCAAGAGGTGGGGTCTTACTATCAGTTCCACCAAAACAAAGCACCTGTCTACGAGTATTTAGTGTCACCAAATACTCCACCTCCTCAGCTCTCCATGAGTGATGGGGCAGTTGTGGAGACAGTGGAGAAGTTTACATACTTAGGCAGTGTGCTTATGGCCGGTTCCGGTTTGACAGCGGAAGTCTCGCTCCGAATCAGTCGACAGGCCTGGCCTGTCGCTCCAGACGAAGCTTCGGGTCTTCTCAGCTGCGGTCATGCCTTCTCTTCTCTATGCTTGCGAAACGTGGACCCCGTCGTCTTGAAACTTTTCGGCTGGCCTGCCTACTATCCATCCTGGGTGTAACCAGGCGAGATTGTGTGAGGAGCTTACAAATTTTCGAAAGTTCTGAACAAAGTCCTATTGGTGAGCTCCTCCAACAGGCGAGGCTGCGGTGGCTGGGTTATGTATCCCGCATGTCCAGCCACCGCATGCCCAAGCAGTTACTGTTTGGCCGGATAAAGGGGGTTAAATAGGCGCAGCACGGGCTAGAGAAGAGATGGACTGATGTGGCACAGGAGGACCTGGAGGTGGACTTGCTGATGATTGGTACCAGCGGTGCAAGATCGACTTCTGTGGCGGAGGATCGTGAAGGACGCTTCAGGACAATTGGAGGCAGTCGCCCACCAACAACAACGGGGGGCGGGGGAGCGACGCTCACAACAACGAGCGGAGCGTCGGGCGGCTGAAGCATAGCAAGTTGGCACAGTAGTGAGCACAGGTGGGGTGCATATGCCAGTCATCTCAGTCAGGCGACCCTTATTACCTGGGTCTGTTCCGTGACCTCCTCTCAGCGAGCCTTCGACACCTCACGTGGCTTCAAGGTGCCTGTAGCCTGGCACAGGCGCCGTGGCGAATGGCAGTTGTTGTTGGTAGTTGTGGTTGTGGTGGCGGCGGCGGCGGTGGTGGTGGTTGTGGTTGAGGGACGTGGAGTGATGCACTCCAGTCAATCGGTCTTGCTGCGGCCACGTTGCAACCTCACCAGGAATACAGTACATTTAACTTGTGCAGCTTCACAAATTCGCGAGACAAGCCAAAGATAAGTGTTTACTGTATGCACTAGACAGCATTTAGAGCAGCAGACCTTTTTGAGATTTTCTAGCATACTTAGCATTACAGTGATAATCTAGTACTCAACAGTTTTATAGGCATAATTGCATTTCTAGAGCGCTTTTCACCCGATGGTCGCAAAGTACAATGGTATTATACTGTATTGATCTAGTGTACAGCGCTATCTCAGTCCACCACGGCTGATGACATTTCACCAGTGTATATTATAATAAGATTATGATTACGTCACATTGTCACACAATATCCGCCCATTCGCGTAAAAAGACGAAACGACGCCGACCATAGACGAGCAGGAGGGCAGCCATGCAATGAGTCGGCTCCAACATTTCCCAATGCCCTGTAGTCATCTTTATATTAAGATGCCATTAGTCAATGAATAAGTGCTTATGTGGAGGAAACTGGAGCAAACGGAGAACCTAAGTGTTGATGAGAGCGTCCACACACACTGTGCTTCCACACAGATGGCACAGGTGGGGTTGATATCTGATGTATATTACTGCCTCTTAGCAAGCCAGAGTATATCACCTCAATCCACATTTACTGCCTTCTCCACAGGAATTGGGTTTTGCAACATTTGTGTGATCCACCAACCCCTTCCTCCACAGTACTGGATTATGGGTGTGTGCCACGACTGTATATTGCTAATGTAACGACTGTCTTTCCAATTCACAATATGTTCGCCCGATTATTACTTCCACCCACAATTCATCAGAAAGGTGGTCCAGTGTTATACAACACATCACGTGTACGTTTTAGATGGGTAATGTAGGTGGGTGAATTAACGGAGCGTCTGAATGCAGTTACATCTCACGCTGCACAACAGTGGAGAACGACATGTTGTTAAACTGTTAATGGGTAAAAGTGTTTCCACATTAAGAGGAGCACTCGACACGGCTATTCGGAAAGAGCAGCTTTTGGAAGCTATCATCATTACATTATTTGGCTGGTGGGAGAGAACACAGGAGGTGTGTGATACAATTTTGAACAAGTATGTGGGTCTAGTCAGAAACTCCCATTGTTTGATTGCACATTTTGGCTATTACAGCACAGAGAGGGGTTTCTTAGTCTGATAATCTCACAACCTGCTTGAGTAACTAATATGTTGTTATTGTTATCATAACAGTTGACTGTGTGCAGCCAACTCATGGGTTGGTTGGTAGATATGAGATAACATCAATGAACATTCATCTTCCCAGCTTCTGCTTGATCGACTACTGTTAATTCCTTTCGCAAGTCTATGACATTGTATCTTCACTACTTTTTTGACCTGTCTTGTGGTCTTGATTCGTTCTTACAATGAGCAGCACATGTGGAATTGCTAATGATTTTTGTAAGAACAACCCAGCTAACAAGCGCGGTGTGGTTCCTGTATTGAAGCTCGGCTCTTTCAAGACTCTGCGATCCACACCGAGCTGTCGAACATGAATGCCGACCAGAGCAACGTGGGAAGTGACCCAGTGATCCTGGCCACGGCCGGCTACGATCACACAATCCGCTTCTGGCAGGCACACAGTGGAGTGTGCATACGCACCGTACAGCACCAGGACTCCGTATCCATATGCAATTATATATATGTATACATCGGTCCATTTCATCTTTTTGCACTGTGTTTAGTAGTCATATGTTAATAATGCTATTGCAGTAAACTGTGTAACCAATATTACTAACCCCAAATATAACCTACACTGAGATGTGAATATGCTGTTATTGATGTTGGAAATGATCACAAACTCGAGGTTGCTGCTTAACTGCTGTGTTCAGCAAGTTAATGCGTTGGAGATCACACCCGATCGGACACTTATCGCTGCAGCTGGTAAGATTGTGATTTTTCATGTGCAACACAATATTACTTTCTGATTTAAAGCATACATCACGCTCATATAAGTACGATGTAAGTTGGTGGTCAGGAACCTATACCCGCCACTGCTTGTCACATAGACGTTAGACACATTGGGTCTATCAATTTGAAACAGCCTACAAACGATAATTATCCTTTACTGCAAGTAGTTTAGCTGAACTAATGGAGTACAGGAGAGAATGTTTTGTAATCTAGCAATACTGCTGTGTTTCTAATTTTAGCACAGTCACTTGTGTGATTGCAGTGGCCACTTTATATTCAGTCAAATCGAAAAATGTTTCTTTGTGGTATTGATGGACAGTGCTGTGGTTTACGTTCATGTGTGGTTGCCCCCAAAGGGTATTACAAAGTGATATTTTGCCCTCAAAGGAAAGGTTCTCCACCCCTGGTGGAAGGGATGAGTATCTATTTCAGACCTGGCTGTGCAGTGACAGTTCTGGAAATGCCATCTTGTGTGTGCTTGCAGGGTACCAGCACATCCGCATGTACGACCTCAACGCCAACAACCCCAACCCCGTGATCAGCTATGATGGAATCAGTAAGAACGTCTCATCCCTGGGGTTCCACGAGGATGGGCGCTGGATGTACACAGGTGGCGAAGACTGCACGACGCGCATTTGGGACCTGAGGTCTGTTGTACTATCGACATCATGTCAAAGAGGTGATATACAGTGATGCGTCCCTGAAAGGTGCAACGAATATCGCAATAATGTAAATCGAAATGTATTGCGAGGGGTTTGTTACTGGGCTGATTGGTTGGGGTGGGGGGTGGTTTCGGTTCCATGTGTCGTCATTAGAGTTAGGGGACATGGTGGATTATTATTATTTAGCAGACGCCCTGATCTCACCTCGGAGGCACCGGTGGGGGTGTGGGATGGGTTGTGGTGAAGGCTGAGATGAAATGACAGAGGTTGCTTGCTGCATGCATCCTAATTATGGGTTGATATAGTGCAAATGATATCTTGGTATTCTTTAAATGATGCATTTGCACTGTTCTCCGCAAATAATTTGGATGGGGAAGGTGATTTTACAGGAATAAGTTTGAGATCGCCTAAATATTTTTTTATCCATGCTAGGCATGCTGTAACGTTTCGCATGCCCCTGTTATAGATGTGTCTATCACGCGGTAGTAAACCTGAAATATGTTTATCCCTAGGAGTTGGAACAAACTCAATTACAGGCTGTGCCTGGGGAATCCAAATCTGCAGTTATCTGCACAAATACAGGCGAACATATGACAACATTGAAACAAATATTTTTATGCACTAGTTGGTCATTGAACTAAGATCATGAACTCGCTTCCCTTGAGAACTCAGATTAACCATGTGTAGTCGCCAGATGCTACCTCCATCTTCCAAAGTAGCTAATGCTGTTCAAAAAGAAATGGTATTGTTACTGATTTGCTGTTCTTATATCGTTCTTGATCCTGACATGCTGTTCTCTCCACAGCTGTATGCAGCGCTTTGTGACGCTTGTGTGAAAAATGCTCTGGAAGTGCAATTATTATTATGGGCCTGAGCTACGTGGGTCTTTCAGGTCTATGAGCAGCCCTATCACATCTCTGTGGACTTTGGCATTATAATGTGGTAAATATTGCTGGTTGAAATAATGAGCAGAGAGCCTATCTACCCTGTTTCGAGAACATGTGTACAGTATACCCTTAAGTTTGGCTTATTTAGCTATTGTGGTTTTGCCACTTCACGTTTGTGAGGCTGCTGCATAGTCACAGCGTGACTAAAGAACTATTGCGGCCCGCATCTACAACCTCCCACATCCCTGCTTCATATGGTGCCTGAAAGAAAAGAGAGTTAGTGCATATAGCGAACACGTAAAAACGGATTTTGCGATTTTAAAGATTTGCACCCGTTACTGAACATACCCCGTGTGAGAGATAAAGGTTTACTGTATGTGCTTTTGAAATATATTTTGTTAACTCTTTTCCATGTACAAGAAATACCAACATGTAGACCGCGAACGAACAACTTGGCGAGCACCTGTGGTTGTACAATAATGCAACAGGATTATACACTTTGTGAGAGTATATAAGAAGGTAAAATATGGGAGTAAGGGATACGAATGCCAATGAAAGGAGGCGGCGATTTGTTTAAAAATTGGTTAAACATAGTGTGGGGCAAGGCCATCAGATACAGTGGAGTATTTTGCTCCACTCAGACAGGTTGTAGTGATGCAATTTTATGGGTAGCATAGGTGTGGTATAAGGTCTACTCTCTTTTATTCATACCGAGTGCTCATAGTCCCAGTAGGATATATTGCATGGAGTAAATGTGTGCTTAATGTAAATTGGTATTGTTTTTGGCACTATTACAGTGTTGTATATCTGTGGCTAAACTGTTACAGGTCCAGATATCTGCAGTGCCAGAGAATTTTGCAAGTCAGTGCCCCAATCACCTGTGTTTTTCTGCATCCCAACCAGGTAATCCCACCCTGCAGAGCAATACATGGAAACTGTAAATATTTATACGGTGAATTTAATAATGCTATTGTATCATTACTGAATGCATAATGTTTTGCCTGTCTAACTATGATGTGTGGGTATCCATTCACTAGCCATGCCCAGGCAGAGTTGTGGCCTGTGTGTGCAGTGGTTACCTTACTGTCCTATGAATTTTTCGATCACAGTTTCATTCCCTGCCACAGCTAACATCATTGGAAAATATCTGAACCAGTCTTTGGCCTTCCCATAGGCTGAGTCGACCTTATATGAGCACCTGGTGCAATGTGTAAACGTCGGGACAGAGGAGTCAAAGGCAGCCAGGTGGGGTGCTGGCCACACCAACCTGCAATGTGCCATCCTTGCCTTAGTGATGGATGCAATCAATGAAATCCATTTTTGGGTCAGGTCACGTAAAAAATTATAAAATAGTGTCGTTTAATCCTCCACCACCCGACACGGCCAATCAGCAAGGGATTGTCACGTTGAACAGAAAACGCGCCAATTCCTTTACTATCTCAGCACACCGGTGTGTTGAAAAGCGACCCCACAATATCAACACGATGATGACTGCCAGGCAATTTATGCCAGAAACATTTCCTTTAATGTTAAAGGTTATTTATATGACTTATGCGGTAATCCCTGGCTGCACAGAAAATTACCCACTATGGACAGACACGGACTCTGGGGGATCATGCGTTGTATGTCTATGAGTAACTACATACAGTTATGGACTACATCTCACATTGCGTGCTTGGTCAGCTGTTTTCTATTGAGTCGATTCTGCGTCTTATCTAACTCACGTTTGGATGCAAAAGTCACCGCACCAGCCGGTTTTAAGGTGTTCATGAACAACCACTTGCTGTAACCATCTGTAACAGTCTCACAGAAAAAGGCTTTGTCTTCATGAAGGTCGAACTGATAGTGGCAGATCAGAGCGGTGCCATCCACATCTGGGACCTCAGAACAGACCATAACGAGCCGCTGATCCCGAAGCAGGACGTGGCTGTGAACTGCGTGCACATCAACCCCGATGCCAGCTACTTGGCAGCCGTCACCAGCACGGTACAGAAGCACACCTCGTTTTGGTGGCGCCTGTCACTATAGTGAGACTGATCCTTGTCTGTTCTCATAGTTAAACGAATAAAAGTTAAAACTATAACACCTGCACTGACAGCCGATCCATTTCCACATACTATTAGGCACATGTCCCAAACACCCTTGTTACAATATGTATATTAGCCCCCCACCCCTTTTGGTTTGCTGCCCCCTTTCCATGCTCTGTTAACCCTCTCTCATCTGTGCAGTAATCTCCCCTTTTTTATTTACTATCTTCTTCCAAAAACAAATCTGTCTGTGAAAAAAATGTGATATATGTATTCAATTGCAGCATACGTTATTCTTTCCAATGTCTCATCTCATTGTCAGAAACCGCTTTGTCCTGTACAGGGTCGTGGTGAGCCAGAGCCTATTCCGGCAGACACATGGTGCAAAGCAGGGATATACCCACGATAGGACGCCAGTCCATCACCGGGCACTGCGAGCAATTTAGACTGCAAGCCAATTAATCTATGCAGCAGCATGTTTTTTGGACTGTGGGAGGAAACCGGAGTGCCCGGCGAAAAGCCACGTGGACACGGGGAGAACATGCAAACTCCACACAGAAAGGCACCCGAGCCGAGATTCGAACCCGATACCTTCTTGCTGTGAGGCGACAGCGCTACCCACTGAGCCACCGTACCACCCTTTTTCCATTGTGTTACACTTAATTGATCTTAACTAACCACGTTATTTCTTCACATTCGGTTACATTGTTTGCAAAAAATATAAGAATAGAAATATGTACATTAGCCTTGAGGATTTACATATGTATTCATAATGCCGTGCAAAAATGTTGTAAGAATATATATATATTTTATTCAACACTTTTTGTTTTGTGCACTTGTGACCTCAGGGCAAGTGCTATGTGTGGAACCTGCTGGAGAACCCCACAAATGTCAGCCCCAAAAAGGAGATCGATGCTCACGACAGCCGTGCCCTTAAGTGCCGGTTCAGCCCTGACTCCACGTCAGTCACAGTACCAGCACTCACATCATGCATTGCGCTGATGATGTCTGTAGTTGCATTGTCTGATGTTTAAGTAATTAATTTCTCCTTCGTTCATTATATTGCCTGACTTGTTGGACAGTTTGAAAACACCAGAAACAATCACATCTTTTTGCAAGTGTGCTGCAGAATGAAGGTGATGGGTTGGGCTTGACGATTTCATTGGAAAAATCAGCTATGTTACCGTGGGTATGGCTTGTAAGAGAGTTTCCTGCCTCCGTGATGTAGGGGTTGGCCCTTATGAGTGGCCAAAATAATCTCCCCAAAAAGTAATCAGTATCCTCTGAAGGGGCTAATAAATAGATCTTGTGGAGGCCCTTCTATCAGTGTTGTGAGAAAGCAAGTTCAGGGATGTACCTTTACTTTAAAAATGTTACAATGTACTTATCAGTAAAAATCGGATAAATAATAAAGAACATGTGTAAGGTCACTGGATTTTCGTGGGAATTATAATGGAATTGACTTAGTCAACTAAATTGTCCCAACTCCAGGAATGTCTGTGAGTACGGCAGGAAGCTTATTGGGATCGTAACGAGTGGTGGTTCGTGCTGTGCGATTACAGGTTGCTCGCCACATGCTCGTCCGACCAGACGTGCACAATATGGCGCATGTCGGACTTCGAAAAACACTCAAAGCTTAGCATCCACAGCAGCAATCCGGCTGAGAGCTCCCGGGGATGGATGTGGGACTGCGCCTTCTCCGGGGATTCGCAGTACATGGTTACCGGTGTGTGCCGCTTTCTTCAAGAGCAGTGGGGCAAACTACAAGTAGCCTCATCCATTTCCCAGCAACTATACCTCTCTGCTTGGGAGATTGCAGATTGTATTTGACAAATGCAGTTTAAGATTATTGCATTTTAAAAATCTACCGTTATGTTATCCCCAAATATTATTTCGATGGCACTATTACTCTCATTACAAAACCACAAATCCATTTGTGCAATTATCAACATTAGAGAACGGCCCACAAAAGTTGATGTTGCAAAACTACTTCTGGGATTCTTTCATGTAAAAGTAGGCGACTGCACTTAATTATCAGCCCATCTACAGAGAGTAATGCTTATCACATGACAGTTAAACTGATGGAAATTTTCAGAGCTGGAATTCATCCATATTTCACCTGTTGAAAGTCACCCAGAATCACATATCCTGTGTTAAAAGAGCCTCAATGAATACCCGTTTTTAACCTTGAATGTGTCGTCAAAAAATGTTGCTTATATTTCACGGTGTCTTTGTACCACCATGTGTCGTGCACAGCATCGTCAGACAACACAGCACGGCTGTGGAGTGTGGACACGGGGGAGATAAAGCTCGAATACACTGGCCACCAGAAGGCAATAGTGTGCCTCGCCTTCAACGACAGCGTCGCCTGATTGGCCATGTTGTCCCTTGGCCCAGGCCTGGCTGAAAGAAGCCATGCAGTGCTGCCTTTTGGCAGCCCTTCCCGTCTCAAGTCTCCAACAGCAGACATGGGGTCACGATGAGCTGTGTATGAACAGTGCATGTTTCTGCACCAATTAAATGATTCAACTTGATATGCTACGTTCAGAGTAGTCGATGGCAGGAGCTGAAGAATTGCTTTAATGTTCCATTTCAGAGGTCACGGCTCTCTAATGTGTGCACAGTAAACTGATTGTTGTTTCCACAATCCCACAGTGGGTTGTGATATTCCACTTTTGAAGGTAGCATGTGGATCTGTCATGAGAAGTGCAAATTGAATTATTTCATTTGTTTAAAATGTTCAAGATATGTGACATGAACACCCTTTTCTCGTCACGTGCACAGTATGTTGTGGATTGTTTCACGGTGGAATGCTTTAGTGATCACGTATGTTAGTAGTTGATGGTGTGGAGCAGGCAAATGCAAGCTTCATTCACAATAAATGTCCATTGCCTATATGTGCTTTCTACTCTTGTTGTGTACGAGAGAAGGTGGCTTTAGAGCACATCCCTCACCCTGTACATTTCTCAATAGTACGGAAATGGGGATTACAATGCTGTCATGCAAACATGTTATTTCCTACCAGTTGTATAACAATTATCTGGTTGCCATATAGTTTTGGGATGTGATATCGTGTCCATCTCAACAAGTCTACTCCATGGGTGATTGAGCATTATATCGTTACTTTAAAATGGTATCTGAATGAGACTTCTTCAAGTACACTAGTATGTTGCTTGACATTTTCAAATTCGTTGGCACACATGCCATGCATCCTGGTCCTCTATTCAATTATTATTTATTTTCATCCCAATATGCCTATAATAGCTCCAGGTACACAGATTTCTGTTTCCCATAACTGTTCTGGACTTGAACATGACTTGTTTCTCATTATAAGCCAAACGTATCCAAATATTTTTTCGGCAATCATTTCGTCTTAACATTTAATGACTTAACTCGTTAGAAATTAACAGCTTAATATACAGAGGATTGCAGCAGAGCTGGGGGGGGGGAGAGAGAGCTGGGGTTATTTTTGCACGAGCTCCCCGCGTGGCTGCCTTTCTCGTTTGGTTCATCGTGGCCTTGAGTGATTCTCTTTGGGCAGCAGGTTGATGCCTCAGAAATGTTAAGCCCTTCTCAAGGTAGTTTGATTTCCCACCTCGGGCGCCTTTCTCTGGACTTCGTGTGTTCTCCCTCAGTTACGTGTGGGTTTCGTCTGGATTCTCTAGTTTCCTCACATTTAAAATACACTAATTGGCCTATAGAATACATAAGCAGTGCCATTTTTAAATACTGTGCAGCTCATCTCATCTCGTCTGAAACCGCTTAGTCCTATACAGGGTCACGGTGAAGTCGGAGCCTATTCCGGCAAACAAAGGGCGCAAGGCAAGGATATACCGACGATGGGACGCCAGTCCATCGCCGGGCACTGCGCGGCAATTTAGCCTGTGAGCCAATCAACCTATGTAGCAGCATGCTTTTTGGACTGTGGGAGGAAACCGGAGTGCCCGGCGAAAACCCACGCGGACACGGGGAGAGCATGCAAACTCCACACAGAAAGGCACCCGAGCCGAGAGATTCGAACCCGGGACCTCCTTGCTGTGAGGCGACAGCGCTAACCACTGGGTCACCGCGCCGCCCTAAGCACAACTACGACCCTCCAATACGGGCTTGCTGCGTGTGCCCAGATCACTTGTCTATTCGATGGTTGACAGCCTTCTCGCGCGCTGCTCCCAGACTCTGGAATTCCCTTCCATTGGAGATTCGAAGGGCTGAGTTCCTGGGCAGCTTCTAATCTCGTCTCAAGACTCACTTGTTCCGTAAAGCTCTCAAGCCCTCTGGCTAGGACTTGATGCGGCTCAACGTAGTCATGCCGGGATGTTGGCTTTCTGCCGCCCTGCATCTGCTCGGGAACATGTATTCCTTCATTGTTGAATCATTATTTTGTCCTTGCCTTTATGTCCTATAATTTATTTCTACTATTTGATTTTGAGTTGAACTGCCCTGATGTTGTTGACATGCCGTTTTCTCCGCAACACAGTTTTGTAAAAAAAAAACCTTATTATTGCTCATTAATCATTCTCATGTTGTTGTTGTCGACATGCAGTTCTCTCCGCAGCTCGGTGCAGCGCTTTGTGGCCCTTGGGTGAAAAGCGCTCTATAAATGCAATTATTATTATAACCAGGCTGGGATGCCAGTCCATCGCATAGCTGCCTAGGTAAATACACGGCATGATATAATTAACATGCCGTTAATTACTCCGAAAACTATTTCAAAGCAGTAATGTAATTGATAATGAGTGGTTAAGTAAAATTTTCTCGAATTAGCTATTCATTATTAATGCTTGTTTACTCAGAAAAACACGTTCGTCATCTCGCCGATTCTCACGATCCAGCCGCACTACAGTCGACGTATTTATTCCGGCGGAATCGATCCAGACGACGCGGCGGCCGATTCGGGGGGGGGNTTTGCGCCCCAAGGCCTCGGCTCGAGCCTCGTTGTTTCCTGAGCAGTTGAGCCCCCGCGCCCCCTCATCCTCCTCCTCCCCTCCCGGCAGGGAGCACCAAGGAGAGAGGGTCGGTCGAGAGGCGCCGAGAGACTCCCCCCGTCTCGTTCGTCGCCGTGCGATTGTGAGTACGCGCCGTTTCACGAGGCGATCGACGCTGTGGTTGTGAAGCGGTGAGGCTGACGGTCGCGGCGGCGGCGGCGTGTGTGGGTGCTGGACATGGAACCTTCTGAAGGCGGCTCAGTCCCCAACATAAGTTGTTGCTCATTAGTTCCCCTATTTAATTTATATGTCCGTCAATAACGTTATTGTAGTTTAGCAGCGCCTGTGTATTGATTGAATAGCAGTGACGGGTTGGTTGAGAATGTGTGTCTTGGAGACTTCATTTCCTGGTAGTTCCAACGCCTTCGTGGCATACCAGAGTGCCATTTCGTGTTGTCATGATCGTGTGGCCGGCACACCTCGATTGACATTTAGCTCCCAAATAGTAATAATAAGTTACATGTGTACTGTGCGCGTAGTGCATGAAACCGGTGCGCGTTCACGAAGTTTGTTTTGCGCGCCACACTCAATAGTTGTCATCTGCCCGTCTCTACCCTCTGTATGAAGGACAAAAGGTTCCGAGGTAGTAACTGTTAATGCTTGTCGTTGTTAGGAGCTATGCGGCAGCAGTTGCACTATATTTGTTTTTTTTGCACTGTTTGTTATCATTACAGTTTTTGTTCTTTATCTCCATCCATCCATTTTCATCCGCTTGATCCGGTGCCGGGTCGCGGGGGCAGCAGTCTGAGCAGAGATGCCCAGACTTCCCTCACCCCAGACACTTCCTCCAGCTCTTCCGGGGGACCCCAAGGCGTTCCCAGGCCAGCTGAGAGACAT
>JAZEWT010000002.1:35044639-35060381 GCA_036362905.1 Mordacia mordax | reverse complement strand
GATAGGACTCCTTCTTCAGCCTGACGGCATCCCTTACTTCCGGTGTTCTTGATCTCTGCCTTGTTATTGCCACCCCCCGACCTCCAGCTGAGCTTAACTTGTAAACATTTAAATTGTTGGTACTTTTTTAGTATATATTTTTATCCCAGTGTTTTTAAACCCTTGTTGTGTTTAAATCATTGTATATGCCAACACCGGGGTCTGAGAAACGGCATTTCGATCCCCTATGTGTCCTGTACATATGGCAGAATTGACAATAAACTTGACATGGAATGTAATCACCAGCATTCCTTGGTAACTCTCCTAACCCACCGAAGAGTTCAAGCTTAGAGCATTAAACTCACGTACTCTGCAAGACTTACCCAGGTTGTGTGAGCAATCAACTTCACACCGGTTATAATCTGTTTTTACTTAGATGACTAAATGACTCGTGTTTATTCTTGGATTAAATCTCATTAATGGTCTACTGTTTATCTTCGCGGTTACTTAAAATCTGGATCACATCTCTGTCCAGTAACAAATATATACATAAATACGAATCTACATATATAATGGAGTGTTTTTTGAAATAACAATATATGTGTTTGCACTGAGGGTACCGAGTTCAAATGCTTCACAAGCACTTATTTCATCTACACAAGACCTAGGTTTTTTACGTCTTATTTAAGCTTTACTTACCACTTACTGATTACTCTTCTGAAACTTTAACACTGTCCGTTTTAAAAACGACCAACAAACTGCTCCCTGGATCCCTTCCCATCTAAAATCATCCAGGCTAATTTCAAATCTCTTGCCACGTTCGTCACTAATCTCTTTAACAACTCACTTCGCTCTGGAATCATTCCCCCACTATTCAAATTGCCACGGTTACCTTGCTGCTTAAAACAGCAGGCCTTGATTGTAACATCCCTGGTAATTATTGCCCCATCTCAAATCTACCATTCCTCTCTAAGGTCCTTGAACGTGCCGTAGCCGCGTAACTCCAGAAAACACATTCTCAACAATGACCTCTTCGATTCCTTCCAATCTGGGTTCAGATACGGCCATAGTACTGCAACTACTCTGGTAAAAATAGTTGATGACTTATCGCTGCTGATGAAGGCTTGTCAAGTATTCCTGTCCTTCTGGACCTAAGTGCTGCCTTTGATACGGTATTACATCGTTGACCACCTGATCCTACTTGAGCGACTGGAGGGTTTAGGGGTCTCTGGCAGGGCCTTGCATTGACTGAGCTTCTACCTCTCCGACCGGAAGCAGTTCGTCAGCCTCGCAGGACAAATCTCAGAGATCCATCCTGTTTTGTCTGGAGTTCCTCAGGGTTCAGTTCTCAGCCCACTCCTCTTCAGCTTCTACACACAACCACTTGGCCATATCCTGCGCAGCCTCAATCTCAGCTATTATTGCAATGCCGATGACTTCCAAATCTATATCCACGCAAAGCCATGCATCAACGTGTCTGGTCTTTGCATGTCGTCCTAACTGTCATTTGTGAAGGCCTGGCTCAATTCAAATTTCCAAAAACTAAATGGTGAAAAAACAGAAGTTTTGCTTGTTGCAACCCCGCACTAATTGTCCAAGACTGAACCTATCCAATTGATGCTTGATGACCAAGCCATTGAAGTTGCTAAGGCAGTCCAGAGTCTATGTGCGACTCTTGATTCCTCATTCAGCTTCAAGACGCACATCAACAAGGTGATGAAGGTAGCCTATTTCTATCTCAGAAATATAGCCAGACTGTGCAACATCCTGTCACCCTCTAATGCTGAGAAGCTAATACACATGTTCATCTCACGAATCGATTACTGCAATGCACTGCTCCCTGGCACCCCTGCATTACAGATCAATCGTCTCCAATATGTGCAGAATGCGACTGCTAAGGTTCTCACTCGCACACCCATCCATGATCACATATCCCCAGTACTGATGTCTCTCCACTGGCTACTGATTAAATGCAGGCTTAAATTCAAGATCCTCCTTCTCACCTACAAGGCTCTCACTGACGCTGCTCCAACATACATCGTGACCTACTTCAGGCACCCTCCTCAACATGACAACTTTGATCCTCCAATACTGGCTTGCTGCATGTAACCAGATCGTACCTCCATTTGATGTGTGACCAGAGCCTGCTCCCAGACTCTGGTATGCCCTACCATTGATGATTCCGTCAGCTGAGTCTCTGGGCATCTTCAAATCTTTCTCAAGACTCACTTGTTCCGTAAGGCTTTCAAGCCCCTCTGGCTAGGACTGTTGATGCGGTTCAATGTTGTCATGCCGGGATGATGGCTTTCTGCCGACCTGCGCCTGCTCGGTAACATTTATTGCTACTATTTGATTTTGAGTTTAACTGTCCTGATGTTGTTGTTGACATGCTGTTTTCTCCACAACACGGTTTTGTAAAAAAAAACCCCTACAAAACCTCATTATTGCTGATTAATTATTCTCACGTTGTTGACATGCAGCGCTTTGTGACCCTCGGGTGAAAAGCGCTCGAAATGCAATTATTATAATTCGAACTAAAATGTGAAAATGATTGCTTCCAATTGTTGCTATTTCGGGATAGCCGTGTCGAGCGCTCCTCTATCGCGACGTTTTGCCTCGCACGTTGCGAAGCATCTTTAAGCCTTATTGAGTGTTTGTGACTGAGTGATGAAATTTAAACTAAATTTGCTCGCACCCCTAATTTAACAATAACTTGAAATTACATTCCTATGTCCATGGATGTCTGCCGAGTTGTTTACAGGTAGTTAATTTTTAGGGGCTGTTTACTGTAACTTTTTCGCGAGAGACAATACAGCACAAATACTCAATCACAATCACTCAAGAACGCCTGAAAATCCCTCCAAACGTGGGATGTGGAACGTCACGAAGGAGAGAGGAGGTGTGCGCGACACAGCTATCCCGAAAGAGCAGCCTTTGGAAGTAACCATGCATCGAGCTGTGAAAACCTACATTGGTAAAACGTTAAGCATATTATAAGGTCCTCATTAGCCTCTTAAAAAATGTGCACTTAGACAGCTATGCAGCCGGTGGATTGTGCAAAATTCTTAAGATTATCACATGGAAAGGCGGTACTGTATTACTCTATTTTGTAATTCAATTTCTTGAGGAATTCTTTTCACAATAATAATTATTGCATTTCTAGAGCACTTTTCACCCGAGGGTCACAAAGCGCTGCACAGAAGAGCTGCGGAGAGCACGGCATGTAATCAACGACATGAGAATGGATAATCAGTAACAGCAACGCTTAACACGTGTGACCGCGCATAACTACAGTACTATATTGGTAAAGACGTAGGAAGACAGGCAGCCCATGTAACTAAACCAGATTCTGAAGTTGAGTGACCACAGTAGACAAGAATTAAAAAATCTGCTTGCGATAAACATATTATAAAACTGTGGCATGTAAACTGTTTGTCTCGAGTGTAGCTAGAGGTCCTTAAAGTGACTTGTTTCGTGTAAGTTGCTCTGCTCCTTTGTGCAACTAAGAGCGAAACTTTAGACACGTCTATTGCGTGTTTGTTGAAGAGTGTCGCGTGGACGTGGTAACCTTGTGAAGTAATGAATGGAATTGTGTCGAGGCACTGTTTGGGAGTAACATGCGGGCGGCGCGGTAAGAAGCGCTGTCGCCTCACAGCTAGAAGCCACCAGGTTCGATTCCCGACTCGGGTGCTTTTCTGTGTGGAGTTTACGTGTTCTCTCCCTGTGTCCGCGTGAGTTTTTCACCGGGTGTTCTAGATTCCACCCATCGTCCAAAGACACCATGCTGCCTTCGTTAGTTGGCCTGCAGGGTAAATTGCTCCCAGTGCCCTGCGATGTACTGGTGCCACATCCTGGGTACAGCCCCGCCTTTCGCCCTGTGTCTGCCGGGATAGGTTCCGGCCCCTCGCGACCCTGTACAGGATTGAGCCGTATCGATAATGATGATGATCCTGGCTGCTCTACAACTCAACGAGCCCAGTTACTTTACTCGCCAAGACAGGCTAAGGAGCGCATTGCTTCCCCAGCAGTGGCGGCAGCGGTGAAGCGCAGTTGCCACATCTCGGACAGTGGCTGGACACACGCAAGGATAAACGCATGTGAGATCGGGACACTCATCCTTCTGTCTTAATGACAGTAGACTGTCTGCAAATGTGTCTCGTGCCTGCCACTCTGCTGATATGAGTTCCTATGTAAGGCTTCTTGTGCAACACTTTGGGATTAACTGAGTTCTGTATTCTGTGTAATGTACACCCTATCCTACATTGCGAATTATAGTTGTACTATAATAGTTTATACAGTTATGTTATGTTTAATGTAATATATGTAGCGTTAGAACTTGTCATGTTACATTTAACTTAATGTATTGTGTGAGATGTGAATATTATAATGGTATTCATGGTACTGTAAAAGTACGTGAGCATTTATTGATAAGCATGAATGCCGACATTGAATGCTCACTGACAGCACTCGGTTGTACGGGCTCAAGGCTGAACAGCTTAAGTTTGTTTATTATTTTGTGTGTGTACGGGCATCAAACATGTATTTGGAGGACACGTAACATTTCTGGGTACAGTACACTTTTTGGGGGGATTGAGTAGTAAAGACTAGTGACCAAAATTCTAAGAGCAATGCATAACAAAGCACTTTACCGCATGGTTTCATGTGATGATGTACCGTACAGGGTTGTTAACCAGTTATTAATGTTTTGATCGTTGCTTTCTGCATGGGCTAGCTATTCCAAAGCTAACGGGAGTGATGATCATGTCGAGGCCAGTTTTAGCATTGATCGATTGGAGTTGCGCACATGAATGTTCAAACTGCATGGCGCGTTGCGCGATGCAACGTGGCACCTCGTGAAATGCAACATGCAGCGGATTCATCACGGGTAATATGTGCACACACACGAAATAAACTTAGCAGTGCTTTTCCAGTACATAGATGGGTGAAGGCTTGTCCACAGCATGTCGCACATGAGACTTGGGTCTAGCTATGCTTATCCATGCCAGTTATTATAGTGATTGGCCTACACCAGACATGGCTTTCTTTTGAGCCTGACACGCTGCTGCCTAGGTTAATTGTCCTGCTGAGTAAATTACCCCCAGTGTCCTGCGATGTACTGACGTCACATTGTGAGTATCGCCCCCTCCTTGCACCATCTATCTGTTGGGATGGGCTCCACGCCCGCCGCCCCCCCACCTGCGACCCTGGACAGGATTTAAGCGGGTATTAATAATGATAATTATGCTCGTATATACGATACTCTTTTCATCCACAACTTTAGTAAATCCACCGAAAACCATGGTTTCTGCAGTTGTATTCTTTCATTTAACCAATCTATTTCTACAAATAATAGGGTTCTGAAAATGGTGAAATAGTCATTCACCCTTGATCCATGTTCAGCTGTGTGAGTCATCTGCAGATGGTACTGCTTTCTACCTGTTGGCTGTGTCTGTCACATGGGTAAGAGAAGTAGTTAACATAAACAAATTATAAACCAAAGTAACTTCTTGATGTAAACAGGCATAACACCTACGATAGTGCCCTTACGTCACCACGAATAACGTGAGTTTTACTCTGCAGCTATCCGCAGCATGGAAACGGTCGCATTTATAAAAAAAATCCAGCCGTGTTTTTAGTCGGCCACCAAGGCTCACCATATTTAAGTTAAGCTTTTCTAGACGTTTCCACATTAGACTGACGTCACAAAAAACAAATCACTCCCATACGTGAAAAAATGTAGCACGTCATCTTAGCTGGCTTCGAGTGCTTACACAGGCGTGGTCTTCATTATCATCACGGACTTTTCCACCTTTATAAAGCATCCTGTTGGTATTCCTAATGTGTTGTGTATAACTTGTCAACATGATTCATAATGAACTGCATAGCTAGTAAAGTGGTGTTTTGTGAAATGTAGACGATAAGTGAAGTGTGTGTAAAATGCTTTTGGATCTAAATCGGTGTAAAAACGGCTTGACCGTTCTTAAATTTTGGCTGTCACTTTTTTGATAGTAAAAACATCATCATTATTATGAACACTCACTTAATCCTGTGCAAAGTCAAGGTACGCCGGAGCTTATCCCGGCAGACAGAGTGCAGGGCGGGCCTATACTTAGGATGTGCCGTCAGTAAATCGCAAAGTACACATTTTTGGGGAAATTGGCTCAGCAGGCCAATAAACGTAGGCAGCAGCGTGTCTTTGGACGGTGGGAGGAAACCGGATTACCCGGCGAAAACCCACGCGGGCAAGGGGAGCGCGCAAACTCCAAACAGGCACCCGAGCTGGGAATTGAACCCAGTGCCTTTTTGCTGTAAGACGACTGCACCACCACGCCGCCCCTGATAGTTAAATTTGCTTTTAAAATGTTGGATCTGATCTGACTTCTTGAACGAGTGACTGCCATACCAGCTTAATAACACGGTTGCTTTGATTTGGACAGACTCTTCTTTATTGAGTCAGAATTATGATCCCTGAAGACATTCCCACAATCTTTTAGAAACACCACTTCTTGATAACTTGCTGGGAATTTTTTTTATATGCTTAAAAAACAAGCTTTTTGAATTGTTGGTTAACAAAACACACGCCTGGCACCCCATATTTTTTTCATAGAAAAATACACTAATCTATATATAAAGCAGTAATCGTGGTATCATTCACTCTTCTTTGAGTGTTCATATTGACTGGTCATGTCACGTGACAACTTTGTTGAGGATCTTGCCAATCGGTTGATTGCATCATTACCATTGGATGGTCGCGGTAACAACTGAAAGGGTCCTGCCCCAGTACCTTGCAATGTACCGGGGTAACATCCTGGGTATTGCCCTACCTTCCACCCTCTGTCTACCAGAAAAGCTCCGGCTCCCTGCGACTCTCTACAGGATTAAGTGGGTATTGTTAATAATGATGATTTTCTTTTCTATGGCTAAGCTGATTTTTAAAGTATAGAAAGAGAACTACATAGTGATCAAATCTGTTCTGCACTGATGTTAGTTTCATGGCTGGATACATGATTGCTTTCAAAAGCTGCTTTTTCGGGATAGCCGCGTCGAGCGCTCCTCTCTCCTTCGCTACATTTCGCCTACTACGTTGGAGGCATCCTCAGGCATTGTGACCGAGTGATTGTGACTCAGGTCATTTATTATAATTGGTTGCAATGTGGTTTTTAAACTTATGTGTTTTTCCGCATCATTTTTTTTAAACGTTGGATTAGCACTGATTAAGTCAAGTATGCACCATTTTAATACCAGAAAATGTTCAAAACTGACCAACTGTTGTTATGTTTCGCTGTTGAAATTCCAGGTCTTGCAGATTGTGCTGAACACCTCAATGTGAGCATGTCCAGCGGAAAACTTGACAAGGCGACACGACGCAAACTCATTGAGAAGGGCCTCCAGTTTCTCCAGTGAGTATGGGGCCGTTGCTCCTTGACTTGCTCATAATGCAACACTTCTATCGATTGGAAAACTCGGGTTAGGGTGAAAGCTCTAACAGCCAATGCATGCAGATCAGAGTAAATAGAAATATTGATATGTTTTGGTTAGAGTTCCCTATATTACATCGGATCGTTGCACGTGATAAGCGACTTATAAATGTATACACTATTGTGATCCCATCTGTATACAATTACAGTATATTTAGGAAAGAAATTACGTTTATCATGCATGTTTCTTATGTATCTCATCTCAACACATTTGAAAGGGCACCCCCAGTGGCAGTGTTCCCTGTGTGTTACAAGTTGCTTTGGCACCTGGCTTGCAAGAGGGTATTAGTCTACCAGTACAGTGCTATAATTGCTACGTGTAATCCAAATGTATGTTTTAAATTAGTTAATTTGGACAAGGATGCCGGTACAAACTGGTGTACTCTCTCTGAATGTTGCCAAGGAGTAAAAATAAATGCTAAAAGTGCAACCCTACAAATGGTTATTCATGTTAGTGCTGGAAAAAGGGCCTCCACTTTAGGGAGCTCTGGAGAACTCCTGTCAAAGGTATTTGGTCTTTTCCTACTCTTATACACTGGTCAAAGCTGGGATACACATGTACGTTATGCCACCATACGTGACCTGCCCATTGACAGATACTTTCATTCTAGTTCACATTGATGCCTTGACAGGCAGGAATGTCAAAACGAGCTCATTAAGCTGTTGCAACAGTAGTTAAATGTGCTAGCCATTACATCAGTGTCCCCACAGTAGTGTATGTAGCGTATGGTGTGAAACATACGTCATATTAGCTGTGGACAGTACTGCAATGCTTGCTGAACGTGGCTCTGTAATTGTTAGTAGTTTCACCACATGTATAGAATGCTCTTTTATAATAATAATATTTGCATTTCTAAAGCGCCTTTCACCTGAGGGCCAAAGTGTTCCATAGAGCTGTGGAGAGAACAGCATGTCAACAACATCAGAATAGATCAATTGAGTAAACAGAAATTACTATAAATCAATGAAGGACATCAAGTAACGTAAAATAATTGTAAAATGGAAGGAAGAAATGCTCCTGAGCAGCACAGGTCAACAGTTTACCAACATGCAAGAACACAGCAGTGAGCAGCATTAATAGTCCTAGCCAGAGGACTTCAAGACCTTGTGGAACAAGTGAGTCTTCAGAAAGGGATTTGAAGATGTCCAGGCACTCAGCTGACCGAATTTCCAATGGAAGGGAATTCTGGAGTGTGGGAGTAGGACTCGAAAAGACTATCACCTATCAAGTGGAGGGCAATCTGAGCACATGCAGCAAACCTAATTGGAAGATCAAAGTTGTCGTGTTGAGGGTGTATGAAGTAGTCATGCATTGCACATCCTGGTAGAGGTCGTTTTATGCCTGCAGTCACTAATGAAATGAAAATGTTTACATTTATTTGGTATTAATTTTGTGCCTCTCTTTATTTTTCAGATCAGCACAGCCTTTTGAAGGCTCAGATAGTGATTATGAGGTAACTTTCAATAAATCATCGTGTTTTGTGTTCCTAAATCTCTCTTTTTGGCATATGTCAATTTAAGCATTTGACACTCTACCTCACAATGCTAATAATTTATACATTACACTCCTCTGATCTCTTCTCTGTAGTTATAATCCAAACGGTTCAGAATTCAGATTGAAGGTAGGATCAAACTAAAGCATGGAATTCTCGTCAGAGCAATTTCATTTTGGTGATTAGGTTGTTGAGCCAAGCTGGCCTTTTTTGGAGCAATACAATCAGCCACTTTTTCACCCAGGCACCGGGATATCAGAGGCATAGGTATTTCATGGCTCACTGCTATATCAATTACTAGAATGCATAATTTAAAGGAAATAAACAACACCACCGTTAATATTTTCTTTAAACAACCATTAATAATCAAAGCACATTTGCACATAACACATGACTATAACAAAGGGTTTTGTGGGGGAGTCTTTTTAGTGGGCTAGTGTGATCTTTTGCGAAGAACTGTAGCCAGTGTAATGACTGCCGTACCCTGCTGCAGTTACCTTCGAGATGGTAATTTGCCCACCTCCTGAATAATGGACTTAATTTCTCTCATTGCCTAATTCTTCACCGATATATAACATAATTTACTTGAAGGGCATGTCGAAACCCAGCACTTACAAGCACTTACAGGACTGGACCCACTTTTATCTGTGATACTTTGCACGTTTAAATAAGTATGTGGTATTTTCTTTTGTATACTTAACAAAATTAAACAATTGGTAGAGGAACAGCACTTGTAAAATGCCAATGAATATGCTATTCCAGTTTTTAAATGTTTTTTAGAATGATGAAGATGAACTAAAAAGGCAATAGAGAGAAGGGCAAAGTCCTTTTGCAAAATTACATTTAGTAATTTAAATGAACAGGCCACAGGACTTGGTAATTACATTTTCAGTTCTAATTACCCATTGTGACACATGGACATTGCTACACATTGACTGTTAAGGAAACATATTACACTGCAAGGGATGATAGCCAATGAATTGAGTAGGTGATGAAATGGCACTATAAAGAGCAAACGCATTGAAAGGAATGACCATCAGGGAAATTGAATGAGGAGATAAGGTCCTCTATTAGAATGAGACAGATTATGGTCGTATCAGTACACGGAGTATCGTTACTAAGTGGAGCTGAATTGTCTGCACGCGAAAGCAATTTTAGTGCTGAATGCTAACTCTTGTATGGAAACCAATGATCCTGTGTTCCTGACAACTCTGCCATCCACTAATACACTTGATAGTAAACTATGTCTTTATAACTTTAATTTACTTATTATTGAACAAATTCTTTTACAAAAATCTTCAAGCCTTTCACAAAAACCTCCACTTTCCACATGCAGTGAATGGAAGTTGTCCCCCACCACTTCACAGTGGCCCCGTGAAAACTACAGTTGTATATGAGTCGGTTAATTTTTAATAATGCACATTATCTATGGGCAATATGTTGATGTGATGTAAAGTGTGCAAACGGGATGGAACAGCCCAGCTTTGAAAAAAGATTGGGGAAAGTTAGACAAACAATGGAACATGTTTTACCCAAGTCATGATTTGATTTCTGACAAGTCATTGATTTCTACGTGGTTGGGGGAGGAGGGGTGGATCTTACAGACCTAGAAGGAGTAATGGCATTGTGTCTCCACATGCGACGTATTTTACTGCCAACCTGCTAACGCCAATTGCTTATAATTCTCACTTCGCGTACATCGCGCTGTCTCCGTGTCACCGATTGTTTTCTTTGCATCTCCTTCGCCGGTACTCAGGGGTTCCTGCGCAAGCTGGTGTCGTGCCTCTGGGCGGATGGGGATGAGCTGTACCGTATGGGCGATGTGGCCACGGCACAGCAGCAGTACGGAGAGGCGCTGGACGTGGTGGAGTACATGGAGAGTGAGGGCCTCCACTGCCCCAGTGTCGTGAGCGAGTGTCTGCACGTCAACCGCGCTGCCTGCTACCTGCGCCACGTAATGCGCTCACTGTCTGCACCGCGCCATGCCACGTTCACCACGTGCACGCTGCATAGACAAAGGTCCCCCGTGTGGCATTCTCAAAAGTCGGCTTACTCGTTTTGTTTCAGTTAATAAATTGTTACTTTAAAAAAAAATCAGGCTTTAGTGAAAAGTACTCTCCAACCTCGACAGTACAAGACTCTCTAAATTTAGGTTTCACTCATTTTGAAAAGAAACAAAGCTGTGCCATTCTATAGTGAGACCTGTCAAATTGCTTTCATACAGTGGACCATAATATTTTGTTAAATAGACTCCAAAGCTTCTGATTCTCCAGTCATGCAGTTGGGTGGTTTAAGAGTTTCCTCTGTCTACGTAACTAAGCCGTTTGTGTTGATAACCTGATGTTTAACAAAGTCGATATTACCAAGATTCCATTGTTGATCCAGTATTATTCTCTATATTAATCAATGACCCGGGAATTTTACTTGCACACTCCAAAATCAATATTTTTGCAGATGACGTTGAACTGCTAGTGGCTGTAGACTTCTCAGAGAGATTTATATCATAAGCTACAAGGTGGCTTCAAAATCCTGCAATATTAACTTCTTACTCCTTAACGCCATTTAACTAAATTTAAGTTTTTCTCGATTTAAAAACAACTACATTTCTATGTAATGATGTAGGTTTTCACGGCTCGATGCATGATGATTGCTTCCTAAAGCTGCTCTCTCGGGACAGCCGCGTTGATCGCTCCCTCTCCTACTGCATTTATGTTTCAATTGTTTACACTATGTAACCATCAATTTAAACGAGTTGAGGAAACTTTTTCTTCGTTTTATTTATATTTGTATTTATATTAATTCAGATTTCACATTGACTGTCACCAAGAAGATAACAAGTAAATTTTTCTTTTTTTACAGACATAATCATTGTCTGATTATTGCGACAAAATTGGCATCTAGTACTGTATTAATAAATGTAACCCATTGTATCATTCTGCTCTTAGATTTACCTCAGGTGTCCCCTACAAAACCCACCATTGTAAATTGTATTTTTCCTCTGTTGTTTCAATATATTTTGACAATATATTCTCTTCGGTTTTATTAACACAGTTGAATGTGCAAGAAAACAAATGAACAATTAACTACCCTGTGGTGGCACAAGAGCAATAGAATTGAGGACCAGATATCCCTTGTGAAAAAGATGAGGGTCACAAAGTAAGACCTATGAAACTGAGTTCTACGTCAGCCTGGATCAAAATGTTATCTATTGAGAATCACTATAATTACAATAATTGCAGGGTCTTCTGTAAAAGAGGTTTGGGTGCCAAATTTGTGGACTGACCACTACGTCCTCTTGACAGATTTATAACCATTCTGACTTCTGCTTCTGGAACAGGATGAATATAAGAAGGCCCTGGAGGACTGTGCTGTGACGCTAAAGCTAAATGAGATGAACCCGCAGGCGTGCTACCACAAGGCGCGAGCGCTGCGCGCCATAGGCAGTGTGCGCGAGGCCTACGATGCCGTGATCATCTGCTCCAAGCTCATGCCACAGGTGCGAGTGACTGCTGGAGTCTGTACAACGGGCAGACCACCCCAGAGCATATTTATGTTGAATTACCTGTTATTGGCCCAGAGCTTATTGTACTCAAACTAATGATCTGATGAATTTCCTCACTGAGCGTTAGGTGGGCGTCAATACTCAGCCAATCGAAGGCGCTGTTCCTTCCTATGCGCTCTTGGTTCTCAGATGCAACAATCCCGTCCATTAGCTAAGTGGGTGCATGACGTAAAACTGCCAATTGCAAGGCTGTTCATTTTGAGCTAAACTACACCTTCCAGCCCTACGGAGAGCACCCTGGCCAATTAACTGAACTCTTTCCCCACATTGAGAACCTACCGTCCTCCATTTCTTCTTGCGTCAGCTCTACAGCTAAACTGGAAGAGTTCGGGATTCACTCGCTACTTATAGAAACTGGCGTTGCTACAGTTGCTTCAAGCTGGTTTTAAGTAATACTAAATTATTGTTTTCGTTTGCTGTCGTGTTCTAAATCATGTCACTTGAAAACATGTTTAGTCACATGTGTCTATGGTACAAATCTGTAATTTCACTTGTCATGGCATTTTAATGAAACGTATGATCACTGATTCAAAAGCCACGTCATAAAATATCACTGAAATTAAAAATAAATATTGACTTTTTGTTTCACGTAACGTTTTGTTTCCTTGTGTAAAGGAGAGAAACTCAATTTATATAATAATAATTGCATTTATTGAGCGCTTTTCAATCAAGGGTCAAAAATCACCCAAGGGTCACAAAGCGCTGCACAGAGCTGCGGAGAGAACGGCACACCAACAACAACGACATTAAAACGGAAAATCAGCAACAATAACATTTTTTAGGGGTTTTTTTTTATATGCACATCGCTGCAGAACAACATGTAAAATATGATCTGACTTTCAACTATAATTTTTAACAGGCAAAATTATCAGTGTTAATAATACATACATTAGGAAATGGTTTATTGTAACATATATCGTATAATAATAATAATTGCATTTCTAGAGTGATAATTACCGGAGGGGCCACAAAGCACTGCACAGAACTGCGGAAATAATAGCATATTAATAACGCATAAGAACGACAAATCAGCAATAACTTTTTTTGCGATTTTTCTTTTTCTTTTCACAAATCCGAGCTACGGAGAGAAAGGCATGTCAACAACATCAGGGCAGTGCAACTGAAAGTCAAATAGTAGCAACAAATTTTAGAAGAACATAAAAGAAGTGATAAAAAAAAATCTGCAACAAGGAAAGAATAAATGTTCCCGAGCAGGTGCAGGTCGGAAGAGAGGCATCATCCTGGCACGGAAACACTGAGCTGCATCAAGAGTCCTAGCCGGAGGAAGGAATAAATCTTCCCGAACAGGCACAGGTCGGAAGAAAGCTATCGTGCCAGCATGACAACGCTAAGCCGCATCAATAGCCCTAGCCGGAGGATTTGAAAGCCTTATGGAACAAGTGAGTCTTGAGACTAAAATTGAAGATGCCCAGTGTCTAAGCTGATAGAATTTGCAATGGAAGGGAATTCCACAGTCTGGGAGCAATGCGCAAGAAGGCTCTGTCACCCATCAAATGGAGGTGCGATCTGGGCACAAGCAGCAAACCCGTATTGCATGATCAAAGTTGTCGTGTTGAGGAGGGTGCCTAAAGTAGGTAACGAGTGTATGTCAGCGTAACGCGAGTGAGAGCCTTGTAGGTGAGAAGGAGGATCTTGAATTCAAGCCTGTATTTAACAGGTAACCAGTGGAGAGAAATCAGTACTGGGGATATGTGATCGTGAATGGGTGTGCGAATGATGACTTTAGCAGCCGCATTCTGCACACGTTGGAGACGATTGATCAAGTAGGCAGGGGTGCCAGGGAGCAGTGCATTGCAATAATCGATTCGTGAGGAGATGAATATGGGTATTAGCTTCTCAGCAGCAGCGGGTGACCGGATGTTGCGCAGTCTGGCTATATTTCTGAGATGGACATAGGCTACCTTCCTGTTGATGTGTGTCTCAAAACTAAGTGAGGAACCAAGAGTCACACCTGGACTCCGACCTGCCTTAGCACCTTCAATTGTCTGATCGTCAAGCACCAGTTGGATAGGTACAGCCTTGGACAATTGGTGCGGCATTTCGACAAGCATCTTGTGTTTTGTTGCCATTTTGTTTTAGGAAATTTGCATTCAGCCAGGCCTTCACAGTTGACAGGACGACATACAAACACCAGACAGATTGATGGATAACTTTGCGTGGATGTAGATTTGGATGTCATCGGCATCGCAATGGTAGCGGAGATTGAGGCCGTGCAGGATATGGCCAACTGGTTGTATGTAGATTCTGAAGAGGAGTGGGCCAAAAACTGAACCCTGAGGAACTCCAGACAAAACAGGATGGATCCTGAGTTTTGTCCTCCGAGGCTGACGAACTGCTTCCGGTTCGAGAGCTAGAAGCTCAGCCAATGCAGGGCACAGCCAGAGACCCCTATACCCTCCAGTCGCTCAAGTAAGATCGGGTGGTCAATGGTGTCAAAGCCATCGCTCATGTCCAGGAGGACAAGTTTGAATACCAGATGCATGCCATCCACTGTTAATGTGATCTCATCTCATTGTCTGAAACCGCTTAGTCCTATACAGGGTCGTGTTGAGCCGGAGCCTATCCCGGCAGATACAGGGCGCAAGGCAAGGATATACTGACGATGGGACGCCAGTCCATCGCCGGGCACCGTGGGGCAATTTAGCCTGTGAGCCAATTAACCTATGCAGCAGCATGCTTTTTGGACTGTGGGAGGAAACCGGAGTGCCCGGCGAAAACCCACGCGGACACGGGGAGAGCATGCAAACTCCACACAGAAAGGCGCCCGAGCCGAGAGATTCGAACCCGGAACCTTCTTGCTGTGAGGCGACAGCGCTAACCACTGGGCCACCATGCCGCCCTGTTAATGTGATTACTTTGTCAATTGTCTTTGTGCTCTGTGGTCAAATGGAACTGGTCAGAATTCTTGTCCCCAGTTGGAGATTGACTCGGCCAGTGAACTATTAGGGGTTAACTTAATGAATACTACTGTACTTATGTGCACCGCTGTGCATATTCCCATGGCCTTGTGCAATGCGAAAATGAGATGAATATCACCTTTGTATTTATTGGAGCACAGACACCTTGACCTTTGACTTGACATGTTATGGTTGGGGTAGGGGGCCAGGTTCATCTCATCTCATCTCATTATCTGAAACCGCTTAATCCTATATAGGGTCACGGTGAGCCGGAGCCGATCCCGGAAACACAGGGCGTAAGGCAGGAATACA
>JAZEWT010000002.1:35017048-35035794 GCA_036362905.1 Mordacia mordax | reverse complement strand
CCCTTAATCGATGAAATTTCACTAGGCATGACGTTTGAGGCCTCCTAACAAAGGTGTGACTTCCACAGATGAACCGGACAAGTCTGCAAGAGACTTCTAGGGCCACGTATCCCTATAATTATTCTGCTCCTGCTGATATAGACTCATCTATGAACCAACTATGATACTTATTCTTATGCGTGGGACATGTGTCTTAGCATCCATCTGTCCAAGTATACTTCACCTGTTTTCACAAACAAGATAAAACAAGAACATCCATAATTACCAAGCACTATGAAATGTATCACTGCTATTAACTACTAGTGCCCATATCTATACAGCTTTTGGAAACAAAATTGTTAGAAGTGTTTTCCTGCACATTGCTTATCAGAATGACCGTACTTGTGTAAGTGCATGAGTGGGTGTAAGTGCACATGTTGAACCTGTGTGTCTGCATGCGCATTCACATTTGTTTGTGCACACATTTCCTTGCGAGTCTTAATTTTCTCACAAACACAGGCTTTCGTAATAGGCTGGCTTGCCAACTCTGTTGGGCATTGTCAATTGGTAGTGTCTGGCGGTACAGTCGGAGCATGGTGTACAGTGGGAAAGACATGTATTGGCAGCAATGGTTGCCTTACCAAACTTTTTCTCTCTTCCGTATTGCATTTAGACGTTAACATCTGGAAGATGAGTGTTTGCAAAGGATTGGAATGTTTCTATATTCAGGGGCCTTCGAGGAGTGAACAGGAAAAGTATATTTTATTTGTTAAAGCTTGTTTTTTTTCTATATCTATTGACAGGGTTGATGAATGCGGCAAAAATTAACTTTGCCAACATGGGGGTAAGTTTTTTTTGTTATGTTTGCGTGGAATTACAAGAACATGTTACCAACAGGCATGCAAGAATATTATTGCTGCACTCATTTCAAAATTCTGCTTAATATTATGGAACACTTTCATCGTAGGAAGGCTATATTTTGAAAATGAATTCATAGTGCAGATTACAGATGTCCCAAATGATTAGTACTGCATCTGCCTGCGGTGTGTGTTCTGCCTCTGTGTGTGTGTGTGTTCAGGTGGGTTTCGTGGGGCCGGCTGGCTTTGCAGGCCCTGGCTTGGCCGGGGTGTTCATGGTCAACAATCCCCTTGCGGATACACATGATCTGAGGCAGGCCTGCGCACTGTGCTTCCCCATTGGTGCGGCACACGCGGGCATGGCGCTCGTACTACCTGTGGCACGCCACGTTGCTCGTGGCACTTACACTTGGTGTCTGACACTGCACATCTTACATCATTCACACGCACACCACTCACATCTTTGTTGGTTTAAACGGCTGACATCCAAGTCGGCAGGTTGCATACCAATGGTTGGAGGTATTGGAGCACATGTTATGGCCAGATGCCCTTCCTAAAACCAACCTACTTAGTCAGAAAGTTTTTGCATTGTTTGTCTGGAACCTACCCTCAGGCCTGTCCACCGAGGAAGATCCTGCCGGGAGTGCTAGACTCCAGGAGACATAGCTCCGGGGTTCATTGCAACACACAAACTCCTTCAGCATGATGCAACAACAACCGCCATTCACTACTAAGTTGCAGTGACGTCACCATGGCACCTGTGCTAGGCCATATACACCTTGAAGCCACGTGAAGTGTCGAAGGCTCATCGACAGTAGGTATAGGGACAGACCTAGGTGTTATGGGTTGCCTGAGTGAGATGACTGGCAGATGTACCACTTATGCTCCCTACTGTGCCATCGTACTGTGTTTTAGCCGCCCGGCGCTCCGCTCGTTTTAGTGAGCGTCGCTTGTCCACCCTCCGCCGTTGTTGGAGGGCAACTGCCTCCAACTGCCCTGTTGCATCCTTTACGATCCCCCTCCACAGAGGTCGATCTCTTTTCTAGCCCGTGCCACGCCCGCTTAGGCCCCTCTATCCGGCCAAACAGTAACTGCTTGGGCATGCGGTGGCCGGGCACGTGGGCTACATGACCCAGCCACCGCAGCCTCGCCTGCCGTAGGAGCTCACAAATTGGACCCCATCCAGATCTCTGAAGAATTTGCAAGCTCCCCACATAACCTAACCTGTTTAAACCCAAGATGGGTCGTAGGCAGGCCAGCCGGAAAGTTTATAAACGGCGCAATTGTTCCGCTAGGGGGGTACACGTTGCACAATCTTAGAGAGAAGGGAGAGCATGACTATAGCTGAGAAGACGCGAAGCTTCATGTTAGGTAACAGGCCAGGCAGCTTCCACACAGCGTTACGTAGCCAATGAAACGATAATGCTGCCTGACTGATTCAGAGCGCGACCTCCGCTGTCAAACCGAACAGGGCATGATAACACACACCTTACATTTTGCACAGAAACACTTTACAGTTCACTCGCATACACCTTACATGTCACACAAACAGACCTATTTTGCAGCTCACACACACATCCACTTTTTAATTTTAAGACTTTTTAACATCAAAATATTACCCTCCTTTTTGTTTTGTGGTTAAAAAGAGTACTAAATTTAGTTGACAATAGCTGTCAATGTGATTATTGCTTCGAAAAGCTGCTCTCTCGGGACGGCCGCGTTGATCGCTTCCTCTCTCTACCTCACGACGTTTCGCCTCAAACGTTAGAGGCATCCTCAGGCGCCAGAGGATGCTTCTAACGTGTGAGGCAGCTTTTCGAAGCAATCATCATGCATCGAGCCGTGAAAACCTACATCATTACAGCTGTCAATGTATTTCATTTTTTATACCTAAATATACTTAAATTGCAACTCACTCACTTTTGTAATTTAAAAGAAGCTATTTTGTTCTTTATGGATAAGCCAGATTGTTATGCAACATTAATGTCCATGCATTCAGATGATTGCAAAGCTAAATGTATTTTCCCGTGGTGTGGAGTCTAAATTACCTGTAACATGAGGGTGTACTGACAGTAGTTTGTATTGACAGTGGTGGGTTTGCGATCGACTGCCACCAAATACTCCTTGTGGAGAGACCGTATTGCTCGAATGTGTGTTACAGTGCTTGTGTCTAATGCATCCCTGTCATGCGGTTGGCTATTTGTTCCTCGTTGCAGCTGCAGGCTCCGATATCCTTGATTACAAGTATTTAACAGACCTGGAACACAGGTGTAAAAAGGACCTATTGATAGGGCGGCTTCGGAACTTGGAAGATCTTCGCTTCAAAATAATAAGGCCCCGACCACAGAACCTGAACTATATGGGAACGTACTACATATGTAAAGGTACTGCATCACATGTTTGTGTTAAAAATGTTGTTAAAGGCACACGCGGCCTCCATAACTAGTATCTCTCTTCTTGTTGTCTTGGCATGTCCGATGGTGAATTGGAAGCTTCATTATAAGCGTAAAACTCTGTTAGCATTCATTGCATAGTGCTTTGGTGATGTCCCTGCAGTGGGACTGCTGTGTTTTTGACTATGACAGCATTGCAGTGTTATGGTGGCCTTCAGAGCCTTTCTCTCATTGGGCTTAAAGGTTGGGTCAGGCAGCCCTGGACGCAGCCTAGTCACCAGATGTGTGACAATGCATCAGTTGCTCCACATTGATTCCTACTCATGAGATGCATTGCATGTATTTTATAAGAATAGATGATAATTGATAAATGACGGGACAGAACAGAATTGACATGAATGTATTGAGTCGCTGTGAGGGTATATTGTTACAAGGTATATATGTGTGTGTGTGTCACTGCAAGAGTTATTTTCCCATTATAGCGTTTGAATGTACTGTTAAATCGGTCCTATTTTTCTCTGCGCCACTGAATGTGGAGTGGTGCTTTTCTTTGATTGCTGTCCTGACCCACTAGTGGAATATACATGCTGGCGTGACGGGACCACTTTAAATGATAGCCACTCTTGCAGTTGCAGAACCTAGTTCCTAATATTATTTATCCAACAAGGATTAATGGCTGTATTACCCTCCTAACTGGTGAATCCAAAATATGCTCCATTCACTATACCCTTGAGCCACCTATCTGGCTTATTACTTGTAAATAACGATACAGGGAGTCTATGGTAAATGACGCACATTGTGCATGCACGCAGATGCATTGTGTGATACGCTGCATGGCGCTTGCGCCCAAGGCGTGAAGATAAGACAATGGCTGACTTGTGCTGCCATGACTGATTTGTGACGGTGCGCTATCACCACAGACATAGCAGAGGGCAAGGCATGCCGATTCCTCGGCCACTGCAGGTTTGCATACAATCAGGAGGAGATCGACGTCTGGACGCTGGAGAGGAAGGGACTGATGCAGCGCGAGCTGCTCTTTGCACCCGCGAGCGGTGCCGACAGCCTCAGAGTCAAGTTGACACTGCAGGCGGTGCTGGAGGAGCACCCTGGCATATTTATTTTCCTATGCGAGGTCTCAACGCATGCGCACACATGCACGTGCAAGCCTACATTCATTTAGCATTGCCGTATCTCCAGCTTATAACAAGACCCTTACAAACATACCCCCATGAGTTGAGTTATCGCTAACATCATCAGCAACCTTATTCACTCCTGGACAAGATTTCCACAAGCCGTTGCCATCACTCATGGCCCTGCAATGTAACAATCGACCTGGAACTCTCTCACGCTGAGTTTAATTTCTCCATTTTTGGGATAGATGTCCTGCCAGATATCCTCAGTTTTGTCTCTTAAAGGATTGTATCTAATTTCTAAACTTTTAGACATGTCAACCTGTTGCGTACCATTGATTTTTGAGACGTTACTGTGGTTATTTTGTGAGTAATTTGAGTAATTAAGGTAGTTGTAGAAACGTGAAACTAGTTTTGCTTTGTGAATCACCGGCAATTAAAAAAATAGAAATTCATTATCTTATTAATGGTGAGGTAATGCTGTTTTTTCTGTTTTGTTCAGGAATGTTTTGACAACAAACCCCAGATATTGAGTAAACAAAGTAAAGAAAACCCAAAGTATTGCACCAACCAGAGCACCAGACACGTGTTCGATGAAACCAAGTACGTGTACTCTTGTGTGTACGCAGATGTGTGTGTCTTGGGGAGCAGTGACGCATAGCAGTTTAACGAATAAGCTTCAATCCTGGCCACCTGAGTTCAATGCCCCAGTCTTGCATGTCAGAGCTAAGTGGTATTGTATTGCGATTTGGGAGCTAAGCACAGAACTGTGAACACTGCATCTACTTTTGCATTCATTAATAGGCACTCATGCGTACACAGATATTCACTCTGCGAATTAAACTCATCTCATTGTCAGGCACCGCTTAATCCTGTACAGGTTCGCTGTATGCCGAAGTCTATCCCGGCAGACACAGGGTGCAAGGCAGGGATATACCCACGATGGAACCCCAGTCCATCCCGGGCACTGAAGACAATTTAGCCTGCAAGCCAATTAACCTATGCAGCAGCATGTTTTTTGGACTGTGGGAGGAAACCGGAGTGCCCGGCGAAAACCCACACGGACACGGGGAGAACATGCAAACTCCACACAGAAAGGCACCCGAGCCGAGATTCGAACCCGGAACCTTCTTGCTGTGAGGCGACAGCGCTTCCCACTGGGCCGCTGTGCTGCCCTCGAATGAAACTTATTATTATAATTTACGTGCCACAGTATTCACTCTCAAGAATGGCTCAAAAGGCATAAGAAACCACAGCCTGAAAATGGAAGGCAGCGATGCAACGAGCTTGTGTTAACACAGAGTGGCACAGTGGTGCAGTGAGTAATGCTGCTGCCTCTGAGAAAGGGAAGGTTCCCGGTTCGATTCCCACTTCGGGTACTTTTTTGTGTGGTGTTTACATGTTTTTTCCCATGTTTTCATCGGATACTCCGATTTATTCCCACATTCCAAATACATGCTGCCTAGCTTAATTGGCCTGACTAAATTGCCCTCAGTGCTCTAAGATTTTGTAAATGGCATACCCCACCCTACTTGACCCCTATTATAAAGAGCTACATAGCTCAACGGTTTCTTCCAGCTTATAAAACCTGTCAGACTAATACTTGGCCAACCTCTGTGGTCCCATATATGTTGAGTGTTTCCATATGGGATGAAAACTTCAGCACCCAGAGAAAACCCACACACGTGAGTAAGAAGCACTATGCTATACCGATTGGAAGAGAGGAGTCCACTTTTTCTCTGTACTATCTTCTCCTAGGAAGCCAGTTTATGGCAAGCCAAGGTGTGATGGAATTTAACTTCAATTTTAGATGTAGTTGTTGACTGTACTTGTTTACATGAGTGGATTCTTGTTTGATAGGAGACTTTGATGGACGCGCTCATTTTTCTCTATATTGTGCCCATCTCACCCCCCCCCACCCCTGCCCCGTGTGCACTCCAGGTGCCTGGTGTACGTGCAGCGCAGCAACACAGTCCACTATTCGAAGATCCGCCCGCTCAACGAGCTAAGCCAGTTCGACATTTGCCGCCACGAAATCCGCTATGGCTGTCTACGTGAGGACAAGTGCAACTTCGCTCACAGCTTCGTGGAGCTCAAGGTCTGGGTGATGCAGCAGCAGTCAGGTATAGCACTCCACCTCCCAGTACTGGATGTGAGCTTGTCTCAGTCTACCGCACACTCGTAGTGTTTTTGAGTGTGGGTGAATTTAATGAAAATATTCCTGCTTATTCTCTCTATACTTAATCCAACGACATTGCTGCCTCTTCAGCCTCACCCTGTCATCCACAGCCAGTCGTGCATTTATTTAGGTGTGAATTATCTCCAAGGGTCGTTTAACATTTGATGGGAGTGGCTACCAGAGGGGCACGTTTTACACCAGCAGTGTAGTTAAGGTTACGCTTGAATGTGAATGTGCTGTGTGCCACCACAGGGATTACCCACAAGGAGATTGAAAGTGAATGTGCCAATCTCATGGCTCGGAGCAGAGGGGTCCTCGCAGCCCCCACACACAAGGTTTGTGTCTCACTTGTTCCGACAAGCATGGAACAGACAGCCCAATCAGTGCAGTACTGCCACAAGCTCGCGCTGCTCCCCTGCTCCCACAATGCTATAATTTTTATGAAGCATATCCACTGTCAATTATAAGTAGTACAATGCAATTCCAGTGGGATTTATAAAGCATATGCATTCTCAATTATCACTTATACCAGTACAATTTAATTTAGATTTGTGAATCTTCTCAAGGGTGGCACGGTGGCGCAGTGGGTAGCGCTGTCGCTTCACAGCAAGAAGGTCCCGGGTTCAAATCTCGGCTCGGGTGCCTTTCTTTGTGGAGTTTGCATGTTCTCCCTATGTCCGCGTTTGTTTTCACCGGGCCAAAAACATGCTGCCGCATAGGTTAATTGACTTGCAGACTAAATTGCCCGCAGTGCCCGGTGATAGATTGGCATCCCATCGTGGGTATATCTCTGCTTTGCGCCCTGTGTCTGCCGGGATAAGCTCGGCTCACCGCGACCCTGAACAGAACTAAGCGGTTTCTGATAATGAGATGAGATTAGAAATCTTCTCAGTGTGACATCTAAGAATGTTGTGTAGGTTTGGGGGATGCTGTGCCAATAGAGATGAGTGAAATGATGTGGGAGTTGGTGAATGCACCGCACAGAGGGGGGAGGACTGCTGTGCCGTTCAGGTAGCATGGATGGTGTTACCATTCCTACTAACCATTCCTACTATTCACATTTCATAAAGCCACTGCACCTCGGTAAATCCAGAAAAGTCAGACGCGGTGGAGATATGGAGCCGGGATTTAAAGAAGTGAATGGATTCCCCATGATGATATTCCCAAGATAGGGAGTTCTAGACGGAGGAAATGGAGCAAAGGAGTGACAAGGTCCTCCGATGGAAACACAATGTTTCTCACGACTGTGCGAAGGACGTGGTGGGTCAGGAGATGAAAGCCAGTGCAGTGCAGGGTGAGGGTTGTGATAGGGAGAGGATGTGGCTGAAGGACATAGAGATCATCGTTGCCTCCGCATGACAGGAGCCGAGTGAGCGGTGTGGACGCATGAAGAGGACTATTTTTTATTCGGTTATTAGCAAGTGGCTATTGCCTGTTATTTGTAGTCAATTGCCTCTTCATGTACAGTGTTGGTGTGTTTGGGAACACAGCTGCTATAATAGGATATACGTACGTTGTGGACATAGATCTGCCTGTAAAGCACGGTTGTAGCACAGTGATGACATCTGCCCCCACAGAAAGAAAGTCCTGCTTGTGGTGGTTCGATGCCAGCCTCGAGCATCTTTCTATGCGAAATTTGTATGTTCTCTCCAAGTTCTGCGTGAGTGTCCTCTAGGTTCTCTGGTTTCATCCCACAAATAAATAAAACGCTCAATTGGCCAATAACATTATAATAATATAGGAGAGTGTCTGGATGGTTGAAGCCAGGTAAATTGTTTGCCTTGACTCCCTCCTCCTCCTCCTTCTCCTATCCCCTCCTCTGGAGGTTACCCCACACCTTCGAGCCATTCTGTTTTCGAATGAATTCCTTTGAAATGATTGTGCATAGCACTTGAGTCGAGTTGTCTGAGATTGATGCTACGAATGTTATGGCAACACAAGGTAAGCAGTGCTGAGGTGTGAACGAGAACTTGGCAGGTGTGATGTGGATATTATTATTAATTCTTAATTAGCAGATGCCCTTAGCCAGGGTGACTTACATCGTTACAGAGGTGCGAGGAAACCAGGGGGGTGCTGAGTAGGATAAGTGGAGGATGGGAGAGCAGATCAGTCACCTACACAGGCAATGGAGTGGTCTCCATGAGTCCGGTGACCAACAAATACCTAGGAGCAAATGATGCGATGGTGTTGAGCGGATCTTCGAGGCCATATGTAGAATTTGCAGCAGTTGTGGGATCTGGCGGAGGAGAGAAAGCATTGGCGAGGTGCAACAGTGTTATCAGCGGCTTTGACCACGATGACATCATGATCTTGATTAGACGAATACTGGTGGTGCACCCACACAAGGCGCTGCACTAACACATGCGTTGGCCCTGCCTCTGTCCTGCTACATTTCCCCACTCCGCTTGCAGATATCCAAGATTGAGCAGAAGCATTCACAGATGCGCTTCCACATGAAGTTTGTGTGCAGCCAGTGCTGGAGAAACGGCCAGGTGACTGAGCCCGAGCCCACACTTAAGTACTGCAACTCCAAGGCTAGACACACGTATGTATACCCATACACCACATACGCACATTTTAAGCACGCACTACACACATTTTAAGCACGCACTACGCACAAACACATTGAGCTCGTGACTCTTCCAAGGCAGGATGCTCAGATGTTTGGGCACGTGCTTGCGTGGCCACACATAGCGTAAGGCCACTTCATCACAAACACTGAAGCCAGACAAAGCTGAGACTGCTTCCATGTGCATACATACACACAAATCCATGTTATAATGCATGCATGTTTTAAAGGCAACTGTAAAGCCTCTCCTTACCACCCATGCTTTACATGAATACCTGTGGCAGTGTACATATACCTGCATTGGGGAGACAAAGGTGGCCAGGTAATAGTAGCATCACCCCACCCCCTTGTGAAATGTGCAGGCCATAAAAGATAAGATAGAAAGGTAGATGTTTATTATTACAACAGAAAAATACGCAGTGAGGTTGCAAGCTCTTTACAGATTCCTGCGATAACAAACATGCGAGTTACAAGAAATAAAAAATAAGTAAATGAAAAAAAATTAACCCAACAAAATAAAAAACAACAAAAAAAAAATTTACACACAGCATTGCACATGATTAGACAAATAAATAAACACGCAGTTATGTGTTGAAATGGGGAAAACAGTAATACATTTTATAGGTAGCATATTGCACAGAGAGGGAACAAATGCAACAATCGCCCCATTTTAGCATGAATTGCTGTTAACAATCATAGCTAGGTGCTCACACACAACACTCACCTAAAAATCCTGTTTAAGCATAAACAGAAAATCTTGTTTTGTGTTTAGATTTGTGTGTATATTCATGTTTATGTGTATGTTCATGTGCGTATGACTGTGTGTAAGTGTAGCCTGGTACAAGCACTATGGTAATGTTAGTCACTTGGTGACAAACTTATTTTTTTGTGTGTTTTTCGTTATATGCGTGTACATGTACTTACGTCAGTGTGTGTGTTTGTTCTCCTGTAGCTGGTCCAGAGAGCGTCGGGTTCTCCTGGTCATGTCTCCGGAGCGCAAGAAATGGACATTGATCCGCCCCTTTCCATCTCCCAAAAATGTGCCACATCAGTTTGATGTGAGTATAGTGTTGGCATTAGCATAGTGGCCTCATCAATCAATGCAAGCCTTGTTAACTTGTGTCCCACACAGTTAACTGTCTGGGTGGTCCTGTAGCGCTGCGGTTAAAGCACTCAACTCATGCATGAAGAGTGTAAGACTTAAACCCTGGTTGATAGGTTGAATTGGCCCATAATCTCTTCATAAGTTCCTTGTGCAAAACAAAAGAAATGTGTTTTTAATAATCCCTGTGAGAACTACATCCTCACATTTCCACTTAGCTTAATTCACATGTAGATTGAAAACATAAACGAAGTTGATTGCGTGTGCCCATAGTCCAATCAGAGTGCTGTTGAAAATGTTATTTGCGTGGTAACGCAAGTAGAGACTGTCTGTGCCTTGGGAATGTGGCATTTCCATTGCTGGCTCATGGCTCCAATACAGATGAGTGCTGCCCCATTTCTTGTTTTAACTGGAGACTGATTTAAAAGTGCTTTCAATATAAAACACGAATGTATTTTTAACATGGTGCGCTTGTGTGGCCATAAGAGCACTGGGCTCACACGTTTACAATGTGAGTGGGAATTACATTTATAAGATTAGAAAGGTTTTACCGTATCTGGCGATTATGCAGGTGTTAAGATTTTAACACCTGCATAATTGCCAGGCAATTATGCAGGTGTTAAGATCCCAAACACCAAAATAGACACATTTCACAATGTGTCCAGTTTGCAAAAGCCACACATACTAGTGGCAAAATATGCAAACAGGTAGCTTTGATAACCTATGTATTGTCCTTCAAACTGACCGGCCTCCACCAGGCAGTGGCTTCCTTTTGAGCCTAATTGCCGGTGTCAGCCGTTGCCAAAAGGCAGTCAGCTCAGGACAGTGCAGTATCAATGCTTATAGCTTAGGTGGATTCGTTAACGCTATGGGTACTTTTTTGCCAGTATACATATATAAGATTAGAAAGGTTTTACCATATTTGGCGATTATGCAGGTGTTAAGATCTTAACACCTGCATAATCGCCATTGGCTCGTATTGTAAAAAAAGTGTGCATGTGAAAAGTGATTCCGCACCTGTTGTTTTCCTTCTCTCTTCCCAGTTGTGTGCTCATGTGGCCAAGGGAAAAAAGTGCACGTTTCTGGGAAACTGCACCTTTGCTCACAGTCAAGAAGAAAAGGAAGTTTGGACCTATATGAGAGAGAGGAATAGTAAGTTTGGGTGGTAGTGCTGGGCTCACCTCGTGGGACTGTGATGCAAATGGTGAAAAACAAACCTTTCCCTGGAGTTGCCTATTTGCTTGGAGGTCAGTGCTGTACTGGCACTACTTAGATGCTGGGTTTAAATGCAAGCAGCTGCGAATTATTCAATTGGGCTTTCATTGTCCGCGTGGGTTTTCGCCGGGTACTCCGGTTTCCTCCCACAGTCCAAAAGCATGCTCCTGGATAGGTTGATTGGCTCGCAGACTAAAATTGTCCCGCAATGCCCGGCGATGGACCGGCGTCCCGTCGTCAGGTGTATTCCTGCCTTACGCCCTATGTTTCCGGGATAGGCTCCGGCTTCACCGTGACCCTATATAGGATTAAGCGGTTTCAGATAATGAGATGAGATGAGGCTATCGAATTTATGGTCTTAGTTGTATCAATAATTACTGCATAGGAAACATACATCATTAAATTACATTTACAATTCAGTTCGGTTCATTTTAAGTTAATGGAAATTTTAATATTGGATTTTTAATCTGACAAATAATAATGTAGAAAGTTTCTTAAAGTACAACCTCCTCATTTGTAAAAGCTTGAAAGGGAACTTTAAAGTACCTTTCGGGAGACACCTGCAGCCATTATGTAGTACAGAACACACTGTTGTATTTCTGATTAGATTCTTAATCCTGGATGGTGCTGACAACGCAATTACAATATCTTTTATCTAAACTAACCTACCAGACTGGCACCGCATAATATCCCAGCGGTATTACTTGTGTTAGCCTTGTCAAGACCACTGTTTGATGTTGAATATGTTTGGGACCAAGGGTCTTACCATGATAAAAGGAACTGGATTCTCAAGTGAAAGGAACTGATTTTCCACTCATTTTTCCCAAACCTTTGATTATTTTGTCAGTTTTTCACGATTCAAAATATTTTCACCGTTTGCTTTTCGATTATTATGTCAGTTTTAGTACTGTTTCCAGTTCATAGCAATGTTTACTGCGATGTCTGAGAAGCCCGCATTGTGCTTTGTTTCAATGCCAGTTAAGGAAACTGAGAAGCTGTATGAAATCTGGATGGAAACACACGGGCCCAAGGCTGTGGTAAAAGACACCACGGGAGGAACTCTGTTGGGCAACAATGGCCAGAGCACGGACCACATCTCTCTGCCTATGGACTATGCAGACATCACGGTGAGCAGCGTCGCAAGGCGCACACACACGCTGCCACTCCTGCAATCAGCACACTGGCAGTGAGACGAATACAAGGATAGTAATAAAATTGCATTTATCGAGCGCCTTTCACCCGAGGGTCACAAAGCGCTGCACGGAGCTGCGGAGAGAACGGCATGTCAACAACGACATAAGAACGGAAAATAAGCAACAATAACCTTACATCATTACAATAATAATGTTAAATATACTTTTTTGGGGATTTTTTGAGGGGTTTGCTCCAGTCTTTGGGAAAGTCACGAAGAAAGCAATTGTGGAAAAATTTTGCTTCATTATTGAAATAAGGTTAATCCACATCAGCATATTTCAGGTGGTGCAAAGATGACATTTTGATATGAACATAATGTAATTTGTTTATTGCACCAGCTAGACAACAGGAGAGATGGAGAGCAGAGATATGTGGTTACTTCGTCATGCGTATTAGCACTCCCACAAATCTCGTCTAAGTGAGAGCTTCTGTATCGAAGGGTCTCATTCACAAAGAGTCATCACACAGGCCAGATTTCAGTAGCTTAAACGTAATATTTGAATTTTGAATGTATTATTGTTAAATGTAGATGTTTCAATGCTATTTAACATGCATGATGATAACGCGGTATATTTATGCCCTGGGTTGATGTCTTTGCTTTAGTGAGTGATGGCGAGCTGTGCTGAGCATGGTGTGTGTGTCCGGACACATAATCCATCCCACAAGTTCGTATTAGGCATCCTCAGGTGCCTGAGGATGCCTCGAACTTGTGAGGTGAAACGTCGCGAGGTGGAGAGAGGAAGTGATCGACGCGGCCGTTTCGAGAGTGCAGCTTTTCAAAGCTATTATCAGTGATTCTATGATCATTGTAATTTTATTTATTTTGTTTCTACTTAAAATGTTTACAGTTACATTCGTCTGTTTTTGTCGTTTATTATATTTACCATTAGCCTACGTGTGTATGATATGCACCGGTTGATAGCAATCGATTCTTAGGCATGCAGATAAGATGCGTGTACTGCAGTGAGCATTGGGAATTGCAAAGGAATGAATTAGTTGCTTGTTGCGCGTGTTCTGCGTGACGCGCTCACGCTGTGTCTGACTGCATGCTGTGTGCGCTACGCTTGCAGTCTGGCTTCCACTGCTGGCTGTGTGGCAAGAACTGTAATGGTGGGAAGCAGTGGCAGCAGCACATCACATCGGAGCGGCATCGCGACCGCGTGTTCCTGGACGACGAAGGGCAGCACTGGCAGCACCGCTTCCCTGCTGGGGAGTTCTCTCTGTGCTCAATGTATGTGATCTGGGGTGCATGACCACCACCACTCAGCAGCTTATTCACAAACATACTCTTGGCTATAAAGTTTGGGGGCAATACAGTTTCATTGCCCCAAGCAAATGCTGCTTGCTTGGAAGGATGTACTCTCCTGTATATATAATAGTAATAATTGCATTTATAGAGTGCTTTTCACCCCAGGGGCACAAATCGCTGCACAGAGCTACGGAGGGAATGGCTTGTCAACAACAATGACATAAGAATGGCAAATCAGCAACAACGTTTTTTGGGTTTTGTTTTGTTACAAATCCGAGCTGTGGAGAGAACGGCATGTCAACAGCAACGTCAGGACAGTTCAACTGAAAGTCAAACAGTAGCAATAAATTATAGGACATGAAATCAGCGATAAATAAAAATGCACGTCTCGTGCAATGCAAGGGGTGATTGAAAAGGCCACGGCCTGATGTACGAAGCAATCAGTAATGATGAAACCTTTACTGTCTACATGGTTTCCTGAAAGTGGACTTTGTCACTGCAAGGCTTTATTCCTGTCCTTGAAGAACTGCTTGACTCGCTGTCCACACTACTCATTCACAAAAAAAACACTGCTCACTTGTCAATATGCTTTTATTAAGTGATTTTTATTTATTAACTGAAAACATGAAAGACATTGGGGACCAGGTCTAATCAGTATAGATTATCTGATTTCCATTGGGTTTTAAGAATTCATAGTTGAACACACAAACAAGATTATTTAAAACACCTATGAATGAATGAGAATTAATCCGTTTCTGCGCACTAATGTTACTTGTTAAATACAGTATTGAATTCAAGATTATAATTATCACCTACAAGGCTTTCACTGGCGCAACTCTGACTTATATCCGTGACCTACTTCAGGCACCCCCCTCAACACGACTACTTCGATTTTCCAATACAGGCTTACTGCATGTGCCCACGTCGCACCTCCATTCGATGGGTGACAGAGCATTTTCGCGCGCTGCTCCAAGACTCTTGAATGCCCTTCCACTGGAGATTCGTTCAGCTGAGTCCTTGGGCATCTTCAAATCTCGTCTCAAGACTCACTTGTTCCGTAGAGCTTTCAAGTGCTCCGGCTAGTACTGTTGATGCGGCTCAGTGGTGCCGTGCCGGGATGTTGGTACTCTTCCGACTTGCGCCGGCTTGTGAACATGTTTTCCCTCCGTCTCCGACTCTTGATGCGGCTCAGTGGTGCCGTGCCGGGATGTTGCTTATCTTCCGATCCGCACCTGCTCGGGAACATATGTTCCTTGCTTGCTCGTTTAAGAAATTATTTATTTTTTGCTGACTTTATGTCCTATGATTTGTCGCTGCTGTTTGACTTTCGGTTGATCTGTTGTGATGTTGTTGTTGACATGGCATTATCACCACAGCTCGGATTGGTAAAAAAAAACCCAAAAAAGTTTATTGTTACTGATTTGCCATTCTCTGCCGTTGTTGTTGACGTGCTGTTCTCTCCGCACCTCTGTGCAGCGCTTTGTGACTCTCGGGTGAAAAGCGCTCTATAAATGCAATTATTATTATTATTAATGCAATTGTTAAATATACACTACTTTTAAGCAAACCTTTTACCTTTTGTGGTAATATCACTTTTATGTCAACCATGGACCCATAGAACACACGAGATCTATCAATCAGTTGTATTATTATTTCATAGTTGTTATAAATGCTACCAAAACAGAACTAGACATTAATTTGTTGTTCTGCGTTAATGGTGGCATTATGACAATTATAATTTTAAAGACGTTTTATGATTTTATCACCGACACCTTTGTCTTGTCCTCTTCTGGCAGGATTGAACATGGGAACATTTGCCCCGAAGACATCAACTGCAAATACGCACACAGTGCCGCGGAGCTCCAGGAGTGGATAGAGCGACGGGATTACCTCAAATCCAAACTCGCCAAAGCCGTTAATGACAAGCTCATTGATGAGAATGGGGATTTTGGAAAATACAGCTTTTTAACAAAATAGTATAAAATAATCTTCATTACAATGTTAATCGATATCATCTTATTTTTGCCAACCAGTAAAAATGATGATAATATTTACAGCTAATTTTAATAAAATATTTAATCTTGCATTGCATATAGAATGTATTCAAATGCGAGATTGAAACAGTAGTTTAAGAAGTAATCTGTATTTTATTTGATAAGAAACTCATCTCATCTCTCATTGTCTGAAACCGCTTAGTCCTATACAGGGTCACGGTGAGCCGGAGCCTATCCCGGCAGACACAGGGCGCAAGGCAGGGATACACCCACGATGGGACGCCAGTCCATCACTGGGCACTGCGGGCAATTTAGCCTGCGAGCCAATTAACCTATGCAGCAGCATGCTTTTGGACTGTGGGAGGAAACCGGAGTGCCCGGCGAAAACCCACGCGGACACGGGGAGAACATGCAAACTCCACACAGAAAGGCACCCGAGCCGAGAGATTCGAACCCGGGACCTTCTTGCTGTGAGGCGACAGCGCTAACCACTGGGCCACCGTGCCGCCTTGATAAGAAACTATACTTAAGAATTATTATGTTACTCAAGCTATTTGAATACACAATGTATATTGCCTGATCAAGAGGGGAATTATATATGATGCATTCATGTCATGGGCCCTCTGAGAAGCATAGCACAATTTCTGGGTTGAGTGATGAGCAGCCAGCTCTGGCTGCGCCAGGTCGTGCCTTGTCACTTCACACTGCTATCTGCGTGCGTCTGTTGGGAGCACGGTGCCATATCCTATTAGACTGATTACTCACTCGCATTTGTAACCTGTTTTTGTTCAGGCCACCAATTTCTTTTTCATATCATTTTCCCCATCTCCTTCACATACATGAAAGTAGAATTTTCTGAGCAGCCTAATAGGTTACTGTGAACCTTGGGCAGTAGAGTAGACTTCACACATACCAGCTTGCCACGCAATGCCTCGTTTCCATGGCCACTTGTAGGCGTGCGAGAACCAGGGTTATCTACAGCATTACTCTTCCTCATTGTCCATCAACAGCCAAGAAGCAGCAGTCGTGGCTCCGGACCCCTGCGGTGAATAAGTCGTGATGCTTTGCGAGCTCATACCCTCACATCCTGCCACTTCCCTGCTCTCCCATCACAATCACGGAATAGTGTTGACTAGAGCAAAAGCTTACAAATAGGGTTTTTTTGGCATTAACCTAGGCTTATTTTCGGAACGTTCCCATAGCATTTTAGCTTGGCTGATTTCTACACTCCTGGATCAAGATTATAAAACTGAGCCCAAAAAGTAAACTCGAATTAATGCGGTCAACTGGGATGATAGAGGCATGCGACACTCCTTTCGCACCTGGAAGTGATTGTGGTTTATATAAATAGTTGGCAATAATGACTCCCAACTTGAGCTGGTCCAGCCAAACAGATTTTAAATAGTGAACACATTTGTTCAAAGATCATGTATGGTCTCATCTCATTGTCAAAACCGCTTAATCCTGTACAGGGTCGCGGTGAGCTGGAGCCTATCCCGGCAGACACAGGGCGCAAGGCAGTGATATACTCACGATGAGACGCCAGCCCATCACTGGGCACTGAGGGCAATTTAGTCTGCAAGCCAATTAACCTATGCAGCAGCATGTTTTTGGACTGGAAGGAAACCGGAGTGCCTGGTGAAAACCAACGTGGACACGGGGAGAGAACATGCAAACTCCACACAGGCAGCCGAGCCGATTCGAACCCTGGAATTTTCTTGCTGTGAGGCGACAGCGCTACCCACTGGGCCACCGTGCCGCCCCTCATGTATGGTGACCAGGATAAATGAGGTTCAAGGTTAAAATATAAACAATAACCGTTGATTAAAATGGTCTTAAGTGAGTTGATCATCCCTGTAGTCACCAATGATTTTAAAAATATATTGTTTTGCTAAGTTTGTTTCCAAAAGAATGATATTAATACGTGTAAATATTGTGAATACTGTGCAGGGCATTAAAAGATACACCCCCAATGTGGATAATGATGCCTATTGAAGGGACTTGAAAGTAGTTTTGTAATATAACCATGTGGGGTCATGCTCTGAGATGGTGGCCCCATATGGTAACTGCTCACTTCAGGGGTTTGCGAATGGAACTAACTTTTGTCTCGTGACACCAATATTGGTTAAAACATAATTGACATGGAATTATTAGGAGCTGGTTATACAAAAACACAACGCAGAACTTTACCGTCAGAATTACCTCCTCGCCACGTGTGCACTCGCGTGCGCCGAGATCACCTGGTGTCTGACATTCTAGCTGGCCTAGGCGTCAGCCAGCGGTCTCGTACGATCGGCGGCCGTATCGTGGGCATGGGGAGAGACGGTGTCGGTTGCAGCTGGCTACACATGCATATGTACAACTCATTGCCATAGCCACCGGTTACTTAAGTCTCCGCCGGAGTAACCGGCGAAATCCTACCCGTGCCAATTGGGGCTGTGTTGAGTGGCTGTGGATGGTCAACCACACAGATTGTGGATATCCCAAAAATAAAACATGATATTTCATCACTTGCCGTTGAAGTGAAGTATTGTGGCATCACGACTCGGACCGCAGACTCATGGCGGCTTGGCGATAACGGCCACGGCGAGGATCAGCGTTCACTCCACGATCTTTCAGCCAGCGAGCAGAGACTTCTTGTCTTTTGATGTTTTATTGAGCAGCGTGCGCGGGCCCGGGCATAACGAACTTGAACGGCGACTACATGTTGAAGACTGATGACTGTCCCGTCTGACCCCCTCACGACCAACCGACCCTGACTCCGTCTCCAAAACAGCCACTCCCCCACTCACGAACTCCGTCTTTATATTCCTCCGTCTCGCGCCCCCCCTCGCACCTTCCGGATGACCTCATGCATAGCCACGTGCTACAATGAGTCACGCACC
>JAZEWT010000002.1:34948081-35014891 GCA_036362905.1 Mordacia mordax | reverse complement strand
AACTCCACACAGAAAGGCACCGGAGCCGAGAGACTCGAACCCGGGACCTTCTTGCTGTGAGGCGTCAGCGCTAACCACTGCGCCACCGCGCCGCCCGCAAGGGATTATGTAAATCCACAATCCGAGTTCGATGAATCACGGGTCTCGCTCGTAAACTCTTTAACCCCACAGTATTTTGAAATAAAATGAAAACTCTGTCGTTCCAGCTATTCATTGCTTAAAAGTTAAAATGTAAACATTTATGGTTGGGCAAGTATCTCTTGGTCTAGTGACAGGGCAGTGATTGGCCACCCTGCTCGATACCACGACTGCGATACGCAGTTGTCTAAGCTTGTGCGTTTTTATTGTACAGTAATAAGGTGTCTGTGTGAAACATGATTCAGACGATGACATTTTTTGCTAAAATGTGTACTCGATGTGTGAGAACTATGCTCCAAAGTTCTTCTTTGGGGGGAGCCTGATGTGCCCTCTTAACACGGGAGGCGAGACGTCGCACAGGACACTCGACACGGCGATCCCGACAGCACAGCTACAGAGAGCGCACTCGTGTGATTGGCGGAGCCGCCACTGGGGACGGCGGGGGGGCGGGAGGACACGTGCCGGCTGTCGAGTCGTCACGTGTAAGGGGGCGGGGCGCCCACCGCCGCCACGCCTCGCGACCCCGCGCTTGCGATTGGCTGGCGTTGCGCGCGTCCTCCGCCAATGGCAAGGTGCCGAATGTGAGTCCCGAGCGAAGAGGTAAACATGGGCGCGTGAGAACGCTCGCGGGGGAACCACGCGGCGGCCATGTTGGGTGGGGGCGGGATCGCGGCTGATTGGGGGACGAGCGCGCCGCGAGCGGCAGCGCGCGCTGATGACGTCACCCCGCTCGCTGCCGAGAGGAGGCTTCCTCACGAAAGATGGCGTCTCCGCGGTCAAGGCCGCTCACGTGCGAGTCGGGATTCTCTGGTTTCCAGCGGCTCTGAGGGTTTCACCGACGGGGAGGGAGGCGTGAGCGGGGAGGAGGAGAGAGAGCAGGAGAGGGGAGAGGAGGAGGGGACCGGAGGCGGGAGTCGCCTGGCCCCGCTCGGCATGCGCACTGGAGCCGGGCCCGGGGAGGAGAGCGAGGAGCCGCGGGCCCGGCGTCTGTGGAGTCGCATGGGCGGCCCCGCGCTCTGCGGCCTCGCCGCGCTCGCCGCCACCGCGATTCTGCTGCTCACCGTGGTGCACAGGTGGGGGTGGGAGTACGGGGAGACAGACACGGGACGTGGTGTGTGTGGTGGGGTAGGGGGCACAGACGCGGCGGGGAGATGGAGACATCAAGGGACAGGGAAACCCGGGGTGCAAGGGGAGACATCAAAGACAGTGGGGGACGGGGAGCGTGGGGGACGGGGAGCACGGGAGATGCGCAATGGGTATTGACCGGTAAAAACTGCGTTGAACAGGTAAGGCAGTGCGGGTTGGGGTTGGGTTAGACGCTCACGAATTAACGCCGCCACACTTATGTATCGGATTTTACCATGCATTGCAGCTACAAGTCAGTGACACGTGGTAACGGGACTTCAACAAGACCAGGAATATGCATGGCCAGGTCGTTCCCACGCGGAAAGGTGCAGCCGCAATCGATGTGCACAGGTCGTAGTGTGCGTGGCGGGGAGGAAATGCTCAGCTGTAGGGGGCATGGCCAGAGACACGGGAAGGTTAGGGGACAGGTGCCGATACGTGGACATGAGAAACTTTGCGAAGCGAGGGAGACGCGCATCGTGCCGCTGTGGACCTCGTCACATTCACATCGCAGCGGTGGGGGAGACGCACAGTGGTCGAATCGGGCCACGTCGAGTGTTGACTTTGACAGACACACGTTGGTGCGTGGTCACCTCGGCACCCGGCACCGGCGCGATGGAACGACGGCCCTGCACTCCGTCCTAACGCCTACCGCGTTCGTTCTTGACGATGAGCTGCTTGATGATGTCGAGCGGTTGGCTGCTGCGGTTTTATGCCTTATGAGATGCGACTTTTTTTATATACACATCCGTCGAGGGATTGGTTTTGTTTGTGAAGTGTACTGTAGTGCCGTGATTCTCAACCAGTAGTTTGCGACTTATCAGTGGATCGCGAGCGCCACCTAGTGGCCCGTGGAGACCAGTGTTGCACTTGCAACACGTTGCGCGCTCAGAAGGAATACCATAATAATAATTGCATTTCTTGAGCGCCTTTCACCCGAGGGTCATAAAGCGCTGAAGAGAGATCGAGACAAGAATGACAAATCAGCGAGGAAAGGAGAGAGAGCCATCGACGCGGCTATCCCGAGAGAGCAGCTTTTCGAAGCAATCGTCAACAACAGCAACAAATTTTAGGGCATAAAAGAAGCGATTAAAAAAACAATTCTGCAACAAACAATGAAGGAATAAATGTTCCCAAGCAGGCGCAGGTCGGAAGAGAGCCAACATCCCTGGCACGGCACAACTGAGCCGCATCAACAGTCCTCGCCGAAGGAAGCGCGAAATGTTCCCGAGCAGGCGCAGGTCAAAAGAGAGCCAGCACTCCAGCATGACAACACTGAGCCGCATCAACAATCTTAGCCATATTGTGAGTTTTTATCACGAGTTGTATTAATATGAGCGCTGTGCCGTACAGTCTCGTGTGTTTGGCCACAGCAGAGAAGCCTCCAAGTGGGCATCGGTATTGTCTTGTGATTTCATTCATATTCGATTGACACGTGGCAGCTGGGTCTGTGCTGGTTTCCATTGAGGAAAAGTAAGCTAGTGGTGGAAATTCCCCGTTACCGTGCCTGGAGAGTCTCACCATAGCATAACCACTGTGTAATCTCCGCATGGAATCTGGCTTGTAGCTGTAGGATCAGCACGTAGTGGATCGTCAAGGAGAGACAAGAGGTGTCTTGCACAAGCGGTTGTGCGCTCTCTGAGCCCGCGTCTGTCTCTTTCCGCATGCCCCGTGCAGCCGAGGGGGCAGCGTAGAGTGGGAAGCCCGGCCCGCGGCGCCACTGTTCCGCGGGGCTTCGCGTGTCGTGGACCTGCCGCTGGGCCAGCTGGACTGGGCGGAGCGTCTGCGCGGAGAGGCCGAGGTGTGCGTGCTGGTCCTGTACGCGCCGTGGTGCGCGCGTTGCGTGCGCGCCGTGCCGCACGTGGAGCACGTGGCGCGTGCCCTCGCCGGACAGGTGAGCGCCTGCGACGACGCTACCGGGTTGGGTTGGGGTGCTGCCCCGGTGGTGTAACTTGAGAATGGTCTCAACGGACCAATCCGGAGGTCTCCGCTTCAAATCGTTTTCCCGGCTTCGCAGATGAAACAATGCTGTTGCAAGTTTCTTAAATTTCAACACCTCTGTTTGCCCATCAGTGTGGTGGACTCACGACAGTCCATCGGTAGGTCACGTGTGCTAATGTGTGGGTACTCCTAAGTCCTGCGAGGCGTGTGGCCGTCATGAAAGATTAGGGAAAATACTTGCTGGAGGAGCTTTCTTGGCCTGGTGGGTCGCAACCGAACAGTAGGCTGTGACCGCAAACTTGTGGAGACCATACGCAAGTGGGCATAGTGGGCCTCAAGGAGTAAAAAGGTTGAGAACCCGTGGTTTAGGCATACTGTGCGATGGAGGTGCTTCCACCAGCAGTCGCTTAAGCAAGCAGTTGCAGCGCCGTTACCTTTAAGCAAGATTAACTCCGTATCATTATTGTTTATTGAACAATAATTTTTATCGCTTATTTTATGTCCTCTAAATTATAGCCATTTGACTCAGTTGAACTGTTCTGATGTCTAACAAAAACATTTTATTGTTGCTGATTTGCTGTTCTTATGTCGTTGTTATTAAAATGCCGTTCGCTCCTCAGCTCTGCACAGCGCTTTGTGACCCTCGGGTCAAAAACGCATTATAGAGGTGCATTTATTATTATTATGCCCAACATATGAAGTATATTTTTTCCATTCAACAGCTACGGCAAGACCTCCAAGCTATTTAGGTCTTGATGATATTTGACCATAGTTAATAATTCACCGTATGTGGATGAGACTGCGTGTTGTGTTGAACTACCTCTCACTCTGTCCAATTTGTAATTTTATTTTAAAGTTGTCATCATTTATTTTTTCCAAAGAAAGAGAATTGCAAACGTGGGGTCAGCAGAGGAGGGAGGGGTGCCCTGTGCATAACAGGTTCTGTACAAAGGGGCAGTGAGTAGAGGTTTTGAGAATTGCTCTCCATAGCTGTTCTTTTGGGGCGAGCATGCGTCGGTGTTGCGCTATTTGATCCGTTTGTCATTAGATCATTGATTTATACAGATAGAGTTGTAGACAGTGGTGGCCACTGTCAGAAGTCTAATTATGTTTCCAAAGTGAGAGCCGACACATCGTGAGGGCGAGGAACACTCGACACGGCCCTCCTGAAAAAAAAAGCTATGAAGAGCAAGTCTGATGCATTGAACCCAGAGTCTGAACTCCCATTGGAAATTCTGTCAGCTGAGTCCCTGGGCATATTCAAATCCCATCTCAAGACTCACTTGTTCCATAAGGCCTTGAAGTCCTCTGGCTAGGGTTGGTGATGCTGTTCATTGCTGTGTGCTTGGATCATGGCATGCTGTTGACCGGTGCCTGCTCAGGAACACTCTTTTCTTTCAAATTATTTTATTTGATGATGGCTTCAAAGAGCTACTCTTTCGGGATAGCCGGGTCTCACACATTGGAGGCATCCTCAGGCACTATATGTGTGTGTGTGTCATGTATATGACTCCTATTTATATGTAGGTTTTATGAATATGTTAAATCCCTTCTACAGCTTTGCTTTCTTCCAGGAACAATGGAATAAGGGCAGGGGTCCATTTGAAAGGGTTCTATTGTGTTGCTCACATATTAGAATCACGCTAACTTAATCCAATTCTGCCTCTGACTCACCTACTAGTTTGTATCTCATGAAAGCCTGTCCAATTTTACAAACAAGTGGTGATTCTCCCCTGATGTCCATAGTCCAGAGTTTTATAGCTGTACACTGCTGATTTTAAAAACTGGCCTCCAAGTTTTGTTCAGCTTTATTCTCATTTCTTGTTTGCAGTCTATTCTCTCTTATGAATCTCTATTGCTGCACGGATTAATCTGGGGCCTTTGCGGTGGATAACCGCTGGTACTCGTATCTTGTAAAAATCGATTCTGTGTTGTTTATCTACACTGTGTGCTGCCGTTGCTGATTTATCCGTATGCAGCAAACGCACTGCTGCCTCGTGCTCTTTCTTCATTGTGGCCATTGTTCTTCCTATTTGCCCGATGTACGCTTCTTCACGGTGCTGCAAGGAATGCAATATACGCCTTCTGTCTGTAACGGCAGTCAGTCTTTGGGTGATTTAAGTACGCCCTATATCTTCTGATGGGTTGTGAAGACTGTTTTTAATCTGTATTTTTCTAGATATTTTGGTGATTTTGTCTGCAGTGCCTTTCACATATGGTAAGAAAGCAAAGGTTTTGGTATCTTCCTCCTCAGTTTCATGCTCTTTTGCCTTGGTTCTCTCCTTATGGCATATTGGATCTTTGTTTTGGTGTATCCATTGCTTAGTAGTGCTTGTTGTGGATGTTGTAGGTCGTCTTTTAGATGTTGTTTGTCTGATTTTGTTTTTGACTGGTGGGCTAAGGTGTGCCGTAGCCCCCATTGCTGTTTCGGGTGATGGTGAGACTCCGCGTGTAAATACCTGTCCGTATGTGTTGTCTTCCCGTATACAGTGTGGCTTAGCGTCCCCTGTGCGTTTTTTTTCACCAGTATGTCCAGGAACCGGATTTGGCCGTTTTCTTCTGTTTCCATGGTGAACTTGATGTTTCGGTGTGTGGAGTTTTAAGTAGCCAAGGAAATCCTCCAGCTTCTGTCTCCCGTGTTGCCATACATTCGAATGTCATCAATGTAACGATACTAGTGGTGTGGTTTTAGTCTAGATGAGTTTATGGCTTCCTCTTCAAAACCTCTTAGATACAGATTGGCTGCTGCGGGTGAGACTGGTGATCCCATTGCTGCACCCTCTTTTTTTATTGGTAAAACTCCCCATCGAACTTGAAATCGGTTGTTGTGAGGCACACACAATCGACGCGGCTATCCCGAAAGAGCAGCTTTTCGAAGCGGTCGTCATGGACCGAGCTGTAAAAACCTACATAAATAAATTACTTTATTTGTTATTTTATGTCCTTAATTGATTTATAGTCATTTTAATTAATCGATCTCCTCTGATGTTGCTGTTGACATGCCGTTCTCTCCACAGCTCCGCAGCGCTTTGTGACCCTTGGGTGAAAAGCGCTCTGGAAATGCAATTCTTATCATTTACCATGAAAACCTACATCAGTACATGAGAGGTTTTATTACTCCTCCACGCAGTTTGCACAGTTTGGTTCACGATCTAGATGTCATCAGTATTTCCCACCATGATCAATCCACTGCTGGATGAAGGATTTGTCCAAGGCCACTTTTTTGTATTAATCCACATGATGTTTGTGTGTGTGTGTGTTTTGTCACTGGCTCGATCCGTCTCGATGATTTTAGGCTTCCATCGCTAAGCACTTTCCAGTCTATCTTTATGTCCACATGTCACAGCTGCTAATACATACTGGTTAAACACTTTATAAAGTTCTGAGGTTTTTTTTTTTAAACAACAGCATTGATTGCTGAGCAAATTTAATTCTTTCCACCAATTTCTACACTTTGCCAAATGTATGAGCGGTTTTGTACATCTTCTACCAATTTGAAACCAAAAAGCCAATACACTTTTTTGTAATTGGTGTAACTAGCCATAGTTTTATTGAAGCAACAGCAGGAATAATAACAATCTCTATATATATTGATGCTGAGGTGCTTAATCAGTTAATGCACTGCACAAGACAATACATATAATCTCCTGCAATGGCTTTGATCAGTGCAGTATTTTACAATCATTTAAAGCTGCACTAAAACAAGTCGACAGCACACGAGAGATACATGAAGAAAGTGCATGCAGTTTCAACTGAGCCAGCTTTTGATCATCTTGCAGCATTTTGAGCGCGTTGAGTCAACAACTATCATCTATGAATGTGTGAATGGGGGACAATTAATTACTTATTGGTGATTGGGTGTGTGAGGAAAGTAAATAATTCAACATCAATGTCGCCCGGCGATGGACTGGCGTCCCGTCGTCGGGTGTATTCCTGCCTTACGCCCTGTGTTTCCGGGATAGGCTCCGGCTCACCGTGACCCTATATAGGATTAAGCGGTTTCAGATAATGAGATGAGATGAGACATCAGTGTCTGGCGAATGTTGGCGCCGACTGGATGCATGGCAGTCTTCCCCCTACCCGCCTCTCTGTGGTTACCTTGAGCCTCTATCCGTGTCACATCCATGACCAGTCGTAGAATTTGTGCGTGTTACAATTCGTATTGTGATTTTGGAACGTACCATCTTCCTCTACTTTCAGGTGTTGTTCATTGCTGTGAATTGCTGGTGGCCCAAAGGGAGATGCAGGCGAGAGTTGAGCTTCTCTTTCTTCCCTGCGATCCACGTCTACCACACGGGGTAAGGCAGCGAGCAAACCCCATAATCTGCGCGGTGTCGGCCCTCGGACCTTCCGATGTGGCGCAACAGCTGCGCAAGGAGAAATGATACCGCACACAGTTAGCACCGACTTTGGCAGCACAACCAAGGCAAAGACCATCTGTATAGCCCTAATAGACTCTTGGGACAAATATTGTTTGCGAGCACTCGCGAAGGCCTGCACGGCACACGAGGGGGTAGGTGGCCAGGACCATCCTCCGTCATCCTTTGTCCTCCTAGTGGTGATGCGTATTCAGTGCATCAGTTACTCATCACGGCCAATAGTAAGACGTGCTATTGCACGACTTATTCGGCCATAGCTAACAGACTCTGCTTTGGTGTGCACACCTATTAAATTTACATAGTTGCATTGTGCTGTGATGGGCGGGTGGGGGGTGGTGGGTCGGTTTAAGCGTTCTGGTGAGCGTCGTTGCACTATGAGTGAGATACGTGTGCTGCAGGCTCGGCCCCATCCCCTACGATGGCCCGCTGGTCGCCTCCTACCTGCAGTCATTTGTGGAGCGCGTGATGGTACCCGTGACTCACGTCGCCACGCCGCATCACCTCCTCGACTTCCTCGCCACGTCCGAGGTGAGCGGTGCCGGGGCTCGCTGCTCCCGGTGTGGGGAGGGAGGGTGGCACGTGCTTGCGGTGCGACGAGGCAGCAAGGAGCTCCTCTGCACCCCTCCGAATCTTGCACGACATATGCCGGTACGAGTGACAGGAACATGTGTGCAGGTCGATTTATCCAATCAGAGGAGAGTGGTGGTTGTGAGCTTCGGCACTTTTCCACCAGATTCCCAAGGAAAGTAGTCCGTCCGGTGTGAGCCCAGCATTGCTGCATCATCGCTCGCTTCCTTCGAGTTCCAACTGTCACTGCAAGACGCAAATCTTGGCCCTTGATTGTTAGATAAGGATCTTGTATGTGTGTTGCAAAAGCGGTGACACGAGCTTGATGCATCATGAAAAATCATGAGAGTACTGATGTTGGAGCTCCTTCCTGCCATTGCATGAAAGTGTATATATGGGCTTCATTGTGAAGTTATAGGCCTCCATGTGAGTCTAAGAAACTTCATGTGAGTCTGGGGTCCTATGTGAGAAAACACGGCTTAAACCTTAATCCACCTGCATTCTGCATCACCTGAAAGTGGAAATGCCGAGGCAGAGTTTGTAGCCTCCTCAACCTGAAGCAGCAAGTTAATACTTATGAGCAGGTGTGGCTTATTAAAATTCCCTATTCTCTCATTATATACACACAAACTCTTTAGAGTAACGATACATTTTGCATTCTTAAATTACTATTCTTCAATTACTTGATTATTGTGATGATCACTTCTTAATAGAAATGTGTGTTTTGTTGGGTTCCTCCTTTGCCAGCCCAGCATTAGGGAAGCAGACAGCCAGGTGTGGTGCGGTTCACTCACTGTACCGTGCCAGCCTTCATATGTGCTCGATTATAGTACATGCCCCCAGTCTATAAGGACTATGTAGAGGATTGTTTTATGTACAAATTACTATGTTTTTGTGTTCGTGTCTCCTGTAGCCGGGTATCTTGGGATTCTTTGAGTTCAGTGCATCTCCGCAACCACCAGGGTACCTGGAATTCTACCAAGCTGCCCTGCTCTCACTGCAGAGAGGTAGGACTAGTGCACGGTACTGTGGAGATGGACTGTGCATGGGAAATAGAGCGCACCGTTGTTCTTACTCGTCTGTCCACACTTGTGTAAAGATGACGAATCTCTAAAATGTTCCAAGGTTGCAGTGATTTTTAAATGTCCTCCAGGCGGCGCTCTCGGCCATGAGTTTAACTTCATGACATTAAATATTGGGTGGCACGGTGGGCCAGTGGGTAGTGCTGTCGCCTCACAGCAAGAAGGTCCCGAGTTCGAATCTCGGCTCTAGTGCCTTTCTGTGTGGAGTTTGCGTGTTCTCCCCATGTCCGCGTGGGTTTTCGCCGGGCACTCCATTTCCTCCCACAGTCCAAACACATGCTGCTGCATAGGTTAATCGGCTTGCAAACTAAATTGCCCGCAGTGCCCGGTGATGGACTGGCGTCCCATCGTGGATATATCTCTGCCTTGCGCCCTGTGTCTGCCGGGATAGGCTCCGGCTCACCACGACCCTCTACAGGACTAAGCGGTTTCTGACAATTAGATGAGATGAGACATTAAATATTCGTGTCTTAATGCCCAAATACGAAGCGATTGTTGCCATTGCATTCACTTGCTGCCCCCGTGTTCTAGAAAAATTGGCCATGGATGTCACACATCGTGGTGTGAATGTGACAGTTATGTAAACTTGATGGACCATGTCGATTCCATCATTTGTTTCATGGCCTAATGTTCTGGGCAATAGCCATCTGCAGAGAGGCCCAATTCCATTAGTGAAAGGTATCATGCAGAGCACATTTGCTTAACAGGCCACCGCCTGCTGATGAGACTCTGGGAAGTTGTAAATAATGTACGATGTGCGTTATGTTAGCAAACACTGCTGGAAAACATTGATTATAGACTTGCATTTTACTATTTCATATCATGAGATTAACATATTGGCTTTAATCCACGAAGCAAATGAGTTCTGTCTAATGTTAAGCGAGCTGTGGTAATGCGTTTTTAGAAACTGATGCCCTTTATGGGAATGTGGACTGTCCTGACTGAGGGCCCCTGAGAAAGATAAGCTGCTTTGTATGCCTGGTGTGAGCGAGTGGACATGCTGATGTGGCCATTGACTCATTCAGAAAGTTCATAGCGTCAAAGGGAAGCACTGTACCGCATGACACTTTAAACGTTACCAGTTTAGATTATAATAATTATTCATTATTATTCAGCAAACGACTTTGTGTAACAAGCTCACCACCTGTTACGGGGTACTTGACCTGGGAAATCACTGCCGCGCATTGGTTTCGTGTGCACCCTGTGTGATCACTGCTGCGCGTGGGTTCTGTTTCACTCCGGCAGACGGGACCGCGCCGCTACGGTTTGGTGTGCTGACGAGCAGTTGCATTGCCCAGCTTTCAGGGCTTTTGCGCTCCGGCTCCGTGTGCATGCACCGCCTGTTCAACTCCACCGTGGTGAGCTCCAGCACAGGACCCAGTCCCAAAAGTTGCAGCAGCAGCAGCAGTATCATTTTGCACCCCTCCCAGCGCCAGATCCCTGCTTCTACATTTTTACTTATCAACCATGGGCCCCACGGTACGGTCATGCCAACCCTGGGCTACACACAACAGCTGTGCTTGATTTGGGCTACACGCGACCCCTCCGAGGATTGTGCTTTGGCAGGTCCTTCATCGTGAGTGTCTGTGCACGCACACTTATTATTCTTCAAAAGAGCAGCAATTCCCAAACTGCACCAGGAAAGCATTTACATCGGGAACAAGTCTAGCTTCGTAAAACACATTACCATGTAGGATCCTTTTTAATTCTTCGTGCTTTCTTTGAGCACTGTTGAGATAGGGAGAGATGACCAGTGCAGAGATGGTTCACAGAATTTTAATTCACATCTCTGCCCAGCTTTAGTATTTAATGAGTTTTTTTTTAATACCAAAGGCACAGCTGGCTTATGCTTATTCTTCAAAGCCTTGTGAAATAGATGAAAGCTGAATAGAAGGGCAATACGCTATTGGTGTCTTTTCATATGGTTCAGTTCCAACTTTGAATACAAAATTAGCAACACAACAGGAAGTTATATTTGCACTTTAGCGCCTCCTGCAGTATTACAACCACAAGTCATACATTGCATATCCCCAGAGGCACATAGGCTCTATCGTTTGCTTCTCTCGCTGAGCCAAGCGATAGCTGCTGCTTCAGCTGTGTGGAGAGTCCTCAGGCCTTCTCCAAACATCGTCAGATGGCACTCACTGACAATGTGGGAAGTAGTTTGTCATCGTCCGCAGTCACATAACGGGTCGTGTCGTGTCGTAGACCCTAGGTATGGACGTTGGCTGCGCATAGACCATGGCCGGCATGGAATCGATTCAGCAGGGACCACGTCTGGCAGATCCAAGCCAGGCACAAGCACAGTGGGGTTGATGACGAGGGACCGGTTTGCTATTTCCAGGGCGAACGCCTCCACATTCCACACAGAAGCTACGGAAAAGTCATCAGGCAGGCTCCACCAAACGGGATATCAAAATGACTGAAAACAACGTTATTGTTGTTGATATGCTGTTCTTATGTCGTTGTTTTTGCTGACTTGCCGTTCTCTCTACAGCTCTGTGCAGCTCTTTGTAACCCTCGGGTGAAAATCGCTGTGGAAGTGCAGTTATTATTATTTTAATTGACATGCTTGTGGGGGGTTCGAAGACGTCTCATAGCAATGGCAGACTTGGGTTTGCACGAATCCCATTCACCAATTTGGTTGTTGCTTCTTTCCGTCGAATGTGAGGTAGGGCAATTTTTTGAAATTGGAATATTGTAAAATGTCGTGAACACACCATTTGCCATGTTGAAGATCTACGAAAAAATAAACCACAAAAGAACAAATTGGCCTACTCACGCGGTTTTAAAATAGGACAGGATTGGATAATACTCAAAAAAGCGTGTAAAATTTACATAAACTAAAACTAGACAGAAGGATAGGGAATAAAATAGAAGTGGGTGCGTGTTAGGTTACACAGTGCAGGCTTGGCTTTGTGGAACGAAGTGGAGTGTCCTGGGCCTTGTGGAAGTGTAAAGGACAAAGCAGGTGGAGTCATTAAAATAAGACCCCCCCCCCCCAGGTTCCTTGCAACTCCTGTTATCCTGCACACAGACAGGCAGCTATTGTCCACATGTATCGCAGGCTTGGCCAAGGAGGGAGAGAGCAAGTATTTTGTTAAGCAGAATAGCATCTCCTCTCCCGCTGCAGGGGTAACCTTCGTTAAAAATAAAAAATTGCACGCATCCTCTCACATGTGATGCATTTTGGTTGTGTTTTCTCTCCAAGTGTTGTTGAGTCTTTGGCTGCCATGTGACGAGCGATCAGCGTCGCCTGCGCGGCACCTCCATGTCTGTGTTCCGAGCAGGTGTTCCCTGAGACGGGCATGGGCGCCACAGCCGAGGCACTGTATCTCTGGGCCGCGGGCGTGCGTCAGCCTCCACTGCTGCAGTGGCTCTGGCCCACCGGGCGAAAGAGCCTCCTGCTCAACAGGGAGCTACGCAAGGGCCCTGCACTCATCTTCTTCTTGCCCTCCCAGCCATCGCTCTCCGACGGCCATGAGCTGCTGCACATGGTACTACTGCTTGTTCCTCTGCAGTGAATGTTTACCTTACTCCCTTGTGATGTGAATATTGTGCAGTTTTGTCTTTCGTTTGTGTTGTGCTAGGGTATGTGGCGGCTGGGGGAGTAGAAGGTGATGCTTTAGCGGTGTGATTCCCATCTGACTAGTGTGACTCAGTCATAAACGACGGGGAGCTGATTGGCGGGTTACCACCAAAATGCGTTCATCACATTGAACTGCCAGTTGCCAACTGGTGCCCTTTGACACTGCCATCAAAGTTCGCTTAGGCGATGTGCGGAATGGCTCGGAAGAGTCTGCTTGCCCGGGATATTCACACCGTACTCCCGGAGTGCTCTTGCACAGCTGTGAGCCGGCAGGAGGGTTCGCTCCTGGGAAGTGATGGTGGGGTGTGGGAGAGTGGCTCGTGCACTATGGTGTCCACACACACGGCCGCCCTCCCGTTTTCCCCGTGACCTTCCGCTACGTGATTTGTTACAAACACTTTAGTCAATGATGACTACAGATTAATATGAGATTGAATCAGCCTCTAAATAAACACACATACTAAGATAATTTAGAATATTATTAGCGACTTAAGCGAAAAAAATAAAAAACAAAAATGTTAACGGCCAACATTGCATCTAAAATATATTTACTGAGACTACTGATTGACTGACCTGGTAATATTGGAAGGTGTTTAGGGGGATATTACCACCTCCTCCCAACCCCCACGCTTTGGCGACTGGATGAGAGAAGGGCTCCATGAAATCTTCAGTCTAAATTATATCTCCACAGGCTACCATGACCAGACTCGGTAATTTGGCGCAGTGCGTAGCACTGCTATCTCATAGCAAGAGGTACCTGGCTTCGACTCCTGGCTCGAATACCTTTCTATGTGAAGTTTGCATGTTCTCCCCGTGTCCACGTGGTATTTTGCCAGATGCACTGGCTTTCTCCCACAGTGTAATGACATGCTTACTAGGTAAATTGTCCTAACAAAATTGCCTGCGGTGCCCTCGGACATTGCAACTTTCTTACCCCTCCTGGACAACCGTTATAAAGTGCTGCATAGCTCAACGGTTTCTTTCAGTTTAAATTTTTTTAAATGACACTATGGTCTCCAGCAGGGAGCGCCAGTTGGCGTGAGGCAGAAGCTGCCGCCCCAAACCCATCTGAGAGCAAAGCCATGCAAAACAATCGTAACCGATGAGCAGCAACAACAACCACCGTTCGCCACTCAGTAGAGCTAACGTCCCCATGGCGCCTGTGCCAGGCCAGGTGTACTTGGAGGTGCACGTGAAGCTTCGAAGGCTCACCGACAGGAGGTCACGGGACAGACCCAGGTGTCATGTGCTGACTTAGATAACTGGCCGAGGCACAAGCTGTGCTCCCTACTCTGCCAGCTCGCTGAGTTTTATCTGCCGAGCAGAGTTTTATTTGCCGAGCAGATAAAACTCAGCGAGCTGGCAGAGACATGTTCCCATCACTGATGGGAACATGTCCTGATCCTTGAGGATCTTTGAGTGTCTCATACAATACAGCCTTGTAAAGCCCAGGATGGATCATAGGCTGGCCTGCCAAAAAGTTTTAAGCCAGTACAGATGTTCATTCAGAGGGGTTCACATTGCACAGCATATAGAAGAGAGGGCATCACTGTTGCAGATAAGACCCACAGCATCATCTAGAGTGTTAGGCCAGGCAGCTTCCACACAGCCTTACGCGGCTGATGGAAGGATAACACCACTCTGCTGATTCAGAGTGAGACCTACGCTTCCAAACCAGAATCGGTCATGCCAAGGTATGCAAACTTCTCCAATCTCTCCACTACTGTTCCATCACTCACAAGAGATAAGAGGGCAGAGTACCTGATGACAGAATATGCAGGGAGGTGCTTTGTTTTTTAGGGCTAATCGGAAATCCTCATCTCCTTGTGATGCATTCCAGGTTCAACAACCATCTCCAACTCTTCCTCAGAATCACCAGATCATCAACATGCATAACATGGTTGACCAATAGGTAGCCATCCATTGATTGCACCTGGGCCAGCAAGAGTTGGTTACCGATGAACAGACCGTATGCTTCCTTTATATAAACAACAGTAATGTTCACACTTCTCATACGCAACACGGTATTCAAGCAGAGCATGATTGCAGCATAACTGGTTCAACACAAGCAAAGTCTGGACCGGTTTTGACATGAAGTGCCTGATCGTTACTGTAAAGGTACCAATGATGGTACATTCAGAGATATTCACAGACAAGTACCTTTTCTTAAAGTTCACTTTTTGGCTGTTTTGCCTGTGGCTAGAGACGTTTGGGATTGGAAAACAAGCTGACAAGCTGGTCCGTTAAGAGAGATGACACTCTGTGGTCACAGTCAGAATTTGTGTGTGATTGACACCCATGCACTCACATAATAAAGCAAACCAGGTAATTACGCTGCTCCACAGCATAATGCAATCGTTTTAGCAATGTGGACGAGAAGCTTTTTCAAAATGATTCATCGCCAAACTTGCCACGAGACTACACCAATGTGGCGATCTGTCTACACACTGTTTTGATAACCTGCCATCCTCCATGCTGAGTCGGTACTGCACCCACCTGCTGCAGGATGGAGTCTGTTACCATGTTGCAACAAGCCACTGTGGGGTTACGGCAGGGCATGACGGGGTTATTTTGGGGTGGTGCATAAGTGGAGAGGTTTTAGAAAGCAGTGTGAGCATCCGACATCCCATGCAGGGTGTGTCGACAGAGATGCATCCTGGCGCGGTGATGCATGTCTGTTGCGTGGTCCTTGTTAGTGTCGTTTTCCAGCGTACGCTGGCTCATGCGTAACTGTCACAGAAACTATTTCAGCCTCTGCAGTGAACGTGATAGGTTTTTAAGCATCTCCTGGTGTCCACTTTTGTGGTGCATGAGTTATCACTAAATTTTCTTCATAGACCCATATTAAATCTCTGCTGATGAGTCAGTACCCCATATGTATAGATGTAGCTTTCCGCTCAGAGGACATGGGGAGAGTGGTGGTGGTGGTGGTATCGAGGATGTGCCCTTAAAGGCCACACAAAGACATCCTGATGTGCAGCTGCCACTTCCTGGACGTCTGTCAGCTCAGACACTGTTGTGTGTGCTACTGCGTGCAGGGGTCGTGGTTATTTTTCTTCTGATTTCTCTAGGGGAAGATGCGGCTCGCAAAACACAAGGCCGTGTGCCTTTAACCGTGCCTCCCGGGCCGTGTGTCCCGGCCTGTCTCAGGCCGGGACACACGGCCCGGGAGACGTGATGCGTTGCAGGATGATCGGTTGAATCAACATCCCGATGTGTTTGTGATCCTGCCATTGGCGTTGATGATGAAGCCTGTCACATCAATGTCTGTGACGTGGTTCCGCGTTGAATTCCGCAAGAGCCTGCGGGAGTGCATGGCACCTCTTGCGAGAAACGCTTGGCTTAGCAATTCCTGCGGACACCGTGCGTTTTTGTTCAGAAGGTAGTACAGCTTTGTTTAATAGACGTTTGTATTCAATGCCTCAAGTTCATTTGCTGGCGAGTTTATACCAATTCCTTTATTACACCAAGTGACTGCATTAAGAAGTTTATAGCCAATTTCTAGGGAGACATTGTGAGTGTTATGAATGTGGCATCGTTGGTTATGCGCAGCGGTAATGTGCTGGGTTGCAAACCTGGCGACCTGAGTTCGAATCCCACTCATGGCCAACATCAGTAACGATTTTCTGAACCGGTCCTGGGGCGTCCCCTTGGTCGACTCAGCCACAAATGAGTACCTAGTACGGTGTGTAAACATTGCCACTAGGGAGACAAAGGCGGCCGGGCGTGCTGGCTGGTTACCCAGCTCCTCGTGTGTCGTGTCGGCCAACATAGGTGCATGCTACCCGCACTTGACCCTACAGTCTGTTAAGGCTACACGGGGGATCTTTGTCTTCATCTTTGTATGCTGCATAGTACTTTATTTGTACAGGCTGTTTCTTAATTTGCATGTCTGTAGGGTGTGGATTTTAATGCTGGAATGGATCAAACGACCAACGTTTCATCCGTGGCCCCACCACGGGAAGGAGAATCGAGTCAAGGATGTAACGGGTTTGTTCGGGAGAAGAGAAGAAACAGGAAAAGGGTGGAAATTGAATGCAGCTACGGGAGAAAAGGGTCAGGGGAGATGAGGGAGAGGAAGAGGCTACACCAGGGTCTCGACAATGCTGCACGGAGCCGCATCTGTTTTCATAGGGGCCGACAGGAAGAGTGATTCAGTGTGGGGATGAGCACACAGGACTCACGGGATTCACGGGAGGCCTGAGATGATTTCGACTCACGGGTGTGTGTTTGGCTGAGCAGGGATCGGGCGTTTTGAATCAACTTTCGGCCCAAATGCAGTCTCGTTAAACAACCCTGCACACTTGCTTCCGCTGCATCACGCCGTGCAGTGCGACGACACTCTGTTCACAGACGGGGAATGACATTCGTTAGACTTGATATTCCCACCCCACCCTCTCTCGCGGAAAGTTGGAGAGGACAGACTGTGATCTTTCTTGACCTATTGCTATGACAAATGACAACAGCCAGCCATTACATTTATTTTACAACTCACAATAAAACAAAGAATTAGCAAAACAGACTTTAAGCAGAAGAAGAACTCTTAAAATCTTTCTCGCGATTCCCATTTTGTCTGCGACCCTGTTCAGCATGCCTGTGACCCAGCCCAGCCTCTGGCCAGATGCCCGGTGTTGACAGTACAAGTCACTTGTTGTTATCGTGAGCTGTCAACTCTACCTTAGACCACATCTGACAGACATCCCATTTGATGTGCTGTCACGATAATTATGCCTTCAACCACTGCAAGTACTGAATTATTTCATGGTCAAGCTATTATAAGGACATGCCTCGCTTGATACGATGTTTTTTAACTTAAATAATCTCGTCATGTTCTCGACACCAGTTGTTGGTCAGACACTGCGAGAAGTCGGAGGGTCAGAAGTTGACTCCGACTTGGTGTCATGCGGGAGGAAGGATAAGTTTGCTTCTATCAGAAACAAGAGGTGCGATGACCCTTTCCATTCGTGGAGCTGCAGCAGAAACATGTATTATAAAGTTCTCACATTTTAATGCTCTTTGCAAACGACGCATCTCTATTATGATACTAGCGGCGCACTGAATGTTTAGTTTCTCTTTGAACGCGGCGAGTAGCCGGATATTTTGCCATATTATGTTTTACAACACTGATACAATAGAAACGTGAATCGGAACATTTTGGGAACGTTGGGGCACTGTGTTATTGTTATAACCCTGTCCCACGATGGATGCTGGGCAGAAAGGGAGGAGGGCAGCTCAGTTGATGGAAGATAATATGTTTTCCCTTAATGATTTTGTAATTATGTTAATTTATCTACAATCATTTCTGCACTGGGGTTTCCACTGGGGAATTAAGATATAACCGCAGCTTAGAACACACGGTGTACGGCGTGATTGGGAGCGCCCACAGCACAAGCAGCAACACTATAATTGCTGCTATTTCTAGTGGCGTTTGTCAAGGTTAAGAAACTGAGGACCATGCAAACAGTTGCCTGTGAGCGCTGACCATCCCGCCCCTCAGATCATGAGAAGCTGGTGTAGTCATGGTGATTGCTGCCTGGATGATTAATGAATTCAATATTAGCAGTAAATATTGCTTAATCCTGTACAGGCTTGTGAGAGGGCCAGAGCCTATTCCAGCTGGCTGAGGGTGCAAGGCAGGGGAATACCCAAAATATGATGCCAGTACATCGCAGAACACACTTTTTGGGGCAATGTACTCGGCAGGCCAATTAACCTCGGCAGCCTGTCTTTGGACGTTGGGGGATGAACGAACTACCTGGCGAAAACCCTTACTGCTGTGAGGCGACAGCGCTAATCACTGTGCCACTGTGCTACCCCCCCCCCCCGACTGCCTGGATCATTCCCACGGATATCAGCAGAGCCAGCTCAGACTCTGAACCACTCAGGCCACTTGGGCCACCGATACCCAGTTCTCTGCTGTAGTGGTTACTAACAGTGGTGGTGTTAAAGTTGTCTGCTTGTTTGTCCCAGGCAGAAGAACTTGCCCTGGAGTACCACAACTGTGACTGCAGCGAGGCAGTGTCCTTGTTCACAAGGCACCTGCGTGGCAAGCAGTGTGATGAGCCGGCTCCCGCTGAGATGGAGCCCGGGACGACCACCAGCCTGGTTCCCTGCTGCAGCTGCCTCCTGCTGCGGCTAACAGGACTATCGCGGTGGCCCTGCGCGTGTGAGCTGTGCACGTTGCTGCCGGCACACGCCTGCACCGTCGGCCTCCCAGCCTTGCCCGTGGCGCCATTCCCGCCGCCCGCCGTGGGTGGTTGTATGACATGCAGCAGCATGCGGGGCGTGGACAGCTACGGCTCACACAGGCTGAGCTTGTGCTGCCGGCCGCTCGGCCGCTCGGCGCCCGAATCACAGCCGGCCCCACGGCATAGCGCCAGCTCCCACCTCCCTCCTGTTGATCACACGGCCTCGCTCAACTTTCCCAGCGAACCTTGTGGCGTCAGTTCTTATCTTGTCGCCGGTGGTCTGGGCGGCGGCTCCTGTGACGGTGGTGGCGGCGGCAGCACGGGAGCGGTGGCAGCCCTGCGGGGCCTGCGGTGCCGCACCAACCGTACACTGCGATTCTATGCCATGGATGCGGAGCTGCACTGGGAGTTTGCGAAGCGGCTCGGTGCAGCCCCGCGGCCGCCAACTTCCCTCACTTTTGTCACCATCGTGAGCGTGGAGCACGAGCAGCACCACGTGCTGCAGCACAACCACACGATAAACCGCACGCAACTGGGTGAGCAACGCCACCACAGCCCCTCTGCACCACAACTACAGCTGCACTTCAGCTACAACCACACCACATCTGCACCACAAGCACAATACGCTTGCTCCACGTGCCGTATTTGAGTTACCGGTGACTGCTTTGTTGGTGACTGCGTTGTGGACGGTTGTTACCGGCAGTCGACTTCATTGAGAAGTTCAGCCACCATCACAGCAGCCTCCAACGGCACCTGAGCTCCGGCAGCAGCACGGAGCGGCCACCGTCACCATCAGCCCAACCACCGTTCATCACGGAGGTCACAACAAGCACCTTCCACGAGCTGGTGCTGGACCCGGGCAAGGTGGGTTCCTGCGGTAGTGCTCACGCCGCGAGTTCCCACGTGGTTCTCGTTTGCTATGTCATGGAAGTAGCTGCCAGCCACAGGAATGTGGAGCAGCTGACGCTGTCTCAGCACAGAGGTTGACCAGTGCACAGGGCTTGTGCGCGCAGTGGACAAATTGAATTTCGGAGGCTTGCTCTAGACGTGAAGATCAGTGTAAAGGAAGACAGAGTTCCAACTCTGAGGAATTTGACAAAACTGAATGTTAAATGTAAGTGCTGAGCCAGCACCGCAGAGAACCTCTGTTCAAATCTAATGGATCTTGCTTGTCCAGGCAGCAGTAACGGCAACAAGGGAAACCGTCACAGGTAATATTAATGATGGGTTTCGTAACAATCCTTGAACTCTCGATAATTGTTGTGAAGATGTGTCCGTGCATGTAGTCGTGTAGGGTGTGTGAAGCCATAGTGACACGTGGACAAGTGGAGACAAAACTAGTGCTCACATTGCCAACTGCCTGAAGCGAGTTTGAGATATTGGTGCAGTGACTCGCACCAAGATGAACATTATGTCAGGAGACCAGAGTAAAATTAAAATACCACTGCTCTGTGCACACCACCAGTGTGTCACAAATTGGGCGACTATGCCAGTCACTAATCAATTTCGGTTTTAACGGTCTGGTAAACGTAGTGCTGCTAGTGGCTGCAGGGGTCACATGACCCTGGTACACAATGCGTAAACCTATAATCATCTACCCCCCCCCAATCTAATCAGATGTATATCATGAATGGAAGTTTTCGATTTTATTTGCTTAATCAGTGTATTGTAACATGCGTCGAGGTAAGTATTCAGAAAGGAGCTTGCCTGTGAATGTTACCACGTGTCATAGTCTTAGGCTGACAAATGGCTAGGAGATGGTGATACAGCAAAACATTCTTAAACTTATCTGAGGCACTTTGCATGTTACTTCCTTACATGGTTGGATTTTTTTTAGGTGTACTGTTTTCCTCACGTCTAGGCTGGCTCAGTGTTCGAGTACAGGACCCATCAATTATACCCATTCAAGCGAGTACGGGGTGGTGCTCCTACTTTATGATTATGGTTATGGTTTCATATTTGCACAAATTGGTGCTGTGAGTTTATTTACCTTTTTATTTAATATTTTGTTGCATTCGTCTGTTCGATCGTGTGTTGTACCACAGGCACATCTAGCGTGTGTAAGTTCACTGGGTATTTTCTGCTGTAATAATAAAAATCTATCTGTCTATCTCCTCTTGTTGCTCTGAGCCATTGGTAGAATTTGCAGGGGCAGGGATCAGTCTATTAATAAGGTCGTCACTGTTAGCTTCTGAGAGTAGCAGTAGCATCAGCAGTCTCAGTGATGCAAGGCTGTTGGGCCCTGGTTCTTATCTGAATTTGTAACTATGAGTTGAGAACACTGGCGCCGTGCCACCTGGCTGTTCGTACGAATAGATCAAATAAAACGTTCTCTTCTAACACTCCAATTCTGGTTGTTACAAGCTGGCGACGTGGCGTGGTGATGAGTCGATTGACAGACGAGTTTGCCGGAGAGAAGCCTGTGGCGTCGATAAGTATCTGTCACCGCTGCCGGCTGTCAAAGCTAGGGTTGGCGGTCAGAGTTAGTGGAGGTTGGGCTTTGGAAAAAGGTCTACTGCTTTATGCAGGGCCCCTGGAGACCCTTGCACAATAATTCCTCCCAAAATACAGGAAAGAATGCAAGCTGCAGTGGGCCAACATTGGGCAGGGCTTGTTGTGGTAAGATAATCTATATAAGACAGGGGTTGGCACCCAGGCCCAAACGGAGAGGATAACGGTTCGGGACGCAGCCATTGCAGCACGATAAGGAACGGGGCACACCAAGGTTGCAGGCTTGCCATGCACGGGCTTGTGATGAGTTGGATTCCACGACTGGACGCAATTCGTGCCTTGGCCAAATGCTGCCTCGTGTGAGTTTTGATTAGAACATCCCCCACGGGGCATCTATCCATACAGCTCTACCCCCATGAGTCCGTGAATTTCAATCCTGGGTCATGAACCCCTTCAAGAATCAATTATTATATTTTTTGTATCGTTTGTACCTTTCACCGTCTATAATTTTTTGTCAACCCTGCTCGTGGCCTTACCTTGTTTGGTCTGCCTCATTCGTTTCATGAGTTTAAAGGTGTTGTTTGAGTAAATATTATATTAATTATTCTTCAGATTATATAACTGTCTCTTACGTTTTTAATAATTACTGAGTGAGCCAGGAAAGCGACATGGAGTTCAAAGACTCTTTTCACAGGAGGGCCGTACCACGTTGCGTTTTTATTTTAAGATGTGTTGAGCCAATTACTGAGTGTTAATGTTTATAAACACCGTGCCCTGTAGCATCGAGATCATTGAGAACACTCGACATCCGAGTTTCTGCTTGAGTGCCACGTGACAAACGTTCCTCTATGTAGGGCGTGCATGGTAGTGCAGCACCCTGTGTAAGCAGTCCGATCTCTTGCCACGAGTCAGCCCGGTACTGTACCGTGATCCTGAGGGCCCACTTTAACCAGTGAATCGGCTCAAGCCCCATCGTTGCCGAGGGTCCCGCCGTGCTTCTGCGGTCGCCTGTAAAGGTCACGTCCCCTGAAGGTTGCTCTACACTGGGGCTGGGGGAGCCACAGGGGCAGCATGTAGCAGCTTTTGATGCCAACTGTGCAAACAGTTCTGCAATCGGCTGGAAGGAAGGAAGCGACTGAGACACATGGGAGCATCAGCTCCAACAGCCACTGCATCTTGATCGTTAATCCCTGTAATAATAATTGTACTTCTGGAACGTTTTTCACCTGAGGGTTACAAATCGCTGCACAGAGCTGTGGAGAGAACACACTGCGCCTGAGGATGCCTCTAACGTGTGAGGCGAAACGTCGCGAGGAGAGGAAGCGAACGCCACGGCTGTCCCGAGAGAGCAGCTTTTCGAAGCAATCATCAGAACAGCATGTCAACAACAAAATCAGAGCAGTTCAATTGAACGTCAAATAATGGCTATAATTTAGAGAGGGACATAAAATAGGCGTAAAAATAATTGTTCAACAAACGAAGGAAGGAATACGTGTTCATGAGCAGGCGCAGGTCGGCAGTGAGCCATCATCCCAGCAGAGGACTTGAAAGCCTTACGGAACAAGTGAGTCTTGAGACGAGATTTGAAGATACCCAAGAGTCTGGAAGCAGCACGCCAGAGGCTGTCACCCATCCAATGGAGGTGCGATCTGGGCACATGCAGCAAGCCCGTATTGGAGGGTTTCAATGTGGTAACCACTGTCACCACTAACCCCATTCACCCAATTCTACTTGTTGATAACAAAAGAAAAAACCTGCTTCAGTAAATATTCCTGTATGTATATCATTGGTGCGTAAATATAGTATTGCTCAAAGTCAAGAAAGACTGAACATATCAACTGATAGATGACCATAAAAGGGCTTATATTAGAGGTGTAATGAATATCTTTTCAGATAGTGAGTGCAGCTGTATATTTTTTAAATCATCCAGTGTATGCATCTGGCCCTTGTGACACAGATGGAGTGGTCGAGGTAGATGTGGGGATACGATCTAAGTCTAATTTAAGTTTAATTGAGATTTGGGCTTAATGGAATACACGTATTGTTATAATCTGTAAGGCAATTAGCATGTGTTATTTATTTACACTTGCACTCCCAGCTATTTGAGTTGTGGTCGCTAAGCCACCGAAGTAGCCGTTTTGAATGCTCCGCCAAGGTGTCACGATCCATGATACCTAGGCAGGCCTCATGGAGCGGCACGGTTCACACCATCGAGCGCGATGATCCGTGAGCAACACCAGGGTGGACTAACACGACCTCGACTCCATGTGCGGTCGCGGTCCGGTACCACTTAGCTGACGTTTCAGTTTGAGTCGTTTTGTTCAAGTGTAGTGACGCAGGACCGTCACGTACAGCTCGGCGCGACTTGCGAGATTGGACAAGGCCGGGCACAGCCGAGGATAGTTGGCCCCACGCGGTGTACCAGCACCACACCAGGGGAGCGCTTGTGCTGATGGGTTCAGGCATGGTGTGTGCGCGGCTCAAGACGATTCCTCTGTAGTTCTCACGGTCAGCAGCATTCCTGCGTGTGATCGCACGCCCCTACAAATTGCCACTGTAATGCAGTGTTGTGAGTGCTGAGAACACTCAAGAGCAAAGTTTTCACTTGACAGGAAAAAAAACTATTCTGAATTGCTAGAGACACGTCACTTCAATGTGTGCGGTATTGCAACATGACACACGAATGCCGTGAGCAGCGTCGTTTGTTCATATGTCGTCACTGACACTCTGTATAGGGTGCACAATTGGAGCATGTTGGTCACCACCTGGGAAAACCGGATTTAATGTAATTAACCAAATTCTAGGTTGAATATTGAAAGTGACAAATCCAGCCTGATGGCACAGTGCTGAGGGCACTTGGCTCAATTCAAAGGTTGTGATATTCAGATCCTTGTCTGGGTGCAGACTCAGCCCATCATCTCTAAAGCTCATGAAACGAGTCCTCTATTGCCACCACTCTCAGCCAGAAGGTCACGACCCATCAGTGGGCTGTGACTACCACATAGTAGACCATAAAGACCAGACCCAAATGGGGCAAGTGGGCTGTGAGGTGCAAAAGGCTGATAACCCCCTGCTGAATAACACATTTATGAGTAATATGTTGCTTAAACTGTTTTTTACCCAGCTCCTTCGTGGGTCATTATAAAACGGCTGGGTGATTCTCACCCGCATTAAGAAATGCAATCACTCAACCCATTGGTGGTTGTATAGACTCCCTTGCCTCGTAGTTGGAATGTGGCATTTCCACAATTACAGCTGAGGGCCTTCAACATAAGGGAGCAACTGTGGCATTTCGTTTAGAATATGCTCGCAACTTACAGTTCACTCGAAGTAATATCAGCCAATGTGTCTCTGTGCTTCTAACATCCCTGACTAAATTTATGCAAATGTTTTTCAAATGATGTCGTTCGTTATTATTACGGAGTTAAATCAGCTAAGCGAACACAAAAGAGCCAAGTTAGAGAATGCATCAGCACCTAAAGTATGTGTTCACAGAAAGAGTCAAGTTACATAAAGTGGCTACAACCCTAAAGATGTCGCATCAAAGTGGCTACGTTAATCAAGATACAGATTAGGACAAAATAGTATCTTTCATTATCATCGGCACAAGTCCGTGACCAATGGGTCTTGTTTATCTTTACCCTGCAGCAGGAAAGGTGTGAGTGACATGTGAAATAGAAAATCAGAGATTTCGTTATTTTTACAATTATCACCTCCCTACCTGCGATCTCAATACCACCACCACGACCCTCCCTCTCGCCTCCATGCTACCGCCTCCAGTAATAAACATACCACGTTTTAGTTTTCCTATTTAAAAAAAAATATGATTTGATGTATAATAGTTTGAAATCTTTACCAAGAATTCTATCCTGATTGTGACAGTGGCGTCACATCATGAGACAAATATTCTACTTGACGCTAATGCACCCCTCAGTGTTTTAGAACAGCCCATTGAAGCGAATACCACAGAGCTCTCTCCGAGGTCTTTTCCAATGTTGTAGAAGAAAACGAATTCTGCTTCATTGAGCGGCTTTGTAGAGTTGGCCGTTACTTGTAGCGCGTTGTCTCGTGCTTGCTCGTTACTGTTTACAGTGTGCGGCCCTTATGCTTAATGGTCCAGGAAGGCAGGAAGGGCCACATGATTTCTAAACATCCGTCCTGCTCCCCGCAGAGCTTCGCTCCTGCATCCGGTGGCTTCATCAGTTTGCCCCATAAATGTAATTATGCAGTAATTATTTTTCAATAATTATTATTTTCACAAACTCCATAATGCACCATATTTTTTATTTGTGTGTGTAAACATTTGCTTTTTTTTTTCAGAAGCAACATATAGAAGATGCATTTCTAATTTATTTCAGATTAACTTGTTGCTTTGAACATCTTAATGCGTATAGTATTGCAAGAAAGGGGAAACGTATTTTTTTCATTAAAAATGTGACGATGCTGGATTGGCAGTTGTGTAAAAATGCAATAAGAAAAACTCAATACAAATATCAGTAGCATTGCCATGAAATATGCTGCCATTGTAATCATCATTATTCCCTTTTACCGGATATGAAAGATGCTTTATAAACGAAAAATGTATGTTGTTATAAAAAATAAATATGTGATGCAAGATTACCTGTTAGGATCATTTTTCCTTTTCAGGTTACAAACATTGTCGTTACCGACACATGCGTTGAGTGTTTTTAGGTCTTATAGGTGCAGTCATTTCAAAATGCCATTTCAGTTTAAACACAGCGGCGCGTTGCTGAGAGAGGTGCACCGATCATTATGAATGGAATATCGGGGTGGCAGCGCAAGCACCTCGGATGCTGTAATTCACGAGACCGAAAAGCGGCAACAGAGCCGAGAGGTGACCGCCACAGAGGAGCGGGGCCATGCTGCCGGACGGGTGCGTAGGCGAAGAGCTCAGAGGCTAAGTGTTGCCGTGGATGGGAAATTATGGCAAGATGTGCTGTCTTCGTCATCACGTTTGACGTCTAGAGAGCAGCGATTTTCAAACCGTTGATCCCGATTGGCCTGTCGATTGGAATCAAATATTTGGGGACCACTCTTGCAGGGTTTGACCTCTCGAGTGAACAGCACTGGTCGGTGTAATGGATTTATGTGCTGTAAGCGGTTAGTGGTTTAATGTGGTATGCCCGACTTGTGAATGTGTAGAAACATTTATTTGTCATGTGTCGATGAAGGCACGCCGACAATGTTATCGGTCTTTTCCAGGTGACTTCTACTCGGCCGCACCGGTGAGAGTAGATGTGTAGCGTGATCTTAACGCCCCACTGCCTGACGCTCATAATTGCCTCGTTGTTCAGTCATTAGTAACCGCGTCACCGTTAACACTATGTGGCGAAAAGGGAACGCAACCCTTCCCTGGGACCAGGGAGAGGACGTGCGTCACACACATCATAGTGCCCTGAGTCATCGATTAAAACCCAGTTTCTACGCTCGCGGTGTGCATGCTGAATCATGCGTATAGTAATTGGTTATCTTTTATAGCACTGTGGATAATGTGTTTCTGTGACCTCTCTAGCCACTATAGGTATTACATTCCCAGCGATTAAAAGAATAGATTCTTGCACGTGGGGGAAATGTGACCTTCAATGATATATTAACCAAATTCACTCCTCAGGTACCAGGATTGGCCGGATGGTACAGAGGGTTAATGCTGTGTCAAGAGCACTGAGTCTTTGCCTGTAATTTAACCAGGATCTGGTCTTCGATCAGCCAGCTATTAAATGACTGCACAAAAGATCCCGTTATAGAAACGTTAATTTGTCATTAATTAGGTTTCTGTAAACCTGAGGATTGAAACAGTTGGATGTTTATGATGCTGCAGGTTCTTCCACGGCAGCTAGGATACCAGCCATGTGACTACATCTTTCAGAGACCCTTCTCTTGCAGGATGATGCACTGCTAGCTCTAAATAGGCGATTCCTAATATAATACAATTTATGACGTGCGTAAATTCCGTGCAAGGTTAGAAACAAGACATGCCACTTACAGCTGAAATATAGTCAAATGCAGGGAAATTCAGAATTACAAACTAATAAGTTGTATTGACGTAGGATTTTTACAGCTCGACATATGGGAATTGCTCTTAAGAGTTGTTTTTTTGGGTTCGCTGTGGCGAGCGTATTTTGTATTCGTTCGCAACATTTCACCTTCTGCCATTGAAAACATTAAACGCTCACCAAGGTGAACCCGACAGAAGAGATCTCGAGCATTTGTCAAAATATCAAGTTGTCAGATGGATCACACGTAATCACTTAGCCCCAGAAGGAGTTTTTTACTGCACTGTTAATACTAAATATGAGTGTGTTTGCTGTGCTGAGTGTGGGCAAATTCTGAATAAATGTTTACCTTGCGCGTGTATGCCCCAGAAGCACAATTGCCCCAGAACCACGATTGTGTAGATACTAAGAGCTAGCCGAGTCCCTGGAGCTGGCTGCGTGAGTGCTTCTGTGAGTGTTGCTGTCATGAGTAAAAAATCAAAGCTAATTTAGATTCCGTAACAAAGGATTAATGGGCTGTCATAGTACAGGCTTTCAGTTTGATTTCAAATATATGTTTTTGTTTATCGCAATGAACGGTAGTGCCTGTCGTGGCTGCATATACAGCTTACAACAATTACATACTATATTCACAAATTTAAACGAATCGATTCTTACCCATATGACGCTTCGCACATATCCGAAAATGGACGTCAACGAATGTATGCACCGCGTTGCACCGCGACGGTGGGGATGACTTACGTAGCGTTGACCCTCGTCCGGGGTTTGAACCTACCGTCTTTGCGTCACGAACAGCGCACGGCAGCAAATAGCCTGCCGTGGTCCCTGTGATGGCCACCGGTCACGTTCGTAACGCTGTCCAAGGGCAGAGGCTGCCCGTGCCATCCTCAATGTAGCATTGTCACAACCTTTCGGTTCACTTTTGATTAGTGCTTAATTAAAGGGGTCCCTGTTACAAGCGGCGTCGAACTGTCATGTTCCTACTGCTGCGTGACCTACATATGACCTTAGAAAACTGGACTTGTGTGAATCGACATGTTGAACAGTCTGTAATTGTAAGTGGCGTAAGTTACATATGCAGCAAAATAACTCACTTATTACTCATGCCTATCTGCTCATCTGGACCAGCAGAACAATAGTTCGTTAATGAACAGAGATTCCGATTTAACCTTGGGCGAGGGCTCTCGGAGGTATAATCTCAGAGCAGTTTTTTTTTATGATATGTAACCGTGTAAGTGTGGCATTTGACTTCTACAGTGGGTGGTCCGAATATAAAACTCTGCAAATGATCCACTCGGATAATTAACAAATTTTTCAATTACTTGGATCAAGAATGTCACAAAAAAAATCATCACTGTTATGGAAGGCTGCTGCTGCACAGGGTCACTGGGAAGACTGCGCGCACTCAGCAACTCTTGAGGGTCGAGTCTCATGTTAGATTAGCATGTTTTACTTAAAAGGCTTTTGGCCAAAAATTTTTTAATTACCTTCATAACTTCCACAGGGCTCTTGTGTAAACGCAAGAGCCCTGTGGTAAACGTTAAAAAGCATTACATGTGTAAGTTATGCTTTCTGTTTTGTGCTGTCCCTGTGCAGTGCTGCCCACGTGACTGCATGATGTCTATTTTCTGACTCGTATCATTGGTGTCGAGTGGTATTGGGTGCCAGGTTTGGAAAGTGCTGGATGTTCAGCCTGGGTTGAAATGAACACCCGATGCTACGTATTATCTTTGACTGGGTCATTTTCTACCGTACGCTCGTGGAGTCTCTCACGCTCTCGTAAACCTGTAGCCGTTTTCATGAAATGTGGGTCCCACACTCATACGCCTGTGTGCGCGACAGACCATGTGTGGCCGCTCTTCCGAATCGCAGCAGCTCACCTTACACTTGGGGTGACACAGGTCTTCTTTGGTAAACAAATAACTACGCATAAGCATTGATTATATTCAATTTAATAATTATCCTGAGTGAAAATATATTGAGTCATTTTTTTACAAGAAAATCACAACAGGAACTCCAAGTATTCTTTGCAATGTCACGTTATAAGAATGAGGATACATTTTTTTGCATTTGCATGGTCCTTAAATGTCTCAGCAGCTTAAAGCGTCTTACATCTCATCTTAAACATTCAAAAAGCACCCTCTGTGGCAGCTGTTCCTGTGTAACACAAGGTGACCGGGCACCAACCTGCAAACGGGCATTAGCAGCAAGTCAGCAGACGCATATTGATGCTGCTTGGCCGAGCAGCTCCAGGGCCTGGGTGTTGTGCAGTGGGGCAATTCGTGCAAAGGGCCCATGGAGAGACATGTGCCACACGGGATCGTGTCGCCCGCCGCGGTGCCCTCGCACCACACCACCAAACCCTACGGCCGCTTGGCTCCGCTGCCCCCGCTGCCCGTGTTCGTTTGGCTCGGTGCCTCGATGAATGCCGACTCATGAGCTCATTGTGTGCGGCATCCCGGGTTGAACGACTTGTGGAGGGCGCCGCACGTTTCCCACACACCCAGCATAGAGGAACGCTTGTGTCGTGGCAGTGAACGCCCCGCACTTGAATGAAATCGCGACCCCTGCGACCCCTGCGACCCCCGTGATCCGAGTGCGGAATGGGGGAAAGGAGGGGTTGATCGTGTTACCGCCGATTGGTCACGGTCTCGGTGTGCAGCGTGACCTGATGGCCCCGTGGTGTGTGCCGCCCGTGTACTCCGCGTGCCCCCGCAGGACGTGCTGCTGCTATACTATGCTACGTGGTGCGGCCTTTGCTCCACGCTGAGCCATCGCTACTGGCAGCTGGCATCGCTGCTCCAGCACAACCCTCATTTACGTTTCGCCCGGTGAGCCGGAACACAACGGGCACCGACGGTTCTCTCCCCCATCGCACCGGACGTAGACAACCCATTGCCTGCAACCTGGCCCATTTGTTCTCTTGTCCTTGTAGGGCAGCGTTAATGCGTGCGTCGCGTTGAGAATTGCTTTCTAAAGTGGTTCTCTCGGGATAGCCACGTTGTTATCGTGTATTGCATTAAGAACATTGAGCAACCACTTGTACAATCTTTTTTTATAGCACTCCCAGTTTGCTGATGCAGATTTTCTCATGGAGATAAACTACAAGATCAAGTCCACTGTCTGTGTTTGAGACTTGTACAATTGGCGTACAGAGTAGGTCGAGTGTGGGAACGTTCAGAGTGGATGCACGGTAGGGGGCCGTGCAGGCATGTTGACGTCGAGAATTAGATTACCGTACAAACGCCTGTGATTGGGGTTGGCACCTCGCATCTACGAGAACCCGTCGGTACAGAAAATGAGCGCAAACCGGAAACAAATACACGCAGACACGGGGAGCTGCAGTAGCGCTCTCCTCCTCCTCTCCCTCCTCCGCACTGCAGCCAAAACCTCATATGCCCCGCTGCATGCACGTTTTGCAGCGTCTCTGACGTGTGTGTCGCCTCCCTCCCTGCTTCCCCGGCCTGGCTGTGAGAACGCCGCGCTGCATCGCGCATCCCCGCTGGCTCATTAGCCGGCGGAAGGTTGCCACGTCCTCGCTGCAGCAGCTGCAGTGCACGGGTCCCTCACCATCACTAGCGCCGGCTTCATTGCATTTGGGGGCCATGAATATTTGACGAGGGACAGTGTGGCGCTGGAGCAACTGTGTTGGCGCCCAGACTGTGACGCGCACGCCGCTGTGAGAGAGGGTTACATGGTTTCGCGTCACAGCCCTGCCACCGCGCACACTCACAGCCAGGCAACTTGGGGATTTCTGATTGTTGTATTATCATCAGACATGATTAACACACTGATGGTTGAAGGTCTGTCCAAGTCTTCACCATCTCTCATGATCCTGGGATGTAGTAACGCACCTTGCCACCTCCACATACGCTGGTTTCAACACTCGAGCTCCTTCAGTGGATACCCTGTGAGACACATTCCATTATTCTAATTTGTATATCATTTTACGTACAGCTACAATACCGAGCACAGGGAATTTTATATCGAATTATTCATTTATGGAAAGAGGTAGTCAATCATGAGCAGAGGGCAGAATCTTCAGCCTGGACTTGAACAGGAGCAGGGAGTCAGCAGCACGGCCGTCGCCTGTCCACATTGTAGTCAATTCTCAGCCACCGCACTGGTAACGTGCAGTAGAGGGGTCTTACGCGCCATTTACCTCCTCATTTGTTTTCATTCCCACTCCGTGAGTGTGCAGTCAATGCTGCATAGCTATGAATGTCTGAAATCCTTTCTTCATGGAATAATTCTCAACCACCCCGTGGTTCTGACACCTGCAGACGTACAGCATGCTGGAAGGCACAGTGTAAACAATACAAGATAATCAGATTGTCGATAATTATGATCACGAACGGTGCGCAATGTTGGCCGCCGGCTGGTATTGAGGTCGTTTCACGGAGCTGGCGAGAATCTCGCACTCCTTTCTGGGCAGCCATCGCTTGAGGTCCCTGCCTCGCGTCGTTGTCGCTGCGAGGTCAGGTCACGGTGCCAACATTGAGTCCTGTTCGATCTGCCCTCGGACTGGTCGGTGCGGATTATGTGCGGCACACAGCCACACCGCATCCGCGCACACACCTGGACCCAGTATTGTTCCACACAAGGGATGGGGGGAAGGGGGAGCAGAGGGAGGACCACACAAGGAGTTCACTGGTTTTGAGGGAGTTCGTCACCTTACGATGGAGGGTGGCCGGTGGCATAACTGCTGGAGATTGCAACTTCAGGTGTTTTTTGCTGTCGTTGTTTTATGTTCCCAGTCACTGGACAGAACGTGGTATAAACATGAAGGCTTCCTAACCGCTTGGGCCATGGGGCTGATACCAGTTATATCGTATGTTATGATGAGCTGTGAGAGGGAACTAGAGAAATCAGAGGTTCTCCATGCAGAACAGGGGGAGAACATACCAACTACACATATAAAGGCACTTGAATCAGGAATGGGACAGATGCACTTCCTCCTGAGAGGCGCTTGCTTTGCCACTACGCTGCTACTGTGCCACCCCACGTGCAGGGAGAGTGGCTGGCACGCGGAGAAGTTCACGGAAAGGGATTCGCGCATCATTCGTTGATATTCTTCTCGTTTGTTGCGTCGTTGCTGCGTTGCGTTTACGTCGTGACGTTGTTGCACTTTGGTTTTGCACCAGGAGGCTATGCCCGTGCTGTGTTGTGATGTCAAGTTGTGATGTCACTTTCGTTTCACCGTCTCGCAGGATCAACGGTGACACTAATGACCTGCCCTGGGAGTTCATGGTGGAGAAGTACCCGGCACTGCTACTATTCCCCGCACACAGGTACTCACCTACCCCTACACGTACCACATAGGTAGTCTCTTACCGTTACACATGCCACACAAAGGTTCATCGCCAACCGATATGTAGGGCATAATACAGGGATGGGGTTAGGGACATTGGTCAGGGGTGGGTTAATGAGCCTTTTGTAACCAGGACCCCGATAATAATAATAATTGCACTTTGAGAGCGCTTTTCACCTGAAGGTCACAAAGCTCTGCACAAAGTTGTGGAGTGAACAGCAGCTCCGCAACAACGACGTAAGAACAGCAAATCAGCAACAATAATGTTTTTTTAAGGTTTTTGTTTTAATACAAATCTGAGCTGTGGAGAGAGTGGCATGTCAACAACAACATCGGGAGAGTTCAATTGAAAATCTAATAGTGGCAATAGATTATAGAAGGACATAAAATAAGCAAAAAAAATGTCAACAAACAAGTAATATAAATGTTCTCGAGCAGTGACAGGTCAGTGAGCCATCATCACGGCATGACAACAGTGAGCCGCATTAACAGTCCTAGCCAGAGGACTTGAAAGTCTTACGGAATGAGTCTTGAAACGAGATTTGAAGATGCCCAAGGACTCAGCTGATCGAATCTCCAATGGAAGGGCATTCCAGAGTCTGGGAGCAGCGCACGAGAAGGCTCTGTCACACATTGAATTGAGGTACGATCTGGGCACGTACCGAAAGCCCGTATTTCAGGATCAAAGTGGTCGTGCTAAGGAGGGTGCCTGAAGTAGGTGATGGTTGTATGTCGAAGCAGCGCCGGTGAGAGCCTTGTAGGTGAGAAGGAGGCTCTTAAATTCAATTCTGCATTTAACCGGTAACCAGTGGAGAGACATCAGTACTTGGGATATGTGATCATGGATGGGTGTGCGAGTGAAGACTCTAGCAGCTGCATTCTGCACACGTTGGAGATGATTGATTAGGTAGGCAGAGTTGCCAGGGAGCAGTGCATTGCAAAAATCGATTCGTGAGGAGATGACGATGTATATTAGCTTCTCAGTATCAGAGGGTGACAGGATGTACGATTGATGTAACAATAGCAGTGGGCTTGATTCAGCTGACGTCATATGGCAAGAACGATAGAGATATGGCGAAATGAATCGGGCAGGAGACTTAGGAGAGCCTCATGTGTGTAAATGATCATGTTTGAGGTGCAAATGTGGCGAATGGATAAGTGGTGAGTGGTTAGGTAGTGAGATAATGGAATGATAATTGGGTCGTGTAGCAGCAAGGTGGTAATTGGTTCGGCAGTGTTGGAGGTGTTTGTAAAGCATTCCCGAAGTTCATGTGCAGATGGTGTCAATGATCTGTTTAAATGGGTTTTCTAAAAAAGGAAAATTATGGGGGTGCAAGAGTTGCCTAAGCTGGCCTTGTTTCACCCGTTGTGATGTCTGCATCTGAATGTTTATAGGGCTTTTGGAAACAAGAGGTTCAGTCTGCTGCATTCCTGCATGCCGAAACAGAGCTTTGTGCAATGCCAGTTTGCTGTTTTTGGAAACTATTATGTCAAATGTGTAGACAGCACGTAAGGGTCATCAAGCCACGCATACCTGACCCGTGTGACTCTCATCCATTGCTGCCCGTGGGGCATGGATCCACGGTGATCCTGCGTGCGTTGGTCTGCACGGGCAGGTTATTAGCAGGGTCCGGTTGTGTACGTTAGGTCCAGCGCGCTCGTTAGAAATTGGTCCCCGATTCCCACCACGCCACGGCCTGCTTGTTCTGTTAGTTTATTATAAACTCAATGCATTCACGTGAGTAACACGCCATGGCCTTACAAGGAAACGTGTAAACGACGTTTCAGGCAGCATAAGCCAGAGGAACGATGTGAAAATCAGTTAGACATTTATTTGTTTTACATAGAAGATTACAGGATCAACTGCTTTTTGTGTGATCGTCCATGTATGTTTGCAGACCAAGTATCAAGCTGATTTGAGTAGTGGCTTATGAAGGCCTTTTTGTTGAGTCATAGCTTCTGTGAAGCAAGCCATTGGTCAGCAGCATTGTGACCATTCTGTCTCATCACGTGGATGAGGGCCCCATGATGCACGTGATGCTCAAATATATCTCTCTCCGTATGAGCACAATTTCTGAGCACAAGCCCACAGGAACAAAATGTCAAATGGCTAGTACCACGTAGCACTATTGGGTTATTGAAGCTTGGGAAAAGTGGCGATGGGAGAGCATTCTGGTGCCGGAGCATAAGTCAAACATGAAGAATTCTAGTCCGCAGTGTGGTGGACAAACACCACATGGATCGGACAAAATAGTCTGGTCAACCGAGTCCTTGACGTGGGTGGAGGAATTGATGAGGGAATGACTGAGCATCGGGCGGATTGCCATGCAGTTGGGCTCCGTGCCATCCAGGGCTCTGTGACAACTGGTGCTTGTGCTGTCTGTTACGGTGCTGCTGCTGCAGCAGCAGTAGACAAGGTGGTGGGGGAGGAGTAGAAGGAGGAGACGGGTGATATTGATCTCGGCAATCATTTTAAATTTCACTCATGTGAGAATGAACAATGTTGTGGAGAGCCTTTTAAAAATCCATATCCTGTTCGTCATCTCTCGCCAGTAAGGATTTTCTTAACATGATTGGAGTTAAAATCATTTGCTTAAAAAAAAATAATTGCTGGCGTTAATGCGCCCGGTTTTATTGAGTTGACCTGACACGCAGCTCAGAGCCATTACGGCCGTGTCCCTCAACACGGGCAGTGGCGGGGCACTCGTACTGGAGCGCTTGACGTCTCACTGCATGGCCTGAAACCATCGGTCACCCGTGTGTATAGCCTGCACGTCATCATTTGGTTACATACATCACCCTAAGCAATAAAAAAACCCTTTACTTTGTCATTCCACTGCTGGATAACGTCCTCCCTGTGCTGCATCAGTTCGTGTAGTTATTTGACTGTACTAGTGCATAATGGTTAGTGATGTTTTGTAAAGGGGGGAGGGGGGCGGACACCCAAGACCACTTAAGATGTCACTTGAATCGCAGGGCTTGACATTGCACCGGAAAGGAAGTTTACAATGCGTGGTGTTTTGTCCATCAGGAGAGCTTGCTCACAGCTATGGTTCATTACTTCATGGGCTATGGTTTATTTAATATAATGGATTACCAAAGCCAGATAATGGTAATCCTGTGCAATCCAATTGTAGCGTCTAATCATGTTATTGTTGCTGAAAATGTATCATTTGATTTCTTTTTATGTCCTTTATCATTATTGATCTTTCAAATGTGGCTTTAAACACCAGCGGTGGCAATGATCGCATCCGCAGCTTTCGAACACTGAGAGGACCGTGAATGTTGGACCGCACTACAGTGTGCACCACACAGCCTGCACCACACGGCATGCACCACACGGCATGCACCACACGGCCTGCACCACACGGCATGCACCACACGGCATGCACCACACGGCATGCACCACACGGCATGCACCACACGGCATGCAACCGGCGGAACGGTCGAACCGTTTGAGATCACAGTTAACTTAACCTGAAGTCATTCGCCGTAAAAGCAGCGATGTCATCAGACGATGTGACTTGAATTACAACTCGTGAGACGATGTTGCGTCACTGCCAAACCTTTCGGTCACCAGCAGCGGGAGATGGAGCGCGCCGTCAACCCCGGCCCACTGCAGCATGTGACGCGGCGCACTCTGACTGAGCGAAACTCAGGGAGAGCCCAACACAAGCCAGGGGGTTGGTGGATCGCAAATGTCTGTGAAACTCTGAAAGCTACTCGACTGCACTGTAGCCAGAAGATGCAGGCAACACAAATTGGCTTGTGAATCCATTCGTACGGACATTTGAGTCTTATATAATATTCTTATAACCATTGGCATCCAGACAGCTCCTTATAACCTCAGTTCAAGAAATGTGTCAGCTCTTGTACGTCACAATTTCTTTCATCATGCTGCTCGTTGCCGGCCACTCGGTGTTTGGGGGGGCCTTAGGGCCTGTGCACCACCGTGTTTGTGCCATCTTATGGTGGTTTCTTGCTGTGACGCCACACTGACCACTCTGCCTTCTCATACTGCCCTGGGGTTGCAGCAATCTGTTTCAGAAAACATTCGTTGAGAAAATGCGTGTGTTTAGAAATATCGAACACATCGTGTGTTACGAATCATCTCACGTCGTGAAATCAAACCGTTGTTTACTGAAAGAACCAATGTGTTATCTATCAACGAATGAACATTCTTGACAAAGCATTCCAGTGTTTAATGACAAAGAATTAGTGTCTCATGATGAGCCAGTAGAAAGGACCGATACACCACAGGCACACACACACACCACCTCCACGAAGCCTTTGTGGACAATTATTTTAGTGAGCACCTATTAAGGGTGACCACAGCACATAAGGGTATAGACGGCAACATGCCTAGCCGCCTTTGTCTCCCCCAAGCACTGGTGTTTACATACCACAGTAGGGTCTAACGTAAAGCTGTACATTTACACACACATATAGTCTTTTGTGCAACTAATAATGTCACGCTCGTGCAATTGCTGACAGCAGGGCTATTGTAATGCTCAGTGTTCCAGAGGTCATCGAGATGACATTATGCCTGGATTCATTGTGTAAAGCCACATACCCATGCTCAGTTGCTGTTTGGTGTCGTGTGTTATAAGCTGCAGTTTTGCCTTCAGTTTGGACAAATGTCAAACAAAGTGCTCTTTAGAGCTACTTTTTCAGAATAGACGTGTTGAGCATTCCTCCTGTCTCATTCACGATGTTTAGGCTTCGTTTGAGGTATCATCAGGCTAATTTTAACAGGAAAAGGTCCTGTCTTTAAACATCGGAGAGTTCAGCAACTTTGCTTGAAGTGAGTCTAACTGCTGATGGGGGACTGAGTATCGAGTTTGCTTGTTTTTAATAACTACTGCTTAAAAGATGCACTCCCAGAATGCCATGCAACCAATGGGATTTGTATAAAACATGTGTTATTAATGTGGAGAGACACGGACAGAAAGGGGCCGTGCTATGTACGCTGATTTGTAGTATGTTACTGTTTTTCTGGCCGAGTGGACCCAGGGGAGGGAGGCCCAATGCTAGCACACCGTGCCACAACTTCCCACGAAGACACAATCGTTTTGTTGTTGCTTTCACTGCCAGCGTTTACCAAAGCTCACTATCCCGGCGGCATGTTGCCGTGCGTTGCCTCTTGTGTATGCAGCGCGGCACAGTTCCGCATGCGTTGCCACGTACCGAGCACAGCGCGGCAACGACTCCTGGACTCAATCCCACCGCGAGATCCCGAGTGCACTTGAGCCAATGCGGGTGACTGCCGAGCATGCCTCGGTTACATTTCGGATCACGCCTCGCAACGCAGTCACGCGACTCGCGCGAAGGACTTCTTGCGCTGCTCCCAAACGACTCGCGCCAATGACTCGCACCACTCTGCGTTTGCGACATCCTCTCACTCGCTGAGCAATGTTGCAGCTTCCTCTAGAGTAGGAATGTTGGCATCGTGGAGCTGGGATCTATATTGAGGACGAAAATAATCAAGGAAAGCCTACGGAAGCTTAACCGTAGCGCTCGGATGATGGCTCAGAGTTGTAAGAATGGTGCCAAGTATGCTTATTTATTCGAGTACGCTCTGTGGCGGCCGTGCGCTGGCACCGAAGGTGTTGCCGCAGGGGCGCAGTGTGCCAGAGCAGCTTTGTGTCGCAGCCGCCTCACTGTAGGGACCCCAGGGTAGTGCTGCAGGGCTGGTGACGGAGCCCGCACGCACGCCGTGTGCTGAGGTGCGTGACTCGTGTGCTTAAACGTGCAGGGGGAAGCGAGTTGTGCCTTATATTGGGAAATAAAGTACAGGCTGATTCTTCTGTAACCTTGCCGACTTCGATATTTTCGTATTAAACCGGTTTCACTGCTGATGTTGACCGTGCATGCAAAGCCGAGGTCAGAGCAGCGTTCATCTCCAGCAGTAGAAATTCTAGATTACCATGGCAGAGGCCAGTTTATCCGTAAGACAACAAACGTTGAATTTCCCGCATACAGTGGTGAGAAAACGTTTTTGAACTCTTTAGAATTAAGTAATTTCTGTGTAAATTTGGCTGAAATGCCAATCAGATATTGATCTAAGTCTTAATAATACTACGCAATATTTCTACTTTTTCACTTATTTATTAAGCCAGATGATCCAACATTCAATATCTTTGTCGAAAAACGTTTATGAACCTTTACATTCAGTGACTGGTGGCACCGGTTTAAAAAGTACACTTCAACCAAACGTTTCCTGTAAACGATGATCAGTCCTGTGCATCGGCTTTAAGAAATGTTATCCCATTCTTCCTTACAAAGCTGCTTCAACTAAGAGACATTTGTGGGCTGTCTTGCTTCAGTTTCTGCCACAACATTTCAAATAATACTTTGACCTGGCTATTCCAAAACGCGAAATCACATTCTTCTATAGATTTACTTTTGTGCTTAGAATCGTTGTCTTGCTGCATTACCCACTTTCTGTAAATATTTAACTTTTGGACGAATGTCCTGATATTCTCTTGTAGAATGTGTTACTATAATCCAGAAGTCATGGTTCCATCAATGATGGCAAGCCGTCCGGGTCCTGAAGTGGTAAAAGCAGCCCCAACCCACCACCATGCTTCACGGTTGGGATTATGTCCTTCTGTTAGAATGCAATCTTTGGTTTCCACCATACAGAGCTTTTCTCATTTAAGCCAAAAAGTTACACTTTGGACTCCTCTTGTCCACAAAATGTTTTTATCAATAACCTTCTGGAGCATCCAGATTATCTTTTGCAAGCGTGAAATGGGTGGCAATGTTCTCCTTGGAGAGCATTGGTTTCATATTTGCTATCTTTCCTATTAACAATTTTTTTGTTCAATGTTTTCCTCATGGTAAACTTATGAATACTGACATTAGCTGACGCAAGAGGCCTTAAGATGTGTTGACGTTACTCTGGACTTCTTTGTAACCTGGATTATTATACACCTTGCTCTTAGTGATTTTTGTTGGACTACCACTTAACAATGGTGTAAAATTCTCTCCAGTTATACACTGTGTGCCTGCCAGTGCATTAGTGGAGTCCAACATCTTTACCAATATTTTTTTTTACCTGTTCTAAGTCGATGAACACTGGAAATTCTTTTCTGAGGTCCTTAGAAACCTCGTTTGGTCGGAGGATGACAGCTTCCACAAACCTATGCGGTGGAGACCAGACTCTGATAGTGACGACCAAAGTTTATGTTTTTCATATACGGCAGGGCCACCCAAACTTATTCCTGATTGATGATTGCTTCGAAAAGCTGCTCTCTCGGGACAGCCGCGTCCCGCGAGAGAGCAGCTTTTCGAAGCAATCATCATGCATCGAGCCGTGAAAACCTACATCATTATTCCTGATTGTCATCTCATTGATTGAAACACCTAACTCGATTTAATTGAGATCATTTTGCTCAATCATTTTGCTCAATAAATAAATGAAAATGATTTTTTCATGTGCAATTTGTTTATTTTGGATCGAACTCCACAGCAGTTGCTGCCTGTACCATAGCCTGGTAAAGTGGTTCTACAAAATCCGCAATAAAAGAAAACACCGACGCTTAAGACAAGAGAGCAGAGTCAGGATATCAGATTAAGATTCTCATGCTCTACCAATTGAGCTAGCCGGACTGTTCTAGATTACCCTGTATTAGGAACTGCTGTGATGTTATGGTCGACATGTGTTCTTTCCACGGCTCAGATTTGTAACGAACGTTATTTCATTTGCCATTCTCATGTAGTTTTAGTTGTTGACGCGCCATTCTCTCCACAGCTCTGTGCAACGCTCTGTGACCCTCAGGTGAAAAGCGCTCAAAGTGCAGTTATTATTATTGATGAGGTTATCAATCTATTGTTTTGCAAAAATACAGAAAATTCTAAAGGCTTAATGAACTTTTTCTCACTACTCTATAGTAGTAATTTTATTGGCTGTGAAGGAATGATGGGCATGGTCAGCCCCTGGCTATATACGCACAAACATAAATACGCATGTCTACACACAAAATGTCTACTTCCAAATATAGTCTCCACAAACGCACACTCTGAACACGGACGTAAAAATATATATTTTCTTACGCTCACGCGTTATTCGAAAACTAAATTAGACAAATGGCTTTAAAACGTTGTTGTTGGTTGGCTGGGAGCAGGTCAACGGAACCCAGAGCTAAACTCTCGCTGGCAGGCTTCCCCTGTGGTTTCCAGCAGTGACTCGGGAAGTGAGGGCACTGGGCGAGCGAGATGGTGGACTCGTACCGATACTCATCTCCCGTAGTGTACCAGGCGGTGTTGGTCTCTTTGGCGGGTGTCGGCATCTCCGCTTACCGCATGGGAGTCACCTCAGCCCCTCTCCCACGGGTTCCCTCTCCCATAAGTCTACCACCTCCGTTGTGATCGCGTGCCTCACTTCCCGCCCACCCCCCCACCGTTCTCCCCGTGATATCGCGCATCCTGCATCGTACGCCCCTGCAAAAGCTCCTGGAGCTGTCGTCGTGGTGGAGCGCCGAGCGAATGCGTCCCGTTATCCACACGTGCGCGAACGCTCTCACGGCCTTTCACCGCCCAGTGCCCGTGGGCTGTCCGTGGGAGAGTGCCTGAGCACACGGCAAGCCATATTAGCATGACGTCGTGTAATTAAACACTCTCATTGTATCATGAACTTTAATTTGTAAACATTTGGAATACCTTTTAAGAGCCCGAATCCGTTTTAAGTAAAATTTATACCACGCTGGCACACCTTATAGAAGAATGAACTCCGTAACCCTATGGGGCGGGTAGCATGGGTCGGGGTAAAACGTGGGCATAGGCTCCTCTTGCAGTTCTTCTGCTCATCGCAGCATAATAAGTTGATCCACTTTAATTAACGGAGGCCTCGTTCTGTAGCACCGTGAATGGCACTGTGCCGAGGGTGTCTTCCAGGCTGTTGTGCACCACACACGACTGCACCATACACCGTATACACTAACGTGTGGCATTTAGCGCAGACTGCAGCCCAGCGCATCCTAATGATTTTGTGCTCTGCAAACCTGCCGCAAGGTGATGTCCTCTCCCACTGCTCCCCCGCCGCCTGCCTCCCGGCTGCTGCAGTGCAGCACCATTCCACCAACAATTTGAGCCGCCCAGCTGCCACTGCTCTTGCATTGTTGCCCACAAATCCGATGAATGAGAATTGCTGTCCATAATTGTTATTTCGGAATATCCATGTTTACTGTTCCTCTTTTCCCCAGTCTTCTAAAGCCTGATGATACCTCCATCGTGGGAAGTGAAATGTAGGAACACTTGACACGGCGATCACAAAAACTCAGCTATGAGTTTACGCCACGGACTGGAGTTGGACCGCAAAACGAAGGGTGGCGATGTGCTGCCATGCTGGTACCAGTGTGGTTGGGTTGTGGTGCTGTGCCCAACTCTCTTACCCGCCCACTCCCCACTACCCCCACCCGGACCGTGCTTGTGATTAGAGATAATTGGCAAAGGCTGTGAAGCAAAACACAACGGCAACAACGTGTGAGTCACGTGGAGTTAGCGGTCTCCTGTTTTTCTAGTCACTTGTTTTCCATTCGCGTGTCACGGGGTGAAAGTCAACCAGACTTGGCCACCCCGATAACGATTGCTGCTGTGCCAGCGTTAAAAGCCCCTGGTCTGTCACCATCGCACTGCCAGTGTTTAATCCCCACGTCTGTGAACCTCAATCCACCAAAAATTAAGACTAATGCCCCAGCTCAAAGACTATCAGAGCTGAAATATGATAACTCCCCTGACATGTTTATCCCTGGTCAACTGAAACAGCTGATTTATTCATTACCCACCGCTTGCTCTGCCTTGCCCTCCTCGGTTTGCCCCTGCCATGTGCTGTGCCCTTTGCTCCATCTGGTCACCCCGACAGGAAAGCCATGAGCGTGCGCTATCCGGACGAGGCGTCCTTCTCGCTGCCCGAGCTCGGCCAATTCTTGGTGCGGCACGTAAGCGGCGCAGCGCGTGAGCATCTGGCGCCGCGCCGTCTCGCGGACGTCTCCACGCCGAGTGGCGGCGGCGGCGGCGGCAGCGATGAGGAGCAGCAGGCACGGCCGCCGCGCACACAACTTACTGGTTTCACAACCGACCCAGCACTCGCACACACCAGGAACCTAAGCCAGAGAAGATTACACACGAATATCAGCGTCACGGTTTCTAACACACTGGTCGGTGCTGCCCAGCATGAAGTGCGTCTCCACATTTTGAGCGTCTCGTCCAATCGTTGCACCGCTCTGGTGCCTGCCAGACAGGAGAGGTGGTGTCAGTGCGTAGCGGCCATGCATGGGGGAGCGCCCCTCCCCCTCGATGAGCAGCCGCGTGTCTGCTCCCACGCATTCCCACCAGGGCCATTGCCGTGGGAAGCGGCAGCGCCTCTAGCGCCGCGTGAAGAGCAGCCAATGAATCGAGTGCCCGTTAACAATACGCCACTATTTTGAATGCCGCATGGGTCATTGTGCTGTGGTCAGCCCTGCCATTATTCCAGAGCAGCCAGTGCCACGTCTCTCTTGCATGCCTATAAATCACCGCTTGTTTCTCTGAAGCTGTTTAGACCCTGTTGAAAATGCTGTGGTCACAAACCACAAACAGAAGGTGAACAACTCACGGTGGAACTGAAGCCGCTTGGCTTTACGGCATGACAATTAATATTTTATGATCTTCTGAGATCCCGTCTCTGTTTCATCTCTTTTGCTCCCCCATCCCCCATGTCCTGCGACAAGGGCTTAATTCTATACCCCGAGTGAATCTCCTCTCCTCAATGGGAGGTCACCCTCCTGCACTGCTCCCGTCATTCAAATTCAGGCTTTAGAATTTCCTCTTTGTCCTCTCAGTTACTTTACTTTTTTTGTTTTCCCACATTTACTTTCTCACTAAGCAAGTGTCGATTCACCGCCAAGATCAGCGAGTTGCCACCATGAAGGATCATCCCCTTAAATGTAGCTGTTTTGCCAATACAGTGGAGACTGGACCCTTTAAGATTGTGCCAGTGGAGTTAAACCGGACAGATTAGTGCATTGGAAGAGCGAGTGGCTCGCAATGGAGAGGTTGCGAGTTGAGATTGTGGTTCGATGTTGACGTAGCCCCCATTAATCCTCCAGAGTTTTAATTTTAAACATTACTGCTCTGTGGTAAAGTAACAGTAGTTGTCCTGTGGCTAGACACATCCCTGCCATAGGAATGCATAATTTTCATGACTTGCTCAGTGCTATAAACAGGAGATGAGCACCGCCTTAATGATCACGGGTGGGAAGTCGCCACTTTAAATCCATAACCACTAGGGGATTCTTCAAATCCTGTGTGTAGACATGACTACTGTCATAAACGTCACCATGCTAGCCCCAGGCACTCATAGGTAGACTCAGTATGAAACACAAGTACTCCTTGGTAGGGCTGCCAGTGTCTCCTCCACCGTGTAGCACCAGCACATGCGCTAACCGAGCAACCTCAGCAATGCATGGGACAGCAACGCGTATAATGGAAACCGTAATGTGTATTTTATTCAGAATTAGTTCCTTTTGTTAAACGGTAAAAGAACCGGGGGCTGGAGCGGGGACAACCTCCCCCGCGAGGTCCCGACAGGGGATGCTAGCTCCGGGATCCTCGCTCCGGGTTCCTCCCACTCGAGTTTGAGGCAAACACTGGAGTTGGCGCGTGGCGTGATGGCCACGCAAGCAAGAACTCGCCCGGGTCACCGCCCGGTTGGTGCGCTGATCCCTGAAAGGCAACAATAGTACTAACAGCAGCACTAACAGTACTGTCAGCACACCTGGCACTAACGGCACTAATGCAACGTCCAGCATTCAGTTGGAAGGAGGGGTGGCTCACAACGTGGCCTTGTCTGTGACTTGAGTTCATTGCCGATCTGTTCCTACCGGCGTCATATTCGTTGTTGTAGCCTTAATGTTGCTGCTGTAGAGGCTGCTGCCATCGCTCTTTTTTTGTGACTGTTCATTGATGTCTGGACGTGATGGTTGTTCTTCATTGGCACCGCCACTGCTGTACTAATGCACCGCCCCTGCCGCCCCACAGGCTGAACTGCACCGGCAGCAACGCGAGGCTGGGCACCTGCGTGAGTCAGCACAGGCGCTAGCGGCCGCCGAGTCCCGTCTGCGGGGCCGCGTGTCAGCACTGTGGCGTGAGCGTGGCCACCTGCAGCGCGACGTGCGCCGCCTGGGCCACGCCGCTAACCAGCTGCGCCGGCGCTGGGGGCAACTGTGGGGCCCTGGGGATCGCAGCGACCTCCCTGATGACCGCGGAGACTCCCCCAGGGGGGACGCGGCTGTTGCACTCGCTTTCCAGCGTGCGGTGAGGGCCCTGTCGGCCGAGAACGCGCTCCTCAAGCTCTACATTGTCACCCTGGAAAGGAAGGTGAATGCTCTCGCTCAGCAGCAGCGGGAGGGCCAGCAGCATCAGAACAAACGGAAGAAAGAGAAGCCGCAGTTTCACGAACATTACCAACAGCATCAGTGGATCCAACAGCAGCTGCAGCAACAACGAACACAGCCATCCCAGCAACTGGTAGAGCTTCAAAACGATGAGGAAGAGAAACACTATAATCATTATGAACAGTATCAGCAGAAATGGCATCAGCAGCAGAAACGTCAGCAAGAAAATGAGCAGGATCTCCGTCACAGCGGTAACCAGCAACAGGATACTCGGGAATCGAGGGACGATCGTGCTATCGAACAGCGGTGTCCGCGTGAGTCTCCATTTGATTCGATGGTGACGCGCGACGTGGGTAACGGAGCCGCGACTGAGCCGGGCCTCAGTGGGAAGGTGGAGAGCACGCAGAGGAGCCCTGAGCCAGTAAACGGGGCATGAAGCTGTCAGATCAAGGGTCCAGAATGCTCACAAGGTCTCGGAAGAGCTATGCTGGTGTGGCAGATAGTTTGGCGTCTGTTGCTGGTATTAAATAAGGTTTGGTGTCTGTTGCTGAAGTTCAATAATGATCATGACGAGTTTGTTGGTCAATGGGCCGAATGTTAATGTGATTGATTAAATTAATGCCTTAGCCGTTTTTAATTTATTAATTTCATTGAAAGACCTCAGTTTTATGAGCATACCGCAGGAACGCACTTTGTTGTCTAGTGCAACACATTGACAACAGTTGACTCGCATTTCTAATCCCTGCTGGTACATGTTATGCATTTGCCATTGCAGCACATGTTATGGTAGTTACTGTTGTGAATATGGTGCCTATTACACAATTATAAACCAGATCTATCAAGCGATGGGTGATAGAAGTGTCCATGGCTTGACAAAATGACTTCTCAAATTGTGAGTTTCTGGACTACACGAGCTGCCTGAATGATCTCTGCTCCACAGATTAATCCCAATGCAGACAGAGCAGCTGTCTTGCCTCTCAGTCCACTCGCCTTTGGCCTCCAGCATCATCCCTTCACGATCGTGTTACCCATCTGTGAGCCTTCACTTGGGGAAATGCGTCAGAGGTATTGCGAGTGACGTTTAGGGTTTCCATCCCAAACTTTTCTGATTTTTCTTCAGGATTTTCTGGAATGTTTTCATAGTCATCCAATGGCTATATTTTAACAGCATGTTAATTCACATCTACAATACTGACTCGGTGGATCTCTTGGTATGGGGGTTTGGTTATGTCTTGAATAACGCACTTTTCTTGCAGCATCAGTTTTGTCTACAGGATTTGAGCCACCCCTCAAGCATAGCTCGTGTGTAACACTGGACTTTAGGCTTCATCACAACGTGACTAACTCGGCTCAGGCTCATTGCAATGAAATCCTCAGCAAGGTTGGGACCATAGTTATAGCTCAAGTATGACTGAATTGGCTCACTTGAGCCAGAGGCAAACTAACTCAAGCGGGTGCATTTTTTTTTGAAGGAAAAGGTGCTCTTCTAGTGTTACGGAGTTCCAGCAGACACGTCTCCGAGGAGTTTACTGCCCCCATTGTCTCTTGACCCCTTAGCTCTCTCCAGGAAACACATTCCTCCACATGGAAATTAGAGCAGCAGCTGCAATGTTGAATCTAAAGCTACTGTCCCACGTCCCTATAAATGCAGTTAATGTGCAGAACAGATCATGCACCCACACAGCCTTCAAGCTAAGTGTCCGAATAAGTTCTAGGCTTAACCAAGCCTGTATGACATCTTCTGGTAAACGTGGTTTGTTATGAGGTTATCAGTTAATTAAGGTTTGGAATAAGAATCCAGTGTTAACCTCATCACGTGCAAATGCTTGCACACCTGTATGCCCAGTGTAAAGCACCTTCAGACATACAAGCTCCCAACGTTAACCAATATTCCATCATTGTGCCTCTCCAACTCCCGATTTAATTTCAGGTCATTTGCAAGTTTTGTATTGTTGCTTTATAAGCCTTTAATGTTAACTGCTCTGGTACGTTAACTGCTACACCATTTCTGATCTTTTGGTGAAGCCTGGTTGATCTCACCGTGGGAAGTTGTCCTGCCAACTTCTCCAACCACATGTACTCTGCCACTTCACTACTGCCATATTACCCCCTCGCCCCAAACTATAAAAGCTGCCCGACTGCCCAGTGCAGCGTAGATACGCTCAACACATCATGAATGCAAATGTCGTTAAACACACGGCTCCTGTGCTTGACTCCACTAAGCACGCAGTACCCCATCCCCTCACCTGGGTATCAGCGGTGTGAGGTAGAACAAAACATTCTATGAGGTTGTCACTCACGTTCACAGCAACGAATCCACGTGGAGTGCCAACGCTCTTCGGTAAGCTGTTTAAATATCAGCCATACTTTGCTTAAGGGATCGAAGGTATTTGAAAGGATTCAAACTTACAAAAATGTAAAATCTCTTGAGGTGCTGTCTGCTCCAGCAATACGTATTGGGCTGCAGACAGGTGATTGAAGCTCTTCTGCTTCTTACTAGAAGCCATATTTTAGGGACAGTGCAGAGTTGCTGATTCCGGGAATTGTGCACAATAAAATAATGTACAGAAGTCATTTTTATGGTGTTAATTTTATTTCATTTTTACCAAATAGTAAAACATTTGCAGTGCATTGCCTCAAAAGCAAATCACCATCTGTTTTAGGACCCTTATTGCTAAACAGTACTTTAATCCCAGGATTGGAAATGCTGGAGAATAAGTACCCAAGTTACCTTGCAAACAATTACAGGGACTGGTTCATCCAGCCTTGTTGGAGCGTTGCTCCGGTGCTGCCCCATAGCCCACTCTTCACATGGTGGCTTTTGAACGCCACTCGAGGCAAATTCCTCACTGCAATGACTGGCAGTCACCATCACAGCCACGCTCAACTATGCAATCTGACGGTCATTCACCTCAAACCAGTGAGCAACCCACGTTGCAACGATTTATCATCGCCAAATTCAGTTTTTACGCTCGACGTGTATAGATTTGTGCAAGCAAAAGTGATTTCCATCTAGCATATGCAGCCCGTAAATGACAGGCCCTGCAGCCTCGACAGCCCACACATGCACAAGGACACCAAAAATCATTCATTAAATTTGAATTGAGGGCTGAATCATCACAAGCGTAGTTACCCCACTTCTGGAGCATAAGACAGTTTATGCAGAACAATATTACCAGGGTACAAAGTGACTACACACAACAGATGTCCGGATCAAGCAGCCTTGGAGGCATTCCCCTGAACATCCACTTAACCGTCAATAAATTGTGGTTTGCAAATTAACCAACCAAGTCACCATAAAAAGCAATGACCTCAAGCAACACCGTGCACACGAGTTAATGGGGGTTTTTTTACACAGCAAGGATCATTACAACAAAACAAGTTTATAATATGCTACCTTACATAATCACATGCACTAGCTTCAAACTCGCCGATTGAAAACTACAAACCCAATATACAACTCCAGTGAGGTTCTATTTAAAATGTTCATTGACTCGAAGTCCATGCAGAAGTTTTGCACATGCAGTCGATTCCCATCTGCAGGAACCACAACAAGGATCCGAGACGTGGCAGGGTGTTACCATACCCAGCACTTGCATTCTAGCAGAGCCTACACCATTCATTATAACATACAGGTTGTGACCAAGCACGAGTTTGAATGAAACTTCTTAAGGCCCTACAGCTTTGTGGTCTTAAGCCACAGTCCTCGCCACTTCCCTCGGGTCCAACTTTCAATTTTCATTCACACTTCCTAGCCATGTCCAGTGTGACTCCTATTGTCATGCAGCCCTGACTCCATTTGCATCGTTACTGTCCCAGAGCTCATTCTGCATCATGGTAGTTGAACGCACCTACAGCAAACCAATTCCCGTCTCCACCCAGTCTAGAGGGTTGCAGAGGAGAAGTCTGCAACACATCCACCCCAGCCACACAAACCCAAGCAGGGCTTATCGAGGTGCACGTTCGCAACATGCACATGTGTGAGCGCATGGGCATAGCTCATGCGCCAACAGCTCGGCTGCCCAGTCCCCCCTCCCCCTCCTATGCCTTGCACGGCCTATGCCTTGCACGGCATAGGAGGGGGGGGGACTAGGCAGACGTGGCCTCATGAGACAGGGGTGGTCAATGGGGAGAAGCTGGACCAGGTGCCCTTCAGACACATCATGCGCCAAACGCTGGTTAATATTCATTACTTTTTATTCGGCCCTGCTCACTACGTCACCGTTTTCTGCTTCGAATGCAAACACCAACATTAAGGAACCCCACAAAATGATCCGTGATCGTTGTGTTCGCCAGCATGTCAATTTCAGACGCCCAATTTGGTTGGCACCCTGCCCACCTGCAAGCATACAGCCGGTGCTGTCGCGTTTTGCCCAGTGGGGTTCCATGCATCAACACCCCATGCAGAACACGAATGAGAGGGCTTAGAACACTGGTCACATGAACCTGTCTATCCATCATCCAGTTCTCACTTGAATTTCGAGAGTTTTATCACCACTGTGCAAAGAAGAAATGAGAGACGCAAATAGGAAGCAAATGGGCGCAGAGCAGAGAGGTCACCTGGTGCCAGAGATAACAGAAAGTTGATTTAGTTTTGTTGGGTGTGAGGATCATGGACAGAGTTCGTCAAACTTTCTGGCCGTATACATTGATAGCATTTATGTATCTCCATCTATGGTAACATAAACGGCTGCCTTGGCTCAAGGACAGAAGCCTTTAACCTGTGTGGATAGGATGAGGGGAAATTAAATGGAGTGAATAAAGAAGTCCATTTTTATGAACAGCATTGGCTTATTAGTTTGTGCACTGCACCATGAAGCCTGTGAATGGAGTTCGGTTTGTGGCAACAGCTGACATCAGTGATGATGGGGGTATCCAAACTGGTTCTCCAACACCAAAAAGCATGGATAACGCACATAATTGATTTAGTAGTGGGATCGGGTGTGCATTAGAGCACTGCCCTGGTGTTCACAATCGGAGAGGCCAGCTTTCTGGTTCACATGAGCACATGTCTAGACCCTGGCATCACCGAATCAATACCTAATCTACAGACACCAGAAACAATAGATTCCAATAAAAAGCACACAAAATACGTGTTGGGATTATGAACTCGGAAAAGCGGCTCAAGGTCAGCGATGCTGGCCCGAGTCACCATTCACAGTCAAGGTTTATCGTAAACGTGCGCTAAGCCGACCCAATCGTGGTGCCACTGTTCGAGTGAGGCCCATCGGGTACGTGCGCAATTAATACCCGCGTTGGGCGACTCACGAGGAGCGATTCACATTTTATACCGAGCCGGGGGACACAGGCGCAAACATCAGAATAAACCTGCATTGTCGACCCAGCCTCATGGGCTCAACCAGTAAGACCACGGGCAAGGTGCAATGCTGGGCAGTATAAATCACGTGGCAACACCCAGCTGCAGTCACCTCGTTCCCACGGCCGAGTAGGTGAACATGGCTCACACTTCCCCTGCACGCACGTATTGTGGTCGAGGATAATGGCAGCAGCGGTGTGCAGGCCAACGATGCAAACAGGCCGCCACGTACATTATAGAGATGCTGATTAATCCCACATCAATTGGTTGTCTAATTTGACCAGCTGCGCCGTTTTGCTTTTCTATTCGGTATCAGATGTGGAGAGATCAATATCAGGTTTACTCTGAAAGAAAACGCTGGTCCACTTCACACTCAGGCTAAAATATGGGGAATTCATTAAATTAATTCCGGGACTCGACATGATTGGTCTGAAATGCTTGATCATATTTGCTTCATTTTTTCATGAATTCATGTAGCGTCATTAATTGATCTGAAACGTGTATCCAATTGTAAAAGACCCCAGTTCATAACAGGCTAGGAAAAAATAATTCATTGCTGTTTCCACTACGCAGCATTATGCAATAATTGCACCAGTATTGTCAATTCACTAATACACGCTCACGAGTGGTATTAAAAAATAAATCTCTCCGGATTTACAATTTCTTAGTGACTTCCAACATTGGCTCTGGAATCCTCTAGATTCTATACAAAAAAAATAGTACCACTAGCCCATCGTGGTTGGCCTCTGCATTTGTGGCCCTGTGAAGGTCACGTCCTAATGTCACGGTAGTTTGTGCAGCTACTAATTCTCCAATCCATGCCGCAGAGTTCATCGTCAACAGAAGTTACGTTCCTCGCTGGTGCCGCTTGTTGTACGAGCACCTCGCCCGATCAGGGTGCAAGCACGACTACTTGCCACTAAATGTTGCATTATTAATTGTTAAACTCACACACGAGTTCTATATGAACACCAACATTTACTAGCAACAGAGACAAGAACACCACAAGCAACACAAATACAACTCCACATCACTATGTCTACCCTACCACTAGAAATGCACTCTTCAGCTACACACACGCTGGGGCAAGGTAGCACACACGCCCCTCATTCCCCCCTTGGCTTTGTGTCGGTCCCGTTCCGTCAGGAGCCAGCTCCTCCGCCCGCCGTGCGTGGCTCTCCCCCTCCCCCACTCTCCGGACGGCCAGAGTCCATCACTCCCTTCGTCCACCTGGGCCTCTCAGCTCTTGGCACCGTTGGCTACGAGCGTCGTCTTGGAAGCGGAGCGCGGGGGACCGTCGCCGTCCACGGGCGCAGCGCTGCCCGGTCCCCGCAGGAAGGGCTCCTTGCGCGTCACGTAGCCACCATCACCACCCACGATGCTCTCCTCATCCTCGGCCGGCTCGGCACGCTGGCACAGGCGTAGGCAGCACCAGCAGCCCAGCAGCAGTGTGCCCAGCGCCGCCACCGCGATGAGGATAACAATCACCGTCACCACGCCCGTCGTCGGGCTGTGATCTAGCACCGTCATGGCCAGACGGTACTGGGGGCGCGGGCAGGATGGTGCTGCGGACTCCCGCGGTCGGGGAAGCTCAGTTGTTCGTCCTGCTCTTAGCCTGCAGACAAACACAGCGGTTTCAGTGTAGAAGCACACAGCAGCACAGCGTGGACAAACGCACCCTCCAAAAACCCACGTTTCCTTCCATTTCAGGCTATCGAGGCCATGCCCTTGGTTCTCCTCCCAGCAGACAGATGTTGGTAGGGAGTCAAACTATGAAAAAGGAGATCAACAAAGCCCATAATTCCACAGTTCCCACTCCTATATATCTCGGACAAACACACACTGTGAGTGATAAGTGGACACGTCAATACAAAGTGGGTGACAATGCATCAACAGATTCACGGCCAGTTTAACTTTCAGATATAGAGTTTCATCCAACTGAGTGGCACTGTAGGGAATGTATTCAACTCAATCGGAGTGTTGGGAGTTAAAATTCCTGTTCGGTGTTGACTGAACCCAAACGTTAAGAGTGGTTAATATAATGAATAGAGCTTTGCGATCATCATAAGGACAGACCACCTTCTACCATAAAAATGTGGAATTGTCACTTAGTGCCGGGCTGCAAAACATAAGGACACTGGTTTATATCCAGGACCGTAACTGGAACAATGTTTTAAACATTTAATGGCAAGGTGATTTATAAATAAACCCCCTTGTAAATAAACCACCTCCACGACCGCAGTTACCACCATGAGGGCAAGTATTACGAGTAAAACCCACAAAGCTGTTCATAAAATCCTAACAACAAGCAAATTACACCTTAGGTTGCAGCCACATCATGATAGTGCAACTCTTTACAAGCATGGGACCACCATATTTTATTTATAAACTGGAAAGATCTTGACTGGTTATAAGCAGGACAGGTGGACTACTGATAGTAACTTAAAGATGATTGCTTCGAAAAGCTGCTCTCTCGGGACAGCCGCGTCGATGGCTCTCTCCTCGCGACGTTTCGCCTCACACGTTAGAGGCATCCTCAGGCGAAGTGTTCGTGCGCGTCTTCTATTGTCTCCTTATATGTGTGGGCGTGATGCGTGTGTTCTTTGTTGTGTGAGGTGACTTAGAAGCGGACTCACACAACAAAGAACACACGCATCACGCCCACACATATAAGGAGACAATAGAAACCGCGCACGAACACTTCGCCTGAGGATGCCTCCAACGTGAGGCGAAACGTCGCGAGGAGAGGAGAGAGAGCCATCGACGCGGCTGTCCCGAGAGAGCAGCTTTTCGAAGCAATCATCATGCATCGAGCCGTGAAAAACCTACATCATTACAGTAACTGGAAGATTTTGCTTTTTTAAACTTAAAAAGGATTTAATTTACATTGATTAGGAAGGAACTGATGGCAATGTGTGACCTAAATGTTAGATTTCACCATCTGGTCAGCCCCAGGTCACAGCAAATGGCTGCAACTGGAGCTAAAAACGTTTGCTATGAGGATGAAGTCGAGAGGCGAATGATTCTTAGCAAAATGCTTTAGAAAAAAGAAGATCAGCGAGACGATGCACAGTTGGCGAAAGGAGTGAGAGGATCGCAGAGGTGCTCACAGGATGAGAAATGACAGATGTAGAGATGACGTGGAAAGGCAATCTCAGGATAGTAGAGCTATTGGAGAGGATTACAAGGCAGTGCCTAAAAGAAAAATTAATACCGGAGGGAACCCACCCCCCCTTAAAAGAGAGCACACGCAACCCAACCCCACTCACATTACTACAGGGAATTTACTGTATAGCCAAGTGCACAATTAATAATATTGCACACTATTGTGCAATATTATTAATACGGAATCTCTCTCATTATCTGAAATCGCTTAATCCTATATAGGGTCACGGTGAGCTGGAGCCTATCCCGGAAACACAGGGCGTAAGGCAGGAATACACCCGACGACGGGACGCCAGTCCATCGAATCTAATTGTGTGAATTGGTATTCTGCTTGAAACATTTGCAGCTTTTGGGCATTTAGGCTGTGGATGCAAATAAAAAAAAATGGCTACATTTCAACTAGTGGTAAGTAAAACAGGAAAAAAGTGTGGTACGCCATGAGATTTCGATCGCGGTAAGCAACGCGTGGTACCAGTACTGCGGAGCTTGCGCTATAGGAGGACATCGCCTGCCTTAGTCTGCTTACAGCAGTGCTGGTCCCCCACGTCAGGAGCTCAAGTTTAGAGGTGGTGCAGGAATATCTTGCGGCAGTAGGTTGGCATCCAGGATAATTCTTGACGAGCATTATAAAGCACTTTGTTGTTTGTACCGTACGTCTATGGCAATCTTGGCTGTCCTGAGGCCTCCACTGCAACATGCGTTTTAGGGTCCGCAGCCTCAGTGCAGATCATCTGAAGCACATTGTCAGGCCCCTCCACTAACAATCCAGGCCATCACTGGCTCTTGGTCGGAGGGGCGGTTTAGAAAAAGCAGCCGAGTGCTGTGCTGTGACCCCCACCAGGGTAATTTAAGTATTTCTTCTGCTAAAAATAGGGGCTTCAGAAGGAAAGTACTTTTTCTAAATGTTTTATGGCTGTAAGGCACAACTAGGAGGAAAATATTCTACAGGACACAAACATGCAGATATTGTAAATACAAATGCTCAATTTCAGCTAGGTTCCAACGGTTTTGCCTGCAAGATATCTTCCAAGTCAGCATTCCTCTACATTCAGAAGAGACAATAGCCACACCATTCACAAAACGTTTCTTCAGTTAAATTCACTCACTGCTATTCATTTCTTCCTGTGAAAAAAGATTCTAATAGCAACGTATTTCCTGGAATAAAATTCAAAACCTAAGGAGGCCAGTGTGCAGAACGACGGACTTCTGAGATTCTGGCTTTAAGTCCAGGATACAATTGTTAGTGATTAAACAGGGGGTTTACAAGTGATGTAAATTGACATCTCAGCTCTGGCAACAATAATGACCATAAATCAGCATATCACATGGTACTTTCATTTGGTAATGATGTAGGTTTTCATGGCTCAATGGTCTATTACTTTGAAAAGCTGCTCTCAGGACAGCCGTGTCGATCAATTGCTCTTCCTCTATCGCGATGTTTAGTCTCACACGTTAAAGGCATCCTCAGGCGCTGTGTGTGTCTTGTTATTACTCATATGTAGGTACAATGTATATGTTGAGTCTCTTCTATCGCGTTACTTTTTCCAGGAACAGTGGACGAAGGTCAGGGTCCATTTGAAAGGGTTCCATTGTCTTGGTTGTACACCGAAATCACATTAACCCAATCCAATTCCGCCTCCGACTCACCCATTAGCCTGCATCTCATGAAAGCCCACCAAATCTCCTCACGTCCACATTTGAGAGCTCCATAGTTGTGCAATGCCGACTTCAATAACTGGCCTCCAGGTTTGGTTGAGCTTTATAATAATTTCTTGTTTGTGGTTCATAGTCTTTTATGTCTTGTGAATCTCTATTGCGTCACGGATTAATCTTGGACCTTTGTGGTGGATAATATTCGCATCTTGTCAAAATCGATTCTGTGTTGTTTGTCGACACTGTGCCGCTGTTGCTGATTTATCCGTATGCAGCAGATGCACTGCTGCCTCGTGCTCTTACTTTCTTGTGGCTATTTTCCTTGCTGCTTGCCCAATGTACACTTCTTCAAAATTGCTGCAAGGAATGCAATACATGCTTCTATCTGTAATGGCAGTCAGTCTTTTGGTGATTTGAGTATGTCCTATATCTTCCGATGGGTTGTGAAGACTTTTTATTTTATATTTTTGTAGATATTTGCTGATTGTGTGTGGTGTCTTTCACAGGACAGGAAAGCACGGGTCTTGGTATCATACTCGTTATATTCAGACTTTGTCAAGGTTCTCTCCTTATGGCACGTTGGATTTCTGTTTGTGTATTCATTGCTCAGTAGTGCTTGTTGTAGATGTTGTAGCTCATCTCTTAGATGTTGTTTGTCTGATTGTTTTCGACCGGTGGGTGCAGTATCCCCCGTTTGTTTCAGGTGAGGGTGAGACTCAGCATGTAAATACCTGTCCGTATGTGTTGTTTTCATGTATACAGTGTGGCTGAGTCCCCCTCTGCATTTCTTTTTACCAGTACATCCAGGAATGGGATTTAGCCGTTTTCTTCTGTTTCCATGGTGAACTTGATGTTTGGGTGTATAGAGTTTAAGTGACCAAGGAATTCCTCTATATCCTGTATTCCATGCGGCCATACAATGAATGTGTCAATGTATCGATACCAGTGGGTGGGTTTTAGTGTGGATGAGTTTTTGGCTTCCCCTTCAAAACCTCTTAGGTACAGGTTGGCTGCTGCGGGTGAGGCTGGTGATCCCATTGCTGCACCCTCTTTGTTCGTAAAACTCCCCATCCAACTTGAAATAGGTGGTTGTGATGAGGCATACGCTTGCCAGCTCTGCTAACCTCCGGTCAAACTGTTTTTCAATCTTGATGGTTTCTTCGATGGTTATTTTTGTAAATAAGGAGACCACATCAAAGTGGGATAGCACCGGGAGTGCTATCCCACAAATTATGGGTAACTTAAGATTTGACAAGATAACTTCCACAGACTGTTTAATATCCAGACTATCCACAGATCATTACACATTCTTCACATGGCTGATGTAGATGCCAAATAACTATAATTTAACAAGTGTGTAGTCGAGCCAGATAACGGTGCTAAGAGTAGTACCGTGATGCTGCCTCCTTCGTGCAAATTGGACGTCGAGTCTGCGGTGACGATCTATGGTGTTCTGAGTGGTGACCAGTTACACTGGTGCGTTTGTAATTTTCCATTTGTGCATCAAGCATCCGCAACTGCTACCATGGTTTGTGTCGCAGAGCTGCTCAGGGTTGAACTTCATGGACCATTTAAGTGAGGTATACTCTGTAGAGTTTTTGAAGGAGGCATTTGTTACTTCTTGAATACCGTTTGGCTTTCAGGCATCAGGGTCGCAGTTGCAGTGTTAGACGTTAAGCGTGTCGCTCTAAAATGGCTTTAAGTGGTGGCAGTGGTGAGAGGCATTGAGATACTGGTGGGTAGAGCGCGTGCGCCACAACTCACTGGGCTTTCGTTGAGGGTTTGTGGCATCGCAAGAAAGGGAGAGGGAAGCAACGGCAACATGTCATGCATGGGCATCGGGTTTCATTGAAGGGTTCCAGTGATAATTTATACTTGAATGAGTCTTCCACCCAAAGGTTGCAAACCGCTGTATAAAACAAAGATGGCAATATCCCCCCCCCCCCAAAAAAAAAAAATGCAGGCTGATAAACACAGCGAACAGGCTAGTGTGTGGTGAAACCCCACAATGCTTTCAAGTGCAGATGAGTCTTGAGGCAAAATCTGGATGAGCTGATCGACTCGGCAGATGCCGATTCCCTGAGGAGGTTAATTCCACGGCTTGGAGGCTTCACGGGAGAAAGTGCAGATCATCCAATGAGCAGAGATTTCATCCTTGTACAAAACGTAGCAAGCGAGAATCAGAAGACCGGACAACTCGTGCTGGAGTGTGGCGATACGGTATGTCACAGACATGAGTGAAATTAATCAATGACGAGTGCCTTGCAGGTGAGAGGGGCTTGTGTATTCCAACTAGCTTGACTCTCAGCCAACTTAGAGATACAAACACATGGATGATCAATTCAACAGAAAACCAAGCTGTTATCAGCTTCTCAGCATCTGGCACTCAAAGGATGGTGCAGTCTGGCTACACTTATGCGATAAAAGGAAGGCAAGCCTTAGTGACCTTGTGTGCTTCAAAAGGTCAATGATCAAGGACCAGACCAAGACTGGGAGACTGAGCGGCAATGGTCATTGACCACGGGCAGAACTAAACCCGGATGACTGATGTGGAGATACGGTAATCGGCACCTCGGCGTTGTCATTTATTTATTCAACTCTGCCTTGTCACCAAGCTAGAGGAAATTTTACTGCATCCAGGCCTTCATGGTGAGCGAGAGATGTAAAAAATACAATCCTGGGGATTTTCCCAGGCATCTGCTAAAGCAGCAGGCAAATAACTGACGTGAGCACGATCCAAATTTAGCTTCATCATCTAAAGTCAATGTAATGCACCACTGCAGATATCTTCAGAAATCAAAGTTACCTGAAAATATTTTTGACTTGGGTCTGACAACTTCACGTCCTAAGTGGCGTTGCCCAAATTAGTAGCTGCTAAGGAGCTCCCGCCACATCCCGTGCTCGCATTGCACAATGCTGCAACAAGGCTTTGCCGCACTTGCACGGATCAGCGGAAAACCTCAACTCCTAATCGACCAGCAGCCCCCGGTTATCTCATCATGCAGCCGAGCGAGGCGAGCGAGCGAGCAACCGACCTCATGAGCAGAAAGTCACCAACAGCAAACTAAGAATTGCTGTTGGTGAACTGCGCGCGCGTGCCCTGCAGGCCGCGTGGCTCGGGGCTATCTGATCGTGCTTCGCCGTGCCGCTCCGTGCGGCCAAGGTCTCCGCATCCGTAAATTTAATCCTGTTGCTCCGATAACAGCAAGTTGTCCTATTTACAATGATCTGCGGTTACGTTATTAAATTACCTTGCTCGGGCTCCCGATCGTTGGCAGCGCAAGCAACGGGAGCGTTCTCACGTGCGGACAAGTACGTCTCAATTATCGGGAGATCGTCCAGTGGACAGTCAATGATCGTGCAGCTGCGGAGAGCCCCACGGGCCAGACGAGGCACAGCTCCACTCGGCAAGTGTTTGCGCACACACCGTAGAATGTGTGGCTCATTCGGTTAGACGAAGATCCCCAGGTTGCTCTTAACAGACTATAGTCAAGTGATGTTAAGGATTGAGCACCTATAAAAAGGCTATTATAGCACACACAGATGTAGGTGGCTAGCAACACACCCGGCCGCCTTTGTCTCCCTAGTGAGAGTGTTTACATTCCAGGTACTCATGAGGCGGCGTTGACCTAAGAGAACCAGTTAAAATATTCACCACTTTGGTCATCACGAACTGAACTCCAGTTTCAGGTTAGTTGTGCAGCACACCAATTGCTATGGTGCCGTTCATCGTAAGTATTTAAATGCACACACGTGTACATGGCAGTCTATCAACAGAGGGCAGGGAACAAGACCGATGTACGATTACTTCTGGTGGACATTTAAAACGGCTGTAAACGGGTCTTCATGAGCCATATAGGTGGTGTGATAACTCAAACGGTGGTCACCACTTCAATTTTAAACCAAAGCCGCAATAGGCGTTTATTGCAATAAAGTATTACACAATGCCCCTGCAGTGTGCGCTCTGTTGGCGGAGCGATACGTTTTTAAAACGGCTCTCATGGCCACCGGTAACGGAACGCAATTGACGCATTCATTGCCGCCTGCAAGGATACCTCAAACAACTACCCGGCTGAGACCGTTGGTGTATATGGAGCAACAGCCAACGGATTTAAACTGTCGCCGATCGCGGGTTATTTAAATACAGCTGTTGAGCAAGAAGCGACAGATTTAAACGGTCGCTGATGGCGGGTTATTTAAATGCGGCACACTCCTTTGCAGCTCATAACCATCCCGTGCCTCGGCGGACGTTACGAGCAAAGATTTATCACAACTCTCGGCCGCGGTGCCACCGAAGACTCTGAATGTCGCACACAGTGTTGGCGGCACAACGACGGCACAAATTTCCAACACCCACCAACGCCAGTCAAGTGACATGTTCTGCATGCCGCAGATGCAGGGACAGGGTCACATTTCCACGTCTGACTTCACTCTAACCACCTGACAACAAAATTAGCAATTTCATACGTAATTAGTTCTCGATGGCACACAGTATCCCCAACTGTACGTGAGACTACACAGCTACTCTAATTAGAATGTATGACTTTTTCCGGTCAATGAGTGATAGGTTTACATTGCTACGATACAAACTAGGCAGTTAGCCGATTTAATGGGAGTCATTGACACACTGCGACCTCCCCTACACGAGGCACTAGCCATGGCTCCAAATGGTTAAAATCAGTAGGCAATTACTACTGCTAACATAAAAAGCTACTTCAAAAGCGTGTGCTTTGAAGAACAGTGGGTGCCACTGCAGCCATGAAGATTTAACACCGAAAATTACACAGCATTAAAGTTATTAGCAGTTTCTGTGGGCACAGTTCAGCTTTTGAGGCCTATAGCAAAACCGTGCGCAAGACCTACAATTGGATTATTCTAAAATGTCGGTGTCTAACACCACGGGCATTTAAAGCCTGTGGTTTTCTTATCAGGGAAAAGTAATTTTTTTTATTGTACATCATCTATTAAGGTCAATTTGCACAGGCACGTTTTCATCACAAATTCTGGCTGTGCGGCAAAGCATCTGTGCGAGGAAGTGGATTTCTCCAGAGAATCAACACCAGTTTCAAACAGGGGTAGCACAACTCAAAGCGGGAGAAGAAATGCAGCACATTTCACTGGGACGACATGGGGGTGGACGAAATGTCCGTTTTTATCCTGTAATCGCGCAGCTGTCGCCCACAGCCATTTGGAGCGGAGGCGAGTGCTCTAGCCTGGAGTGCGGCCAGCGCACAGGATGTTCATCCACTTGCGCAGAATTTTAATGAGTGGGAATTACAAAGGTTTATTTATTCACTTCACATGCCACTTTCAACTCACAATTAGGGACTGCGTTAACGCTCTACATAGAGCATGCTCTTCTGCAGAACAGTAACACCACACGAATGCATTTTTTCCGCGCTCGGGCTCAGAGAGGACAGCGATTCATGAGATCGTCACCGAGTTCCCATCACCGGCACACTGGCGTCCAACTTCGCTTCGAGCGGCTGGTGATTAAACCCACTTCTAATTGCAATTACTTAAGACATTTTTGGCTTTTGACAGCTAAAAATAAAACATTTCGGTTTGATTCACATAAGTCTAAAGCAGTAGGCATTGCTTTGGGCCGATTTGTCAAGGAAGATGGTTCACCACTTGCTTGAGATTTCCAAATAGGAATATCCTCATCACAGTATGAAGCCAAAAGAAGAAGTTGTTTATATGATAGGGAGGGGATGAATACAGAGCACTAAGATTAATGAATGTTAAGTGCATTAGCTCTGGATTGATTGCCACCTCATTGGGAAAGCTGATGCGGCTTGTTCGTTCGTAATTGACTGCGAGAGGCTGGAAGCGTTTTTCCTGCCAGGTCCACTCATCTGTACTGTGCACGTAAGGGAAATGGGATCGGCTGCACGGCTGTCATTTAATACCAACCCCTCGACAAATGCCAAGTGGAACCAGAGCCTCAACAGCCTGCTGCCATGATCAGGAAAATAAATAAATGCAAGACATACATCGTATGATGCAAACTTTTGTGAATCAACTACTAAATGAAGGCCTTCCCATGTAACATCAAACGTGTAAATTGTATGATCATTATTTGCCATGTAATGATGTAGTTTTTCACGGCTCTATGCACGATTGCTTCAAAAAGCTGCTCTTTCGAGATAGCCCCATCTATCGCTCCTCCTCAGGTGCCTGAAGATGCTCCAACATGAGGCGAAACGTCACGAAGGAGAGAAGCGATCGAGCGGCTATCCCAAAAGAGCAGCTTTTGGAAGCAATCGTCATTATTCATCATGTCGGTCAGCAAAGGTGCAGAGAATTCCAACAGGACCTGCGCTTCAATGACCTGGTCAAGACCTATCATATCAATACACAAGTCACAAGGGTTATCTTTGTACATCCGGGTTCCCATATTCTGGCTCACAATCAAGAACCTTCATGATGGTATGGAGGCTTTGGTAAAGCTGCGTGGCCAGACATCAGTGCTATTTCCTATCCACCTTTGGGCACGACATGAATGTACTCTGGCTTCTACGTTTAATAATGTATAGAGAGCTTTTCGCCCGAGGGGGTCGTGATAACACATCGTTGTACAATGGCATGTAAAATGTGATCTGACTTTCAACGATAAATTTAAAATGCAAAATCATCAGTGTTTATAATACATATATTGGGAAATGGTTTAACGTAACATTGATCAAATAATAATAATATTTCTAGAGTGCTCATCACCTAAGGGTAAGAGAGCAATGTACAGAGGTGCAGAGAGAACGACATCAACAATGAGAAGAACGGCAAATCAACAATAACGTGTTTTTTGGACTATTTTTAAGCATATTTTTCAACCATGTAATTCAAGAAGGTTTCCACGGATGTACTTGTGGAATGTTAATCTGTTACAGATACAACGGGAGACTGTTTACTGATGCTCAGGTGCGGTCAAGGGATGGTTCTATATTGGCCAAACATGCTGATGATCTGGTGACTGCTGCTCAGTCTGAGAAGTGAGGCTCTGCTGCGGTGCCTGGAAAGTGGCACGAAGATGGGAACTATCAGCCCCCCACTAAAACCAAGATACACATGGCATGGCACAAGTACTGTGGTGATGTCATCACCACTTGGCGAACAGCATTTATTCTGGTAAAAAAATGGGCCAGGATTGTAATATATCATACGCTACTGATGCAAGCTGTGGCCAGACACTGAACCCATGTCGCTGAGTTCAGTGCATGGCTTGCTAATAAGTGCTTCTCGCACTTTCCCCCCATAGGAACAGCCTCTCAAAAACAGTCACATTTTGGAATGTTAAACACATTCTGAATTGGTGCTTTAAGAAACAAAGTCCTTTATTAAAAAAAAAATCCAGACTCGATTGTGTCATTGCTTTAAGCAGCACACAATGTTCTTCTATTTTACACCAGTTATTGTTATTCAGCAACTATCAGAAACAAATTAAAAACGACAACTGGGAGTCATCTTGCGAGTTGAGCACATACATGCACCACCCTGCCTCTTCCCAATGCTCGTGGAATGGAGTGAGGCGCACTGCTGGCAGCGGGGGGGGGGAAACAGATCCATCAGCCGCCATTCCCAGCCCCTCGCTCGGTATTCCACACACAGGCACGTCTGCCATTCACATGCCGAGCAGCCTTGCGCTGTAATTAATGGGCCACTGGGCGCTCGCTCCTTCCTGTGGGAGCCACCGCAGAGGCCATGCCGCTGCGATAGGGCGTGGACTTGAGCCGGGAACCGCAATCCTTAAGAGCTCGTAATCGGCAGCAGCAACGCAATGACAGTGACCACAAAGCCGCACGGGACACTCACTGCTCACGTGTTTTCAAGCACTGCAAATATCCCACAGCAGTCAGGGTATGCACTCGTAAAATATGTGCAAGTGACTGGGGAGGATAACGACGCCCAGGCATAGTGCGGACAACCACGCTCCCTCGTACACAATGCCGGCCTATCGTTAGGCACTGGTCAACAGCACGTGTCCCAAAAGTGTGTTAAAGCTATACAGGGGATCTTTGGCTTTCTGGTAGTTTACACACCACACAACAAACCCGGCAAACCAAGGAAAATTTCCAACCACTGCTCGGTTTAGCGGCTCGTGTTGTATGAACCGCCCCTGGCGTGGAGAGTATGTCAAAAGACCTTCAGAAACGACACTGCGTGGGCGAGGGCCTTAATCCAGCACGAGACCGAGAAAAGGTTTGCGTAAATAAGCGATCCCCGAGTGCGGGTGAGGCTGTGCGCGCTTGAAAAAAAAAACCCGAGCGGCCGCGTACACCTCGGGGCACTCGGCCGCACAGCGTGACCTCGCGAGACACGGGGGGGCGGCGGCTGACACCCGAGGCAGCGCCGCATCACTCGGGACGGCCACACGGCGGCTAGCAGCGCACCGCATAACGACTTCCCGACGTAGCGGTCTTCGGAACCGCTGTGATGTTGACGCGCCGTTCTCTCCAGACTCACGGGTGAAAAGCGCTCTAGAAGTGCAATTATTATTATTATTTCACACAGCTGTGCAGACTTGAGCGCGAGAAAAATACCAATATCTCAAACATCGGCTATGCGGCAAATGTACAAGCACAGAAGTCGCAGCTACTATTATTATTAAAAGACATAAGATCAATACGAACACAGCAACGTTTACCTTTAACATATCATAAATTACGTATATATAATTATACAATTATATTTGTATAAAATGGGATTAATCAAGAGGAGCTTCCAATTTAACCGTGGTATTAAACGCGTTTAGCCATTGAAACTGGATATCAGCCTTTCAGGATTCAAGTTATATCTATGTTATCATTCATATTTACAATGCAGTGTCACCACCGCCTGTCTCATTGCGCAACTCATGCCTGCCACTAATATCATGTTTACCATGATTATCCAAAATTATCACATTTACCCAGCAACCGTAACGCCCACTAAGTGCGTTACTCGAGGCACTGCCAGGGATTTGTGGCTGCCATGTTGTGTACGAGTAAATACATTGCTTGGCGCACTTTGATGATCGAATTTCATGGTCAGAAATCGCTTAGTCCTATACAGGGTCGCGGTGAGCCGGAGCCTATCCCGGCAGACACAGGGCGCAAAGCAGGGATATACCCACGATGGGACGCCAGTCCATCACCGGGCACTGCGGGCAATTTAGTCTGCAAGCCAATTAACCTATGCAGCAGCATGTTTTTTGGACTGTTGGAAGAAACCGGAGTGCCCGGCGACAACCACGGGGAGAGAACATGCAAACGCTACATAGAAAGGCACCCCGAGCCGAGACTCAAACCCGGGACTTCTTACGGTGAGGCGACAGCGGTACCCACTGGGTCACCGTGCCGCCCACACTTTATTGATGTTTTGCCCAATTTCACTTCGCCGATTGGTGTGTTAATGTGAAACAGTGGTCCCAGGCCAATATATAATTTTTAATCTATAAATCAGCGCCTGCAAATGTAATACATACATTTGTTCAGCTTTGTACATTCATGACCAAAGATAGTTAAGAAATTCCGACCACAGTTAAGATATTTTTGTCTACAGTAACTGGGAACGTATTACAACGGCTTAATTCTGTTAGGTTTCCTTTGGTCTCAATTGGCTCTCAGCCGGTTATAAAGGTCATTTACACGGCCTATTAATCGAGCAAAAGATTAGCACAACCACCCCGCTCGCTCAATTAAACATGCGCACAGAAGCCTGTGCTTGAGCATGGTGGACATTTGAGTTATAAACCAACCATGGCAGGCATCAGGGTAACATTTAATAACGGAGAACTCCACCGACAAACACAGGGGTAAGTGAAGAAATTCCCTCCACTCGTGCACAACCACCAAATGCCAGGACGCGATATCGGTTTACAATGGTCTACACATGACAACAGCCACGCTCGCTGCAATGCTAATTTGGTGGATTTGTGCGATCGGATACGGCGCTACACAATAGCAGACGTTTCAATGCTGTCAAGTACTTGAGGGACGCCCGTTCGGCACGCTAGACGGTGGCGGGTTCTAGACCTTGTCAGGTCTCGACTTCTGCAACTGCTACCGCATGTTATCATGGTCCCCACAATAAGAATTTGTTAAATATCCGTCACGGTTTCAGGGCTAGATTTGGATATGAACGCTGCCCAAGTGTCCGACGCCATGACGTGAGCAGAGTTTTTCACAGTGGATCGTGGACACGGTCTGATGTCTCCATCGTGGGAGGTGACACATCGGGAGGGAGGAGGAACGCTCGCCACCGCTATACCGCTCACGATTTAGAGGCAAAACGTTTTACGCACCTATCCGAATATAAAAGCATATACTGCACAATTAACAACCTCAGGACAGGTGCGCACACATTTCCCTAACACACTGGCAGCTCTCTATCAATCTACTGCTGGATGATTCCCAAGGTAACATGGTAAGATTAAGATACCAAATTACCACGCCGGTTGGTGCACAATAGGAACGTAAAATATCACATTTTCTTAAAAGCCCGCACATTAATTTACTATCGATGGCATTAAGCAATATCAAATGGCGTTGTTTCGAAATTTTGACCTAGTCCTAGACGGATGTATATTATTACAGTGGAAAGTGAGCAGCGAGCTTGTAAGCTATAGATGCGAGATTCCTGCGACACAACAAACGACGCAACAACGCATACAACCAAAAGGCAAAGAGAAACGTACAGCAACGTCATTAAATTAAAACTAACCGTAATCATGAAAGTAACATTAAAAACCAAACTCCAACTTGTACAACAATTAATACCCAAAGAGCCAGTGCAACAAAGGCAGGCGCATCTGCAACCCTCGCAAAATACCAATCACTTTATACAAAACGTATCTGGGCCGATATTTCGCCAATTGGGATCAAAATTGGCTCGGATTATAGTGACGGCAGCTTCAAACTCGTGGTAATGTCCATATACTCTTAAGTTTTGTTGCGAATCTCCCAGATTTTATCGCGCTCACCGCGTGGGAGGCACAAAGGGCCTTCACAATGACCACCCTCTTCTCGAAGTCCTGAGCCAGCAGTGGCGCAATAAGCGCTCACTGCAAAGCGGACATCAGCATCGTGACCGGGACGGTCTCTAACAGAGCACCCACGTCTCATCTTCGGCGGCCGCACGTTCTGCTCATTCAAGGCCTCCTGCTGCCGGTTTATCGACGCGTTCTCCTGCCTTCATCGAGGGATTTGAGCACCAGGCCTACGGCAAGGGATTCCGTTCTCTCGGAGCGCACGGCTGTAATGGGGGGTAGCGCCGGGACATCGGATGGAACCTTTAAATCAGACGGCTCTCGATCTCGATGAAGGACGAGCTGGCCACACGGCCGACGAGCCCGGCGCGACGTCCCGACAATGGCCATCGTGCGCCGCCTGCAGCCGCGAGAAGCGTCGCGGATTCCGCGATGAGGCCGAGTGACCGAGGGGGGCTGAGGAGCGGCGAAGACTCGAGAGCGATGGCGCTGGGCAGTGCTGATGATGGTGATGATGATGATGAGGCGGCGGTGAGGAGGAGACAAC
>JAZEWT010000002.1:34926627-34946788 GCA_036362905.1 Mordacia mordax | reverse complement strand
ACAGCAACGACAGAACACATCAACCGAAGTAAAACAATGACCACAAATCGATGAAGGGCACAAAATAACAAATACAATAATTGTTAAACAAATTAAGGAGGGAATTAATGTGTTCCTGAGCAGGCGCAGGTCAACAGCGCGCCATCACCCAAGCACATAGCAGTGAGCAGCATCGACAGCCTCGTCAGATGACTTAAAGGCTTTACGGAACAAGTGAGTTTTGAGACGAGATTTGAAGATGCCCAGGGTCTCAGCTGACCGAATCTCCAATGGAAGGGCAGAGTCTGGGAGCAGCGCGCGAGAAGGCTCTGTCACCCATCAAATGGAGGTGCGATCTGGGCACATGCAGCAAGCCCGTATTAGAGGATCGAAGTTGTGTTGAGGACGCCTGAAGTAGGTAACGGATGTATGTTGGAGCAGCGCCAGTGAGAGCCTTGTAGGTGAGAAGTAATGCTTGGAATGGTAAAAGAGTATTCCTCTTTTACCATTCCTGCACACGCCACTATTCGTGTAAGGGGCCTACACTGGAGGGAGCTTAAGCGTGCCTCTAGAGGTTATGTTGCTCTATTCAGCTACTCTACCACGTTGACCAAGTGACTTGGAATAAATTGGAGTAGCCACTATTTACTCCAGCACACGTGACTTGCCAATTAACTATAATGTTGCTGGGTACACAGAAGAGGGGATATTGAGGAAACATGCCCCACTGATTCAACTGCCACGCCAGGAGATTGCGCATTTGAAGACAGTGTGCTAGCCATTACTGCACGGCGGCCAGTTAATGCTGTGGCATCCTACGTGAGATCGGTGTATAGGATGCCAATTCCTGTTTCACAAAGCTTGTCTGAGATCAAAAACACATCCTGTGGAGAGGTCCCTGCTTCCTCAGACCAGGCAAAACAATTCATTGTGGAAAGCAAGCTTGCGGATGCCCATTTCACTCAGTTTCAGCGATTTTCATCCCACGAGTGGCCCTGCTTCCCGAAGCCATATCCTGCGGCTGATGACACAGTCCCGGTCCGCTGTGCTCACGCACTGTGACACTGGCCTCCACCCCCAAGTGCATGGTTCAAATGGGACGATGAAATGTTGTTGGGAATATAATTATTGAAAGATAAGTATGTTTATCTTGTGCAACAGCAGAAATATAAGGAAACAACGTATTTGCGGAGATTATTATTGGAGAATGAGGATTTATCTTGAGGTCAGAATAGTCATTCAATGCTGAGAATTGGTATGTCAATGATCACGTTGAGATAACCAAGGGAAACCAGTGAGAGGAGATCAATAGCTTTTTTAAATTTGTAAAGTTGGTATGTAATCGTTGGACAAAAAAAAGTTTAGTTTCAGGGAAGGAGATATCTGGCTATTGGAGGGTAATGGCATATGGAAAGTCAATAATAAAGTAAAAAATAAACAATAACCTGCGCACATTTCCCAAATCAGATGCATTATTCAATCAATAACTCAGCGGCGTGGGGTCAGAGATCAGTCCCACCTATCCTCGATACCTATCGGTCCAGAGAGACCAGACCCAAGTGGGCCGTGAGTTGCTCTACATGTGTGGAAGCAGTGGTACGGGCAATTAGTTTAATGTTATTAATTAATTAGGGAATTTTTGGTTTAGAGTTTCACCAAGCCATCGTCACTGGTCATAGTTTGATAGTACGCTTATGGCAATTATACTGTATGGCGCTCCTACATTTTCAATGCAATTCTCAAGTCACTGCGCAAAATCAAAGGCTGAAAAGTGCAGCTAAACTGGTAAAATATGATCAGATACAGCTGCCAGTAAAAATTACAATGATACGATTAGCGGGAACAAGAAATATAATAATAATTGCATTTATAGAGCGCTTTTCACCCGAGGGTCACAGAGTGATGCACAGGGCTGCGGAGAGAACGGCACACCAGCAACGACAGAGAACGGAAAATCAGCAACATTTTTGTTGGGAAATACCAAGAGCGGTTTATGATCAATCATAGGAAATACAGATTCGAGTCTTGCCACATAGGTCGTAGCTCTGGATAGCGCTTTGTGACCCTCCGGTGAAAAGCGAACTATATAAATGCGATTATTATTTATAGTAATACAATTTGTAACGCGAGAAAATTCCACACATTGTCATGGAGAATTGTTTTTGGTGTGGGAGGAAACCGCAGAATCCAAAGGAAACTCACCCAGACTAGAGGGAGAACTCACAAACTCCAGACAGGCAAGAATCAAATCTCGCAAATGTGACCACTGCGTCACCCTGCCGCACACTCGTTTATCTGAGTGACTGTAAAACACTTTATTACTACTAATTACGTTTCATTAACCTGCTGCTGCAAGCTTACATGCCCTTTACGATTTTACTGATCGATCTACTTGAAAACTTCCTTAAGAGTGATGAGTGGTGAAGGGGAACAGCGCTGAGTGAAGGTGGGTGTTCACACCTCTCTGTGATATTGCGAAACGTGGAGCCTTCGTTACCCCATACCTTGGCAGTGTATTTCAGTCCTGGCACAGCTTTTGGAAATGTACTACGTCTCCATTGCGTACTCTTTGCAGCTATAAATAAGATATATCTCTTGATAAAGGTGATCCCAGCAGGGCAAGGGCATGTTTTTCCATTTGTGTTACGCGTAAATACCATTAAATGATTTCAATGCATTCCACTTTCATAGCGGAGCAATATTGCTCATTACACCGCTCCAACAAACAACACGTCTGTCCGTGGAAGAATCCGAAACAGATACAACTGAACACCATTAGGACAATTTGCACATGTAAAACATGAAAATATCCCAGTACCTCAAGATAGCGCACATTCCAGGCGAAACGCATCACAGTGTGGCCAAGCCCACGCCGTCCGCCTTTATGTCCCCAATGCTGATGTTTAAACACGACACCAGGCTGAGTCAACACCCCCCCCCCGTCCGGTTCGCCCGGAGGGCACACGGGGCCGCTGCCCGCCCGGGTGCAGCTCGTGAGTATCTCGCGGCGCACGCGGCTGCGGCGTGAGCCCAGCTCCGCGGGGCAGACAGGGGGCATCTTCAGATTAAAACTCGAGTGAGCTGACGTGTGGACTCAACACGCGAGTGCTCCAGATCGTAAGGGTCCTCCAGCCAGAAGCTCTCGTGAGGGCTGATCGAAACATCCGTTGTCTGACGGGGACATGACGTTCATACAATCTGTGCTGTTTATTAATCTGCGTGGTTCCGTTTAAGCGGTGAACATGTTGCTTTATTTATGTTCCGAAGAGTTAATTGCTGCCAAATAAAACGCGTTGCTTTATTCCTCAAACCACGCAGACTGCGTAACAGCTTCCCTAGTACGGGACCGCTGCGCTTTGTGCTGCGTTTGCGTCGAGGTTCTATGTTCAGGATCCCAAAGTCGAGGTTTGATAACCACGTCTCCTTAGATAATGCACGCACATACATTTTTTAAAAATTTATATCCATTATTTTACTTTAATCGATCTTCTCTAATGTTGTTGTTATTGATATGCCGTTCTATACACAGCTCTGTGCAGCCCTTTGTGACCCTCGGGTGAAAAGCGCTGTATAAATGCATTGATTATTATGCACGAATGGGAGACTAGATGTTGCTGCTTTTTACCTTAATAACTGCGTGCATTTAGGATTTTCGCCGCTATTATAGCCTCGAGTCGTCAGGGGGAAGTTTACTGCTGTAATTCAGAGACAAACATAGCCTTCCAAGTGAAGGAACCATTATCAATACCCGCTTAATCCTGTACAGGGTTAAGGGGGGTCGGAGCCTATCCTGGCAGGGCTATACCCATGATGTGACGCCAGTACATCGCAGGGCACTTTCAGAGCATTTTACTCAGCCGGACAATTAACTAAAGCAAAAGCGTTTCTTTAGACTGTAGGAGGAAATCGGAGTACCCGGCGAAAATCCACGCGGGCACGGGGAGAGAATACGCAAACGCCACACACAAAGGCACCCGAAGCCGGGAATCCAACCCAGGTCCTTCGCGCAGTGAGTCAGCAGCGATACTCACTGCGCCACCCCGCAGCCTAAGAACAATGCTGCTATGTGTAATCCCAAGTGTATAATTTGCGGATAATTTTTCGTGGTCAAATTTAAAACCATGACGCCGGCACACAATGACCTACATATTTCTCCAATCAGTTCATATGCACCGCAAATAGTCATTATATGCGCGTCCTTTTTAAAGCGAATCACACTCTAACAAGCAGCGGACGCGCTCCTGCTGTGCCACGTTATCCACGCCAGCTTTGGCAGCTGACATGTAACTCGCTGCTAATGATGTAGGTTGTCACGGCTCGATTTTATGAGCATTGCTCTCCACAGCTGTTCTTTCGTGACGGCCGTGTCGAGTGCCCCTTTCAACTTCGCGACGTTTCGTCTCGCACGTTGGAGACATCAGGCTTTTTTTTGGAATGGCTTAGCCGCTACGTGTTGTTGCACTAAATGTGTGCACCGCGCGCGCGTTCCCGTCATGTTGACAATCATCGCGAAGGAGAGCGAGCGTGGGCACACAACACTGATGTCCCGAAAGAACGACGATCGAGAGCAATCCTCGTTTCTCGAGCTTGTTTTATCCGCTGGACACGTCCGAGAACGTGGAATCGGCACGCACGGGCACGAACTCCGTTCCTGCGGCATTGAGCGCGCCCACGCCGCCCCACGCCCTGGGTGCAACCAGGCGGGCAAGGGGGCTCAGGACCCGCCCTCCGCAACGGAGAGAAACCACACACCTGACGCGGCTTGGCTGGGGAAAATTCGCGTCCACGATGCCAGGAGAATTTCATACGGTTGCGGAAACTTGTACAAAATAAGAGTGCTTTATTTACAGATAAACTGATCATGTTGTGATCCTATTGCAAGGACAGTGGTGCACGATTAACACTCACTCGTCAATGACTATGGCCTAAGAATGCAGAGCACGTAACAGGTGACGATTATAGCATTTGCCCATGTTTACGGGTGTTGCGTGCTATATTACGCGCCATGGGAGATCGTAAAACATCGTCTATGACCGCCATTCTCAACCGGTGAATTGAACAGCGAGCGCCCCCTCGTGGCCCGTGGAGACCAGACCCAAGTGGGCCTTGAGCTGCAAAGGCGTGAGAACTCCTGGCCCATGAGGATTTTTTCCTCTTAAGGCCGGTGTTATTGACGCATGCACATTCCAGGCACCTTCCTCAACCCGACCACTCCGATCCTCTATGCGTCTATGGGCTTGCTGCATGTGCCCAGATCGCACTTCCATTCGATGGGTAACAGAGCCTTCTCGCGCGCTGCTCCCAGTCTCTGGAATTCCCTTCCATTGGAGATTCGATCAGCCGAGTTCCTGGGCATCTTCAAATCTCGTCCAAAGACTCACTTGTTCCGTAAGGCTTTCAAGTCCTCCGGCTAGGACTGTTGATGCGGCTCAATGTCGTGCCGGGATATGGCTTTCTGCCGACCTACGCCTGCTCGGGAACATTTATTCCCTCCTTGTTTGTTGAAGAATTATTTTTTTTTCGCTTATTTTATGTCCTATAATGTATTGCTATTTGAATTTTAGTTGAACTGTCCTGTCGTTGTTGACATACCGTTCTCTCCGCAGCTCGGATTTGTAAAAAAAAACCCTTCAAAAAACGTTGCCGTTGTCGTTGTTGACGTGCCGTTCTCTTCGCAGCCCTGTGCAGCGCTTTGTGACCCTCGGGTGAAATGCGCTCCAGAAATGCAATTATTATTGTGCTCCCGTTCTGCGGCCAACACAAGCAGCATCATCACCTTCAGTTCAATATCAGGACCCTCTGAATCAGATACTGGGTCACAGGGGGCGGGAGCCTATGCCGGCGTGCCGAGTTTAACGATCGCCACGCCGAGGATTGAGTAGGCGCCTGTCTCATTGCGATGACTCACGAATGTGTTGCTTGCCGAGTCGCCGTGAACGTGGGACACTGCCCCCTGTCTACCGGTGTGCAAAAATGTGGAAGCATTCGAGAGCACGGAAGGCGTAAGACTCAGTGCGATATGCGTGAAAGTCTTAACTACAAAACAAACTGGACACCCTTCATCAGCAAGCGGCAATGTGCGGATAGTTGAGAATAAGTGGTGGCAGCTGAGGTGACTCACAACTGCGTCTACTGGCAGGGTCCGAGTGTATTTCCATTTCTGAAGTCTGCAGCGGTCTATGGCGAGACGTCAATCCCACTGAGAAACTTCACTTCAGCGCGCTGTGGTAATGAGCAAAACCAGTAACCATATCGCAGCCTCCGGTATCACCGCGCACGCCGACACTGAACACTTCATGCATTGCATTGTCCTTTACAGCGTTACCTACAAATTGGTCACCCACAGAATTGCATTTTAAAGACTCAAAAATACAAAGCTTTTTGATAAAATTCGGCCCCAGACAGTTCAACATCGGTTGTCAAAAAAGAACTAAAACATCCGTCTCTTAAGCAGGTTTGCTTGTTAGTGTGTCGTTGGTAATGTATGGACTTTGCACATTTTTGTTGCGCTACTGAACGGCATTGCAATAAAGAATGAAACAGTGTGGTCTTCATTTTATTTACTTTATTTGTTGCAGTTTCCAGCAACTTTGCCGACTGCATGTCGTGTTACACAGCAGCACGCTACCTGCGCAGCAGAGCGGGGCAGCCTACTCACGGACATACTGCACAATAGACTGGAACTGTATTTACAGTTAAGGAAACAAAATCATTTTTAACGTACTAATTTTATTAGAAAAATCTGCGTCTTTCACGAAACAACTTTTTTTTTCCAGCTGGAAAATGCAACCCAATACAGTAAACAGATTCGTCCTAAAGTATCCCATGAGAAAAAAAAGAGGTGCAGCAAAAGTAATTTTATTGGTCAGCTTGTCGCTCCAAAATTCACGCGCCCTATTTCAAGCGATACAACCGGGTAAAACTCAACTACATTTATTAAAACGTTTGTCAATGACAGCTGAAATTTGTCTTTTTGTTTTTACCTAAAATCTTTTTTTGGCATTTTTTACTTTTTTTTAATGAAATGTCTACACTGTGGCGTCATGTGGCTGTGGCGTGAAACTAGAGGACAGTGCCGGGGACAGGAGGGGCTTTCAGCAACACAAACAGCAAGTACCACAGGGATGCAACGCTTAGGCTGGGCAGGTCTCGGGGATCCTCCTGTTAACAAAACACACGTTAACAGAGAGGTGGCAGATCGATTTGTTGGGCTCGGTCAAACGGTGAATAGTTGGAAATTGAAAAAAAGGTGTTTAATTTTAAAACTCAATATATGATGCACGCTGGAGATGTATAGTGTGTAGACCGCGAGAAAATTGGATAACACTTGAGGCAATGTGCATCGTGTGCAGACTACGAGATACGCTACGTGGCACACCCATACAAAATGCAGCAATAACTAGTTACACGGGTGATTGTTGACGTGGTCCAACGTCACGAGAGCGCGCCTGCCCCCCAAAACCCTCGAGCAATCCTAGCCCTCCTCCATACACGTTGGGTGCTCCTCTTGACATTCCCGCATCGTCCAAGTTTAGGATTCATTCTCCGTGTCTATGTCACCTCACCACCCTGTACACAAATTGTGAATTCTTACCCCCTCTCCCACACATGGGACTGTTGGATTTGAAAGGACAGATTTTTTTTTTTACACCTTAAACTGTACACTAGAGATGCAATTTGCACTCGCATTACAAGAGTGCAGTAATCCCACAAGCAATTACCAAACACCTTTACTCCAATATTATACATACCTTTGATCTTGTCTCTAAGAGATGTTCTGGCACCCAAAGTTGTCGGCTCTACACATCATCATGTGGAACGTTGCTATTCAAAACCAGTTGGGCAAAAAAATGCCAAATTCGTAGTTAAATTTTGGACACAAGTGGTATTTTACAGACCTGGGCCGAACAGCCTTGCAGACTCAATCATGCGGCTCCACTCCAGCAGTTCAAAACAGGGTACAAAACCACCCACTCACTCTCTTCCACACAAAACGGGGTGAAGGAACAGTTTTATGTACAGCCAAAGGCTATGCCATGCGGTAGTGCTCTATACATCACAGACTAAAAGCAGAGTCAAGAGCCCATGTAAAATGCACCTCTTCAGAGAGGCTATGAGATTTCAAACCTGCTCAAACACGTGCACTGCAATCTCAAGGTACACTCTTGATAATCTTAACATTCATGAAAAAACTGTTAAAGCGACGTTGCAACTGACAGTTGTCTCCCCTGCTTCTCTATTAAGGTCTTCCTTCACGGGTGTTGTGGACAAGCAGGGTAATAAGGGGGATTCGTAATATATCGTACAGCACCAGTGTGACACCTGGATCACGTCAGTACACCTGGTGGCGCCAACATGCCGGCACAGGAGCACAACTTTGTCCTTTGGAGGTCCGGTGAACCGCAAGCAACGTGTCAAAAAAACATTTTAACAAGACAAGGACACTTTAAATACTATACAGACAGCCTTGCAACCATCTGGAAAAAATAAAAACCAATGAATCTAAATCAATGTACTGGAGATTGAGCATGAGCACACAGATTCAACACCATCCAAACTCATGGGTCGTTAAACAAAAACATTGCTTGAATGCGCAGGCAACGTCCTATACATTGCAAAAGTTAAATTCACATCCAGTCCAGCTGTCAAATGTGTACACCAATGTGTGAAAGCTGCTGGTTATTGGCTGCACGGCGGAGAGAAGGCGCGTGGGACAGTGCAGGAGGAAACCGTGTTGCAGCGCGGGGGCAGGTGGAGAGGCTGCGGCGGCTCTGGGCACTTCACAGAGACTGCGATGACGTCAGGGTGTGCGCTCCACCCACTTCCCCCCCCCATCTCTCCTCAGTTGTGGATCTTGATGGCCTTCTCCAGGTAGGGATAACGACTCCTCTTGGGGGCTTTGTTGAAGTGGTCCAGGCCCAGCCACGGTCTGGTCGGCACCATGCTTCCTGCTGCATGTCAGAACAAAGTGAGGTGGTGTTTAAAGAGTGGACAGGGCAATGTGTCCTGACGTTTTTAAACTGTTCAGAGAAAAAATTCCTCGAGAAAGCAGACAGGATATGGTTTTACCCAGAAGGATGAAATTGATTGACAGATTTATGTGATAAAGTGAGAGCGTCTCTGTGTTCATGTGCAGTGTGGTTCATGCGCGCGGTGTGGTACTGGTCTGCCAGGGAGCTGGAGCCATGGTGCCGGGAGCCAGGGTGGAGATGTTTCCAGGGCCGGGGCCACCGCTGATTTGCCAATGAGTCGTGTTTATTTGATCAGCACCGGAAGGATGATGGACCGAAAGGTAATCACCCCACAAAATTTACATTCTAAGTATTGTTTAAATGTTATACGGTTACTGTAAGAACTGCTGTGTATTATATCCTCTACTGTGCTATTGTTGTACTCAATTTTTGGCCCAATTATCATTGAAAGCAAGACGTCTATGTCTCATAGTACATTTTAAAATTAACGAATAAAATGCCAGTGAAGGCTCATAAATGCATGTCACAACATAGCTGATGACCGCGAGTTTTACAACGAGCGATCGCGAGCTGCCATGCACATGCAAACCTTGCTGTGGCTCAAAGTCTTTCAAATCAACGATGTATTCATCCTCCTTGATGTACTGCGGTCGACCCATCATCACCACGGCGAACTTGAACTGCCACGTGCCACACACGCAGCACCAAGTTAGTAACAGCACACAACCCAACTGGGAGAAAAGTCACGAGCAATGGCAGTTCCAGCAAAAATCTTTATGCAATATTACCTGGTACCGATACAGTTACTCGAGTAACAGCTGTGGCATCAGTTTAAAATAGAAGTGCTCCGCGAAATACCACACACCACACACGCAGCACCAGGTTAGTAACAGCACACAACCCAACTGGGAGAAAAGTCACGAGCAATGGCAGTTCCAGCAAAAATCTTTATGCAATATTACCTGGTACTGATACAGTTACTGGAGTAACAGCTGTGGCATCAGTTTAAAATAGAAGTGCTCCGCGTAATACATCATAGCAGCATTCGCCGATAGTCGCACAATGCCTATGACTTAATCGTAATCAATACTCCAAATCCTAGAACTAATCTGAGTTGAGCCTGGAAAGTGCATGGGTGGGTGAAGCCATGCATCACAGGTGTTATCGCATGCTGTGAGGCCCGTGCTGCAAAATGCAGTCGTACTGTACAACGCTCCCCCTTCTATGCTGCCACAGATCCTGGGACAGATCTGACATTTTCTGTGGTCTGACATGTAAAAGTGACATTGGACATGCACGTTTTGCATCACGTACAATTGTCAGCGCATCAAAAACAACTCGGGATGTTTAGTTGCGACAAAAATCACACCGAGTCCAATGCAGGAATTCCATTCACCCAGGGGACTGCTCGCTGCCAATACAAACAAAGCAGCTACGTTCTATTACACACAAGGGAGGAAAGCAAAATCAGACATGTGTCTCTAACCGGAACTATCAAGCAAAATCAGTCACAGTGCCCGCCTATTCAAACAAGCGTCGAGAAATATGTATCTCCACTGGTGGTCATGAGCCTGCGGTGGATATTCCATGTACTCGTGTGACGGACATGAACTCCAATAGGAACACCGCCATTTAAAACCATTCGCAAAAATGAGTGCATGCCTGGCAATCAGAAGGTTACGAATTTCAATCCTGTTAATGTATCGACTCTGCTCATCATACATCTGTGGACAAAAATATTAACAAGTCTATTTGCAAGGCAACATTGTTTTTCCTGTGGATGGGTTCACCCCCTTGTCAGAGTGTAGAGTTCTTACCACCGGCTCTGGACTGTTAGTCAATTTATACTTAAGCTGGAAGGGACTGTTAGGCTATGTAGAACTTTTTAAAAGCTGTCCAGTGGGGAGAGGTAAGCGATTTACAACATCTCAGAGCATCAGGAGGAAGTTAGTCAGGACAATAACCCTATGCAACATGTCTTTGGACTGAAAGATGAGATGAAGCAAAATAGCATTCTGGGAAAAAATTGGCGGCAGCCTCCACAGCCCAGGCTATTCTCGCACGACACAAAAAAGCAACAAAGAGACATCATTACATTTTAAATGAACAATACGATTTACCTTTTCAAATTCCTTGTCGGGAACATCCAGAATGGTTTGAATTCTCTTCGCCACCTCTTTAAAAGGTTCATCCTGACACAGACAGCAGAAGATTCTATAGAAGGTGCTCCCATTTATATATTATTTTATGCATGCAGAGAGAATACTGAGTATCCAGAATCTAAGACGTACCAGAAGACTCGCTAATATTTTGAAAAACGGTCATAAATACAACAAGATGCTTAACAAACTAAAATGTATTAAGGAAAAAAATGTGACATTCTAACTACTGCATGTCATGATTATGCAAATTTTGTAACATGTATTTATATTATGTCTGCTTGCGGTTTAAATGTATTTTACAACAAAATAATAACTTGGCATAATTGGTTTAGAAATGCATTTCAAAATAATCATCTTCTGTAATTTTTTAATGAAGACAAATTGAGATTTGACAATGCTTGTTAAAAAAAACACTGTTTTGCAGAGCTAATTTGGTTAAGTCCTTGGAAAATGTGGAGTTGTTAGTGTTTTTCAAATGCCATTATATGCAGGAGGAATTCCAATCATATTTTAACACAGCAACCACCAAAATGCATCACGTATTGGCACTGGAGTGGTGAATACAAACATTCCTGAATTTATATTAACCCTTTAAAAGGAAACTGTTTAAAAAAGCTTATCGGCATTGGGATCAATTCACGATGACACCCGTATCCATCTTGCTGCTCCTGGTCTTCACTTTTCATCAGCAATACGACACTTCAACTGCACTCAGATATTTATTTTTGGACTGAAAGTATATATTAAATAATTTACCACATGAACTATGTATCACAAATGTATTTCTGTAAAGTGTAATGGTAAAGTTTTAAATGTACAACCGTGCAAATCAGAAATGTATTAGTGCATATTTTTTATATATATATTTTTTACTCTGAAAAGGAACCAGGTTGAGAAAACATTTTAAACTTTGCACACTTCCACCAATTATTGTACAATAGAAAACAAGCCTGGCAGTTTTAAATCTGGCAAGAAAATAAGAAGTTATTTTAGAAACAAAAGGTAAATTTATAAATAACAAGCCATTGTTGCAATCTCCATCAGATTGCTACTAGGCAGAGGAAATTAATTTTCATTTGGCTCTTCTCCTTAGGATTGTTAGTGTGCGCCTTCCGCGATCGCGTGCCCACGCTGGAGAAACACCTACTTGGCATATTCGCAGCAGGAAAGGAATCCCGAAGGTGCCGAAGACCTCCTTGTGGAAGTGGGCGACTGGGACAAGCATCTCCCGCTCTTTATCAATGTCCACCTGGTCCACAGGGGTCTCCTGCATGACCAAGCGATAGTGTGCACAGTGAACCGCCACTCAAAAACAACCGCAGCCGGCAACGAAAACCATCCAAAAGGCGGCCTGAGGTTGGAGCCCAGCCACGACAGATGTCAGCGGGGCGAAGGATATCTGGGCTGTAATTAAACAAGGCTATATCGGGTTATCGTCAATTCTGGAATGTAAATGGATTTAGCAACACATTCTCACAGGGACAGAGTAGCAGTACAGGGGTCAATGCAGCATGCTACGAACCAGCAACCCAACACGGCTTTGCAGCCACGCTGGCCTTCATAAGCATTCTCAAACAACATTTTCAGTGGCTATAAGGGGATCTTTGTATTAGTGGATGTGTGTGTGTGTGTGTTCGGGCATAGGTGGTGCATGTGCCAGTCATCTCAGTCAGGAAACACTTAACACTGCGTCTGTCCCAATACCTCCTATCGGCGAGCCTTCAATACTTTACGTGGCTTCAAGGCACATATGGCCTGGCACAGGCACAGTGGCGACGTCACCGCCACTTAGTGGCAAATGGTAGTTGTTGTTGTTCGGGTGGGAGTGGCGGTGCTGTAGTTTGTACACTACCCTATAAACCTAGCTACCGGAGGTTGAGTCACAGGCACTTATAATAAGAGTAATACCTGGACGAGTCCTGGGCATCCCAACTCATTTAACCCACACTGAGCAGTGCGGTGAAGCATTGTCAAACAACGCCCATGTACTGGAGGGCCTTCATCCAGCAGTAGATTTACACATGCTGCAAGATACTAATTTACCTTTGTCACTAAATTATAACAAAGCACTGCATGGGGTGCTGACTTTGACCACTGGTGTGAATACACAGTGAGTGAGATACAACAAACCCACGGAATACCAGAGGCACAATCACAACTTGTAGAAAAACTAATTCCAGTAAGGCTTATGCGTTATGCTATTTGCAAGTGCTTAGCAATGAATAAAAATTGGTCACATTTATATAAACAGATATATAACCGTGGACTGTGACGCTGGAAATATTTTACAATACAATAAGAACATCTCATCTCATTGTCAGAACCCCTTATTCCTGTACAGGGTCGCGGTGAGCTGGAGCCTACCCCGGCAGACACAGGGCACAAGGCAGGGATATGCCCACGATGAAAAGCCAGTCCATCACCAGGCACCAAGGGCAATTTAGTCTGCAAGCCAATTGACTTATGCAGCAGCATGTTTTTTGGACTGTGGGAGGAAACTAGAGTGCCCGGCGAAAACCCACGTGGACATGGGGAGAACATGCAAACTCCACACAGAAAGGCACCCGAGCCGAGATTCGAACCCGGGACTTTCTTGCTGTGAGGCGACAGCGCTACATACTGGGCCAATGTGCCGCCCCACAATAAGAACATTTGTACATTAATGACCATTTAAGCAGAGTGGGGCACCCATTTGTGTAACAAGGAAGTCTTGGAGAATTCAAAGTTATAAAAATAACACAAAATATTGCTATTACAATAATCCTAAAATGAACACAGCAAGTTTAAATTATGGTTACTCTTAAAACGTGTTTCTTAACAAACAGAAGTAATAATAACATTTTGTAATAATACGTGCAACCATTATAACCCCATTATCAAACACCAAAATATCCGCATTTACACTTATATACAACGATTGTAAATCGGGGAAGCAAATGACACATTTAATGTACGGGCATTAACTTTCTTGCAGATCGGAAGCGTATGTTACTCTTGCGATTATTCGCAGTGGATTAATTATCTACAAACTTTTATCCAATTCTCACAGACTTAGCGACAGTTCATTTTACAGCAGGTACTGTAGATAGACTGAGCAGGCACCTCATTACTGACTCGAGGACTGATACACAGGGAGCATATAGTGCAGTACAATGGTAAGCACTGCTTTAGAAACTTGATGAACCTTCACAACACACTTCACCAATCCTGTCACCCATTTAATATTGTGCATCAGGGCTAAACACCATCGACGATGGCAGGAAGGCAATGCTATTTGTTGCACGTCGTGAATGATGAAAGGCAACGGGCATATAAGACGTGCGGCGAGGTGGCGCAGTGAGTAGCGCTGTTGCCTCACAGCAACAAGGCTCCGGGTTCGGTTTCCGGCTCGGGTGCCTTTTTGTGTTGAGTTTGCGTGTTCTCCCCACGTCCGCGTGGGTTTTTACCAGTTACTCCGGTTTCCTCCCACCGTTCAAAGACGCGTTGTTGCCGAGGTTAATTGGCCTGATGAGTAAATTGCACCAAAAAGTGTGCCCTGCGAAGTAATGGCATCACATCATGGGTATAGTCCCGCCGTGCACCCTATGTCTGCCATATCGACTTCGGCCTCCAATGATCCTGGACATGATTAAGCGGGTAATGCTACTGAACAAAACACAGGCAATGCGCAATAACGATGGACATTCAAGTGCCTCTCGAAGTGCAGCAGCTGAACACAAATCAATCGATGTAGTGCACTGCTCGTTTATTATTGACGTAAAAATGGCTCGACCGTCCGATAAGCCTTGACGAATGTTTCTGTGGATAACACTCGTAACGAAACCGGCCTGTCAACGTCGCACTTAACAAGACGCCATCACACGCTCTCAGTGCCATAATGAAAACTAGTGAACCAAACAAAAATAGTAAGCTCGTAAAACACAACATAGAGCCGCAGTTCAACAACGCTAGTTTTACGGTATGAGATTACACAATAACGGGCAAAGACCTCACACCAACTATAATGCGCGCTGTAAATGTTAAGTGCAATTGCAAGGAATGGGACGATTAGAGCACAGTTGTTCTGCCGTGCAGAGAATCAGAATTCCTCCAAGCCAATATGCAGGAATAATCAACAATTACAGGAAACGTTTAGTTAAAGTTATTGCTGCTCAAGGGAGTGCCTACCAGTAATGTTCACGTAATTTTTAGAGTAAGAAAATGTATTATGGATCATTTTGCTCAATAAGTTAAAAATTAAATGTGCTTGTGTGCAACTTGTTGAATCAGGTTCCCTTTATTTTTTATTAGGTAAAAATATCTGATCACATTTTAGGTCAATTTTTTTTTATTACAAAATTTTCTCAAGGGTTCACAAACTTTTTTTCTCACCACTGTACTGTTTACTGCAACGCTTGTTCTGTTGTGTACCGTAGTCCACGATGATGGTCATGTGTGTGGCACCTACCTCTATTCTGTAGGTGCGACTGGTGGCCGAGTTAATGCATTCCAAGAGTTCATCCTCCTGGCGCATGCCAATGATCTTGTAGCTCACGATTTCCAGCAGCCTAAACAAAACACACACACACATACAGGTTAGAAAACATGATCACTCACAACACAAAATCCACAAACACCACATATACAAACACAAAGATCCCCTGCACAGCCTGTACAGGATGCCAGTAAGACACATGAGGGGATGATGTGGCCACTATTACACCTACCTACCTTTATATTCCCAGTGCTGATGTTTGAATATTGTGCCAAGTACTCATTTAAGGATGTCACTGGTGCTTGCCACGAACATGAATCCAACTCAGGTTACTGGATTCGCAAAGCGGCTCACTACAAGTATACAACTTCCAGAAACCACATATGCAGAAACACAGTTATTAAACAAAAATGTAAATCAAATATAAATCATAACCAAATACACAGGGGTTAACACTACCAGGAACATTACAGACAGTTTTGAGTTCAGGGCAAGCAAACAGGAAATGTAAATACACGTTCAGCCGAGTGCCAGGATGTTACGAGAAAATGGAAAATGTCTTTGGAATTTTCAGCTGAGTGAGAAATAGCACCAGAAATGTGACTGTACTTTCGCCAGTTCATGAACAGCGTTGTCACTGTATGCTGCACAAACACAGCCACACACATTTGCAGAGCACAGCAAGCACAGGGCATGATTGTGCGATGGGGGGGGGATGGGGGTAGCTTAAACAAATGCTTCACAACAGGGACATTGTGGCTGCTCGTGGGGAATCACCTTGGCGCCTAGAATCTGCACAAGGTTGCTTTAATCTGTTGTGAGATACCTTCTGTAACCATTATAAAACAAGGCGAATGAATTATATTCTCTGTGGTGATGTGAAATGGAAAAGCCAGTCAGTTTTTATTTAAGCTGGAAGGAACTATTGCGCTATACAGCGCTTTTTAATAGTTGTTCAGTAGGGAGGGGTAAGCAAGTTACATCTCAGGGCATCAGCGGACAATTTAAAAAGATGATGAACCTTGGTAGCATGTCCTTTAACTGTGGCAGGAAACCAGGGAACCCGGCGAAAACCCACACGGACACAGGGAAAAACATGCACATTCCACGCAGAAAGGCACCCAAGCTGATGAACCTTTGGGCCATTCTTGCGGCAGTCGCTACTGCGCGACTTCGCCGTCCCCCACTCACATAGATGCGAGGGAAGCAATCATTATTCATTACACTTGTTTACCCAAGAAAACGTCGTAAGTTTCAGAACTCTAAGGAGGACCCTGCCAGATTTTCGCTGGAATGGAAATGTTTTTTTCCCCTCTGTAATCCCAACTTAGTTTTTTAAGCATTGGGCTGTTTCACCAGTACTTGTTACACTGCACGTGAGCTACAGGCAGAAATTAGAGAATCCGGAGGACACACATGCAGAACATGAGAACATATTAATACCAAAAAGTAAGGCACCGATGTTCAGAAACTAATTCAGGATCTTCATGTTTACGTGCGCTAACTTGATGTGATGACATAACAGGGGATTGCGATTCACGTGTCTAAGAGCTTCATATCCTACACCCACACCTTCGTAGAGATGAGGTGAACAACGTTTTATCAATCGCCCTACAAGGCATTGATGCAAAATGGATTTCCTGCTTTGTACTCGACGCCACATAAAACCAACATTTTTACAGGAAAGGAAACAATCAGGTAGGGCAGTTTGCCACCTTTCCCTGTGACTGAATGAGGACTTCGTGCAATAATATGCAGCTACAAACACAACTGGACATAACAAGCTTGAGGTATTGATACGTCTATTTATCAGACAGGATTTCATAAAACAAGCTGACAGGCATGGAGGAAGCTAAGCGATTCCCAGAGCTGAGTGAGGTCAAGGTCTATGTTGCACCTGGTGTGCAGCAAGAACGTCAACAATAATTAAATGTAAAGCTTTTACCAGCTCACTTACATATATTTAACATACTTCAGTACAGGATTAACCCTACAGGTGAAATAGAAATACGGTTAAACAAGTTGCACTAATGACGTTGCATCGGCGATATTAAGTTAGCAAGTGGCTGACAAAGGCATGTTGATATTTACTGCAAATTTAATGAAATCGTGAGAAATTAATATTCCCCACGATTGCTGTGTTCTAGTGGCAATGGTGTGCGCCTATATTTCTTAGTAAATAGCGTGCTTATGTAGGCTCTGCACATGTGCGGCAGGGCAGCTAGTGCACAAAATTAAGACTAGATGCTCGAAAAATATTGGAACATTTTTGCTACCAGTAAAAAGAAACTTAATTAACGATCAGATACATATCTAGATAAGAGGATTAACATATGGTGAGAATTAAAACTGTACATTCACAAATGCACTTTATGTTGACGTTTTAATGTTACCATGTGTTGCAGAAATGTAGAACACAGGTCATACTATAATTACATTGTGCTCAAATAGCACACTGCCAGCCCTGCTCACTCTGTGCCAAGAACACAACGGCTATGTTAAATTCAACAAGGACAGGCCAGTCTCCAAGAACAACATCGAATAGCAACTATAACAATACTTTCATTCATTATCAATTCTCGCTTTAACCTGTACAGGGTCGTGGGGGGCAGAATCTATCCTAGCCGACAGAGGGCAAATACTCAGGATGTTCATTGTAGGGCACAATTTTTGGGGCAATCCACTCAGCAGTCCAGCTAACCTGGGTAGTAGCGTGTCTTTGGACGGTGGGAGAAAACCGGAGTACCCAGCAAAAACCCACACGGGCACAGGGAGAACACGCAAACTCTACACAGAAAGGCACCCGAGCCAGGAATCGAACCTGGGACCTTTATGCTTTGAGGGTGACAGCGCTACTCACCGTGCCACCGCACCTGTAGCAGTAAAATGGATTTGTATAACTAAAATATTCACACAAGAACAGAGGGGGTGGTCCGCTGGTTTTACCGCACCTTCACCAAACTGCGCTAACCAGTGTGGTGACAAACAACCCAAATGCATACCACAAAGTTGGTCTGCAATTAATAACACGACCGTAAATAAAAAAGTACCAAGCATAACCCTAAACACCCGGCGATGGACTGGCGTCCCGTCGTCGGGTGTATTCCTGCCTTACGCCCTGTGTTTCCGGGATAGGCTCCGGCTCACCGTGACCCTATATAGGATTAAGCGGTTTCAGATAATGAGATGAGATGAGATAAACCCTAAACACACATACAGGGAGCAACTGTGCACGCTAGCAATTAGCTTCAAAATTAAGTCTTTTAATTCCTACATGTTCAGACATTTGCAAAAAACTACAGGAATGAAAAGAGCTCTTCCAGAAAGATGTACAGGCAGCAAGGTAATAATTTTAATAAAAAATACATGAAACTCTATAGGGTTCATATATATCACATTTACACTTCGATGAGTACAAGGCCACCCTATCATGTATGTACATAACCACATTGATTACCCATCTCCAGAATATCCACCTGTGTCACAACGCACCATGTTGTTAACAGGTGGACAATGGCCTTCACAATGATTGCTTTCAAAATATGCTCTTTCAGGCTTTCATAGTAGACTCCTGAGCATTGCGACCCTGCCTCTGCAACAGTAGCATCACTCATTGTCATGCTGTCTGGGCAATTCCCCAAACAGTATGACCACACACCCATGAACTAGCCTGGGCACACAGCATAACCTCTCTCCTCTTTTACAGCAAGTATTTTGTGATGTTACAGCACTTGCCATCTACTTGCTTGTGCACTTGACAATGCTATATGAGTTATTGCATTCTTTAAGTAGGTGACGAAATTTTAATACTCTTGCATCTCGGGTCATTTGAATCTGTTGCTTAGAGTAATGTCTCATCTGAAACTATATTAATTTGTTGGCAGCCGATCTCCCCTAGAGCCTAAAATGTATTCAGTCACGTTTTATATGGTAGTATTTTAGTATCAAATAGAAACATTTTATGTCATTTATTCCTAAACATTAAATAAGACCGTTCGTTTAACAAAATGCTGTCATTTATAGTAATCTGAATCTGTCAATGTGGTAAGTGCCACTGCCATTTATATATATCCGTTACTGCAAGTCATAAAAAAAACGCCGAGACAGATGACTACAATTGTAACACGGTGCAAATAAGTATAATTGTTACAATCCCCACTTAAAACAGCCACTTTAAATCTAGGCAACCTTCCAAATGTATATGATTTTGTCAGGGCCAACATTGTAGTTAAGAGCAAATGTGACAAAAACAATGGCAGCGCATGGTTTAACAAACGAGCTTGATTTTCAAAATGTAAAGTCCTTGAGGGAAATGCAGTAAAAAAAAAGGAAATGTGGTCTGGGTCTGGTTGTCGTGCCAAGCCTCGGCCAGCGTTCTGCGGGCAGGAAGGCGACATTCGCATGTAGGGCTCGCGCTTCTGGGTTAACACGAAATATATATTTTTTTCCCAGCGGGGGCGGCACGGTGGCACAGTGGTTAGCGCTGTCGCCTCACAGCAAGAAGGTCCCGGGTTCGAATCTCTCGGCTCGTGTGGCTTTCTGTGTGGAGTTTGCATGCTCTCCCCGTGTCCGCG
>JAZEWT010000002.1:34907902-34926503 GCA_036362905.1 Mordacia mordax | reverse complement strand
GCGCCGTGTCTGCCGGGATAGGCTCCGGGTCACCGTGACCCTGTATAGAACTAAGCGGTTTCAGACAATGAGATGAGATGAGATTTTTTCCCAGCTGGCGTTCGTTTTTCATAAACGAAAAATGGGCTGGGCAGTGGTTCTCAGTCAGCGTGCCGCAACAAAACATTGCCTCCTTCAACTTTGGCCTAAAGGGAAAATGCAAAAAACAGCTGCACAACAGCAACTGAGAAAACTGATGCTGCTGGCTTGGCTCAGTACCAACAACAACCAGCCCTTCGCTAGAAAAACAACTGTAGGCTCCTGCCAATGGTTAGAACACTGCAGTTACTGTGTGTATATGGAGTGCTGCTATGAAAACGCCGACCATTACTACTCAGATTTATTGAAATACGGCGTGGATAAGCGCTGAAATGAGCAGATCATGCAAATCTGATCATTAGTCATTCAAAAAACTGTTCCCAATCACTCGCCAATAAACGTGGAACTCCATAGTATATCCCCAAATATTATACAACAGTCAATGCATTCTTCCAATCATAAGCTGAAAGGAATAGATCTCATTTATTAGGTAATAGTTTAGTCAAAACTAGTTGATTACAAAATGCTCGATAAGTAACCAATGCAGTGTTCTGCATTTTAGAATGCACTGCTGTCAAAACTTTAGTTGATTACATAAATGCTTGATAAGTAACCAATGCGGTGTTCAGCATATTACAATGAACTGTTTAGCAGTAACATAGGAACAAGCTGACCTGCACATGTGTGACTTTGAAATTAAAAATCTATGAATCATTATCTTTTCAATTCTGGCAAGAGAAAGCCCAAGAAGAGGAACATCACCCAAAGCACACTGATCTTGAAAACCCCGCTAGTCATAATGCCTCTCACATGATGGATCAATCTCTGCATGATCCACCACCTTTACATGTTCTTTTAGGAAATGCAAGAACCACAACCTGTTTGATGATTACAACGACTGCACAACAAAGTTGTGAGCCTTACCGGGCAGCTCGTAATTACCATGAAGCGGAGCTGAATGCTTTTAATAACGCAATTAACTATAACCGTGAAGCAGCAAACAACGGTAAATATATACCATTATCTCTCTTGTTCTGAAGTCCCGCCCTTTTAAACTTCTGCTAGAATGAAATGACCCAGCAATGTTCCAGCACAACCAGATTCCACGTAAACAGGAAGGTATGACAAAGAAGATGGCCCTGTGGAATAGGCCGAGCCGAGCACACGGCATCCCCCCCCACCCCCTCATGCGCAAGAGCTGCTTCCCATTCCTAACACAAAAGCTAAAATTATAATTGAACGGAAATAGGTCATATCCACACATTGTAAACCTCTTTTTACTACGTTAAATAGGCTAGGTGTTAATCCAGAGCGAGACATAGCACATGCAATCTGTATTTTTTATAAGAAACTCCATCCGATCAGAACCGCAACTGTTCGCTTAAGTGTTTATTTGTTGAATTCATAACAGAAATCTTAAGACAAGACTGCTCCGATCTAACTGCACTTTGCACAAGTTAAAATGACCCCCCCATCTGAAAAACACTTTTGATCGAGTAGCGCTTAACTCAGGGATGGGCGTGCCCCTCCTCCATTATTAATGCGAACGCTACAGGGGGTTCAACTCAACTGGGCTTTGTGCTGTGCCTACGAGCATGCAATGCTTTTAATTTTAAGGCACACACCATTACTGACACATTTAATTAACACCATACTTGTCTTCAGTAGTAACATTCTAAGATTTGCCAGGTTTGTTAAAAATGGGTGTCGATTCCAGACAACCTCATACGTATGTATATATCATTTGTACAAGTCACGTTAAGGAACACAGGCTAGGAGGTACCATGATTTTAAGCACATGGCGTCAGTCAGAACGGTGTGAGTGCAAATTATGGCTGCATCCTCTTTCCCCTGGAAATAGGGAACACGTGTACCACACTGTGGGGAACTCAACAGTGGGTGTCCACTTGAATAACTGGGCTTGCTCATAGGAAGGTAGAATTAGCACTGCTGACTCGGGGACAATGAATAAGCGAGGACTATCCACACTCATCAGGACAAGAACGCTGACTCATTGCTACGGACTGCATTTGTTTTTTTACATATAACCCTTGCAGTATTTTACAAGAGTGTTAAAAGAGCAAAGGGTATAAAAACAGTGGCGGTCAGTTGAGAAGAGACATTATACATGAACAAATAAGTCAACTGTATTCCCTTTGACAGCGGTGAAATGTAAAACCATGCACTGCTTTGTCCCTTCGTAAAATATTCCAAGGAGAATTCTGAATAAAGTAATAACGTTGGGAAAAAAGCATTGTGTACTGGACGGCTTGTACAAATAATATTACCCTACAAGCTGAAAATGACCAGTTGATTATTAACTGTTGTCAAGTACTGCTGGATGAAGGTCTCCCCAATCCGTTAATGTGTGGAAGAATGATGAAAACACCACACAGGGTGTAAAGAGGATGACAAGCACTGGGACATCGCTCACAAGAGGTTTCTTTCAACAGTATAGCAAAAATCTCATCCTATAAAATTGCCCCACAAAAATTGCGAAGTATTAGAAACAGTCTCTATGCCAACAGCCACCATCATTATACTTTAAAACATGCATTAGTAATCGTAAACAAGACCACACCTTGCTGTCAAAGTTAAGAAGACTCTAACTCCAAGGCAATTAGCACTTGCACAAATCCGTGCTAATACTTTTAAACATGGTAAATTGTGATCCCAATGATAAGTGTGTTTCGAAAGCGCGACCAAGTACTAGTGCACAGTTGCAATTAAAAAATTGCCGGTGTGGAGGTTGACCCGGGTTGACCGGTTGCCCCATAGTGGTCAAGGTACTGGAGCAACATTTTACAGCTGGATGCCCTTTCTGATGTCAACCTCCTTTAGTGAGATGTTCTTCAGATCGGTATCCCTGCAACCTCCAATCAATCCGAGCCACCGAGGAAGATCCTAACAAGAGGCGGGCATAGCTGTGGGGTTCACTGGAAGACACAAACCCCTTCACCACAATAAGGTTACAATCCATGTACAAATATAGGGATTTCTGGAATGTCAAACGTGTAGAGTGGTACACGGGTACTCGTGTACAGTGGTACAGTGGCACATGCAGAGTGGGTGCATGGTGGTACACGCGCAATTGGTGCAGTGATACACAGCTGGGGTAGTTACCTGAGTTTGCCAGAGCTGGTCTCCGACAGGGTGACCGTCTTCTTGCACTCCTCTAGCAGGTCCTGCACACAGCCATGCTTGTCCGGGTACAGCGTGATCTCCTGCAGGGTGGCACGTTTGCTCGTCACTCGCCCAACTTAGCCGCACTCAAGAGTTTGTGACTTCATATTCAAGTGAGCATTGAGGCGGTGCTGATCTCTTATTGACAGTCCAGAACCAATGGTGGAAATAACACATTCATATGGCAAGGGTGAGGCTATCTATAGCGCAACCACCGTTGACTAAAACAAAGTGATACTCATTTTACAAACGACGGTAGGATGCCAGAGCCGATTGCAAGCTGGTTGCTCTATCCCTGAGTGTCGGGCCAGATAGTAAATGTAAGACTCGACTTTTTAGAATTTGTGCTGAGCATTTAGCAGAGCACAATTATTAATCAGATCACAGCTTGGACGTAACAATGAACAAGACACAATCGCGACAAGATGTAAAAGAGTACATTTTTTTAGTAACTGTGGCCCTAAATGTTGACAGTGAATTGACTAACACTGAGCTAGTGAAACATGAACTCGTTAAACCGTGAGCAAAAGCAGCAGATGCAATCTTACCTCTTCCACAAAGTTGCTTTTCAGCCAAACGCATTTGAAATTCTTTTTGTTTTCAAAGTCTGTTATTTTCATTTTCAGCTGCAGACACAATGTCATAAGTCATCATCTTTGCTATAAGAGCGAGAGGTTCAAAAATACAAATTCACCAGGTTTAGAATTTACAAGACAGTAAATGAAATAAAACTGGTTCATATACTGCAGAAATCTGTCACTCAAACGTAATCAAAACAAGACATGCACACATACCGAAATAATGTTTATATTTAATGATACTCACGAAGCTATTGAAAACGGCTGCATGAGAACCACTGCATCTATAAGATGGTGTAAAGGATTTAAGGCTCACTTGCTGAACTGAAATATAAATTGCCTTAAGATAATGCACAATTGAAACAGGGGCAATGACTAGGGAACAAGTTTAGTAAAATTAGACATATGCAATGATTGTGTTCTCCAGCTTATGACACACTGCCCTAACTTTTACTTTACAACAGCAGGGAAAAAAGTTTTTATTATAAGCCAGAGAGAATACATTAATTCACTTTGCTTTCATGACAATCAGCTTCACTGAGTTCTGTAAATCTGGCAAAGGCGGCCCTGGCGTTAGAACAGCTGGAGTCTTTCACCACGTACCATCGTGATGATGTAATGGGAACACTGCTTACAAACTAATTTACTTAAGCAGAACTGAACATGCCTGACAATGTTTTTGTTGCAATGTTGGATATAATCTGAATTGGGTTTCAATCATCACTTCTTTGTTACATGGCAAAATAACACTGGAATTTCAGCCGACATGCATGGTACAGGATGTGTTAATGCATATGCTTTAGCAGTAGCAATTTAGCAAGTACCCAAACACCACCAACAGCTCATGACATGTTAGGTTATGCTTGATTCTAAAAGTCTTATCTTATCGTCAGAAACGGTTTATTCCTGTACTGGGTCACCGTAATTCTAAAAGTGAAACCCATAATTTGCAGCCAATCGCATAGAAATCACGTAACCTGATATAGATGCCAGAAGGGTTTTTTTCCACTGTGAAATAGATTAGTTAAAACTACAAATAAATAACTTTCCACTGATTTTTTATTAAAGGTCTGATGGCACATAACACGTGTTGCATAAGGGGCCCGTGGTGTTCACAGCATACATGGCAGTCCTTAACAGACCCTGCACAGGCCAAGCTTCACTGTCAAGAGCCATCACACTTATGTGCACTGCCTGTCTTCCAGTGGAAAACCTCCAGGAATCCTGCTGCACAACTGAGAATTCCCGATTCACAGCCAGAATCAGGGTGTGCCTCTTAGTCCAGCACTCATGACTGAATGTTCTGCACATTCCAGGACTGCTATTGAACACTACGGAGCCAATAGTTCCAATGAGCATGTTCTGAAAGTATACATTTTGAATAATATGTGATGCAAAATTAACCTTGCAGTAATCGGGAGAGTCGGTGGTAAAGGGTGGGCTGTGCACAGTGAGGACTGGTTACTGATCCAGGCATGGCAATAACTCCCAGAGGTCAGAGGACCAAGGGTCTTAACCCAGATGGTGTTGGTGATGAGATCTTGGGAACGATCTGTGTGGGGCTCGGTGTTCCATGTGCTGCAGCTGTGGTATATCACATAAGGAATGAACTAATTGATCCCATCCTTGAGCAGGCGTAGAATGTGTGCACTATAAATGGTATCATCATCATTAAGTGCAGTGTCATCAAAAGTAATGAGTAAAATTACCTCTTCGGTTTGAGTGAAATTACACTTCCGTGAATAATTTTAATGCAGATTCTGCTCAAGAGTTTAACTGTTAGATATTACAAGGAGATCACGAATAGGTGTGGAAGGTGGGATACTCAGTGCTGAAAACGGGTTGTGCGGAGCGCCGGGCAGCTAAAATTCAGCGAGTTGACACAGTAGGAAACACAGGTGGTGCCCGGGCCTATCATCTAAGTCAGCCCATGGTTGACGGACTTAAATGGGTATTTTCCGTGACCTGTCAGCAGGCCTTCGACACTGTTTGGTCTAAAAGTGCAGCTGTCCTGGCAAAGGCGCCGTCGGCATGTTACCGCCACTTAGCGGCGAACGGCAGTTGTTGATGTAGGGGTGGTGGTGGAGGCGGAGGCAGGGCATTGCATTGGTTGCTTGGCTAAGTAACTGGTGACTCACATCTGGCTGACCCGTGTAGCCATACCTGTTGATAATATAGTTTCTTGGGTTGCCTGGGCTTGAAGTACTGCAGCAGGTCTCGCAGTGTGCCCTCATAGGTGTGTCGCAGCGGGTTTCCAGGCCCATCCCTGTAGCTACAAAGAACAGATCTGATAAACAGCATGCTGTCCCTCACCCACGGGCCCCACATGCGATGGCATGCACAACCAAAATGGCCACGTAGAATTGTGTGCACACTCGTGAGGAAACATCCAATAAGACAACTTTTACCGTAACTTCTGACACTTTCCAACGAACAACCAAAAGCTAAGGCTGCATATATAACACATTATACAAGATTCCACAATTTATCTCCTGAAGGTAATGAATATATTATTAATTAATAAACAATACACAATGACATTAAAACAAAATAATGGCACATCTAAGGATGACACGTGGCGTTATCGCTCCAGTCTTTTGCATTACATGAACTGTTGGCTGGGTGAAAAGCTGGTCCAGGTTTGCATTCAGTGTTCAGGTGTCCATAGGATGAGTGTAAATACAAAGTGAACACTCTTAACGCCGCAGATGGGCTGCAGGAAGTCCATACATAAACTACTGCACACTATGGAGAACTGAAGGTATAGGCAGGCCCCAGGTAACGGATGGATTCCATTCCCGAGTTCTGTTCGTAAGCCAATTTTGTTCGCAAGTCCAAACACACAATACAAAGCAATACACAATACAAAATACACAATTAAAAAATATATATATTGTTCTTGATATGCGATTAATATGTTGTTGTTGTTTCTGACATGCCGTTCTCTCCACAGCTCTGTGCGGCGCTTTGTGACCCTCGGGTTAAAAGTGCAATGATTATTATGAATGTTACACTCTATTGTATAATAAAGCAATTATGCACTTGATGCTTTCAGGACTTGGATGTTGTTTGTACTATTGTAGATATGTACAGTTTCTAAAATCTAGTCGAAAGACAATATTTAATATTATACTGTTAACTGCATTTAGTATACTGTAACCTGCAAATAATAGTATTTTATGGTAGCTCGCTCGTGAGGACGAGCATTTGTAAGTCGGGACTGCCTGTTCAGTGGATTTAAAGAAAAACGTTGAATTCAGAGTGAGCACGGGCTCCGGTGTGGGCTGGTGAATGGCGCCACATGCTGACGGCTTGTCGACAATACCACAGCACGTACCCTTGCGATTTGAAGAACTGGAGAAGCATTGGGTCGGTGTTGAGCCTCTGCGCTACCGTCTTTGCCACCTGAGAATAGACAGGAATTACATAATACACACGTGTCTCAGGCCTCTCGCACATTGCAGCAAAGCGCTAAAGCAGAGGGCACACAGCAGTGACAACTTGCCAACCTGCCTTCATAACCAAAACGGGATAACTTTAAATATCAGAATAAAGCAACAATTAAGAGCGATTATCCCAGGCTCTGTCCATCATCTGTCATTATTTGTCTGAAATTCTACAAATTTTGTATTTGAAATATTTTAGTTTATTGCAAAGACAAATCGTTGCCACGGTTAACACATTGTTATGTCTGTCCGAGTTTGCGTTGCCTCCGTCTAGAAACACCAACAAATTCTAAGATTCTGCCTCTCGCTATTAAGCTTACATAAGTCAAAACTGTGCATTAACATAATCAAAATAGCAACTGTACGATGTCACCATCCGCACACAAGTACCAGACATCAATCACAAGCCTATTTGATCTAGATCCAAGAAATAAAAATTACAATAAAAATATGGTCAAGAGGATATCACAGCCAATGCCACTGAGGCCACCGCACTGACATCACTGATTTCCTTCTGCAAGATTCCGCAGCTATGATTTCCTTCTGCAAGATTCCGCAGCTATGGCAAGATTTACACCTGACCTGTAAAGTCCAGTCCAGTGGACTTTACAGGTCCTCTAGACTGGTCGGGGCTGTCAATGTACAATACATTACCTGGAAGTAGGTCATCCTGTTTGAGAGTGTGACGACAAAGCCGGGGTCGTTGGGGATAGTCTTGTCGCAAAACGTGACGTCCACACGGTGGTAAAGATCGTGGAAGTAGTCCCTGGCTGTTGGGAGCTCGCTCGTGTTGTCAGGGTCATCCCTGGGTAGCAATTTGTACAGGGCACATACGCTCTCCATAAGAATAATCACCAAGGAAACATCTAAAGTGATCTTCTCAGAAGTGATTCTGGTCCATTGTTTGCTGTGCCGGACCATGAACACTTGATATTTAATTTACGGAATGCAGGACAGGCCTATATCGTCACATACATTTTGTGCAGGAACCCTTCTTAAGCATTAGGAAAATAACCTTTGTGACTAGATAAAGGTTCAATTTGCAGCATCACAAAAGGCATTTGCAAACAGCCATGTCCAAGCCATACCCGATAATAACTTAAATAAAATATTCTGTTGTCAGGAAAATGCAATACACACCTTGCAAATGAGGGTACCTTTCTGTGTGGGGTCTGCATGTTTTCCTAATGTCCATGTGGGCTTCTGCTGGGCAGTCGGGTTCCCTCCCACAGTCCAAAGACATGTTGCTGCCTAGGTTAACTATCCTGACTAAATTCCCCTCCGGGCCTGGAGATGTTCTAATTTGCTTACCTATCATTGCTGGACAACTGTTAAAAAGAGCTGAAAAGCTCAACGGTTTCTTTCAGCTTAAATAAAAACTGACTGATAATTAGTTGGCTGAATATCCCAAAATAGGACTATAACACGTGGGCACCCGATAATGCAAATTCTGGCTTGCCTTGCTGTTTGTCTACAGTTCATCAAACCTCCCTTGGAAAATATGAAGCAAATATGCAAGTTGAAAATGTGCAGCTAAGGGATCAGTGCATGCCATTTTGGATTCACTTAAACACTATAAGGCAATATCGTGGGGAGAAGCAGGATTTGAAGGAAAGCGGCCTTTGATTACAATTTACACACTTTTGCTTTATACCATTACACAATCTTCATTATTAAACTCAGTTTAGTTCTCTCTTACAGAGCAGCAAGCACAGATGGAGTGGCAACCTCAGAGGCTCATGAAAACTAGCCTTCAGTAAATTCATTGACTTGCATTCTTAAGCACTTTAAAAACAAACTTAAGCCATATGCTCTTGACTTTAAAGATCCACTGAGGTTTTGTCCGAAGAAGAAAGTCATTGCAGTTTTCATTTCGTCAAATGCTATGTGGGTGGGCACTAACTTCTGAAACACGATGATGTCTCCATCCATGAGCTCATCCAGTGCCTTGTCCAGGCAAAAGTCAATCTCTTGAATTCGCTCGGTAAGATTTGGTTTTACTTCCTGTGGTAAGAAAGGTGAGTATTTCCAGTCACGACACCACTCTAAAAAGGAACAACTACTTACCACAACAGGTTATAAAAGTGCAAGCCGGAGCTCAACATTAAGGGTAGAATGCAGAATAGATGACAGCACAACTCAAGATGGAAATGAAACATATTATTAGATGTTGTATAGCCAGGTAGCAGCATTAACGTTTAATAGTTTTTGACTAACAATTTTAACAGTAAATCACTCATTACACGTATTAATAACTGTTTTGCACCTCAAAACATTAAAAAGTGTACACCTCTTCCCCCTAGTGGCAGCTGTCTGTGCAACACAAGGTTACAGTACTGCCCTGCCAGCAGGCATTGGCCTGCGAGTAGGGGGAGCTGATTGCTGTTATTAATCCATTGTGTAATATCATGAATAAAGGACATTTATTTTTGTATTTCAACCAATTTAGATCACCTTGTTTCCTGAACTACAAAACATGGCTTTATATATGTTGTTGGCTGAGGGGCTTCATTGTGAGACGATAGCACCGGTTTTAGAGTGAATGGCTGTGTGCAAGTGGAGGCTGCAATCAAGCCAGATTTATATATAGTTAAAATACAAGAAATAATGTAAGTGTACAGGGATAGAATGAAAAGTGAGTATTGGACATGATTATTAAGCCATGACTTCTCATCTCATCTCATTATCTGAAACCGCTTAATCCTATATAGGGTCACGGTGAGCCGGAGCCTATCCCGGAAACACAGGGCGGAAGGCAGCAATACACCCGACGACGGGACGCCAGTCCATCGCCGGGACTTGTACCCTTGCAATTCCCTTCATGTTATTTTACATCTATGAAAAAAAAGCTCAATTACTATGGAACATAGTAGAGGCAGCAGTCTCTTCCATTTAACAACGAACATTTCAATCGATTTGCTGTTAATGTATTCTCTGTTCATACACACGCTGCAGTCAAGTCGCAATTCCACCCACAACACAGAGTTGGCACCAACCTCATAGAGGATAAGGTTCGTTCCCTGCGGGAAGCCTGCTCTCTCACACATCACGGGCAGCAAATCTCCTGGCAGGGAAATGGGGGCACACAACAGGCAATGCCGGCGTTAGACACAACACACACCACGTGATGCGGCAGTGGAGGTGTGGAAGAACCTAAGTGAACGGATATACAGCGCCGCGATCCTGCAAGTTTAGATACCCAAGTGGTAAGGATTGTAACCATGACTGCATAGAATTGCTACGTGTGGTAGCCTGGTAAAAGTGTTGTGATGGTGCTCGTGCTACTGCCAGTTAAAATGAGCGTACGCTTAGCGGAATGCCTGACGGTGCACTGAGGTGACAGCAAATCGTGTGCACTTCGTCACGCACATGTTAATTCATTATTTAATTTCGGCGGGTACAAAATATTGTTTGTGTATTTTCTGTGCAGATGCAGACAGAATTCCTTTGTCAAAGCTGAAGCTATAACTAATGTGTAACACCATCGAGCCAAACGCTTTGATTACAGGACAGCTGTATTGGAACGGCATATGTGAACTGACCTGATGGTTAACACACAAGTGAGGAATATCAAACGGTAATGTTTAGATGTCGCCATCACACGACAGACAATGCACGCATGGCTGTGAATGAACTCATATTCTCACACCAGATATATATTTATTTCATCACCCCCACATCTTTTCTAAGGCTGCTTAAATGTTAAGTCTCTTGAAAATACTTAAAACACAGGCTCATAAAAGCCACTACATTATTACCTTATAAGGGATAAGGTACATTTAAATAACCACTCACATGCCTTATCATATCCCATGTCTCATGAGTCAATGTTCACTAGTGGTCATTAGGTGGTGCATAACTAACGATCCATCAGCGAACATTCTAGTGCTTTTATAAGAAACACAGGAGACTTCACTCTGTTCTGCCAAGCACATGGTAATGGATTTATCTTGATAATTTTTAACTATTCTCAAGCAGTTAATGCAAAAAAAGAAGCAAAGAACTGCAAAATCAGGAATTTATGTGCAGTGTGGCTCGTGCTATAATGTCCCCTTGAACTTTTCCAACAGCTATTCCTTTTAAAACCGTAAAAAAGCAATATTACATGTTCGCAAAAAGGCAAATAACATGCAACAACTTCTGCAGAGTTATTTGTAATTTCTTTGTGGCCGGGTGGGTGGCTCAGCGGTAGAGCGGTCAACAGTGGCTGTCCTACCGATGAATTCACCATTCCATAGGAATGAGGAATTTCCTTTACCTACTCAGAGTTGTTAACAGGAGACGAGCACTAACTCAATGCTTATTTCAGCAGGAAATTACTATTTTGTGACTATAGTGCTGGTGAGAATGTGTAAAAGTGTATGGACAGAGGACTTACTGATTTTACACGTGATGGGAGTGTAGATATGCCCACAGTAGTTGAGAGTCTTCGTTTTGGGGTCGTACATCTTCAGAAACAGCATCACGTCCCCTGAAACGTGATTTCGCACTTTTTACATTGCGGGTTTTTTTTTAGACTGGTGTGCGTGTGCCGAGGGATCCGGCAGGGAGTCATTAACTGGCGTAACTCACGATCTTTGTCGAAGGGGGGCAGTGCGCCGCCAGATGCCACCGTCTCTGCGTCCACCGTCTCCAGGAAGATTGTCCACGGATTCTCGTTCTCGCTCAGCTCGATCATCTGGGTGGCAAACACACTACCAATCAGCACATTAACCTCACCGGTGCTGCGAGCACCACTTTTGAAAAGTGAGCATTAACCGGAAAGAGCTGATGCTGTAAAGGGGACAAGCGATGATGGCCAAGTAAACTAGATGACCAATGCTAGCACTAGTCATAGCCCCAACATAATTATCCAATCAGCCACGAGTACCATAAAATAACAGGCCTCTAAAAACCTCGAGCCCAAGCCCTGGAATGCACTCAGACTTTTCCCGGGTATACTTTGACTTTGCGTTTATTTTCCAGCTTGGTGACAAAGACAACCCCCAACACAAGGAGCTACAGCAATGTGTAGAGAATAATGTGTGTCTATAAAGGGACACGGCTTGTTGACAATGAGACTAAACAGACATCTATACAGGTGACCAATTGCCATCCAATTTGTCTAACAGATAAATCAACTGAACCCAATACAGATGAATGGGGAGCTCTACCAAGACATATGGTGGTACATTGTGTGAAACTGATAGAAGCCTATGTAAATTCTACACTGGCAATTGTTGCCAAAAAAGTGATGAAAAGGAACATTAGCCAGGGTGTGAATTTCAAACAATGTTCCATGCCTAAACCAGCCCATATAATGAGAGGGATGACAGTGTGCTTACCACTAGAAATCAATAAGTCCTCTCTGGCAAACAAGTTATTTAAATCAGAAAAAAAGTCAAATAAACTACAAAGTGGGTTCAACTTTTAGATATTAAAGTTTTTTATTTCTCTACATGCTTCACAACTGTACTCAAATGCACTGCTGCCCACTCTTGCGTTCCTGGAGGGCACGCGGCAAGCGTGCAAGAGCTGAGGGCCGGTGCGAGGATGCGCGCTCGCGTCACTCACGTGGCGGCCATTCTCCGTTTCGTAGTCCTGCATGGCGGGCCGCCGGGTGCCATTGCGCCGCGCCTGCATGGGCCACAGCCTCATTTGCTCCGTCGAGTAACCCTGTACGAAGAGAGGCGCGGCGTATGTGAGCGTGAGTAACTCGCCACCCGTGCACACTACAGCCTGAGCCCAACACGTGCACACTCAGGTACCTGGCATCATAGAAAGTCAGCCAGCTCATGTCATTGAGACTTCCTGTTTAAAATACCACCGAGTTGTGGGCTTGAAATAGTGGCAGTAATTCCACATTATCGTGGGGTATAGTCTCTATCCATGAGACAATTAGAGTGGCTTAATCAAAAGTAGTATGCATTTTATGCTTTTAAAGCTGACGTTTTGTTTGTCAAATAAACGTTCAAACTTGGAATGAACAATGGAGATAACAGTCTAGATAAATACCTCATTATAAGAAGAGTGATATGTATCGTGAGTTGAATTCTTTGAAAAGTTACTGCCTATTCTCTAGTAATAGTAATTATAGTTGTATTTTGTGCTTCGATTCCACATGGACCAGCATATAATAAGATGTTCATAACTGTAAGCTTTGTGCATGTAATGTCTAAACACTTGGGCATGACAAGATGATCATGTTTTGCTAATGCTTTGTAGCAGCTATGCATATATGTACTATTCAGGATTCAAATGTATTTTTACATTCAAAATACTTTACATACTGTATTGAGGTAATTCGTGAATGCTGAAAATTATAAACAAATGCTATTGCTAAGCAATTCAATCCAACAGCACAAAACAAGAGATGTACCATTGAAACAAAACATATTTCCTTCCTGAATCACGTGGTGACCTCGAAAGATGAATCATTGTGAGGAAACAAATAATTACAGGACTAGTATCAGCATTGCTTTGTGTTCAAATCTATTCCAAATGTAACTATGAATGGATTCAATTATGTAACAAGAGTCCCGAAGACTGCTCCCTTGAAGCTCTCAAAGGTGACGCCAATCTCTGCGGGATCAAGATGTCGTCACCTTTTGTGGAGAGTAAAGCGGTGGTTGCCGGTTTGGACTGACGCCGCCAGTTGTCAAATGTCGTTGTGGCATGTACTGTGTGATTGGTTCTTGCTGCTGAATGAAACCAAAAGAGTCGTCACTGGCTGTCAAGTAAATCCATGGGCACTGTGTCCACATTGCTTAACATTTTACTTTTGCCATTTTACCGGAAATTATCTGAAGGGGCAATGGGCACAATGATCATCCCAAAAAATGCCATATTTGATTCTTGCTGGTCATACCTGTCATTATGACAGGCTCGTGATGCCACTGAAGGCAATGCTTTTTAGAAATCATTATGATGCTCTTCGTGATCACTTCATCATAGCTCTAACTTATTCTCATGAATTATTGCTGAAAACTTACGTTAGACAGTCGAGACACAGCTTAATACGCAACCACAAAACAGATACGATTGCTTTTTGTGGCTCCGACATTTTACACGAGAGTAGTGGCCCACGGGGCGAGCGATCGTAACCACTCACCATCGTCTGGGACAGCGTTTGCATGAACTCGTACAACGTGCAGTTCTTGAGCACCTTGAAGATGGCGTACTTCACCTTCTCCTCGTCGTACATGTCATTGCCCTGGTGTCCACAAAACTGATCTTCGGTCACTATCTGAAAGCCAGAAAGCAGCAACAGCACCAATGCAGCTATGCAATCACGGCACATGAAGTCACCGGCAGCAGCTAGCTGCTTCGCACCTATGCCAAGGATTTCCTTGTGGCACAAAGCTACTTCTGTCCTGTACATGAGTGGTGCTCCCAGTAGGCAAGCAAAAGAAAGTTAATTAACTAGCTACTTATAATGCTCCATACATAATTACAACTATGAAACATGCAATCAACAAATATATCTTAAAGGTAAGAGTAATGTCCGTGGTTGTACTGTCACAGAGCTTACTTTAATGTGTGGCGTAGTGATACGATTGTTGCGCACCGAGGGAGAGCCTATTGAGTTTAAATGTCTAGTAGCTTGGTCAGAGGACTTGTAGACATGACTGTTACAGAATATTATCCTGGCCAGCTCTCACATTTATATTGGAAAAATTACGTTTTTCATACCCAGTGCTGCCATGACACATCATGCAACTTAGACATACAAGATTGCAGGTTCATGTGGTGGACACTGGGCCCTTCAAAGGAAGAACATATTCTACATAAAAGGGTTTGTCGCAAAATTAGGGTGTTAATAGGCCAAGTCTCCAAGGAGGTGTACGCCTCCAAGCCGTGAAAAAAAAGTATACGCGCATTGCCAACGGTAGATTACTATTCTAATTATTATTTGTAAATCATTGGTATAACGTGGGTGTATATAACGACGAGAGCAGCAGCGTCGACCCGAATGCACGCCAGGCACCTGCAGCTGCATGTACAGGTGAGCTTCCTGTCGCTCCTTCCGCTTTTGAGCCTCCACGCGCTTCTCCTCCTGCAGCCGGTCCACCAGCTGCATGGGGATATCAGTGTCCTTCACCATCTGCAGGACGTAGTCTGTGGACACAGCCACGCAGAAGCCACCGTCAACTGGAGCCACCTGGAAGCTGCCATGGCCATTCACCCACGCCACCCCACGCGAGTTAAAACAACAGTGTGGGAGGTCGATTTGTGACTACCAGCTTAAAATATGCGGGCTGCAGGAAGCGCCACAAAGCAACTCAAATAGAATTTAGATGCAGCCTGGAAACCCAGTCTATTTCTGGAGCCTCAATATTGTTAAGGGATTCAAGAGTGAAAAGATATGTCAATGACACACACACGCACACAACCACACACTCCATGTGAAAGCCAATATCCATGCACTCGCATTCTATTCCACGTGCACCAATCACAATGGCCAATACATTTTCTATGATCCATTTGTTCCTGTTATTATGCTGCAGCGAATTTCAAAGCATGAGTCTCCATCATGCGTTCTGTACCTGAAGTTCACATGCTGCAAGTAGATAATGTAAAAAAATATTTTTGCACATAAAATAATATATTGCAATAAGAGATAACAAAACTGCTTTGGCAGCTTGAGCCATTTTGAAGTAATGGTACCAATGGGACACCACCCCAAGCGTGCAGGTCTTATTGAACTCAGTGAAAGGCAAGTATTTAAAAACAGCTGTGTATTACGGAGATCGACCGCAGGAAAGTCAGTGACATATCAGGTGAAAATGGAGCTTCGACACAAGCCCCACAAGTCCCCATGTTTACAGATTGAACGTTACCGAGTCAGGAACAACGATAGCACAGCAAGCAGATACGACACAATATGACATGAGCTACAAATGATCCATATGCTATGATATTTATTTTTGTGACAAGTGCAAGTTGATATGAGGGAGTGTTACCGAGTGCATCCACTGCCGCATACTCGATATAGAACGGCCTTGCCCAAAGGATCATCCTTCATCTCTTGAAAAACGATTTTGCGCTGCTAGCAATGAGTTATCATTTGAAAAATGATGTCAAACACCACATACATGCAACCCAGGTGTGTGTCACCCCTTCTTGTGAGACAAGGCTGAACAGTGCAAGTGAACAGTTTCTAACATTTAAGACCTCAAATTTTTAGTGTTAAACAATTGCATTTTCTTCGTTTAATTAAGTCATATTACATTATCGCTTCATAAACTAGTCAGGATGATCTTCATTATATTATTTTAGCACACATTCAGAATTAAAAACAGTCTATTCAATGTAAATGCTGTTGTTAACTTGTAAATAACACTTTCAGGATTGCAATATTTAAAATATTGTGCCAAGAAAATTGTAGAAGACACTATAGCAGCAAGTACACATTACATACAATTATTTACAACAGCAGAGCTTTTCATTACGGAGGCTGCTGGAAATAAGGTAATGTTTTTTATCACGTATTTTACGTCCTATAATTTAATGCTAATATTTGACTTTCAGTTGAACGCTCCTGATGTTGTTGTTAACATGCTGTTCTCTCCACAGCTCGGATTTGTAACAAAATCCCCTAAAAAAACGTTGTTGCCGATTTGCCGTCCTTATGTCGTTGTTGACGTGCCATTCTCTCGGCATCTCTGTGCAGCGCTTTGTGACCCTCGGGTGAAAAACGCTCTAGAAAATGCAATTATTATTATTATTGGTCTCTGACATCCATTTCACATATATGTATACTGGCAAAAAAGTACCCATAGCATTAACTGCCCCATCCATTTCACAGCTGAGCAGATTGATAAATCCCTGGAGAAACGGTCATGCAGCATTGCAAAACAGATGGCTCAGTGCAGCATGAGTCAGCGAGGAGCACGCAGTTCTCTCAGCTTTCCAGTCACGGGGCAAAGCCTATCGGGATCTCAGGGCTTGATTACCCATGCTGGATAAGGACATCCAGAGCAGCAAGACACCCGTCGAGAGGGGAGACTTTACTGCTCGCTGCGGGCAAGTATGGACAAACGACCCCGACAATCGTTGCATACCAATAATGGTAGTGATCTTTTTTAAAATTAAAACCTTTTTTACTAGAAGGCTCCAGGCCACTTCACAAATACCATAATACAAATAAAGATAAGGGGAAAATGTATAAAAGAGTAAAATCACACTAAGATGCCAGCATAAATTAGCATTGTCCTTCTTATTGTTTAATAGCTTATTTTACGTCCTATAATTTATTGCTATTTGACTTTCAGTTGAACTGTCCTGATGTTGTTAACATGCCGTTCGCTCCAATGCTCGAATTTGTAACCCCCCCCACCCCCAAAAAAAAAAAACGTAATTATTGCAGATTTGCCGTTCTTATGTCGATGTTGTTAGTGTACTGTTCTCTCCGCAGGTCCTTGCAGCGCTTTGTGACCCTCGGGTGAAAACGCTCTCGAAATGCAATTATTATTACTCGGGCTTACAAAGCATAGGCCCTGATTTCCAGCAGCTCTAGATCTACCATCAATAGCATCAACTGGGAAGAAGTAAGTAGGGGGTGCTGCGAATCAACGAGTAGGATTGGACAGCTTTTGGAATTCCACTACCACATATATTACACAGACTCCGTCTGATGAACCAAATATTGCTGAATCATGCGAAATGAAGATGAATTGGGAGAAATAACTGGGACACCAATAGATTAAAAAAGTTGCAATAAGGGGCGACACCTGTATCGTAAAGCCGATGGACCTTTTAAAGTAAGACTTTTACTTTATTTCATTTACTCTTTAATTATGGGATTTTACAAGTTCAGCCTCCGTGCAGTGTTTTTCAGCTTTCATACTAATTTTTTAATCTTCAAGCTTGCACAGCGCTTTGCAACCTTCGGATGAAAGGCACTTAAAAAATTTATATTATTATCCAAACAGTAGTAGCCTTTTCTACAGTAGAGCAACCGCTGACAATAACTCCGTACAAGTGGGATTGTTGGTCTCCATATATTGAAGTTATATCACTGAAGAGCACATTCGGAACTCATTATAACTAAGTACAATTTAACGGAAAAAGCATTACTTATTTAAAATAATTACAGTAAACATTCGGTTGGCCCAAGCACAAATTGGGTGGATGTTAGGTGGAATATTACATCGCACGATCATGAGAGATGGCGGCGACTTGGGGAGGCCTTCATCCAGCAGTCGACTGACCAAGGCTGATGATGGCGGTGGCTCCAGCATCTCTGTACAAATTATAAGACGTTTTAACGAATGAGAGACCCGCCGAGTTCCCCCACAGGCGTAGAGTTGAGTGAGAGTCAGGGAGTGGGAGGCT
>JAZEWT010000002.1:34879325-34907541 GCA_036362905.1 Mordacia mordax | reverse complement strand
ATAAAATACAAGTCTACATAATCGACTGAGCCTGTCCTCCCAGGCATAAAACTAGAAGCCTGTGTGCCACCCCAAGCCCGATGCAATCCAATGTAACGGCCTTAAACGGGTATAACATAACCTCGCCAAAATATTTGAGACCGATGGCAATTTTTTTTTATGCTGTAAATAATGATTTAATTATTATTATAACTTTAGTTTGAGTGGCTATGAACGCTGCACGCTCATGAGATGGCTACCATGCGAGTCTGTGGCACAGGTGTCTGGTGGCAGCAGCGCTCACCTTGCCATCGCCCATGGGGTTGAGATAGACGACGTAGTGGCCGCCATGGTTATCGCCGCTGTGCACAAGCACAGCGTGTAGGATGTACGTGGCCGAGTCCTCCGCATCCAGCTTCTGCAGGAAGTCGTCGAGGATCAGCCTCTCTGGAAATTCGAACCTGCCAAGGCATCGCACCGCAGCGTTAACGTGAGCAGGGCAGAGGGGACCCGAAGCCTGCACGCAAGGCCAATCAGCACACCGTTCCAAAAATTACATATCCCACAGACACTCTTAAAGATTCCAACTAAAGCAACAAATGATTGTAATTATAGTAACATGTAGATTTCCTCAGCCGATAACTCGGATTCATTCCCGAGAACTGGTTTAAAAAGCTGCTCTTGTCAAACTTTCCTGCTCCAGAAAAAGCAGCTCTAACGAGCAATTCTCTTACATCAAGCCATGAAAGCCTACATCACAATATTCATAACAGAGTTTTGAGTTAGGACACATTAAATATTTCACCAAATGTTTTTATGGGGCGTCTTACAGAAATGTTCACTAAACATTTCATAAAATCATTAACCAAATTCCACTCACATTGCAATACTATTCTCACTGAAACATTATGTAACGTTACAGAAGGCATATATCTAATTGGTGCATCTGCCAATCATCTCAGTCAGGCAACCCATAACACCTGGGTCTGTCCCGATAACTCTTGTCGGCGAGCCTTCGACACTTCACATGGTCTTACTTAAATTGCATATGGGCTGGCACAGGTGCCGTCACCACTTCGTAGTGAATGACGGTTGTCATTAAATCTAATTTATAGCAAAGACAGTTGGGGGGGTCTCCATTAGTAACACTGCCGTGCAATCAGCCACAGCCAAGTTATGTGGTTGCTTTATAAAGATGTGGCTTTGCTTGTTTAGTAGTAAAAGGTGATGCATTGCATCTCTATACTGCTATCATTGTGGTATTTTGCAAGAGATGTTGAGTAATAACCACAGATTGGTTCTGTGCACTGCACGTAGGAAAGCACTCAGCCTTATCCAGACCAGAGCTCACAAGTGCCAATTGTGTGGCACTTTTATTCTTAAATAAATTTTCACTAATTCCAATATTAACAATGAAGCATTTTGCCACGCTAAGTTGGTCTGGATGACAAAACTCCACACACTATATTTTTGTGACTTTGTTAGTACAGATGTAGTTTTTCCGAATTACTATTGAAAAAAAACAACTGTAATCTCATGAGGCTCTCCCTGGGTCAGGGATGTCATTGATTACTTGATCGAAGGCAATGCACTTGCTGCTAGACTGTCATATGTCGGAGAACAATGACATATCAGTGTGTTCTGGCAGCTAAATGATAATACTCAGTGTGTTCTCCCCCTAGACTAAGTCGGGCAGTTCTATCTATATATAAAAATCAATAAATATATATCTCTAAACAACTCACAGCATTGTTTAACAAAAATAACCATGTTATGATGAGAGTGATACTGACGATCAGGGGAATGATGGTGGTAATGGTGATGGCCATTTAAGGTGATGGTAATGATGGTCCAGTGATTAACAAAAACTGAGAATTTATGAGACTTTACTCATTCTATGGTACTCATGCCTTATTGTTTGATTTAACTTTTAAATATTGAGTACCAACAGCTGTGTATAAGGTCTTAATAAATATGAAAATAAAACATAATTTCAGGACATTCTGGACCAAAGTGCTCACATTATGGTTTTGTAAGTATCATAAATAACAGTCGTTCAATTGATTCATGCTCGCAGAAGCAGTATTATAGACGAGCAATGCCACCAATTTGTATTTGATGGAACTTCCCTTTATGCCATGGTGTCTCAGAATGCTTTACATGCCATAAGCAACATATCACATCTCATCAACACGTCTGAAAGGGCACCCCCAGTGGCAGTTGTCCTAGGGGGCACTAGATGACTCAGCATCTGGCCAGCATAAGGCCATTGATCGTCCAGTCGGAGGGCAACAATTAAAGTGTAATTCAACTTGAGTAAATGACAATTTTTTTTTTACGTGGAACATTTATATCATGACGGGAGTGCAGTTTGAACTAGTTTCAAATTACGTGACCAAACATTTGACGTCCACTGTCATGCAGACGGCGCACAGCAGCATTTAACCGTTACGCCACTCGCAGTATCATACAGTGCAGCCGCCGGGCTCGAACCACGATGCTCAACTACGAGCAGTGACTGTGTTGCCACTGGGTCTCGTAACCACACTACTTTATTCGTAGGTAGAGGTAGTTTAACCCATATATAGAGTAAACATGTCAACGGCTGCTATTTTGAGTGCATTCTCTGGCAGAAAAACAGAAGAGATGTCTCTACAACATGGGAAGATGGGGGTGGGAGGCATTCCTTTTATTTCAAATTACATGCAGATTGCATGGGATGTTAATAGCGATGCGGCCATTACAGGGCTATTAATGGGATCACTTGGGCGGCTGCTGCACGAACAACAACAAAGTTTCCATTTCCCAGGAATCTGCAGTGCATGAGCCGTGATGTCACATCGCTGCCTAATTGGAATGCGTCGCCTGCATGAGTAACTTGTGCCAGTAATTTACCATTTATGTTTCTTAGTTGGGCTTCAGCGTAGTTATAGTGCTGCTGCTCACAAATCGTCTCACTAATACAACTACTAATACCAGCAATTGGTATGACCACGTATTCTAAGTGGACAGCTTACTTGTACTTACTACAGTATATATGTGAAGATGCAAATTATTTAAAGCCATCTATTCGAGACGGTGTCATTGTATGCATGACAAATCACAAACTTCACAAATTTAGGTTTCCTAGCATCAGATCTTTCTTCATGCGTGCAGTTTACCAGCATAGAATGCCCTCATGACTCTGAGCTCTCCCAAGGGACTCGATGATCAAGCCTGGGATCACATTGTATTGTCCATGTCCTTACCCTCCCGAAAGCATTACAGGTAACCACATAAACAGGTCTGTGTCAGGCACAGCACCATCGTATGTTTTATTCTACAGTGAGTGTTGCCTTCATTTGGCTGGAAGATGGACGGAGTGTTGATGATGAATTTTGCTCGACCTGTGACTGACCTAGACAAAAAAACACATGACCCAATTCTGATCACAAGGAGTGGTGCACTGCCCAGTTGGACAAAATGAGGCAATGCAAAGAAGGTAAAATGTCACCAAAGCTTCATGTATTGGTGCCAATTTAGAGTACAGCAATCTATTCACATAATTATGATCAGTGACACGAATTAGGGCATCACAAAACTAGGATAGATGGCAACAGAGTAGAGAGGTCTTCAACAAGCAGATGATTGAGCAATTGTGACGACTGATCCGAGGTAAAGGGCGAGTTTAGCCAGCATCGCCGACTCACCGGTCGTTGATCTTTATGTTTTGATCTGTCTGTGGGTCGTACATGAACCTCATGAGCTGCAGGTGCAGCACAGGAGGAAACGACAGGAACTTCACACCCTTCTCTGCCTCCTGTAAACATGAGTTAAAAACATGCATTTTCAGAACGTTAATACATTGACATTTTTATCCACCACGCATATCCTTTGGGATTTTCATTTTCTGAGGCTCAGGTGTTATCTAATTAGCAACTTGATTATTTGGTAACTAATGTAAGTATTCATAAACATTAAGTTACAATTTCCAAATTAATATAAATTTAAGTCTACTGAGAAAAACAAAAACCCAGTCAAGTAAATAGTTGGAAAGCGAGTTTATTGAGTTGGTGATAAATAAGAGTGAACTAGATTAGAATAGCGGAAGCCATAAAGGGCCCTATGTTGAAGCTGGTCACTAACACCCAGCAACCATTTTGTTTCCAACTTCCTCGCTCAAGCCTGTGTCTGGCTCAAATAGCTCCGTGTCCTCCCTCCACTCATTATATCCCCGACTTGGGGTTCCCTTTTATGGCATAAATCACTTGACTCCCTCTTTTTTCCGTGAGTTATTCCCTGCCCAACACCAAGGTACCCATTTTGCACTCTCGAATTATCATTTCAGAATCGTCCTGGATACAATCACTTACTTTCCATAGCATTTCTTTCCTTAAATAGAGCTCTGAATACCATCCTAATGTCCTCTACCTACAACGGTGTTCTATAAAATATGCTACTCTACCGCAGGATTTAAATGTAGTTGCATTCACATGTAACAAATCCACGATAGGGCTTGTAATTTATTAAGGGGTGGCGTCAACGTGAGGAGGCTTTCACATAGCAGCGGCTCGACCATAGCACGATTGTGTGTAGTATGCCGAGCACGCGGCGGCACCTGTAGGCCGTGCTCCCCTGCGTCGTATTTGTTGTCTCCATCCAGCTGCTCCACGGCCACATAGTCGTTGAACGACTCGTAAACTGGAAGAGAGAAATGACTGGTCACCAATGCTCACATTGAGAGTCATTAAAGCTTTCTCGTCAGGCCACATAATAATTTAGTTAATGTGTGTTACAAGACCACTTGGTGACTTAACTGCATTTGTGTTAGTTTTAAATATATGACCCCATGGTATTGGCATTACCATGCTACAACGTAATGGCTGACTGATTTAAATGTATTTTTCTCATTGTTGAAGCTTTAAAATCAAGTCAGAGCCGAGAAAACATAGCAGCGATGCAAATCTCTCCAGAACATTTGTGACCCTCGGGTGAAATGTTCCAGAAATGCAATTATTATTATTAACAAAACGCAGTGCACCACCCAACACAACTAAACTTATTTAAATGGCACTAGCACATGCCTTTAAAATGCCAATAATTATTTCGGATAAGGATGTGTTGAAGCACAATTCTTACAACAAAAATTCTCAATCAGACGTTTTACTTGAAATTGCATACATCATCTTCAGGATACAATCATAACCCAAAAATCAATTCTGAAACATAATAATGACAACCACACGATGTAATGTGCCAAAACCAGGCCTCTGGAGTTTGGGTTTTCTGGGCGATGACAATGAGGGTGGCAAGTGCCATCTGAACTAGTCCTCACCAGCACTTACCAAATTGGTGAAGTATGGTTAAAACAATCCCCGTGTCTGACGTTGCGAGGCTTTCTGCCAAATAGCTCTAATCATTCCGAATAAGCTTATAACACTATGACACAGCTACACTGTGATGTAGCCATACCTCAGAATATAAATAAAGATTATGTTCTAATCATGGAGTTCAATGCTGCATTTTTACTTTTGACCATATTTATTCAGTACAATGACATGTTTTTGTTAAGATGCAGTTTTATTATAAAACAATCTATATTTGTGTCTATTGTAAAATGGGTTTTAAAGAAGGCTTATTTTAGGACGTTTACATTTCTTCGTTTCAAGTTGTTTAAGTAAGGCATTGCTTGTATTTTAGGTCTTTTAAGCCTATGTTATACATGTTGCACAAACTTTCCCAGAACTAGTTGAACCGTGTTAGTGATTTCATAAGAGCTATTTGACAAGTTTATTTAATACTGAGACAGAGAATTTAAACCGTGAAACTAGTTAACAATGGATTACCCACAAATATTATCAAGGTGTCTTTTATTTATAACTTTGGTTTGAGTTGGAACACTGTTTGAATCCCAGACATCACAAAACACAAATGCGGTCTGCATGCTGACCAATAAAGATGCACAGCCTACACTGAATTGCCTGTACTGTATGTTTGAAGAAGCAGTGCTGTACTTGTTACTCACTGTTTTTCTTGCCCTTTATACTCAGCTGGATATCATAGTAATCTTCAATCCTTTCTGATCGGTAGTCGACATGCTTGCATTGAATGTAGGACTGGAAAAGAAGAGCATTACAGATTTGGAATTACTCTGCAGAATAAAAAAATTGTGACATATTTAGCAATGAACATATTACAAGCCACTGCCCAAAATATCACCAATGACATAATTTTCTTTGAAGGTAATGTTGTCAACAAATGTTGAGATTTTTGCAAATTGTACTTTTCTATCCCTACTGACACATCAACACCAAACCGATTGAAGTCAAAAGCATCTAGATGACCGTGTAAGTTTGCTTGTAGCGTGAATGAGATTCTGTGCTTTTAAGATTTTTACACAAATAAACACTTACCACCATCTTTCCTCCAAACAGCTTCGGAATTGTACCTTCCACACATGTCCCTTTCATCTTATTCTCCACATTGTCAAGCAGCTGTGTGATGGACAGAATGCATCAAAACATCACGAAGGTGAAGGGCACATTGCTGTACCTGCACCCTGCATTACATTTGTGCACATTTGTGCAGAGCTGACTTTTTGTTTCTACATTTCTCAAATGCACATAGTGCATAAATCATTTAGAATTGTTACAACACTGAATGGCCACAGGGCATTTCTCGATATTGATGACCTGAAGGCTAACAGGAGGCCACACAGCAGCACTTGCTGACTGTTGGAGAAGTCAAAACAGTCCTGTATTTTAGAGTTGCATTAAAGCCTTAAGTACAAACGAAACACTGAAATGACAATTCGATGAATATGCATTATTTGGCACCAATGAAATACATTATTTCCATCTCAAGGGTTGAGTTAGCTATGCTTTTTATAAACTAAATATATATCAACCAAAACATTACAAACATTACGCTGGTACACAGCTTTCTCATTGACCGTTTTAATCTAACCTGGCAGAGAACTAGATTCGGAAAAGCTACCGTTTTTACACTTGCTATTGCAGTTAAACGCCCAATTACAGACAGAACAGTGCTAGAACGTGACTGGAAAGCAATTCATTACAAGCTATTTTTCTCAATGCATGTTCTTATCACTTTTGACAAATGAATACTATGCCTTCCTGTGTCATTCACAGATTATAATTTCAAATGCCACTGCATATTCACTTACACAGCATTACTGTACATTCAGTTTGTGGTTAGAATGCATTTGTCAGATTAAGTGTATTATGAACTTTCCTAGTACTATGGCTCAAATGAAATTAAAAAGCTACCTACGGGATACTTTCACAACTCGTTGTTCACAATAATGTCAAGAGATGCAGATAATCGGATGACGGTGGTAACTGACTGGTATGTAACAGAATGCCCAATTGTGATTTATTTAAACAACTGAAAAATGTGTCATGCGAGTAATATTTGAATTTAAAAATTTTTTTAATTGCACTGTACATGGTTGTGCCCTCATTGATCGCAACCTTATCGTAGTGGAGGGGCTTGCATGTACCAATGAACCCCAGAGCAATGTCATTTAGAGTCTAGTACTCCTGGTTAGGTTTCCCGTGGTGAACAGGTCTGGGGGGAGGTGCCAGACAAATGACAATCCCAAGAACCTCAAAAAAAGGTGCGTGACAGGAAGCGCATTCAGCAATAACATTTCTGCTCCAATAAAAAAGGTAAAAAAATGATGATGGGCGGGGTACAGCCCTAAGTATTCCGTGGTTATTATGATCCCCTCTCGTCAAAAATCGCGATGGTGGAGTTGATTGCAGTGTGGCCATGGGAATCCTGGAACATGACAGTAAAAAAAAAACCTGAAACACCACACGAACATCGAAAGAAAGAGGATGAGACCAAGTTTAGACTGGCTGCTTAAAATGCGGAAAGCATGACCGGTAAATCTGGCGAGGTAGCGGATGTGACGGAAAGGAGAAAGGTGGACAAATTCACTCATTGATGATTGCTTCGAAAAGCTGCTCTCTCGGGACAGCCGCGTCGATGGCTCTCTCTCGACGCGGCTGTTCCCCGAGAGAGCAGCTTTTCGAAGCAATCATCATGCATCGAGCCGTGAAAACCTACATCATTACATATTCACTCATTGTCAATACCTGCTTAATACTGCACAGGGTCGCAGGGGGCCGGAGCCTATCCTGGCACACAGAGGGTGCAAGGCCGGGCTATACACAGGCTGTGATGCCAGTACATCGCAGGGCATTGGGGGCAATTTACTGAGCAGGCCAATTAACCTAGGCAGCAGTGTGTTTTTGAATGGTGGGAGGAAACCGGAGTGCCCGGCAAAACACCACACAAACACGGGAAGAACACGGAAACTCCACACAAAGGCACTAGAGCCGGGAATCGAACCCGGGTATTCTTGCTGTAAGGCAGCAGTGCTACTCACTGTGCCACCGCACCGCCCAAGGTGGACATATGCCGACAGGAAATGTAAAAAATGTTAAAAGTAATAAATGGAGAAGAATGTGTTAGTCAACATACGTTGCTTGTCAGTGATATAAAGATGAAGGGGTCAAAAGGAATAAAGAACGATGCAGCAGCAGAATTAAAGTATGGAGGTGGAGAGAAAGAGGTTAAGAGGGAATATGAAGACAAATCTAATGCCATTCCTCTCGAAAATGATCTTAGTATAAATAATACATGAGACAAGATTAAAGGGCTTTTGTGTACAGCTGAAGAGTAGTCGGAAAGACAAAATCTCCCCTTAGATGGTGATATGAGGTCAATCGAGCCATACCAGAGAAGAGGATCTTCAAAGATTGGGTTAGGGTAAAGGGTCGTGAGGAAGAAGCAAGAATGAAACCGATATATCCAAGAGCAAAGAGAGTGGCTGGAAAGGGTAGTGTGGATGCTCAAAGGAATAAAGGAACGAATGTATAATGGATCTATCGACTCTACATGGAAGAAAGAACATCGTCATAATTGCTCAGCAAATAGTGAAGAAGAATAAGTATGCCGTTGGAGTCAACTGCTTAAATAATGACACTGGTGGGGTAGTAGATGAAGAAAATTTGAAGAAAACTCGCAAGGATTACACTGAAATGCTACTGAGGAAAATAAGTGGGATGATAAAGCTCAGCGTAACAAGACAGGCCCTTTATAAGAAAAAACACAGAACTGTAAGTAGAACCGGAGATCAGAGATGAAATTTGACAGTGCAGCCAGACACAACCAAGGTGGTTGCAGAAATGCTCTAAAGCGTCTAGAAAGCAAGGGGTTAAATGGACGTCAGAAGAGTGTAGAATAGTAACAGAAGACAAAATACCAGGTGACTTTCAGAGAAGTGTACTAATTCCTATCTTCAAAGGCAAAAGAGACCTGCTCAATTGTGGATCTTACAGAGAAATTAAACTTTTGGAACACAGCATGAAAGTTCCAGAGTTTTAGAAAAGAGCGTGACAAAAATGGTAAATATAGATGAAATGCAGTTTGGTTTCAGGCCTGGCAGAGGGATGGTGGATGCTATTTTAAAATTATGAGAATTGCAGGAAAGAACAATGCAAAGAAATAAGATGCTGCATATGGGTTTTGTAGACTCTAGGCTTTTGATCAGGTTTCTAGAGGGATAGTTCGATGGGCACTTAGGAAGGAGTAAACAAATGGTTGGTTAGAGCTATGATGATGACTTGTCCTGCTCTCCCCGCAGTGCGAATTTAGAAGTTAATGTAGGAGTACATCAAAGTTCATGTCTGAGCCCATTACTTTTCATTACAGTTATGCAAGCTATGTCAAAGAACACCGTGAAAGGTTTACCATGGGAGCAGCTGTAAGCAGACGTCTAGTTGTGATGGCATATAGCAAAGAACAGAATGAAGAATAACTGAGTTGGCTGGCAGGATTTTTGTCAGAAAAAAAGGGATGAAAGTGAAAATGGGGAAAATAAAAGTTGTGGACGGTGAAAGTTAAAGGGAAAAGTTAGCAAATGGCCATATGGAATCTGGCAAAACAAAGAACATTACAATCAATGCAACAGAATGCAAAACATGCCACAAAGTCATGAAAGATGCAGTTGAATTAAACTAAAACTGAATTCAATTACAGCAAAGGACTATCTGCCCACAATGTAAAAAGATATAAAAAATAAAGATGTAAAAATGGAAAAAAAAATTATTGAGCAACAGGAATTACAAGGAGTTTTGCTATCTGGGGGATATTTTAAATGTGGGAGGAGGAATAGCAGTGGTGGTGGTAACTGGAATAAATGTAGTGAATTCTGAAGAGAAAAGAAATTTCATTGAAACAACGAGGAAAGACGTATCCAGCATTTGTTCACAGTGTAGTGATACATGGAGTAGCGACATCGGCTATAAAAGTAGATATCGAAAATACATTTGAAAGAATAGATGTGAGAGTGATCAGATAGACAATAAAGCCAATGTGGAATTAAGAGAGCATGCAAGGATAGAGAATATAATGGATGTATTAAGAAACAGTAGATTGAGATGGGTAGGTCATGTTGAAAGGAAAGAAGATGGTAACTGGGTCAATGTTTGCATGATATTTGAAGTTGATAAAGATCAATCAAAACGTGGACCAAGACAGGGGAAGACAACCTTAATAAGATAGTTTTAACGAGAGGGTGCAAAGGATGAAAAAAGTGGAAAGGAATAAGCTGCGGCAATGGAAAACCCCGTTGAAAATTGGAAAAAAATGCCTTAATGATGATGATTACGATGACAATGTGGGTGGCACAGTGGCCCAGTGGGCAGCGTTGTCGTCTCACAGCAAAAAGGTCCCGGGTTCAAATCTCGGCTCGGGTGCATTTCTGTGTGGAGTTTCAATGTTCTCCCTGTGTCCGTGTGGGTTGTCGCCGGGCACTTAACCTATGCTGCTGCATAGGTTAATTGGCTTGCAGACTAAATTGCCCGCAGTGCCCGGGATGGACTAGCGTCCATCGTGGGTGTATCCCTGCCTTGCGCCCTGTGTCTGCCGGGATAGGCTCCGGCTCACTGCGACCTTGTACAGGATTAAGCAGTTCTAACAATGAAATGCGATGAGATGATGACAATGCACGGTTTTACATAGGTTGGAATATTCGTAGCAGCACTGCAAATGCACAATCACGCTGAGTAAGCTTTTCAACGAGTGATGCTGCGATGCTCGAGACGTGCAAGGAGCACAGAACCAATTACGGGGACAGAGCCACGGAAGGAAGCTGCCAACTGGCCTCGGCACCAACGCACGGGTCAACACGTCACCCACGTGATTAACCCACCACCATCTGACACCGTGACAAAGGCATTATTCATACATGCCAATTAAGCTATAAAATTCTGACCAATAAAATTTCCACATTGCAATTTTCAGTCATGAAAATGTAAAAGCCACCATTGTTTTATTGGTAAGAATTCTATCAATGTGTATACATTACATTTTTATAAACTTGGCAATCTTGGTCGTGGAAAATTGGTGAAAAGAACTGACACAAAAATTATGTGGCCGAATCCAAACATAGATATCATCACAGTAAGAAATCCTATGTTTTAAGTTATGACACGTGATTTTTCTTTTCTATAGCCAATGAGCACCATCTTTGCACAATACTGACACCGGGCTGTATCGAACCCCTGGACCCAGAGGTTAAGGAATGAGGAACAGAAGGGAAAACGTTGAAGGAGCAAATTCGCAGTGGCCATGGCAACAAGACATAAAAGTTCTGCGAGAAGCTCGCTTGAGTCTGCTATTGTCAGCCTCTCAGACACACTACTCTCCACGACAAGGGCACAATGCACAACAAAGAGCCAATTAAGAGTTATGGAAAGCTATTGCAATTGCATTTTGTGCATTTGGCATCTCGAAAGACTGGGTAACATCCCCCTCTATATTGACAATAATTTTCATCAACTTTTTTTGCCATGATATAGATTGTCCAGATGGGAAAGATACCCATGGTCCTATTTAGATATGTGCACATCTAAATGAGGGGTGCGTGAACTTACCACTCGGCTGAGTTCTTGTACATCATGCTGCATGAAGCTGTCCAAAGTCTCCCAACTGTAAAACGAACACAAATAGTTTACTTGGAGGCAGTTAGGAATACGGTGGTGCAGCAGTCATAGGTGTCCCTCACAGCCAGAAGGGATTGGGTTTATTTTCCGACTTAGGCACATCTGTGTGAACTATGTTCTCCTTTGTTTTACATGAACCTCCTCTGGAATCTCCAGTTTCCTCAACGACCAAAAACCACACAATTATAATTGGTATTCGCAAAACATCCCAGTACTGAAAAATTACTTGCAAGTGACTCAACTGGGATGACACAGCAATATTACCATATACTGCAAAAAACAGTAGGATGCACTTATGATTGCTTTTCACATAAGTCAGTTGCTTTTCCATTTGTGCAGATCGTGTTTTATTCTCCGTACACATTAATGGATCCGATTTTCTCTGATTTTGTATGACATTACGTCATACAGATGTTAAGCTTTATCCTATTTCCTTATTTCTGCTATTTCTCCTCATTTCCATGTCGTGTCTTTGCCTGTCACACCTGCCACAAGCCTGGTTGCCATGGCAGTCTCACTGCGCAGCTGTTCCTGCTGTTGCTGCTTATGGTGTGCTTTCAGGACCTGGCTGCGTGGTGAGGCTTCCGAATGCTGCCTCGCTGGAAACATTCACTCCCTGGTCCTACCTGTTGTTATTCTTTACACTATTGCTGCATCTGTCTGATGGCCAATGTATATAATGATTGCTTCTTAAAGCTGCTCTTTAGTGAAAACCTACATCATTACAAGGTATATGTTTTTTTTCCTTAACACAGGGAACACTCATCAGGTCCTCAAGACTCCTTTAGAAGTACTCGACCAAGTTTTCACAGTAGACGGTGATGATGTTGTCATTCCAACTGAATAACTTGCAGGTTATTTTTCAGCATGGGAATGTATGGTTATTATACGGTTATATTGTATGATTGCTTCCAAAAGCTGCTTTTTCTGGATAGCCACGTCGATCGATCATGCAGAGCCATGCAAAACATATATCAGTACAGTTCTAGTGCATGTTTGTTCATAGTTTTTCAAAGAATATAACGAAAAATGCTTATAAATTCCCCGAAGACTTGAAAACCAAAGTCACTCTGGTGTCATTAATTTGATCCTTTTAGCAGATACTCCAGAGCTCTATGGGAGTAGTCACACAACACATGCTCTGCTACAGAGATATTTGTCGTAAGGCAATCAAATGAAATATGTTTCTCTTCTCAGCTGGAATACATGTAATTAAGTAAACTGAATAAATTTAATCTGAAGACTGGGCTGCGACCTTAAATTTACTTCACGTGAGCAGCTGATTGGACGGTGATGACCTGGATTGCATGCACAATCTCAGCAGCTCCAGCTTAGTGCTGTGTTAGGCTCCAGTGGCACCACATGTTTAATGTTGAAACTGAACTTTGTGCAATACAGCCTTTGCTCTGGCCCTTCTCGTGAGACTGGCATAGTTTATTATTCAATAACCTTATCTCACCGGATGGCGGTTTCCTTCCAGGGTTCTCTTTAACCCTGCTGTAACGACTGACAGCACAAACATGCTCGTCTTCTCACATTTCAAAAGAGCAAGGCCACTGCTGGCACACTTGCCTCTGACTTCTGCACTCACCATTCTTCCCTTACTCTGGCTCCTTCACTACCTTATTCCATAATGATCCATCCTCATCAGCCAGTGCTTTTCAACCTCATTCCTTCTGACAAAACAATCAATTTAGACCAATGAATGCAATTGTAAAACTATTTCACAGTTCTAATCCCACGCTTCATTGTTTGTCATTTTTCAACATCATGCACGTGAAATTTAAGTTCACGTCATAAAGTATATTGTTTGCAAAGGCTCCAAAACGTTTTGCCTGCTTGGTTCAAAATGTAACTTTACAAATGCAATTAATACTTTGGTTTAATCCTCAAGTAAATTCACATTTTCCCAGCTTTTTAAGATGTGATAGCTCCACTTGTAAAACGTCACTAGCATCCACTACTTCATTGAAGCATTCCCTACTTAATGCCTGAACAATGCTTTCCTTAAATATCACCTAATAACTGCACACAACCCCACACATGTGCACACAGAAGAGGGCCTTGGTGCTACTTGCCCAAACGATTTCGTTAGCTTCTTTGTTCCCACAGGCTTGTCACTGTGCTGCAGTTCGTAGAAGACCCTCTGTAGTGCCAGCGGGACACTCTTGGAGGAATCGTCACCCTCAGTTGGCATTTGATAGACCGCCTGCAGGAACAGGCACCTCCGGTTAGGACATCTAGAGCAAAGACGTCAATCATTAGTACTTTGATTTCAAAGTGAAGTAACCGTCACCACTGAATGTATTCATTGTAGAATATCGTTAATCCACAGTGGCAGCATGGAGTATTAAGTAGCACTGCCACCTCACATAAAGAATGTCCCGGATTTGGTTTCCAGCTTGGGTGTCTGTGGAGTTTGCGTGTTTTCCCCGTGTCCGTGTGGTTTTTTTCTGGGTCCTTTGATTTCCATCCTCCATCCAAAGACACTCTGCTGCCTAGGTTAATTGGCCTGCTGAGTAAATTGAACCAAAAGTACTCTGCGATGTACATGTACTGCAATCACATCCTGGGGATAGTCCCGCTTGCGCCCTGTCTACTGGAATAGGCTCTGGCCCCCAGCGACCCTGTACAGGATTAAGCGGGTATTGATGATATTGTTTAATCCTCTTTGCTAATAACAGGGATTTTTGGAAGAACCTTTTGAATTCAGCCTATTGAAAATCCAACTAATATTAAATGTGTCTACATATGTCTCGCTGTGTCTGCATTTCTCCAGAAACATGTTAGTTCAATGTCTCTGAGAGTACAGGTCTAACTCCCTGGCATCCCTCCCTTGACAATTGCCTTACTTCAAGTTTGAACTTGACATTTCATATTTGACAACTCTAAACACATCTCTCTCAATCTCCTATTGCATTTAAATCTCACTGAAATGTGCTGTTAATGAAAAAAAACTCATTAATCATTCCAAGATCTTTTCCAACCCCCCTTAAGGCCTCCTGACCCTTGCGTGTAAAAGAGTGCAGCTAGGCATGTTTCGTGCACTCAAACTGTTCAGTTTTTACTGTGTTGAAAGCCACCCAATTTGATTCCACCATTTCATATGTATGAGCAAATTTTCAGTCACGTAAATCCCCACAATTCACGAGTGAAATTATAGGACAAAATAGAGTCTAAAACACAAATATAACATGTCACTGGACTATTTGCACATTAAAAAAATAATCCATAGCTGTAGAAGCTATCCCAACAGGCAGATCATGTTTCTAGGCTTCAGTGGTCTATTTCTGATGTTCAATTTCAGATAGGGTGACATCTGATGTTTATCAACCATCAATTTTGTTCCAAAGTGAAATCTGCCCCACATCGTAATGTGGGACAATATCCTGAGTTACCCCATGACATGTGCTGGTCACTTTTGCATTGAGTAAAAAATTAAAACTGTACAGCTGAGCATTATATTTGACAGGCCTCAGTAATATTTAGATTGCCATTTATTGGTTAACCATTGCGTGTGCAAGCAGACGATTACTTTTACAAGTGGCTATGTGACTTATATTAGTTTCAACATTTCAACCTATATTGGTCAATGACACTCAAGGAAAATGTCCAGACTGGGAACCGAAATATCCCCACAATTTTTACAACATGTTAATATAATGCATCACCATACTTTTAAGCATGCCTGTTTTATTCGAACATTTGGACCATAATCCAGAATTAAACTTCGAAGATAACTATATGTGCAATTTTCTGTTTTTGCATATTAAGACATTAATAAAGACTTTTCCCCAACAAGTAATTTACAAAAAACATCTTTACCAATATACTCGTGCTTTTTAGCACTTGCTGACGAACCGCAATTTCTGACAAACATGACCAAGGATATTTTTAAAAAACAATACATTTTTGACAGCCTTGCAGACCACTGCAAACCGTGCAGTAGCTCAAACATCACTACATACGCATTAGCAGGCAAAATAAGCACGTGTCAGGGGAAGGTGTACCTTGCGCAGCTGGTTTGTGAAGTAAAGCGTTTGTAAAAGGCTGTTCATATAACATGTAGCGCCTTGGTTCTTCAGCCCAACGTAGCCAGTATACTTTTTAGAATCCCACCTGCAAATACAAACAAGGGAATTACACAGGTGTCAAAGAACCCTACCCCTGCACCATGGCAGATGGGCCCCATGCTGCCACTCTGCACGTTTCAGTCACTGGCAAATGATGCAAAATCGAACTGCAAAAATGCCATGATCACCACAAACGCACAGCCTCGTCCCATCTTATTCTTTGCACTTACCCTTTGCACCACACATACCCCCCCCCACTCCCCCGTGTGCTCCCTCTCCACATGGCACCTACATCGTTTGTGATAACCACGTTGCCACAGCCATAGCTCGGTGAGTCGTATAGCCAATTAGGATGTCCATTATAGGCCTCGGATTTTTTCCATCTACAGAACACATGTTATGGCACAGATAGCATGGTCATGAAACTTACCATATTGACCTCTTCACTTAATGGCTGTTCAATGGCCTTGTTTGTGGAAGTACCACCTAACCAAGTGTGGAAAGAACTTACTTTGATCACCAGCTCCATAACTGGAATAACTTAAGTAGGTATGCAACAGCAGGTGTTACTTTCACCACAAGGAGGATCCTGCATTTATTGTGTTCCTGAATTGGACCAGCATATATTTTGGACATCTTTTCATATAACCATCCTAATAAGTTCCAACATTAATATTACCATACACATTTTCCACAGTGGATGTCAGGAAACCCTACAATCTCTACATTTTGTTCTGTCTGCTTTAATAAAGGATCTGGCCCAATAGCATCAGGGTGTTTTTGGCGGCAGTAAATTGTTTTGAAATCGCATTGAGTACTAGTGCAAGCAAAAGACTCCTGAAAATGAACACTTTATAAATTGTCATATCCTATAAAACACAGATGAAGGCACTAAAAGAGCTCTCATGGCAAGCAAGCCAATTCATAGGCAGTGGATATTTTTGACTGACTAAAAATGGCATTAATTCACTATTGAAGCACGTACATTTCCTGTAACTCACATTAATCTGACTATTGCTTAATTGGGCAATTACAATAAAATAAAGCTCGATTTTACGACAAAAATATGTTTTATGCAAAGAGGAATCTGCACAAGTGTAAATAACTCCCAGTATAAGGTTCCACATAGTATCCAAAAGTGTGTACTTCATTTGTAAAGTCAGGACACTTAAGTCAAAGGGTTAAGTGCTACGATGATTTTGACTATCTGAATCTTGTATTAATGATACAGCGCAATTTACACAAAATATCTTGTCTGTTGAATTAAGATGTGAGTATTGTTCAACCAAAGAGTGAGCTGAAGCAACATTAATTGGTATGTTAAATGCAAGTACACATATCAACTTGGTTGTTTTCCCGTGTCGGGTGGAAAGTCATGACATCAATTTGTTCAGATCATTGCTACGTGGCCTAAACCAAAAGTGAATGATGAAGTGCATTGGCTGCGAAAACCTCCTTGTGAAGTGAAAAACGGCAACACAAGGTCATGGGTGATATTCTAAAGACCAAACCAAATTGAGAGTTATAATTTCATACTAAGCCACACAAATTGGCCAGATGGGTAGAGTAATTACAAAGATTAAATGGTTGTTATATTTTTTTAGACCTCTCTGTGCAATTTGAAATATTTGCGTGCATGCCTCAGACAAAAATGTCTTTATAATTCATGAAGCAGAGCAGCTTTGCAATCATTCATTCTGAATGCGTGCCACTTTTAAATAGAATAAAGAAATAACAACCGCATATGAAAACACACATTGGCTTATGATGAAAACAAAGAACAATGGACTGAATATACACAGAGCTCACGGGACGAGACCTGACATGTGTACAGAGCTCCCTTTACAGCACAGCTAAGTATAGCGCCACAGCAAGGTGCTGCGGATTGGTGCCGTCGGGTCAAAGTCAACGCACAGTCACTCGGCGTCCACCTCCTGCTGCTGAACAAAGCAGACAGTTTCGCTCCTCAATCAAAACACCATTACTTACGCCACTCCGTGGGGGGCATCTGCTTGAACAGCCACCTCGAAGGTGACTTTGTCATCTTCGATAAATCCCTTTTCTGGATCTACAATATCCTTTCAACATAAACAAACAAAAACCACATGTAAATAAAATAAATTGACAGGGCTTATGCGTCGATTCAGCAAGCATAGGGAGAGAAGACGAGTGAAAACAAATATTTTTATAAACAGTATTGCTCACACATTCCTTTGTAGTAACAAGTCACATCCACTCATGCAAGGTGCTATCTAAATAATATAACCAAGACTTACGGAGTTTTAAATCACCGTGTATAACATGGAACTACATATTGTTGTGATAGCAAATTATTATGAGGCCGTCATAAACAGCCTCAAAGTATTATGCGAAGCAAAACGCTTGTCTGATTGGAGTAAATTCGCTCATCATGGTTCTAGCCAAATATAAACTGACCATGTAATTCAATGCTGGGCCTTTAGGAAAAGCCGTGAGAGTGAGAATTTGCAGAATAGGCAGAGGACACCTCTGTTTTTGACAGCTATTTAAATGTTTTCCCCTGTGCCGACATGAATGGCTAATTTAATAATTCATACTACAGGTAGTGTAAATGACAACAGCAGGATGCTGATGCTATCACTATAATAAGGATGTAGAATAGCACGGCAAGTAAACAAACGCAAGATCCGAGAGGCAACGACTTTACAGAGTAATGCCTGTGGGTATCATACGGCCGCTACCTGCGTGCAGTGGCAGAATTAAAGCATTCTCCTCTGCCTAGTCTCAGCTGTGTGGCTGCAGGCTTCCATCTCCACCATTTAGGCTTAAAATATAATTACAATACATGTATGTACTTTATTGTTTCTTACTCAGCACTACATGTACACTCCCTTCCAGAGATAAAAAAAACATGTACCGTTTCAGAAACTATTGGGTTTAAGTGATTTACTGCACAATTCTGACACTGAATTAAATGTATTTTCATGTGGTAAAACAGAACACCTTTAAACAAAAGATACACTTCAATGGAATATCACATTTAATGCGAAACTACGGTGTATTAATTCTGTAAAGCCTGAGTAACTATTGCACGAAAATGTAGGTCTACAAAATGTAGTCTGGCAACAAAATCTTTGAGAAAAATTATATTCTTTCAGAAACATGTTTTGATTACACAATAATTAAAACTATACACTGTAGTCATTTAGCGGCACACACTACCATATTCCATGTCACGGGTTTGAGAATCACGTGGCTACTCCACCACACGTGTGTGGTTTTTTCTGTCATTCGAACTCACGCAGACAATGCATGCCCTGCATGTTGTGGTGACTATAAACTACTGTAACCCAGTACTGTGCAGGCGAGGGTCAGGAGACCACAAATATTGCCAATCTCCCTGTAGCTCATCGAGGAGAATTCAGAATTGCAAAAAGGTGGACTTCACGTGCTCCATCACTATGGGACATAGCATATTTCCCCTCATTCATGAATTTCTCAGGGAGTCGGTTTCTTTGTACATGGAAACTCATTTATTGGCTGATAACACCTTCATATATCGAAGACCATAGAGCTTCGGCAACTGTTAGTGCTACTGTTTCAATACAAATGGTGAATTTGCTGATCTTTGCTTGAGAAAAGCTGCTCCAAAGAGCATCTTTGGATTGCCCTGCACGGGAAAAGCTTCCAAGTTTTAGTTGGTATGTAACATAGGGGGTGTAGCTTCTTCCATTACCATTAATAATTATAATAATTGCATTATAGAGTGCTTTTCACCCAAGGGTCACAAAGCGGTGCACAGAGCTGTGGAGAGAATGGCACATCAACAATGACATTAGAAGGGAAAATCCGCAACAATAACATTTTATGTTTATTTATTTTTTATATACATGTCGTTGCAGAAGAACATGTAAAATATGATCTGACTTTCAACTAAAAATTTTAAAATGAAAAATTATCAGTGTTTATAATACATATATTGGGAAATGGTTTAATGTAACATTTATCTTACAATAATTGCATTTCCAGGGATTGGGTCGTCGAGGCCCCCTGCCACGACTGCTACCCAAACCACATTGCACCGGCCCCTCACGGACCTTCCTGCGGGTGGTGAGCCTACTCTCCGGGTGGGTGGAGAGGTCCTGCCTCAAGTGGAGGAGTTTAAGTATCTCGGGGTCTTGTTCACGAGTGGGGGAAAGATGGAGCGTGAGATTGACAGGCGGATCGGTGCAGCGTCCGCAGTTATGCGGTCGGTGTACCGGACCGTCGTGGTGAAGAAGGAGCTGAGTCGAAAGGCGAAGCTCTCGATTTACCGGTCAATCTACGCTCCTACCCTCACCTATGGTCATGAACTTTGGGTAATGACCGAAAGGACAAGATCGCGGATACTAGCGGCCGAAATGAGTTTCCTCCGCAGGGTGGCTGGGCGCTCCCTTAGAGATAGGGTGAGAAGCTCGGTCACTCGGCGGGAGCTCGGAGAAGAGCCGCTGCTCCTTCACATCGAGAGGAGTCAGCTGAGGTGGCTTGGGCATCTGATTCGGATGCCCCCTGGACGCCTCCCTAGGGAGGTGTTCCAGGCATGTCCCACCGGGAGGAGGCCCTGGGGAAGACCCAGGACACGCTGGAGAGACTATGTCTCTCAGCTGGCCTGGGAACGCCTCGGGGTCCCCCCGGAAGAGCTGGAGGAAGTGTCTGGGGTGAGGGAGTTTGGGCATCGCTGCTTAGACTGCTGCCCCCGCGACCCGGCACCGGATAAGCGTTAGAAGATGGATGGATGGATGGATAATTGCATTTCTAGAGTGCTTATCACCCACGGGCCACAAAGCACCACAGAACTGTGGAAAGACCAGCACATCAACAATGAGATAAGAACGGCAAATCAGCAAAAAGTTTTTTTAGAGTTTCTTTTTACAAATCTGAGCTGTGGAGAGAACGGCATGTCAATAACATGAGGAAAGTTCAATTGAAAGTCAAATCGTAGCAATAAATTCTCGGAATAAGATTACGCGATAATTAAAAATATTCTTCAACAAGGAATAAATATTCCCGAGCAGGCGCAGGTCAGGAGAGAGCCATCATCCCGGCACGACAACATTGAACCGCATCAAGTCTTAGCCAGAGGACTTCAAAGTCTTACAGAATAAGTGAGTCTTGAGACATGATTTGAAGATTCCAAAGGACTCATTTGATCGCATCTCCAATGAAGGGCATGGGCAATGCTGTCCCCCTGACCAGCACTGACATGTGATTGAGAATAGGTTGACCAAGTGGTTCTTGAACTTGCAAAGCTCAAGGATGATTGCCATTCTTTTGCAGATGCAGTCACCTTGGACAATTTCTCCATGCAGATGGGTACTCCAGGACAAGCTGGTATTTTTTCCAGTAACATTTTAAATATTAGAACGGTCATCATGAGGATGTCTTTTTTCAGCCACCCAAGAGATTTCAGTGGGCCTGAGAGACGTAAAATTTGGAACACATCTTCTGATGTTCAATACTTTGAGAAACTCCTCGTGCAGTTATTTTGATCATTGGTGCCAGTGGTCATGGTGAGGGGCTAATGTTTCCAGCTGGTATTGCTGCTTTTCATTTCAGGTCAGTGGTTAGGCGTGCCTTTGGGGAGATGTGCCATTAGTTATCAGTCACAAGATGTGGCACATTTTTTCAATATTGCACTTACCAATATTGGGACCGCAGCTATGGTTCCATAAAAAAACAAACTGATTGATATAATTTCTTGAATAAGTAAAACTGAAAATGTGTGCTGTACTCTAAGAGCTTAAAAAAAGGAATACCAACACTTCCAAGAAGAGTTTCCCCAATTGGGAATCCACAGATAAGACTTTAGACTCGTGGGAGTTGTTTTGGGTGTTGAGCTAGATTGGAATATTGATGTGACTTCCGTAAGGGTATACAGATATGTAGTGGGTGGGTAAATCGGGTTTGTTTTGATCGTGCAGCCGAGGCAGCCTACCCACTCTCAAAATAGATGTTTTAAAAACGGTCTACCAAACTGGATGAACTGTGTATAGTAGCTGTGCATGGAGAGTCCAGTTCGAACGCAAATACATATCATTTAATATTTATATAGGATGTTCAACCTTATTAGGCATCTCAGACAAGTAATTATTGAACAGCATTTTCCTGTTAGAAAGCAGACTTTTTCATGCTGTTCTATGACATGACACCTTGGATCCTCGCGTTGCCATTTATAGGACTACGATACTGCAGATTTAGTTGAGAAAAACCTCAAACTTTTAGCCATTGTAACGTTTTAAGAATTGTAACGATGTAGATTTTCACGGCTCGATGCATGATGATTGCTTCGAAAAGCTGCTCTCTCGGGACAGCCGCGTCGATCGCTCCTCTCCTTCAACACGACGTTTTGCCTCAAGCTAGAGGCATCCTAAGGCGCTGTATATGTGTGTCGCGTGTGACTCATGTATATGTAGGTACTATGTACATGTTAAGTCTCTACTATAGCATTGCTTTCTTCCAGAAACAATGGACGAAGGTCGGGTCCATTGAAAATGGTTCCACTGTCTTGCTCGCACACTGGAATCACATTAACCCAATCCAATTCTGCCTCGGACTCATCCACTTGCCTGCATCTCATGAAAACCTGCCCAGTCCTTCAAACACTTCGTGATTCTCTCCTGATGTCCGCATTTCAGAGCTCTATAGCGGTGCACTGCCGACTTCAATAACCGACCTTCAGGTTTGGCTGAGCTTTATTCTCATGTTTTGTTTGCGGTTCATAGTCTTTTCTGTCTCGTGAATATCTATTGCTTCACGTATTAATTTTGGACCTTTGCTGCGGACAGCCGCTAGTACTCGCATCTTGTCAAGCGGACAAAGGAAATGCCACAGTCATCATCAACATAGATGATTACAAGTTGAAAATGCACCAGGAAGTCAGCAACACCGAGTATATGAGAAGCTCAAACGGGACCCAACCAAGAAAATCGAAATCCAAACAAAGGACATCATCAAGCAAAATAATCAAAGTGAAGAAAAAAGAAAAGAGTTGAACCTGTAAGACAGCAGAATTCCCAGGTTATATGGGTTACCGAAGATTCATAAAGAGGGGACCCCGTTGTTCACCAAGCTACAAACTCGCCAAATATACAGCCCAAGAACTACAACCCACAGTGGAGCTCGCACCTTCATATATCACGAACTTAAGGCACTTCATCGAAATACTGAAACAAATCACACTCAACGAAACAGACCTGCTCGTTAGTTTTGATGTGGTCTCCTTATTAACAAAAATACCCATCCTAGAAACCATCAAAATGATTGAAAAACAATTTGATCGGAGGTTAGCATAGCTGGCAAAGGTATTCCTCACAACAACCTATTTCAAGTTCGATGGGGAGTTTTACCAAGAATAAGGCGCAGCAATGGAATCACCAGTCTCACCCGCAGCAACCAACCTGTATCCAAGGGGTTTTGAATAGGAAGCCATAAACTCATCTACAGTGAAACCCATCCACTGGTATCGATACAGTGCTGACACATTCGTTGTATGGCCACACGGAAGACAGAAGCTAGAGGAATTCCTTGGTCACTTAAACTCCATAGACCCAAATATCAAGTTCACCATGGAAACAGAAGAAAACGGCCAAATCCTGTTCCTGGATGTACTGGTGAAGAGAAACGCAGAGGGGACGCTCAGCCACACTGTATACAGGAAGACAACACATACGGACAGGTATCTACACGCGGAGTCTCACCATCACCCGAAACAGAAACGGGGGATACTGTACACCTTAGTCCACCAGCCCAAAACAGTATCAGACAAATAATATTTAAGAGACAAGCTACAACATCTACAACAAGCACTACTGAGCAATGGATACAAAAAAACTAAAATCCAACATGCCATAAGCAGAGAACCTAGACAGAAAGAGCATTAAAATGAGGAAGATCCCAAAACCTGTGCTTTCCTGCCACATGTGAAAGGACCACAGACAAAATCAGCAAATGTCAGAAGATACAGGATATACTCAAATCACCAAAAGGCCAACTGCTGTTACAGACAGAAGGTATGCATTGCATTCATTGCAGCAACTGTGAAGAAGTAGTGTACATCGGGCAAACAGGAAGAATTACCACAAGAAAGAAAGAGCACACAGAAGTGCGTCTGCTACATACGGATATATCAGCAATGGTAGCACAGCGCAGACAAACACCACAGAATCGATTGACAAGATGCGAGTACTAGCGGCTATCCGCCATAAAGGCCCAAGATTAATCCATGAAGCAATAGAGATTCACAAGAGAGAAAAGACTATGTATGAACTGTACACAAGAAATGAGAATAAAGATCAGCCAAACCTGGAGGCCGGTTATTTAAGTCGGCGGTGCACAGCAAGAGAGCTCTGAAATGCGGAGAGAAGCACCAAGTGTTTGAAGGACTGGGCAGGCTTTCATGACATGCAGAATCAAGAGGCAGAATTGAAATTGAGTAAATGTGATTCCGGTATGCGAGCAAGACAATGGAACCTTTTCAAATGGACCCGACCTTCGTCCATTGTTCGTGGAAGAAACGCCAAATACATATACATAGTACCGACATATCAATATAAGTCACACACGACACACAGCACACGAGGATGCCTCTAACATGTGTGAGGCAAAACATCACCATGGAGGGAGAGGGAGCGATCGACGCGGCTGTCCCGAGAGCAGCTTTTCGATGTTTTAAGTATTGACCACGTGATGCTACGTTTGAAGGGCAGTCATATCCATTGACCTTGGTAAGATATAAATCTGGTGTCAAAACCATTTATTTTATTCCATAAGACAAACATTAGCGTCAGTATAGTTTTTAAAAATCTGGATACTTCAGTGTGATCGGTTGTGGGAGCCAAACACTACATTCCTCTAGGACATAGAGAAACACTAGGACATAAAGAGAAACTTGCATGCCATGGTCACCACACAAGAATTTAATGCAAAATGTTTAGCATCCTTTTCACCTAAGTTGCATTACATAGTACTGGCTTTTGAAGGACAACCTACTCTGCTGGACTTCTCTCACCCAGTGTTTTAGAATGGTAGAAAACAGGGGTGATGGGAACCAAAAATGTCTTGCTCTGGAAAATGACGCATCTGATTTTTTTTGTTTAGGGAAATTCGGCTTTGTTTAGAAGTTTGTTATTTCACTTGACTTTTATCACATGAGACACAATAAAGTGGGGTTTGAGGCTATTCAAATATACATTTGTTCGCAACCTAAAATGACAGTATTAAATAAGTTAATGGATCAATGTTGTGATCATGTTTCCTGTGAGCCTCTGAGCCGTGCCTAATCGCTGCTCTGGGAGAGCAGTAACGGAATCGGTGAATCAGACAGACGGTGTGTCTTGTTTCCGCTCCTATTCGTGATTTTCATGGACAGGATCTCAAGGCGCAGCCGGTGTATGGACAGCATCCAGTTTGGGGGCGTGGAGGTGGCATCGTTGCTGTTTGCAGATGACGCTGTTCTTCTCGCCCCATTGGATTGTGGCCTTCAACGGGCACTCGAGCGTTTCGAGGCTGAGTGTGAAAGTGGCTGGGATGAGAGTCAGCACCTCCAAATCTGTGACCATGGTCCTCTCACGGAAAAGAGTGTGTTGCCCTCTTCAGGTGAGGGGAGAGCAGTTGCCCTTAGTGGAGGAGTTTAAATATCTGGGGGTCTTGTTCACGAGTGATGGTAAGCGAGAACGTGAGGTTGGCCAGCGGATTGCAGCTGCGTCTGCAGTGATGCAGGCACTGTACCGATCCTTGGTAGTGAAGTGGGAACTTGGTCCTAGGACAAAGCTCTTGGTTTACAGGTCAATCTATGACCCTATCCTCACCAATGGTCATGAATTTTGGGTAATGACTGAAAGAACGAGATCACGGATACAAGCGGCAGAAATGAGGTTTCTTCGCAGGGTTTCTGGGCTCTTTCTCCTTGACAAGGTGAGGAGTACAGAAATCCGGGAGAACATCAGAGTAGAATCGCTGCTCCTCTGGATTGAGAGGAGCCAGTTGAGGTGGTTCGCGCATCTGGTAAAGATGCCCCCTGAAAGGCTCCCAGGGGAAATCTACCAGGCATGGCCCACTGGGCGGAGACCTAGAGGCTGACCCAGGAAACGCTGGAGGGATTATATCCTTCGGCTGGCCTGGGAACGCCTGGGAATCCCCCAGGAAAAGCTGGAATCTATTGCTGAGGAAAGGATATGTCTGGTCCACTCTCCTTGGACTGCTGTCACTGTGACCCTCACCAGGAATAGCGGTGTTGAAAATGGATGGATGAATGGACTTGTTTTGCATTGTGTATGTGTGTGGAATGGATTAAGTGAGTTGTGAGGCCAAGGACATGCAGGCATTGATCATGTGTGGCGAGTACTCACATTAAATGGAATGAAGCTCGAGTAGCCCCAGTCATTCTCTTTATGGAAAAAGAGATGGCTGATTTTACGGGTAAATGATTTCTCTTCATCTTTTACGTTGATCACCTTCAACACTGCTTGGGCATTACAGGACCATGACCTAAACACAACCACAACTCACATCAGCATTGTCACACACAAATACGATAGTGCAAACTCATCATTGTGTACAAGCGTGCGGTATTCATGTTTGTCACATTATGTCTGGTGATTATGACCAATAATCTAAATCACGTGCAGAATTTAACATGTGACAGTAACATAGCCAGAGTGCTAATAAGTCATTCATGTCTCCTAATTGATCACATGTGAAGTTCCTGGCAAACGCTGGACCACTTGAGGTGTGTTAAACTTGGGTGTACAGAGCACTCACTTTATTAATATCTCATCTCATTATCAGAAACCGCTTAGTCCTGTACAGGGTCACGGTAAGCTGGAAACTATCCTGGCAGACACAGGGATCAAGGCAGGGATATACCGACAATGGGACGCCAGTCCATCACCGGGCACTGTGGGCAATTTAGTCTGCAAGCCAATTAACCTATGCAGCAGCATATTTTTTGGACTGTGGGAAGAAACTGGAGTGCCCGGCGAAAACCCACGCGGACACAGGGAGAACAGCAAACTCCACACAGAAAGGCACCCGAGCCGAGATTATAACCGGGGCCCTTCTTGCTGTGAGGCGACAGCGCTACCCACTGGGCCACCGTGCCGCCACTTTATTGATGTATATTATGTAATTTTTTTTTTATGCAGAGCTACTAATATGCAGTTGCAAATGCAAAGGCTGATTTTGCAGCTGCTTTTGTGAAGCAAAAAATGTCAAGGGTTCACTTAATGCTCCAAGGCATTAGTTTTTCAACACGGACAGAGTGTGCGTTAAATAGTACGAGGTCGGTAGAGTCTGAGGAATGTCTCGTAAATTATCAGTGGTGAGTCAAAGGTAAGTGGTAAAAGGTAATGGCGAATGAGGGTTTAGCGGGTGGTGTCTGGTGAGGGTTAAGTGAGTAGTAAAACGTCATATGTATCTTTTTTGTAAAATATTGAGGGGTCACTTATCAACACACCAGTGTGCTGAGATAGTAAAGGAATTAGCTCGTTTTATGTTCACGTGACAACACCTTACTGATTGGCCGTGTCGGATGGTGGAGGGTTAAACGACACTTTTATAATTTTCTGTGTGACCTGACCCAAAAATGAATTTCATCAACAATTTTACCTCAAATTTTAACGTGAGAAAAGGAAAACATTCAGATATTGCATTTATTGCACATTTGTAGAACCCCAAAAAGGCCGTTACTCTGAACACAACAACAAATCTGCTTACGTGGATTCGGATTCTGCATTGCACTGCAGGAAAAATCCCAAAGTCTTCTGGTTTGGCCTCTCCTGGTGGGTACGAGGCATCACCATGATTTTCCAGGGCAGGTTGCGCACATAATAAGCCGAACTCAGCACCGTGTCTGATAACGTGCTGAACTGCTCCACAGTAAACCGGAATGTAGCCTCGGATCTCCAGCTTGTATCTGCAAAGGACAGCGTTTTTGTCAAGCCGCAGCCAATAACCATTTTAAGAAGCCACATGAGAAAATTCAATAAGTCATGCTTGCATCATCCGTAAAACATCTAGGTCAAGACATATCCATTAAAATCAGGCTGTAAAATTTCTTGCCCAGTACCAAAGTGACTATCCAAAATGTAAACATCAGACATATACCACATTACTTTCACACATTTCTAAGTT